>CAWUFW010000115.1:1200000-1882500 GCA_963921515.1 Calotriton arnoldi
GAGTCAAGGAGTGACTCCCCTGCTTGGCAGGCACCAAAAACTGCAACGACGGACGCAAACTACGCCGCTCCCGCCGGAGCCCGAAGTCCCTGCAGCCCAGGAAGAGGATTTCCTGACTTCTCCAAGGCCATCGTGAGTGCCCAGCGAAGCTGAGGCAAGTGGACCCCACGAGTGACGAGGAACCGCAGTCCCTGGGTACCGTGCACTATTTTCGAGTGCAACCCCTTCACGACGTTCTACGAACCTGTGCTTTGGACCACGTGTGGTCCCAGCCTCTAGCAGAGATCCCTCCCAAGATCAGACGCCTACCCCGTCCCGAGTGACCGTGGGCCCCTGTTGAAGGAATCCTCCCGAGGCGTCTTCGCGATCCCTTGCCAGCCGGCTTGTGGGTCCCCTGAAGACTTTTCTACAAACCAAAGGGCTCCCCTGGTTGCTCCAGGCCTGCCCTGACTTACCCTCGCTGGGTGAGTCCCCCAGACCTTGCTGGTCTGCACCATTGACTTTTTGTTCTTTCTACGAGACTTGCTGCTACCAAGGCTTGTTGGCTCCAATCGGGTCGCCGACACCGCAGTCAGCTGCAGACTTCGTGGGACACGCTGAATCCAGCTCCTGGTCATCCTCGACGCCTCCTGGACCTCGTGGCCGAAGAGTCAAGACACCCGTGAACGACCTGAATCTGTCGACGACGGTGGGTATTCATCTTCCTTGCCCCAGGTCACTGCCAAGTGACTTTGAACACTGTCCCCTCTGCTTTCAGGTCTTCCTCCTTCCGAATCCAGGCTTGGATTCCACCGGACACTTCTTCTGGCTTCACAAGCAGCAAGTCTTCATTGGCTCCCATTGAAGACGACGCCGCGACCCGACACCAAAGGACACCTATGCACCCGGCTTCCTGGGTGAGGTAACTCCAGCACTACGGTGCTCCTGTGGGTGTTGGCCCTAGAACTACTTACCCTGTAAGTGACTTGCTTGTAGCTACTCCCGAAGTGCCCTTAAACTCTTAATTTCCAACTGCGACTTGCCCCATTGAAGTCTACGGCGATCCGCGCCTGTGTTCCCTCACTGCACGCGTCCCCCGTGGGTCCTTTACTTACCTGCCTTGGGTGGTTTCGTGAGGCCCCAGCACTTCTGAAGGCCCTGGGCCTTGTCCCTTTGCAAGTCGTCGTTCTTAAGTCTCTTTTTAGTATATGGTCTGGTACGCCCCTAGGGCCCCAGCCATATTTGCGCTCAATTTATTGTGAAACGTTGATTTGTGCATATGTTCCTGACTTCTAATCTCACAAGAGATTAGTAGAGAGTTGTTTAGTAATAAATACATATATATTTGATATATATACCTGTGTGGTGTCTTTTCATTTGGTTATTCAAGAGATTGTGTGGTAAAACAAGCTGCTTTACATTCCTCCAAGACTTAGCCTGAAGGCTGCTCTCCACAGCTACCACTAGGATAGCTTTCTGTAAAGGTTGTCTTAAACCTACCTACCATAAGAGTCGAATTGTACTGGTGCAAGGTGTCCACTTTAACTAGTGAACAGCATATACCAGGCCAACTTCTCACAGGGGGCTCAGCCACTGAGGGTCTCTGGGGCAAGAGACACCGTTTGGCTTATGTGAACTCGGGCTGTGGGGCTCGGGTGCAGAGGTGTTTTGTCGAGCAGGTCGCTTGCGTTGAAGGCTCTCACTTTACTTGGGTGACTTGGAGAGGGGAAGAAAACAGAACAGCAGCGCCACTCTCGGTGCAGGCATCGCTGATCCTGGAATCCCTCGTAGGCAGGTCTGTTTTCGCATCAGTGGTGTCCGGGCTGGACACTCAACAAGTCTTGGTTGCGACAAATGCTCCAGTACCCAGGGTACTGGTGCTGGGAGGCTCGTGGAGGGTCTAGCATATTGAAACTCACTGGAAAGACGGGACTGACATCCTGAAACCACAGTGACCTCCTCCTAGCGAGATGCTCCCTCTTTGGACCCGGTGGTCAGGAAAACGGAGTACCAGACAAGTGAGGTCGGTGCCTGCAGTTGTAGGGAAGTAGCTCCTCCTCCCCAAGGGAGATGCTGCGATGTTGTTGAAGCGCTGGACAGTCCTCCCAGACTTTAGGAGGATGCACAGCTTCTGGATAAGTCGGGTCTTTGCAGATGTAAGGACAGCAGCAGCCAGGCAGGGTTTGGTACCCATTTCAGAGCTGGTCCACAGTTCTTGCGATGTCTGCTTTTCTTAGTCCTTCTTCGATTCCCAGTTAGACAAATCTGAGTTCCTGGTGTCAGGGGGAGCCCTAAATACTGAATTTAGGGGTGTTTAGGGGCGTGTAGGGTAGTAGTCAAAAGGCTACTTACCCCTGTGGTGTTTACACTCCCTATATGACCACTTCCTGTTGAGTGGGCATAATCCTAACCCAGAGTTCCTAGTTTCACCAAATTCAAAATGGTGAAACAACCCTTTCTCGGTTGTCCACTTCAGGTGGCCACCTTAGGGGTGTGCCTAGCCTAAAAATGCAACACGTCTACTGACTAGCTAATTTTCTGCCTGCTCTGGTGCCAAATGGGCCCCAGGGCAAGGGGTGGCATTCCCTAGGTCTGGGGGGAAGTTCAGGGTCACATATCAAAGTCGACAGAGGCTTTGAAGCCTCTGGCATTGATATGCTAAATCACTAGCCATCCTGCTGGAGGAGGTGTGAACACCTTCCTCTGGAGCAGGCATTGTTCCTGGTCTTTGAGAACGTGTGCTCTCACCTACAGGGGGTCATAAACTTGTCTGTGGTGGCAGGCTGGATGATGCCAGTCAGCCAGCACACTATAGGACTAGTAGGTTTTTAGGGGGCACCTCTGAGGTGCCCTTTGGGTGCATGTCACAATAAATCGGATACTGGCATCAGTATAGATTTATTGAGACGAGGTGTTTGATACCAATCATCATTGTTTTCAGTGCAGCCATTATGCAGCTAGGTAACTCGTGATGACCAGTGCCCAGTACATACCTTTAACATGGCTGCCTGCTCCCTTGCAATGCCCTAGTATGGGTACTAGGCATCTTAGGGGCATATCTGCTCATGCAGATATGCTCTCACATGTATTATAATTAGGGCTCCCGGTTTTATGGTATTTTTTTTTGCTGTCATTTCCGTCTGTATTTATCCATATTTATTTTTTGTCAACTTTATCTGTATTTATCCATATTTATTATGGGTTTTGTGAAAAAAGTAAAGCTGAAACTGGTATATTTCCACATTTATTTAACCAATAAATATACAGTTATGCTTGAATGCCTGCTAAGTTTCAGCCGCAGAAGATAAATCAATGCACTTATATGAAAATATGCACATTTCAATATCAGACTTGTGCATAGCTACTGCTGTATAAGCCTCTTTACTAAAATTCCTTTCTTTTTAACCCCTTACCTATCAATCCACACAGTTATTGGCCTGGCAGTCATGGCAAAGTGTATTTAGAATCACTCAAAAAGCACACAATTTCCGTTTTTATCCACATATAAAAATAAATACAGACAAGAAAAATAAATGGTTTTCTGTCTGTATTTAGCTGTAAAAATCAGTAAAAACAGAAAACAGGGAGCCTTAATTATAACGTACCTTGCCTTAGGGCTCTACGGCCTGTTGCAGGGGTGACATATATAAGACATGCAGTGTACTTGGGCATTGCACACAGGAAGTGTGCAATGTCATGTTTTCAGAAGGGCTTGCGCCCTTTTGCGCATCCTGCAGCAACAGTCTGCAGGCAGTTTTTGTGGGGGTCCCTTTGGGTGGCATAATACATGCTGCAGCCCACAGGGACTCTCTTTAGTATCCATGCCCTGGGTACCATAGGTACCATTTACCAGGGACTTACAACGGTGCTAAAGACCTTGCTAATTGGGTTACAATTTAACACGTACAGTTTTTAGGGTAAGAGCACTGGTACTGAGGCCTGTTTAGCAGGGACCAAGTGCACATTCAGTCAAGAAGATCAGTACCAGTGGGCAAAAAGTAAGGCGTGACCATGTTAAAAAGGGGCACTTTCCACAGAGAGGTAAGGGTAAATTTAGGGTTCAGGGTAGGGAAGAGATCAAGGGAGGTTAGTATTAAAAAATAATGTTTTTAGTGGGTTCCCAACAAAATAAAATATTAAACCAATTATGTAAATAGGGCGCACGCCTCCCTCCCCTTAAAAGTGGCCCCAAAGGATGGGGTCTCCGGAGCCTTAAAATGGCTTGTATGTGTGTGTTGGGAGGTGGGGGGGGGGGGAGCACACAACTCCCTCCCTTAAAAACTTGCTTGTGTCGGCTTCCCGGGCCCACCCTGGGTGCTTAAATCAAAAAAGGGCAGGAGCCAGGAATTTTTTAAAACATTTTTTACTGCAGATATGTGGTTCCACTATTCTCCACCAGGCCTAGTAGGGTATGGTATGCCTACCATGCCCGCCCATATTTTTTATATTTAAAGGACAGGGAACTGAGTCCCAGAGTCCAGAAATGGCTACCGCCACATCTTTGTTGATGTGGTGCCAGCCAATCAGATCTTATCTTTTGATCTGTTGGATCCACAGAAGATCCACTTCCCTTTATATACAAATACATTTTAAACATTTATTTCTCAAAAAATACTTAATGGTATGCACTCACAGTAGTGCAGAAAGTGGAAAATGTATTAGCGGCAGGGACGTGTTGCACCCTCCGCATTTTGGCTGAAAGCCTTGGTCACGGATGTCAGTCATTTCCCATAATTACTCTTTTAAAGTGCAAGAACTAAATATATATAAAACATAAACAACAGACAACAAAAAAGAGCCTGAATAAAATGTAACAAAAGACACCATATTGGACAGAATGCATGTGGTACTAATCAGCGCTATATATTTATCTATATTACAAAGTTTTCAAGATCTGGCATAATAGTATCAATCCCATGTGGGTCAGAAATCAAAATGATATACACACACAGTAAAGAACAATTATTACCATAAATTTGTATTCCTTGATCACAAGCGTCAGTCATTGTCAATTACTACTCTTGTGTAGTGTAAAAAGCAGTGGCGGTGGTGACATTTGAAAGTGGTGAGGTGTAAAATTATTGTCATACTGCACCGCAGCGAGCAAGCGTAGCGAGCGAGCTGGAACAACCTACTGGGGGTTCGGGGGGTTCTCCCCCCGAGAAAAGTTTGAAAAAAGAGTGGACAAATGGTGCATTTTCAAGCAAATTTGAGAAAGCAGGAAGGTTAATAAAGCAATTGTGAAAGTGCAGTTATGACATTAATAAAGAGGTTGATAGGAGGGTCCTGGACTGACACGCAGTAAGTCGATCTAGAGGCACTACCACGCCGCAACAGATCGGGTAAGACCTTTCCTTTTCAGGGATCATCACTGGCCAACGCGCCTCTTTTTTCCTTTTCTTTCCTAAAGAGCCAGCACCCCTGCCGGATACTCATGGGGCATTCGCAGCAAATCGCTAGCGTGAGAACCAAGTTACATTTTCTTTCTTCTCACCATCCTGTACCCGATATTATCGCCACTCACTTTACCGCATATATCGGTCTCTTTCACTGTAAATACTTCACCCCGCTCGTTAGCTCCGTAATTCACACGGACGGCTCGGTCATCAAAATATGACGAGATGATGCATAATTTGCTAACTCTACTTTCTGTATGTTTGTTTTGTTTTGTATGTTTTTATGTGTAGTAATGCTTTGAGAGGGAAGCCCCCCTCACACATTGTGCACCTTAGCGCGTGCAACACATTTTTATCTAGGACACAAACTAGTAGCCTAGTCACCACCTTCGCACATCACTAAGGTCCTGAGGAAAGCCAGTTTACATATTAAGGCCTGGCTGAAACATGTAGACCACTCACCGGATGCAGGAGTGTCATAAATAACAGAGCGATACAAAAGGGGATGATGGACGGAACGTTTGAGCCAATCAAACACTCACCCCCAGTCAACTGATCTGGGTTTAATCCATCATCATTCTTTAGCTCACTCCACCACCCCAGTTCAGACATGGCCATATGCAAATCAGTCTGACCCTGTGCCTCATGGGAACAGTCCAGCCCGAACTGCCAAGCCATGTCTTCCCTGGACCGGAAACAAGCATCCTAGGACCAGTTTCTGGCATTCCAGCCGTCATCAGCCAGGCTTGCTTGAATCCAGTGGCAAAGTGAGCAAGGGACCCACGTCTGGGCATACCCCCGCCAACTTAGGGCGAACAAAGCGATACAAAAGGGGATGATGGACGGAACGTTTGAGCCAATCAAACACTCACCCCCAGTCAACTGATCTGGGTTTAATCCATCATCATTCTTTAGCTCACTCCACCACCCCAGTTCAGACATGGCCATATGCAAATCAGTCTGACCCTGTGCCTCATGGGAACAGTCCAGCCCGAACTGCCAAGCCATGTCTTCCCTGGACCGGAAACAAGCATCCTAGGACCAGTTTCTGGCATTCCAGCCGTCATCAGCCAGGCTTGCTTGAATCCAGTGGCAAAGTGAGCAAGGGACCCACGTCTGGGCATACCCCCGCCAACTTAGGGCGAACAAAGCGATACAAAGGGGATGATGGACGGAACGTTTGAGCCAATCAAACACTCACCCCCAGTCAACTGATCTGGGTTTAATCCATCATCATTCTTTAGCTCACTCCACCACCCCAGTTCAGACATGGCCATATGCAAATCAGTCTGACCCTGTGCCTCATGGGAACAGTCCAGCCCGAACTGCCAAGCCATGTCTTCCCTGGACCGGAAACAAGCATCCTAGGACCAGTTTCTGGCATTCCAGCCGTCATCAGCCAGGCTTGCTTGAATCCAGTGGCAAAGTGAGCAAGGGACCCACGTCTGGGCATACCCCCGCCAACTTAGGGCGAACAAAGCGATACAAAGGGGATGATGGACGGAACGTTTGAGCCAATCAAACACTCACCCCCAGTCAACTGATCTGGGTTTAATCCATCATCATTCTTTAGCTCACTCCACCACCCCAGTTCAGACATGGCCATATGCAAATCAGTCTGACCCTGTGCCTCATGGGAACAGTCCAGCCCGAACTGCCAAGCCATGTCTTCCCTGGACCGGAAACAAGCATCCTAGGACCAGTTTCTGGCATTCCAGCCGTCATCAGCCAGGCTTGCTTGAATCCAGTGGCAAAGTGAGCAAGGGACCCACGTCTGGGCATACCCCCGCCAACTTAAGGCGAACAAAGCGATACAAAGGGGATGATGGACGGAACGTTTGAGCCAATCAAACACTCACCCCCAGTCAACTGATCTGGGTTTAATCCATCATCATTCTTTAGCTCACTCCACCACCCCAGTTCAGACATGGCCATATGCAAATCAGTCTGACCCTGTGCCTCATGGGAACAGTCCAGCCCGAACTGCCAAGCCATGTCTTCCCTGGACCGGAAATAAATAACACTCCGCCTACATCCTACGCCTTGTTTTTATCACTGCCAGGGCCCAAACATTAAAGTAAAAACCTTCGGGGATTGGGACCACTGGACAGTTTTTTAACCTATCACCTTTCACGTCACCTACACTGCACACTCAGCAATACACCTGCTCCGCTGTAATACAGGCGTTGTAGCACACCCGGGACACATTCGGTGTCATCGGGTGGGCCCGATGATGAAGCATGCCAGCAACTAGGTTGGTGGGTGAGGGCTTTATAAAAAGAAACAAGATTTTTTCTTTAAAATAAACATCATCAAACATACACCATTGTGACCCTTACCACGTCTAGACAGACTAGTTCTTCTTGATTAGATACATTACCCCAGGGGATCAGAACTAGTACTCTTATCCTCTCTCTCATTTTTGATATATTATAATTAATAAAGAGATGTCATATAACATAAGTAAGTAATTTTATTGTATAAGTTAATTAAAACCTTTACAAAAGCGCTCAACGGTGAAAGATCATCAAAATAAAAACCGCAGTTAGATCATTTATAGAGTCCAACAATAAAAAGAGTTGTGGTACAGTTTATGTTGATTACACAGCGTATTCCGTTCAGCTGGCTTATGCCGTGCTCCGACGGAGTAACAGTTCGTCCAATATGCTTTGAGCGGTCCTTAATTTCCTCTTACGACAGTCTCGTAAGGACCCTGTGACGAATGTACGTGAGTAAAAGGTGCCTTTGGGTTGCGTGTGTTTTAAAATAAACTATTTTATAAAAGGATATTGATGTCATATAGCAGCCCCGTTGTTAGATTTTATAATAAGGATGCTGCAGATCCATAAAGTGTCAAATGCCCAATATTTAACAAGAGGTTATTATGATGTATTAAAGGGAAGGCTTTTTGCATCGTGTGTATCCTGACAAAGAGTGCCAGTTCCGGGAAGTGGTGAGCCTGCGTTCAAAAGCTGGTTATTGTGCACCGGGTCTCTTCATTTTTTCCATATATGTCATATAACATAGGTAGCTGCTTATTCAGTATAACCACAGAGCTTCATAACAGACTTCGAGATACAATGCATTGCTGAGTACCTCTGACGATTTTAGCTTTCCCAGACCAAGTAACTCGTTATGTGACGGTTGTATTTATGTACCAGATGTTGTGAACACTGAAACCAATGTAATGTGATAGTGAGAAAATCCTTCAATGTATTCTGTTTGCAAATGTTTCTTTTTGCTTGATTCTTGAGGATTATGAGCCTGAGAATCATGTACTAATGTAGTGAATGTGTGAACCTTTTGTCTAAAACCCTATAAAAATAGTGTGATTTACGGTGTAAGGAGGAGGTTCCCCTTCTTAGAAGGTGAATCTCTGTTAGGGTTCTGTAATTGGGCTTGGCACATTGACTATATTGCTAATTGATTAGTCACTATTCTGTGCCTTGTACTTTGCATAATTATTCTAAGTCAATCTTTAACTCCAGCCCTTTGTCTGTCAATATTGAAAATCTGAAATGCATCTTTGAGACAAGGCATTATTTGGACTTTCCTTTAACAGAGAGACGGTGCATTGGGGAACCCTAAAGTCCATCTGGGAACTACATCACTCGTGGCCTGATAGATGAGTGCGCCCAGGAAACAAAGATTAGTGTGGGTGCGCGCGCTGTTAGATCTTGAGTCTGCATCTGTCTTCCTTTCCATCCGTCTACTCCCATCTATAAATTAGCCCCCGCCCTTCACTTTTCACTGACACAATCGTAAAAAGTGCCCCCTCCATCTAGGTCGTCCACTTCCACCCCATGGTCGCAGCGTCTAGCCATGATAATGTATGCATGGAAACCACTTCTGACGTGTGTGCCCCTCGGTGCCCTGGCGTACAGGTGAGCCTAAGTGTGGACAAGTTGGTATGGGGTTTTTACCTGTCGTGCACAAACACCAGCATGTACGTTTCGAGGGCACCCATCTGCAGCCTATGCCAGGATAAACTTCCCTCCTACACTGAATATTAATCTGTGGGGTAAAACACACTCCAAGTGGGGCGAACATTCATGCGAATACCAGACAGCGTCCTCCGAGAGAAGGGCGAGCGCGGTGCACTTGGCACCGGAGCTCATCTGGACGAGCACAGCTCATGCATCCCAGAGAGTATGGGTTAGAAAACTGGCCAACTGCCGGATCCGGTCACAGGGTGTCAACGGGGCTTTGAGCCGCTATAGACTGCACCTCAGAACAAACCAGACTCTTCCACTGACATGCACCCCCTCAACTTAATCCTCAATACCCTCTAAGTATTCACGATACTTGAGGCATAATCCACATGCAGTAGATATCTAGGTGCAACTTGAATCGTGATCGTCACTGAGAAAGTTTAGATAGTATTATATGTAAGCGACACATTAGCCCCAGTCATGAGGGACCCCCACATACAGCGTGAAAAACCTCCTGTCTGCACACCACCGTTCACCGCGCGATTCCAAGTTACTCCTCGAGGACAGTGAAGTTACCCCCCACCGATGACACCAATATGGATTTTGGTATTTCCCGGTTTAAACCCCTGTAGCTATAACTTAAATGTTAGGCACGGGCCTTCTTTCTCAACTCTCCACGTGCTGTGTAGACTCCCTATCAAAAACATAGTAAACTTTCAGAAACATGTAGTTTGCATGGATATTTTTCTTTAAAGAAAGTACAGTCTTCAACTTAAGCTTAGAAGAAAGAGATAGAATTAAACTGCAGTTATTACACCTCACAAATATCTGCAGTTCGGTTTACATTCCTCAGCGTTGTCCGTGGGTATTTGCATTTCGCTATTATTACTATAAACCATAACCTGGCTGGCTGTTAAGTTTTTTTTTTCCAGAATGTTATGCGAATGTTTCCAAATGGTGGAAAAGCAGACGTGATGCTGATCTTCAGTGCCCTCAGTAATTTTAACTTGAAACGAACGGGTAAATAGTATCTCGAAGATTAGAAAGTCGCCACCAGGGCACGAGTCGGGGGGTACACGCGGGTACACGGCGTCCACCCACTCTTTTCACAGGGTGGACGCCGTCCCCCCTGCTAAGAAGTATGGCCCCACAGAAATATGTTGAACTTGTCCCAGTGTAATTTTGAAACACTGGGACAAGTTCATCAGCTCCTGCACGTTGTCTGCTTTCGATTCCCAGCAGCAACGTGCAGGCAGTGATGGGGCTTTTTTCCCACCTCCAGCTGGGCAATGACAGAAGTTAAGGGGCCATCAGGCCTCCTTTTGATCGAGTATGGGACTGGAGGGTCCTGGAACCTCACAAATGCAAATGCACCAGCGAGAAAAAAGCACACAGCTTGTTATCTCTTCACAGGTACTTAAGAGATGCATGATTTTTACTTTGCTGTATATAAGTGCATGCATTGTAAGAATGTCTGATGGGTTGGTCTGTCTCAGTATTTACACAAATAACAATTTAAACAGCACTATTTTATTTCTTTTATAGCGCTACTCATCCCAATGCAGAGTGTTAGAGCACTTTACATAACATACACATTAGCCATTCCAAATAAATCATGTAAGTGTGTAAATCAATGTACAAGATGTGTTACATGAGACAGTCAGGGTTACCAGGTGTAGGAGTCAAATACACTTCATAGCTCACTGTGGTCTACTAGAAGGATTACAATTTATTAACTGCAAGTAACAAAAGGATCTCTGTGTTCATAGCAGTAATCCACTTACCTATCAACATAAAATAAAAATCTGTGATCTGCATGGTACATGATATGCTTTGCAGGAGACAGCTTTTAAAAAAAACATTTTATTGTATTTTCAGTTGGCATATGTTATAACATACACATATCGGAGCATCACTTCCAGTGAGGTCACTTCCTGTGATGCCGCGTGGAATGTCACGCGTCGTGACGTCATGTGCTTTGATAGCACGCGTCATGATGTCACTTGCATACTGCCTGACTTGGTCAGTCCCCCCACTTCTTTTTTTAGGACTTGTGCCCTGGTCGCCACACATCACTATTAGAAGAGTGAGTCACGGCCATGCCATCGAGCAGAGTGAAAGATTCCTCGCCTCACCAAACGCCAGCCCTAAGCCAGCCCTTCGGGTGCCTGCTGCGTCCTGCACAGTAGCTACCTCGTACTGGATGCCTGTTTGTTGGAGAGCACTTCTAGGCAGACCCAAGAGCTCCCGCGTGAGCGCTGCTGTGCGAATGCCAGCGAATCCTTTGTGGACAGAAGTTTCCTCCACTGGTGCCCGAAAGAGCAGTAAAAGAAGCTATAAACATGAGCACGATTCGGTGCCTTTTGTTCCGTGGTTGCTCGAGGGTTTCTCTAATTAAATGAAAATGTAAACAGGTAAAGAGCCACCTGTCAAGGAGTGAAAATCGTGTTTAGGGGTGACCTTTGCATCTAGTTTGCCTGGCGTGGCACTGGACATTTTCGATGTCCGCCGGCATGGGGTGCAGGCACCAGGGCAGAGGGATTGTTATGTGTCTGGGAGAGAGGGAAGCAGCGGGCACCGAGGGGCGCTCCTGTGGAGTGTGGGCAGCAACGAAGAGCAGGGAGAGTCTGTCCTGGGGATGGCAGCGCTTCAGGGGATCACGGTTGCTGCACATTGGCCTGATACCACCCCGCTTACAATTTATCTCTGTCTGGAGATAACTTCAGGCGCTCCTCCGTGCCAGCTGAGGTTAGGGAGGGCTGTGGTTTCTGTAAGAAATAGCGCGGTCCTTCTTTGAAAGATCACTTGCATGGGCATAACAGGACGGTGACTTTGTGCAGGAAGTACCTTGGGGTAGACAGGTGCTTCCAAAGCCTGAGGTCAGAATACCATTTACACCTGTAATACTCAGACCGGACATCCCGCGTCTCTGCTGTGATTCTGTGATTGCGGCCAGGACACAGCCCAACAGACAGAGGGGTGGCCCGCAGCTCCCACCCTGGTGAGCCAAGCTATCTGAAAGACGCTCACAGTCATGGCACCCTCCCGCTAAACCGCCTTGGAGCCCGGCTCAGCGGCCGGAGTGCGTCCTTCCCTCACCGCCTCCTGGGCTTATTCTCCTCCAGCCATCAAGTGGCCAGCCGCGGCCGGCATGCTCGCGGGAGGGAAGGGGGGGGCGCGGGTGGGGATTTGGGGAATAAAAAAATAAAAATAAAACGTACCTTACTGCCGGGTACCGCGCCGCCTCCCTCCTGGCCGGTCACGGTGTAATGGTGCAGCCAGGTCCCGCGTGTTCCTGCTGCAGGAACAGAAAGCAGCCAGCAGGCAGCCTCCCTACCCTACCCTAAGCCAATCACAACGCTGCAATGGCAGCGTTGTGATTGGTGTGGCGCAGCGGAGAGCGCCCCAGCCGGGTCTCTGTTTGGAGGCCATTTTCTCTATGTAGGCTGCAGAAAAGGGAGAGTGCGCATGACTGTGTTGGTCGGTCCTGGGGCCGACCAAACAGTCAGTACCCACAACAGTGGGCAAGCCACTCCCCCCTGCCCTCGAGCAGGACCGCCCACCCTCCCGCCCCCAACCAGGCACTTCTGCTTTCTCGCAGTGCGAGAAGCAGAAACATAAAATGGTAGTTTTACCATTTTATGTTTCTGCTTCTCGCACTGCGAGAAAGCAGTGTGGCGACGCCCCCACGGAGGAGCCGCCACTGGTAAAAAGTAAACAAGCCCAACATAAATAAAGGACAATTAATTGGGCACGATACAATGTAAGAAATGGTCACCATATTGGATCTGTAACACCAATCGTTGATAATATAATACATGAGGAAAGAAGACTTATGCTCAAGTGAGCATATGTAACCAAAAGTACACTGGCTTAAGAGAACAATCATACAATCATACATACCTATACCAAATCCCAAAATAGAAAGCATGAGCAAGTCTATCAAGCCCAAGTATGCTGTACCACAAAGATAATTGTCTATAAATATACTAACAAAACCGCAAATCTTAATTTATTCAACTGTGACTAGGGAGTGAGTGGGATTGACTTGCCAGATAAGAATAAACTAAGTGCTTGTCGGCATGTTCTTAACCCCTTCTTTTAAAAACAAGGGTTTTAGGAAGATTTAGCGAGCACATAAAAGGCTTGGGCAAACACATACTATATGTAATTATGTTTCCTGTGGATAACTATTAAGCCTACAGCTGCTAGTTGGCCATTCATGTACCCATTTCGGAGTCCTGTCTTTAGTTGGGTAGATACCAAGTCTTAGCTTAAAAAATAATCCTGCATGTGTGAAAGAAAGGAAGTAGTCAGATAAGTCTGAATGCCCGGGTTCTGACTGTCCAAGCATGCTTTTGGCTGTTAGTGCACCTTTATCCACATTAAACGAAAGCAGTTGTTGATTTGTTTAAGAAACGTTTGAGGGATGCTGCATTCATCTGTAGCTATCTATTAGACTGTAACCAAAAGGTTTGCATAGATTCTGAGAGATAGGTCGTCCATGAGCTGGTATAGGAGGAGTTGTTAATTTCCTGCCAGCACATATTTGCAAGAGAACCAGGTTCAGATATAAACAAAGAATATAAGCATTTTAAAAAGGCGATCTATCGAGCTAGAACCTGCCCTCGGAGGCCAAAATCTAATCTAATTTCAGTGACCAATATTCTTCAGAATCCTAAAGATGGATTTTACAGCAGATCCAATAATTTAGCATCTTTACCTCGGAAGATAACTGAGCCATAAGCTAATGCTGGAATTAATTTAGCAGACATGGTTTTCACAAGATGATTATAAGTAGGGCACATCAATTTGTTTCAAAGTGATTTTAAGGCAAAAATTAAAGTAGCTGTTTTGGCTCTTAATAGATTAAAATGACGTCTAAAAGAGATCTTATTATCAAACAAAATGCCAAGGTACTTATAGCTCGCAACCACTTCGATTGGCATCCCTCTTGAGTACCAAGACCGTGTTCTGGATACGGATGCCCCGATTGTCATAATTTTTGTTTTCTTAATAGTAAGTAAGCTCAAGGAGGTTAAGTGATATGTATTAATCAAGGGAGTTGATTAAGTGCTGCAGACCTAATGTGACTGAGTAGAATGGTATCATCAGCATATTGTAAATATTTTACAGGGCTGTTTGCAAGCATGGGGGGGATGTAAATTTATTTTTTCCAAATGTTGTTTTAAATCCACCATTAAGAGATTGACTAAACATGGGGCAAGTACACACCCTTATTTTAAACCATTAAATGTTTCAATTCTCTGGGTGAGACAGGTTCCATCACCCAGGTTGGCCAGAAACCAGGTATTAGTATAAAATAGGATGATAAGGTCTAATAGTTTTGGAGGCACGCCCCACACAGCTAACTTTTTCCATAACAAGACTCAAGGGACTGTGTTGAATGCGGCTTTTAGATCCACAAAACAAATATACAGTTCTTGCTTCCCTAGCATTGCACTCTCTGCCATCAGCGTTAGGGCAAGCAGATAGGTGCCCTGTTGCTAACCAATCTTCAAGCTCCTCCAAAAGACGAGAGGGGAAGTCTTTTGCCTCAACGTCGGTCAAAGCTATTAATCGATAGTTTATAGGAACATTGGGAGGACCGCATTAGTAAATGGGCTGCAGGATACTTCCTGGCCATGAGTCAGAAACAATTTCCGTTAGAATAACCTTGTTGTGAAAAAGGGTGAGGATCTCTGCCAACAAATCAGGATCCGCCCTAAAAACTGCATTCGGGGGACACTTTTGACCAGGCGCCCCATTTGACCTAATCGGTTTAAGCAGCGCTGATATTTCTCCTTTTTTTTAGCGTTCCATTATAGGTACGAATGGTTTCTACCCTATATAGCTCTTATATGTTTCAATATTCTCATCTTCGCCTGGTGGATGGTACTACCAATGTATCTTATACCACAGGGACATACATATAAACCACAAAATCAGATTTGCTGTAAAATCATTAATGTACACAGGTTTGGTGGAATATGATACATCGTACCTGGTCACATTTCTGGCAAATTTACAGGCTGTACAATTTACACAACTGAAGAAGCCATTCAGGTCAATCCCCAGTGTATGATCACTGCTGTTAACCTCCGATTTGACAAGTTTATGTTAAGAAAGCTTATAAAGCACACATTCACCATGAGTCTCTTAGCGCTAGATAACCAACTTATCCGAGGGTCATAAAACAACTCAATTAGACCCCATACGCTTGTTTAAAAAGCCAAGTCTTCAGACTTTTCCTAAAGGAAAGAGTACTCATCGCAAGTCGGATTGTCCTCAGGAAGAGATTCCCACTAGTAGAGGCTATATTCGAAAAAGCTTGACTTCCAGATCTGCTCTTCCTGTTCAAAGTTCTATATTTTTTACACTATTAGTCCAAACCATTGCAAATCATCAAAATATAAATGGATAAAAACCCATGTAATATATATCAAAATTGCAAAACACCCGTCTCATCATAGTTCATTGAGTAAATAAGCAGGTATTAAAAAATACACATCTAAAACTCTTAAAATTTGATGTTATAAATATCAAGCAGCCCATTCTCATATTTATTTGATAAAAATAAATAATTAATGGAAGGTTATCAATCCTTTAGTCATCAACAGGTTTATAATTCGATACAATATCCTACTCCAAACACTTTTAATAATATGAGCAAGCTGAAGAAATGCACAGCTGAGACGTGGAAGTGTTCATCTAGTGGCAAACAGTTAATACAAACACAAGTGTTGAATAACATTTAGCTATCCTAGCCTGAACTGAGTCATAGGAAATGCAAATCTGTCCATCGAGAATGCTTTAAATGCTAATTTAAAAGGTGCATGTTAAAACAAACTAGACTGTGGCGCCTTGTTATCCCATCGGTCAACCTCGTCATAATGAGCATCCGCATACTTGTGAGCATATTATCTAGTTAAAGTGCATGTGCAGTAAAACCTCCGCAGTCAAAGCACATTAACTCTTTATCATGCGGGTGTGTGAGGCCAGCCATCAACTACAGCAAATGTGCAGCTGTTCTGAGCATAAGCAAATGCTGGTGAAAATACTCAGGCTATTTTGCTACTGCATTCAGCATTGTTACAGCCACCTTCATGTATTTTATAAATCTTCCAGACAATTCCCCTGATTCCCCTTTTAAGCATTCCTCCACCACAACTTGGCAAGTTTGAGTATTCAGCTGTCTAAAAATTGGTGCAAGCCAATAACGTCTTGATACTATAAGTGTGGTGCATATACAGGTAATATGCGGGAGAGTTTCTATTGCTGCACCACAGCCCCTAAAGTTTCCTGAGTTCCTGTCAATAGTAGGAATTTGTAGATTTTAATTGGAATCAACCCCAAATGCAAGCAGAGGAGTTGAGCTTTTATATCCAGCTAAAACTGACAAGATAAGTAAGATGGCAATAATAGAGGCTGATACAGGTCGATCGATGGTATATTCGGTGAGCTATGGAGCGAATTGCCTCTAGATCATTATGGGCAGATAACAGCCTTGCCTGCTTCGAAAGAATTCTTGCTGTTTTAGTGGAAGGGACAGTTGCACCAAATCCTTGGCTGCAAGCTCATTGATCGAATCTAAGTAACATTTGTGCAGATCTGCATAATACTCCATAGAAGCTGCTTAAGCGACCAACGTTCAGCGCTTCTTATTTTTGCACAGAGAGAAAGAAATCACGCATAACTAATGTAATCGTGCCGTGCTGGGTTTAACTACAGACGAATATGTGCCTTCAGCGTGCAATGCAGTAAATGGAAGAAGCATCTGTAGCAGCGGCATTGTGGGCGATCCACCCAGGGTGATAATCGATCTTTGTAGACGTCAGTTTGCCTTCAATGAGTTTACATATGCTGGAGAGGTGTGGGCCCGAAAGGCAGCTGCGAAGGCGAAAGGGAGAGAATTCTCCACTGATGTTAATGATACAATCTGTGAGGCTTGGTGGCTATGGCTGTTCAGCCAAACCCCTAGGTATTTTATTAAGTCAACTCTTTCGATTTTCTGATCATTTAAGAACCAAGCGCCGTACTTTATTTTCCTTTTGCCAAAAACCAAAATCTTTGTTTTGGACGTATTAATACACAGCTTATTGGCTTTGTAATAGTACGCTAATGCGTACAGAGATCATTAAAACCCTATTGTAGTTTGGTCCATGAAAATGGTGTCATCGAGATACTGTAAAAGACGTAAGTTGCTGCCATCAATTTTAGGGGGAAATCCCTTAGCTGAGCTCAAGTTATCACTCAGATCTGGCAAGTATAAATTGAAAAGTAAGGGGGACAGGAAGCAATCTTACTTCAGGCCTCTGTGTGGATCTTTGCCTTAGTGGCCCAATTGCTGCAAAGTCGCACCTTTACCCATTTGTTTGAGTAAAGGCTTATGATGACAATCAGAAATTGCTCAGGATTGCCACAGGCTACTAATTTTGCCCACAGCCGTCCTCAGTCCACCTTATCAAAGGCTGTTGCGAAGATGATAAATGTACAGAATAAAGAGCTTAACCCTTTTTTTATGAAGAGCAAGTTAACCTCTATCCCACTTCCCTTTTGAAAACCTGTTTGTGAAGAAGGGATGAGTTTGACGGCCACCCATTCATAATGTTCCTTGTTCAAGATTTTTGCAAAGCACTTTACCTCCACATTGAGTAGAGCAATTAGATGAAAGCACTCGGGCTTATCATAGGAGCCCTTTTGGTACTAAAAGAGAGACCCTTCAGCTCTCCAGGACTTGGTTTCTAGTTACGCATTCATTGAAAAGCAGGGACAAGTAGGCTAACCACTCAGTTCTTGCTGCCTTGAGACTAGCTGGAAGACCATTTGGAGCCAGAGCACCTGCAGCTCGCATCTTGACCCATGTGTCAGCCATCATCTCATCTGTAATCAACTCAACTAACAGGGGAGAAACACCTGTGTTGTCTGTTGCTTGAGTGGACACTGGGTCATCCTGATGAATGGAACGGTCAACATATACCATGGCAATATAAGAAGTCCATCCTGATGCCGAGATGTTATTCAGTTCACTTGATACGTGCCCAGTAGACAGTTTGTGAACGATTTGCAGGAATTTGTTGGGATTTTTGGGTTTGGTGTCTACAAAAACAGCAATCAAATGCTCATCTTTTGAGTGACAGTATCTTCTTTGTACTTTCTTCAATTCTTCTTTCAGAGCTTAGTTAGTTTTGTCCTTCACCGCCCTTGTAATCTTATTTATTTGTTTTTTAGCTATGAAAGCTCGTGGTATTTTGAACTTGGATGAGGAAAAAAACGATGTTCCCACAGCCCTAGATCAGGGGGGACAAAAGCATTAAGGAACCCATTAGTAAAGCCTGACCGACCCTCAATGATGTATTGGCATCCATTTCATTGAGAGGACAGGAGGCTTTCAGTTTTTTTTTGTTTACTATCATTGATTTCACTGTCCCAGTGAAGCCTTCTCACTGGTTCAATCTCAGCTTGGTGGCCTATTCTGGTCTTCTTTGACAAAGGAGCTACTGCAAAGGGACATGGACATGACAAAATAGCATGATTGCTAATTAGCATATGCTCAACTCTGAAGTTATGAACCACTGAAAATGCGGACTTGAAACCCACAGGTAGTCGAGCATGGCCAGCCTCTGATGTGATGTAGGAGGCGTCTTGATCATGGTACTTCTACAGTTCAACATTCGAAGACGAAGATTATTCAAAGTCGAGGTTAGTCTGGAACAATCCTTTGTAGTTTTAGCTGATACCGTAAGAACTATCTGTGGGATTCCCAAATGTTTATTCTGCATGCCACAATAGTTCTCATAGTCTGATGGAGCAAGAATATTGGCATGATTTTATATTATCCGGTCTTAATAAGTGTAGGGTATCAGTTAGATACTCTTGTAAATTTTCCAAATTCTAAGCCGCAACCTGCTCTAAGATCTCATTATCAGGTTGGATAATCAGGGCAGCCTGGTCCTCAGGACTTTGTTATGATCTAGTCTGTATCGCCGGATCGAAGGCCACATTCTTGGATAAGCTGTTCATAATAGTAATGCTTGCAGAGAAATTAAGAGTTGGTGGACCCACCACAGGTCGACCCTACTTTGGTGAAAACAGGAAACACATTTTGCCCTGTAGCGACTCCCAGTAATGTTTTTTTGTTAATTTGTTTGTCATTTTTTATTTTTTCCTGATAGAAATGGTGAGCCCTTAGAAGCACGTACAACCATGCAAGTTGCTTGTTCCATTACTTTTTGTTGCACCAGTAGATCCTTTCTATTCCAGGTTTGATCAGCTGCAGTGGCTACTTCATTTCACACAACGGATTCTTCTGATTTGTAATTGCCAAGATTAGTGCCTCATATTTTTCTGGTTCTTCTGATTTATAATTCCAGAGCTTACACCTCTTGTAGTCACAATTAGTGCTTTGTGTTTTCCTGTTCCGCTCTCTTCCACTGACTGCTGCAGACTCCTTTGAGTATGATAATCTCTTTTTAAGTTATGGAACTCCTTCTTCAGGTTTATGATTAAAGATGACATAATTGTTGGAAGATCTGCTAATTTTTCCAGCAGATGGGAGCAGAAACAGCTGATCTCTTTATCCTGAGGGGATCATTGGGCTTGAGTCATTAGATGATTCAAGTTGTCTAATATATTATCAATAGCTTTAGTGTAATCTGCCAGATTTTACAAGATTGTAATTTGCCTATTGCATATGTCTGCATGCAAAATAACCACTCACCAGATTGAAGAAATGGCTTGTTCCACGGATCTCCACCGAGTAATTGCTTCCAAGTGGTGCTTGGTCAATGGAGGCACTTGAGAGGCGGGAACGTCTTCAGGTATGGCTGCGTTTGAGTTGGACGCAAACGTCACAGCACATTTTGGTGTTTGTGGAGATCGAGATGTTGAGCTCGTTAAAAAGGAAGCGGGGGGCTCCTGATTAAGCCTAGGGACCTACAGCCATGCCTGCAGTCACTTTGTCTTCAGACTGCATGCAGTAATCCCTAGTCGCTGCCATTGTGTTAGCATTAACAATCTGGACTATGGGAGCTAGACGGAGTCTTATGTCGCTTTGCTCAAACCCCCATGGGGGACTGCTGCTACTTTGAGGCACGTTTTTCTCTGCCCCTTGGGTGGAAGTTCCTGTTAGAAGTACAGATGAGCAATTGATGTTGCATGTTTAGGCGAAGCAGTGGCGCTACGGACATCAGTAGATGACACTGTATCATCTGTGTTGACCAATGACAGCTTCCCGTCGACCACAAGATCGGACGTGAGCTTGTTGTAAGTACATTTAACTAATTTTGGTGGTAGTGGCATTGGCAGACCTACATTTTGCGATAAAAAAAAAATCACTGAATAGGCCTTGAGAAATCTAGTCGCCCACTCGCTATGGCGAGTCATATTTTATCAGGGGGAGCTTTTTTTTAGAGCCTCTGGCCCATTCTGGCGAGCTGACAAGGAACAGGCCCTCTGTTCAATCAGAAAGAGAATAAGCAATAAAATGCCTTTAAATCTCGTTTTTATCCTGTCACATGTGCTCTGCATTCAGAGAGAGAGAGGTCAAAAGTCAGTTTGTCTTCTTACAATTACTTTTCTTTATCTGACTGCAACTTTAGAAGATTTTGTAAAGTGAACTGTCTGACAATCGTTCTGTACAAAAAGTGAACAATGAAAGACTGTAGAATGTCAGGTTTCTTTTCTAACACAACATTTAAATAGCTTGTTGTGAACTGTACAAACATTTCAAAATACATTTCAGTAGTTATGAAAAATTGTTTCGTAAATTTTGTGTGATAAAAAAGATTTTAATAAGCTAAAACCAAATCAGAACATTTTATGTGCGATGTGCAAATGACATATTTTAGATGAAACCAAGTTTCCACAGATAGTTCACACGTTTTTTACCAGTAAAACTACGTTTATGGGAAGGTTTGTGCCACTTAATGGAAAATGTGCTGTTTGTAAATGAAGCCCGTTTGCCGCCAGTACCTGCTGAGGCTGCCAGCTCTACACAGGGACCTCCAGTCCCAGACTCCCGCACGGCCGTTGCCGTGAGACGTCACCACAAGCGCCCGGAGGCGCCAACAAAACCTCCCGCGGACTCCCGCAGCGCGGGAAGCCCGTTTGCCGCCAGTACCTGCTGAGGCTGCCAGCTCCACATAGGGACCTCCAGTCCCAGACTCCCGCACGGCCGTTGCCGTGAGACGTCACCACAAGCGCCCGGAGGCGCCAACTAAACCTCCCGCGGACTCCCGCAGCGCGGGACGCGCCCGGGCAAAGCCCGGGCCAAGGGCAGGCCCGTCCGAGCCCATCAGAGGCCGAAGGAGGCCGGGCTGGGCCAGGAAACGTACATCCACGGATTCGGGGTGGCGTGGAGCCGTTTGGCTGATTTCGATTGGATTTGAACCGTTCTTCAAAGGTACAGGGACTATCATTTATTGCGGCCACCTGTACCTAACATACCTAACATATTAGTTTGGAAAACGTCGCTGCCATTGTCGATTGTAACGGACTACAACAGGCGGACACTACATTGATTGCATTGTCCAAACATTGTTTGAGTATTGTTTGGGGGTACTAAAGAGGGCATTATGAGTAAGCGCACAGGGCAGGGAGTGGTGGGGACAGTTGATGCCTTCCTTCTAAGGGCAGAGTCAGCTTTAATCCATGAAATCGCACTCACGGAAAGGAGGCTTTCTTTGGATTCCAGTCGTCCCCCCTGTTCCCTCCGCCACGCGAATGCTAGTCCCCCCCTGGACAGTACTAATATTACGGATAATCCCCCTCCACCTCCATCTCCACCAGTAGATCACCATTCCTTGACACCTGGGGTTCTTGTGGTAGAGACATTGGATAGCATGGAAGTAATGGATGTTGCCACAAGACCGAATGTAGTTACCAGGGGCCAGAAGGTAAAAATCAATCAAGGGTCAAATTTAGCACCCCCATTAAAGAAAAGAAAAGCCCAAGGACCCATTAAGAAAAATCTCCCCTCATTAAGGGGGCGTAAAGGTGATATGGTGGTGACAGAGGTTTGTACAGAGCAACCGCCTTTACCTAAGGTCTTAACACAACCACCCTCGATTTTAAATAAAGAAAATAAGGACATGGAGTTTTGGAATAAGTTGGAATCGGTGGTATCAGCTCTCCTAAACCCACTGATCCTTAAATTATCGGCTCTGGAGGTTAGCGTAATAAAAATGGAAAAGTGGGCAGATAGTTCTCACACGGCACCCCGAGCTATCTGTCAGGTCTGTGCAGGGGCTGCTATACCAGCCATTCCAGACAGTATGAATAATGTCGGTAATATAAAAGTGGGGAATGGGGGGGTGTTGAGGGACCATCTATTAGATCTCCGTAGCAAACCTAGTGCCCCAGAGGGGTTAGGGGTAGTGCAACAAAGAGATCAACTACGCACTCCACTCCAAACACAGTTTCCACTTTGCCAGACTGCAGGTAGCGAGCAGGCCCGAATCAGGCAAATAGAGAATGCCTCCATTAGAGATAATAATAGACAAGGAGCTCAGACTCCAACAGATCTAAATTACCAGACCTTAAACAGGAGACGTATGGCCGATCAAAGCAACCTGCACCTTCCCCCCGAAGCCACACCATACACGGTCGTCTTGGCCAATGTCCCTCCTCTGCCATTAGGGGAGGTGGAGCACTGGTCGTCATTAAGAAACAAGTCCTTACATTTCTTAAGAGCCAGAACAGGTATTGCCAATCCCCTATTCACTGAATTGAAGATGGTCCGGCGGATTGGCTGGGTAGGCAATTCGGTAAAGACTGCAGAGGGAGACTGTGTAGTCTTAACTTTTAGGTCACGGGCGCTGGTGAGAACTATACTGGGAAGGGGGGAACAAAGAGTGTAATATAGGGGGGGGTGAATATTCTACCCCTAGGTTTTTTCTATCGACCTCCCGGATTACCCCAGCATTTGTCAAAGGAGGACCAACCAACTGGTGTAAGGCAAAATAGGTTTGCGGTCCCGGTAAGCAATCGATATGACATCTTTAATACCTTAGAGGATATCGATTGACTCCCATTCAGAAATAGCTCCCCGAACAAGGCTCAGGGTCTTGGTATTCCTTGTGCTGATGTACTCCCTTCCAAGGGTAATATCATAGAGTCAGAGGAATTCGAAATTAGTTTACCGTCCATAGCATTCGAGTTGCAATCACATGTTAGAGGGAAAAGTCCTAGCAACACTGCTTTAACACCTGATACATGTGAGATCCAAACACAAATAAGCCCAAGCATGGTAAAATTAAGTGTAAATCTCAATCCTTCAGAACACATTGAACGTCAACCCAAGAGTGTAGGTACTTTATGCAAGATCATATCTTGGAACATTGCGGGCTTATGTAATAAAATGAATAATCAGATATGGTGCGAACTAATTTTAAATTATGATATACTTTGCCTACAAGAGACGTGGACAGTAGACCCGATCTCTATAAATGGTTATAAAACGTTTCATATGCCCGCAGTGAAGGGGTCAATGGGTAGAGCAAAGGGGGGGCTTTGTGTATATGTGTCGAATAAAGTCATGATAGACAAAATAGAGTCAAAGTGGGGGAACAGATACTACCAGCTGATTAAACTAGGGGTAAGCAGGACTTATTCTATTATCTTGATACATTTTTATAATAATATCCCCTTAGATGAGTTTGGAAAAGTATTAAAAGAAATTTCCACTGACCTCACTGTGACAAGCCGGGTTACCTCAAAGGAAACCATGATTCTTATAACGGGGGATTTTAATTGTTCGTTGTGTACTCATGAAGACATCAGAATCTGTGGGTTAGACGATGAAGAAGGTATATGTGGCATCCACTTTTCCCACAATATGGCAGGGGAATTATTGAATGACCTGATGGCTAGTAACGACCTGGGTTTTGTAAATGACCTAGTGGATAACACAAATATCATGCCGCCAACATTTAACGGGAAGGGCCTATCATCAACCATTGATTTTATACTTGCATCTCGTAATGATGCAGCAAGAATACATTCTTTTAAAGTTGGGGATAGCCCCCTGAGTGATCATTTCCCCCTCTGCCTAACGATTATATTGCCATCGCTCAGGTCACAGAGGGTAGATAGCAGCATAGAAGAATTAGGGACGCTAAAATTGGATAAATTAAATGGTTTTACATTAAAGTGGTCTAAGGTTGACCCGGAAGTAATCTTGAAACAACTACTCATGAGGCATAAAACTGATTTTGTTACCTGCTTGAGCGAGACGGTACCACCAACGGGCATACTAGCCGCATTTCAGATAATAACAGCGGGGATAAGGGAATTATTACTTGTCCAAAATAAGACTAAAGTCAGGAGCCAAGGCTGGTTCGACAAGCAGTGCACGCGAGCATACAATGATCTTAAAATAGAGCTGCATAGGTACCCGAGAATTGGTGATAATGTCAAGAAGGCGAGGTCAGATTACAGGTTGGCACTCAAAGGCAGGAAAGATGCTTTGAAGAATGAAGCTTGGGAAGCGCTCCATCAGGCGACACTGCATAAAGACAGTGCGGCCTTTTGGCGTGCAGTTAAAACCCCATATTTACAACCAGTGGGGGGTCCCTCTATAGAAATTGCTGTATCAGAAGAAGCCTGGGTTAGGCATTATGCAAGGATCTATGCCGGAGAGGAATTTACTAATGTGCCCCAGTTAGCAATTTCACGAGAGGAGGGGGATAGCATAGACCTGAAATTCAACCTGGGGGAAGTGGAAAGAGCAATCGCAGCAAGTAAGGGAGGTAAAGCACCTGGCCCCGACGGAATACCGGTGGACTTGTTTAAGTCAAATATCCCCCTATGGGGGCCAATACTGACCCAGGTTTTTAAAGCCAGTTGTGAGGACGCGATGCCAAAGACCTGGGGGGAGTCGATCATAGTCCCTATATTTAAAAAAGGGGATCATAATGACCCGGGATGTTATCGCCCTATCTCGCTCCTGGACTCCCTGGTAAAAGTAGCAGGTAGAGTCATACTGGAACGTCTTCAGACCTGGGCAGAAGATAATCAAATCCTATCGGATATACAGTATGGCTTCCGAGAGGGTTTTGGGACAACTGAGCAGACAGTTAACCTTGCGTTATTGATGGGTAAATATATTAAAGTCAAGAAGGGAACCCTGTTTTTGGTATTCGTGGATCTCACGGCGGCGTTTGATTCTGTAATACATGATAGACTATGGGATACCCTTAATTTGGCGGGTGTGGATCCCCATATTATTTGTTTTTTACATTCCTTGTATACTGGTGCCTCAGCTACAGTGCGCTTTGGCATTAGGGGTGAGCGTACTGCTTTGTTTTCTATCAAAAGGGGGGTCAGACAAGGTTGCGTACTGGCCCCTTTTCTTTTTAACTTGTAATCAAATGGTTTGGAACATGCACTACTTAGGAATAACCAGGATTTCCCCTCAGTAGGTGGCCGACCCATACCGGCCCTTCTCTACGCGGATGACGCAGTATTAATGTCTAGAACTCAAAATGGTTTGCAAAGGGCCCTAGACAGTTACACAAATTTTATGAGGGATCTTGGGCTATCAATTAATAAGTCAAAGACATATATTATGAACTGCGGTGGGAGAAGCATAAGACCAAAGGCTATGTTTGTGGATCAACAGAAGTTGGCAACCACCAAGAGTTTTGCGTACCTCGGTATTTTATTTAATCAAAGTGATACCTGGTCAGAGGCAGTATTAACGAGAAAGCAAGTATTGATAAAGACTATAGCTGCCCTTACCTCCTTTTCGAAGAAGTTAGGTAGGAAACCCCCACTTGAATTAATCCAGATCTATAAGGCAAAATGTATTACATCAGCGATGCATGGGGCGGGAGTGTGGGGCTTTGTTAACGTTCACCCAATTCAAGTGGTAGAAAATTCTTTTACAAGGTATCTTTTATCAGTCCCGGGTAGCACCTCTTCTTTTGCCTGCCACGAGGAGTTGGGATTACCGTTTATTTCGGATTTGATAAAAATGGAACCCATCCTGTTGTGGCACAGACTGTGGTTAAAAGAAGAAACCAAGCTAAATAGAGAGATATTACAAGACTGCCTTAAATTAGAGGGGGCGCTAAAAATTCCTTGGGTTAAGTATGTGCATAATTTTATGAAGGACATAGGGCATGAAGAATACTTCACCAACCCAATCAAAATGCAACAAATTTCAAGAAAGGATTTAAGAATGGAGGGCCTTAAACACCTGGCTATGCTGAGATTGTCGGAAGAATTAGTAAAACCAAGTGTGCGTCATCATCAGTTATTGTTAATTTCTTTCGACATAGAACCATACTTGACATTTGTTCCGGGTGGTTTTGACAGGCGGCTTTTAACTTGGTTCAGTCTGGGCATCGTCCATAGATTAGTGACCTTTCCTAGAAAAAATGATTGGTCTCAGATATTAAAACCCTGTCCGTGTGATGATCAGGCCGAGCAATCCACTATACACACAGTTTTATTTTGTAAATATTATACTGTTTTTAGGAAACAGTGGATTGTGCCATTGTTAAAACAATTAGGATTAAGGCAATGTCGGCCGGCCCTGGTCAAACTTCAGTTCTTGGAGGACGAACACACAGCCTGGCGCATTGCAATGTTTTTGAAGAAAGTGCTGCTTTCCAGGAAAAGTATAATAAATGATGAACTGTAATTATAAACCCTCGATATAAATTGGGCAGTTGTATTTTATCAGAATGTTTTTTATCCTTAGCTGTTCTTAATTTTTGTATAGGTTTTTATATACGTTTCTTTTTATGTGAAATAATAGGAATTGTCTGAATTTTTATGAATGTGTTATGCTTTTATGATTGTAAAATTACAGTCAAATAAAGCTCTTTTTGATTGATTGATTGATTGAAATGATAGTGCACTACCACATCATGCTTTAGTAATATATTTATATAAAGTAGGTTTTAAACAGGAACTGAGAAATATTCCTGCCCCTGCCCTGATGGCAATGCTAATAGTGAACTAAAATGCAAGTCAGGGATCATGTGCGGGCTAGATTTTTATTATATATGGAGTAAATGTTTAGTGTATTAAATCAGACAAATTAGTTTTTGGTACAGCAGAATACTGAACTCACATATTTGAAGATGCACACAAATGTAATAATGAAGAAAAAGTCGGCTCCGTAAAATAAAATATTTGCCTAATATCACACAATTTGAGACGGGTTTACGTGTCAAGTACATTACAGTTAGGTCGAGTAGATTATTCAAGTTACTATCTAGTAACATTTTTATGATTTTTCGAGGCCTGCTGAAGTCAAAGCCTATAAGGGCAGCAGGAGCCTGGAGATCTCCTGTAGGAGTCTCCTCAGCAATTTTGCGTTTTAAGTATTTTTTGATGCCCATACTGTGACTGGCTGTCATCTTACAACGATCAAGATCCGAAAAACCTGAAAGATCTGAAATATTCATCCCTGCGACATGGGAAGGGAGGTTTATAAGTCAACATCAGTTTCAACAACGACCAGGTTTTCCAGCACTTTTTAGCGCCTGTTTTCCTTTTTCTATCAGTACTTCTGTAAGTACTTTTATTATTTAACAATATTATCGAGCTTCGGGTGCACATTCTTTATGAGGTAGCTGCTCGCTACTGATACCTGAGCAGCAGCACAGCACAAAAATAGTGTGGCAGTATAGCAGCAG
The DNA here is from genome assembly GCA_963921515.1 of Calotriton arnoldi. NCBI lineage: Eukaryota > Metazoa > Chordata > Amphibia > Caudata > Salamandridae > Calotriton > Calotriton arnoldi. Next base: position 1,227,958 of record CAWUFW010000115.1, read on the forward strand.
CACAGTATCAGTTCAACACAGGTGGGGGCAGAACAATGGACACAAAAACTGAGGGCAGAGTAGAGATGGAAGTTGGAACAGGACTTTCCCAGGGCCTCGCACATTATTGCTACTAGTTTAAGCATGACCCAGGCCTGGCCAATCTCTATAGTTAACAGTCTCTACGATTGAGCACTGAGGCCTTCAGTCCTAAGGCCCTGAGGACGACCTGAGAATGCTCCGGCGAGGGACCCGTAGGGTGATAAAGACACACAACAGCACTGTAGTTAAGTTTTAATGCCGTAAACCATGCACAGCACACACACTCCGTTTCCCAAGTCCACCCTTGCAAGTCATGTGTCACCAGTTTGAAAATGGGTAGGTGGGGGGTATGTAAGCTAAAAGGGGAGCACGCACCAGTTCCACAATCCACACCCTAGCCTGGCTGGGCCGCATGTGTGGGGGCTGGCTAAACCCAGTGCTACGCACACTAAGCGCCGCCTTACTGCCCCCTCCTCCGATATTCTTCTGCCATATACTTTCTGATGTCGTCTGGGTCCTCCGGAAATCTTCCAATGTTTCTTCATATCGGCCCCCCACCGCCGCAATGGAGCCAAAGGCAAAAGCAGCAAACAAGGCAGGCTGCGGTAGGCTATGGCCGACCTGACGGTCTGCCCTGCTTCCTGGAGCACAGCCAACCGAGGGTAAGGGACCAGGATAGATATGGGAAAATGCTGGCAAATGTGCTGCACAAAAAGCAGGAAGCGGAGCAAGGGTGGGAGCGGAGCACTAGCTCCACACTTCGCGTACTGCTCCCCAGGCCCAAACAGGAACAAGAAACAGCCCAGCCAGGAACAGCTACGGCTGTAGATTCGGAAGGTTTATTGAAGAAAAAGGTGAGAGTCCATGTCCCGAGATCCTCTAGGTAAGGTCAACGTCCAGTAACTCTGCTCTTCCTGTATTTTTTGGAACAGTTAATAAACTAGTGCATGGAGACCTTAAGTTAAGTAACGAAACATCGTTGTTAATTTTGTCCAAAATAAATTTGATCTGAATTATTTAAAAACAATGTGGGAGAGTTTAAATTGTACTTGTTGTTTTACTGGGACCAAGTGCAGTATTTTTAGCATAGAGGTAACGTGTATATCTAGGAACCTTGCAGACCAGCCTGGCTGCTTCTTTAGGTCGAGCCTGGGCAGCGCATGCTGTTCCTGGGTATGGATTTTAAGCACCGCCCATCTTTTGAATTGGCTTCCTCTTACTGTTGTTTGTAAATGTCCGCTTGTGATTGGTCAAAAAGCTTAGTAGTCCCTCCTTTTGAACTTTTGTTTCCTCCCATGAGGACTGCCACTGTTACATGCGCTTTTACGCATCAGGTTATTATTTCCTGAACTTTAAGCGCATTACTTTTTAGATTGGCCTGCCATGAAACCTTGTGGCTGCTTCAGTTTTCGGGGCTTCCGCGCCGCTCTTAATCTTTCGGTGCCCTTCCCCACACCACCCCCCCACAACAGTACATGCCTGTCCCCAACACCCCTCCGAGGTACGACCACGTTTACAAGATTGATTTGGCTGGGCTGTCCTTCTACTCTGTCACCTCCATACGCTCCCATTTCACTAGACATTACACCGCGCCCCTTGAATTTGTGTCCTCTTTTCATTCTTGCCTACTTTCATCTGAGAATCCTTTTACATGAGACCTTCACGTCCCCGTTCTTTCACCGTACACTGTTCTACCAGATGTTCTATTTGTTCACGTATTTCTACTTGTTCATCTTCCAGGCGGTATCCAAATTATGTCTAGTCTCTACTTCCCCCTCAACCCACAATTCTTTCCACCCCCCCTGTTTCTCCTCAGCTCCTTCCTCATCTTCGCGTCCTTCCTCCCTCTAGCTTTCCTCTAGGTAGCCCCCGCTTCACAGTACAAATAACGGACAAAGCACAAAACAGATGGTACCGGAGAGCGCAATTGCAAGATGAAAGTTACCTTTCAGGGAGGGAGGCGGTGTCAAGGGAGCTGGGACACTGGGGAGGGGGCGCAGAAAGCGTCAGGAGTTATACTCGGGTGGATGAGTCATCCAGGATAAAAAGGATTCCGAACAACGGTGAGCCTGGCAAGACATGTATTAAGAAATCACGAGTGCTTCTCCCACACCTCAAGAAAGCACTTATGCGGTTCAATTTTAAAGCAATAGATATAATAAGAAAAAAAAACTACATGTCCCAGAATGCAAAAAGCTTATTGATTAACAGGTCAAATGCCTAAATAAAGGTCTCAACACAGATTATTTATTTGGATATTCTGGTCAGCCTTGCACATCTCCTTGCGCTTACTTCAAAGCACTGACCATTACCATGGTCCTTTTGTACTGCAAGCAGGGGTGTAACTTCGGGGGAAAAGGGTGTTTGGGGTGTTACACCCCCCTGATAAATGTATTATTTAATAAATAGTTGGGAGCAGGAGCTTTCAGTCGGGCCTGGTAAGGTGCAATTCAGATTTCATCTGGGATGTTTAAATACTCATGCGCACACTCTGGGCTCTGTTTTGAAGGTCTTAAAACATGATTATTTAAAAAAAAAAAAAAAAAACTGTTCTAAGTACCTCTCACAATCCACACTCCTTTCCACTGGGCCTTGAGCCCTTCTAATGCATTGCTTCTCATGCAATAATTAACGTGATATGCCAACGTGGGTGTCGGAAAATCTGAAGCTGAACACCCCCTTAGTCCCACTGACCAAGCTACACCCCTGACTGCAAGGTACATATACACTCGTAAAACACAGTGACGAGCAGTAGCGGCTCGTGGAGGGAGTGCTGTGGGCGGCGGGGGGAAGGGGGGGGCAGGGTGGGGGGTAGTAAACTACGGCATACGGCCGAACAGAGTTAAGTAACTAAATAAATAAAACAAATTACATTGCGTGCGCTGCATCGCCATTTGCGATGCAGCGCGCGAAATGTAATTCGTTTTATTTATTTATTTAGTTACTTAACTCTGTTCGGCCGTATGCCGTAGTTTACTGTTTCCTCATTCTTTCTTTTCTCCATCCTTCTTTCATTCCTTCTTTCACATTCTTTCATTCATTCTTTCTCTTTCCTTTTTTCTTTTGTCTTTCTTTCTCATTCCTTATTGCTCTTTTTCCTTTTCTTTCTTTCTTGCCTTCTTCCTTTCCTGTCTTTTCTTTCTTTCCTGTATTTTTTCGTTCTTTAAGGCAAGAGGTTTGCAGCCAATGCCAGACGGACTGACTTTTTTAGGACTGTGTTAGCCAAGAACTTTTGATTTTACTAAAATTATGAGTAGGACGTAGTTGCTCACAGGGGTTTCAGCTAGACTTCAACCATTAATCTGTAGCTGGCGTCAATCACATTTTTCTACGATCTACCCTAGGTGCCTCCAGGGTTTTTTCCCATAGTAGCGTTTTTAGCTCCATAGGCTAACATGGGGATACTGAAATACAGTGTAACTATTGATAAGAGTGAGCTAAAACAAGATTTGAAGGACTTAAAGATTGGCACTGATAAATCCAACAACTTGACACTGTTTAATTTATCATAACTAATACAAATAATAAGTTATAGAACTTTCTTTTCAGTGAGCCAGAATCCAGCCTTCTAGCAGCCTCTCCTGATTGGCCAGGCTTAGCCAAACTGCTTTGATAAGGTTATAAGTGGCCAGCATAGAGGCAGAGGATATCTGACAGGGAGAGCATTGCAGCTGCAGAGAGCAGGCCAGGAAGAGTTTGGGTAAATCAAACTGGGCTTCAAAGAGAGCAGGGCAGTAGGGAATGCCAGCCAGGCCTAACCCCTCTTCCTGTACCCCCCAGCCAGATGGCACCCCCAGGAATTGAATTTGCTGGAGGTCTGGAAAGGGAGTGTTAAGAGAAATGAGCCACATTAGTGGGTTGGTATAGCCAGCTCTTACTCCCAGGGAGAGAAAATCTCCATCTTGAATTTTAAAGTACAGTGCTTTGTGGGACAGAACATGCAACACTTTGGAAGAAGCGGTCATGCTTTTGAGTGGCACCCTATTGGACAAGGGTGCCCCCTGCTTGTTGCCGCAGAACATTGGATAAATATGCATAGCAACTCAGATCTGCTGCCTGAAACTACAGGGAGAAGGACTGCTCTGCTGGAACCCTGGTCTGCACCCCAAAGGATTGTACTCTGAAGGACTGCTCCAGCTGCACACTTGCAACTACAACCCTAAGGACTTTGCCTTGGTTAAAAAATGATTAAGGAGTGGACTCCCTAACAACAACGGGTTAACAGAGCTCACCTGCACCATCTACACCAAGAAGTCCCTAGCCTGGAGTGCGTCCAGTGGACTTTCAAGGATTTGGCCAGGTGCTTTGTAGGAACTGTAGTCCCAACTTCTGAGGAGCAACTCATATACTCTGGAACCTTGGATTTGTGTTGTGGACACTTTGAACCCTCAAGAGGAATTTCAGGGCGAAGTGCCAGAAGTTTGTAGCAACTTGTGGAAAAAGCTCTACATGGTGACCGACCCAACGTTGCGAGTCATGCCGACTACCTCGCACCATGACCCGGCCTGGATTTCAGGTTCGTCCCACTGGAAGCTCCGGAGTTCAAGACTTCCAGCTCCTGCTGAACCAAGCCGATGAAGCCGCTGCGAATCCGGCCTGCTGGAAAGGCCCGCTCTATGTCGAGAGAAAATCCTCCAGAAAAGTTTTCAAGTGCAAAGATAAAATTTTACAGAGCTCCATCACGGTCAGCTTCAAACTTTTTCTTGGTACTGGTCAAGCGTGACCAGATGTCCCATGTTGGTGCTATATATTTTTAAGCACTAGAAAGTGATTATCCTTTAAAAACTCACATCTCAGGTTCACTATATTGAATTTTTGTCATGTTGTTGTCATTTTAATCCTAACAATATTTCCTATTGTTATAAATTGGTTGTGGATTTTTACTGTGTGTTGTGTCTTACTTATTTAATGTATTGGTGTTTTTAGATGCTTTACTTAAGTCTGCCTGCTATTAGCCAGCTACCGAGGGTTGAGCAAGGGAATAATTTATTGAGACCTTGTCTGAACCTTATATTGCGTTGGTGGTCTTATTGCTAGTGGTAGGTGCATACTTACCCCATCTCATAATCCACCTTTCAACACTCAGGTCTTCAGCGGTGTGTATACGTACTTGTATTTGAATTTCACCATACAGTAATGGAAGTAAGATCTTAAAAAATCTGCTAAATTGACTTAGAATAAAACTTTTGATTTTTGAAATTTGGACTAAACTGATTTTGTTTTAAAAGATCTTTTTATTAAACAATTGCTCAGCATACAAGATGAGATGCATATGTGGAAATCATGATCAGTAATAGAAAACAAGCAACACACCACCGTTATCTGTTCAAATCATATGATCGGATCTCATTAACATAATTGGCTAACATGCCTGTAGCCCCTCTAAGGCGTCCCCATATTGGCTTGAATCCAGTGGCAAAATGAGCAAGGGACCCACGTCTGGGCATACCCTGCCAACTTAGGGCAAACAAAGCAAACACAAGGAGATGATGGATGGAGAGCTGAAACTTTTCAGACACTCACCCCCTAGTCACAGATCTGGGTTGAATCCATCATCGTTCTTTTGCTCACTTCGCCACCCCAGTTCAGACCCAGCTATAAGCAAATCAGCCTTGACCCTGTGCCTCATGGGAACAGTCCAGCCCAAACTGCCAAGCCAGGTCTTCCCTGGACCGGAAACAAGCATCCTGGACCAGTTTCGGGGTAACACCCCTCATCAGCCAGGCAGGCTTGAATCCAGTGGCAAAGTGAGCAAGAAACCCACGTCTGGCCATACCCTGCCAACTTAGGGCAAACAAAGCAAACACAAGGAGATGATGGACGGAGTGCTGAAACTTTTCAGACACTCACCCCCAGTCACAGATCTGGGTTGAATCCATCATCGTTCTTTAGCTCACTTCGCCACCCCAGTTCAGACCCGGCTATATGCAAATCAATCTTGACCCTGTGCCTCATGGGAACTGTTAAGCCTGTATTTTTATTAATTGGTTCTTGTTTATTGGCATCATCTGATGTATTCTGTGTATATAATTTATATGCTTCCATTCTGTGTATACATGCTTTTTATATTAGAGTCCTTCGTTTGACAGTGTTTATTTCTTGCATTCGATTACTTGCATTTGACAACGCCTGTTTCTTGCATTGGACGTATTATTATTATCTACTTAGGTTTTGCTCCCTTGCATTTTAAGTGTGAATGTTTAATTATTATCTGACTTGTAAGTATGTATTATCTGCATGTGTTTTACCATAATTATCTGCTTGTGTTTTATATTATTTGCTTGCACATATATATAAGTATATTTACATTTGCATGTTGTTTTCACTTGACATCTGGGAAAGCCTTTCTGTTAGAGTGTTGCAATAATAAAACCCCAAGCTTTATTCTGAAAACTGTCTCCTGATGTGTCTCATTTAGTGAGTGTAAAGCCCCTTTCTAGGTGTTTTCTTGCTTTACCGAATGCCTCTGCTGGGGAGTGCTGAATTTCTTTTATTTGAGAGTGTAAAGCAAGACATGGGCTAACTCTCTCACTGCAACAGATGTAGGCTAAAGATTTGATTCTACATTGCAAACACAAGCATTTTTGCAGTATGAACAAGAATACCCTCTGCTGAATGAAATAATGCCTCTAGATCGATATTACTAGAACATCTACACTGTTGGGTCTGCTTGCCTGTCGTAGGGACAAGACACCAATATTTTGCGGCATGCACAATCGTAAAGGGGCACATGCATGACGGAAAGTTCTGTCCTGAAAAAACACACACACAGTCCCTAGGAGACAGTACAGCACAGCTGGCAGAACTCAAAGCCCTGATACTGGCACTACAAAATACGGATCATTGCTTCCCCACACTTATAGTGTGTGATTTGTAGCACTGTGTCCAGTCCTACAATGAATACCTTCACTATTTGGGCCAGAATGGATTTCGAGATTCCAAGGGTTGCACAATCAAGCACAAGATGCTGTGGGAACAGGTGGCAAAGCTGAAAGAATGCTTGCCACGGGCTCATGTCATCCATACATTGAGTCATCAACATGTTGGTATTCACGCTGCAGGGAATTCCATGGCTCGCACTGCTGCCGTTGCTGCAATCACGCGTTCTAGTACGAGATTAGACAAAGACATTATAGTGGCTGTCTATGCTGCTCGCAATGACACACACCTGCCGAAAGGCTTTCCACTCAAGTACTCGTACAAGTTAGATGTGCAAAACATTTCGTATGCTTAGATTGCAGGAGTGGGGGTTAGAGTTATACCAAACACTGATTGCAGATTAGGTTTAATACTAGCTGCATATGAGGGTCTGGGTTCAGCACACACAGGGGTTACTGCTACAGTTTGATTATTGAAGCAACGCTATTGATGGTCTGGTCTAACTAAACAGACCAAGGACTTCGTCCCTAAATGTGACATCTGCCAGCAGATGAAGGGTTCTACCATAGCACGTCCTCCACCGACACCTCTATTAATTTGAGACAAGCCTCTGGCAGGATCACTGTGACCCTCTACACTCACTTACAAGTATATCTTGGTGGCAGTGGATTCATGCTCCAGATTCTTGTGGGTTTGGCCACAGCGGTCGGCTGACGCCGGAACTGTTATAAAGGATGTGTGAGTCTTCATCAGGACATACGCAATTAGCACACTACATTCCGGCCAGGGGTTTAGCTCTTGGGGTTACAAAGAAGCCATGGGAAGTTTGGATGTGGCCTTGCGGTACTCCTCCCCCTATCATCCAGTGGGAAATTCGATAGTTGAGAGGAAAAATCGTGACTTAAAGAAGTCCTTAACAGCAAGGGTATTAGGTTCGGGTCGCAGTTGGGTCAATCGCCTATATGGGGTCCAGAGGGCACTCAATAACATGGTAAGAAAATCCCTGAGTGGTCGTACTCCATATGAAATCCTGTTTGGTGTGAGAATGTGGGTCCCAGACCTCGTTGATGTCAGCACGGTGGCAGCGGAAACACAATTTGACAACAATGAATGTTTGGCTGTTTTACAGGAACTTAATGAATTCCATGGCACACAAAGCAACGTCCAAGTAAAACGCACCGCCACTGGAGAAGTGAAGGTTGTTCCAGCAAGACTTGGCTGGGTCCGGAAGATTAGGCATTTGGTCAGGGAAAAAATAGTGGACAAGAAAGAATTTTGCCCATCTTACAGAGCGCCTGTACCTGTCCTGGCTGTCGAAGGTACCAGAACTGTACTTCTTCCGCCTCTTGCTGGCCGGCAAGACAAAAGGTTTCCCTTTATTGATCTGATCAAACCATATTATGTGACCGATTCTCAACAGTAGGCCATGTGGGCTCCTGGGTAGCTGCCGCACTCCGCTCACTACCATTCAGGAAGTTCAGATGGAAGATTTAATAACTCAAGAAGATACCCTCTCCAAAGAGAAACTGTAGACAACAATGAAGTATTTCTTCTTCCTGTTGAAACAACTACAACTGTACAGTCAACAAGTACAGCAACACAAACTTAGATTTGAAAAATTGACGACGTCTATGTGAATGTGCCACAGAATGAGGCCTCTCCCAGTTCTATAAAAACTGCTGAGCTGCCAAAAATAGACCGGATGGCATCTGGCTACTTCGTGGACTATGATGATTTCTCATCATATTCATCTGGACCTGAGCCACCATTGCAACCGCCTCTTCCTTTCAAGCTACAAATGAGTGCTCTCCATCTTTGGCTGATAAAGACATATTTTGTTACTCCTTGGTTACAACTCTGGATTACAATTGGGTTACTTTTCCTGGTTCTCTGTATTGGTTTGGTGACTGTCTTTTTCCTGCTTCTGAATGGACACTATATCCCAGAACACTCTGCAGTACAACTTGTGAACTTGGTACTGAAACCACATGCATCATCGCACCGTGAACAAAGGGACTTGCCCCTGGTAAACATTACAGCGGTTCCGGAAGGAATTGTGTGGGACAGGTATCGTACGATGTGTATGGTCCTACTGAACTTTTACAAATATCATATTTGCTTAAAATTTCCTTAAATGATATCATCACCTCTAGAACTATCTCTGATGACTGGGACATTGATACAGATCTAGAGCAATCTACTTTGTTTCCTTCTGATGAATTGTATGATGGTACATCCAACCACAGTGATATGTTTTGCGATCAACATTATGGTCACCATTTTTTACAAAAAGCAAGTATACCACGTGCTGTTTATAATTACACCCAATAGGAAAACTGTCCAACACCACTGAAAGGTAGTTAAAAAACGTTTGCACAAAAGTTTGCTTATTTTTCTGGTTTCGACACGTCAGACCTACCCTCTTACCACTATAGGCTTACACCTACACCTGCAAAGAAAACTATGCTAACAAACACCAAACTGATATACTCTGCTTTCTTTCTTTCCCAGCTGTTAGTACAGGGTTTTGATTTTTGGACAGACACCATAGACACAAAATCGGTCTGGGGGACAAAAGATTGGCAGGTTCAGGGAACTGAGGCCTTCCTTAGAGCATGCCTCATATCACATCAAATAATTTTCCTGAATAAAACAGTGCAACCAACTTCCTGTCTTGGAATAGCCAAGATGAAGGATTTGAACACACCTCGTACTCACGCATTCTCACGCTTTGAGAACTGGCAGCATTTCAGACACTACAGTGAGGATACACTAGATACCATGATACAAAATGGTTCCTACAATTCATCAGACCCTAATTGGAAGGGATGGTTGGTTTGGCCTGTGGACACTAATGGGTGTCAGTCTAAATTCCTGGGCAATGCAGAAGGGTTTAAAGTAAATAGGCCTGACTAGCAATACGTACAATCAGAACACTCATGGGTGGTGACGTCATATAGTGTTGGAAAGTTGTGCCTCCATTGGCTAAAAACCTTCACACTTTCTCAGGTGAAACAACACTTGTCCCTTCTTCCTGGTGACATGCATCTCAGGGATTTCTTGTTAGGTCCCCGGAACTCACATCAAAAGTGCTTCTTGTATGTAATATCGTCAAGCTCTTACCCAGATTTCCGCACAAACAACATGCAAGATGAATAAATCCCACCGTCCCCCATTCACCAATGGTGCCCAACTGCGTCAAAGCCCAAAGGTAAGTAGGGGAAATGGGGAAGGGAAGAGAGAAAGAGAAACAATGTCCCACGATGACCCCTGTTTGGATGTCCGGCCAAGCACACAGGAAAATACCTATATGCGGCAACAAGAAAGAGTTTTGGGTCTTATCTTCTAAGGGATTGAACAAAAGGCAAAAAGCTGTAATATAGGTACCTGAACGTTTTCAACTCTTCCGTCTTTTAAACACTAGCCCAGGTACTATAAGAAGGTGCTTATCTGTATATAGAAACTATATTATTGACAAATGCTCAAAGAATAATTCCTATGACAATGAAAAGAAAAGGACATAAATCACTCACCTAATCTAGGAACATCTATTAAAAAAAGAAATCAGATTATCAATGTCGCCTTGGGTTGGCCTTGTGGTTCCTTTCTTCAGGACAACTAACGTAAGTGTAATTTTTTTTTCTAGGAGCTTCAACCAAATAGAACAAGGCAAATCCCCAGAGACAGAGGAGCATGGAACGATAAGTATATTTTCTATATTTCTATATGGCCTTATATCATGGCCAATGTCATACAGATAAATTACTAACCATATGGTTTCTTTTCCTGTTTTTAGGTAAACAGGTCCCATGGGCCAACAAGCCCTCCCCGCAATCCAAGTTCTCCAAACGGGGAGGGGCGAGACCGAGGACGCTGGCGCAAATGGAGAACAGCAGGAGAATGCTTGTCACGCAGGAGGAGCTGAGGAAAACAGGCCGAGGCTGGAGACGGGGACAGGACGCCGCAACGCCTTTTAGAGAAACCCGAAATCCCCAGAGAAGAGAGGCCACGGATGCTGAAGAAGAGCAGGAGAAGCAGACGCCGTTGCTTCAACCTGAAGCCAAGGTGAGTAGCCGGAAGTGCGGGAATCAGGCCGAAACACTAGAACGCGAAGCGTTCTAATGAGGGGTCGAGGCAGTTTTATACCCCCCGCTGCAGCTGGTTACGGGCCGCGTCAGGCACGACAAATATACAACGAGCTGTGGAAAGTTTCTCAACAGGAAGCTGCTGAAAGACTACATGGGATTGATAGGGTTAATTTTAGAAAAAGCTTTTGCTGTGGTTGACAACGGTATGACCACATTAACGTCCAGGATATATTCACAGGGCAACATAGAATCATATGCAATTGACATAATACAACAATATATGTCTATCTTACAGCATGGACAAACACAACCACGGTCCATTGCATTAATAGGCTGGACACTGCAAACATTACGTTCTGGCCACGTACGGTGCTGGACTGTTCCCATGAGGCACAGGGTCAGACTGATTTGCATATGGCCATGTCTGAACTGGGGTGGTGGAGTGAGCTAAAGAATGATGATGGATTAAACCCAGATCAGTTGACTGGGGGTGAGTGTTTGATTGGCTCAAACGTTCCGTCCATCATCCCCTTTTGTATCACGTACCACGGCATTACATCAACAGCACGAGTCTGTTTTCTGCATACGAGCTGACTGAAAGACAGATATCAATGGCACGAAGCGATGCAAAATATACCATGTCGCACATAGAAAAGTTAGACCAATTATCTTTCACTGTGGCTGAGGTACTATCCAAAGACTGGTTAATCCATGGTTACGTCACCCTACCGGTCACGACTTTCCAATTCCAATGTTGTCTACAATACCACCAAGTAGGTAGATATGAAGCGCTAGGGGAAGGTTATGTGCTTGAATACTGGGAATTTCCATTTAAGTTTAGATGCAGGAATGGGGACACAGAAGTTTTCCTTAGCGAGGATGCTTTGAATGGGTCCTTAGTATGCAAGGACATTTCACTTCATGGGGCATGCAATGCTTCAGTTGCAAATTTATCCTGTTATCTGAAGAGTTCCCTGGCTGTAGTGATTCATTCGATTTTCAGGCCGCTCTTAAATGGGAGCTATTTGATGCTGAATGATCAAGTTTGCTGTGGAAGGGAACCAGGCATCACTTATCTGGTAACGGTTAATTCCATTGTCACTTGTTGCACATAAAGTACTGTTTCCACCTGCCCGCACAGTTAGGGAGGCAACGCTATGGACTTCGATAAATGTTTCCAACATACGCTTTGATTCTCTGAGCAAACTGAAAGCCATGCTTTTTCAAAAAGATGTGGCCTTAACATCAGCCAGAGAGACGTTTGATCTACAGGTTGCAAGGTCCTCATCCAAGATACAGATGCTACTCCATACTAACTTACAGCTGCATTTGGGAGAGCTGGTCCACCATATCTTTAATATGGCTGATAAGAAGGGAATAGCACACTTTTTAAAATGTACTGGCTCCGGATTGGTTTGCACCTTTCAGACGATTTTTGGAGTTATACCATCTTTCATACACTCCGTGCTGGGAATCGTTTTTGGAGGTCGCCCGCCTGTCCTGCTACTTGTTGTGGGACTTCTAATCTTTCTGCTCCACAATGGACGTCCCAGTTCAACTCAGAATGGAGACAGCACTGACTGTGCTAAAATGCCTTGAGTGCATGATACTCTGCTTCGGCACACCTCGGCTTTGAGAACTGAATGAGCACTGGTCTTGTCTTTCAGGTTGGTTTGGCTTCATTGCGTACAACCTGTATTCCGCTGCCTGCTCTGCAGCGATGAATGCATATTGGATCTATGTCTCGGATCACAATCTGTTGCGCCACTGGACATTGAAGTACTGATGGACCCCTTTAAGGCCCATGGGTATTGTCCCCAGTGTATTCCATTGCTGATGAATGCATTCTTCGAGTCACACTGGGATCCTTTGGCTCCTAGTGAACTGGATACCGGCTCTACGATACGCTTACAGGATGCAGTCCCTCCCTCAGCGGCTGCTGTGGAAACTGAATGGAATCACCTTTGCTCCATAAACATGCTTCGAGGTGCGCCTCTGGGAACGTCATCTGTGGTTGCCTGCGACAGAAATGTTTCGACTACCACTCCGAACACAAACAATTGTCTTTTCCATGTGGTGGGAACGATTTGGCCTGATTTTTAAACAAACCGAATCAAAAAATGTTTGCTTTATTTTTCTAGGCACCATGGCTTTCTGGGTACTTGGGATTTCAAATAGTATGATGATTTAGATGATTTTAGACCATTTTTAGTTTGCATTTTCATTATGGCATGCTGCCTTTTTTAGATAGCTTTTATATCGACCCTTGGTATGAGGAGTGGGTGTTATATGTCCAGGTTAGGCCCATGTAGCGAAGCTGTGACCTTTTGCACATATTCTCGTGCGTGACAATGTTGGATTAGTTTCTCTGAAACTACTTCTGTTTACACATCTGGCTTCGCATAACATTATCACAATTCCTCGAACACCAAGTACAAGGCCTCGACACACGAATGTACAAATGTTGTTCTATCTTCATCCACGGGGCGACAGGGCTATCGATATATCCATAACATTGCTAATCTACGCGTACATCACAAGGATGCTTTTTATTATAAATAATCAGCATGCAGAGGAGAAACTTCAGCTGACATCTTGGGTCCCTGCATGCTAAGACTTCACCATGCAGCAGTCTGACATCTCGTGAGGGGGTCTAGTTAGCGGCCAAGACGGGGTCCTACATTCTCTCCCACCAGGTAAAGGGGTTGGATCGTCCCTTGGGGGATTCTTGGCTGCACACCTACACACACTTTAGGTACACACAGAGGAGGGTTCGCATAGTAGGTGCACACCTGATTACTACCTTGTTTTATGTTCCTGCATATATATACTGTTTTAGCACCATGGTAGAACTGTATCTACTATTTACTCTCTTGGTGCTTGTAATTAGTTTCATCTGCTTCTCTCTACTGATTATCGCAGCACAAGTATTTTTATACAATACAGTCGGTTCAATAAATATATTGAAAATGTCCCAGAGTGTATTCTCTGTATACTTCTCTGAGAACAAAAGAGCACGATTGACTTAGCGAGAGGTTCTGATCTGTTACCACGATCCCCGAGGGGTCAGAGTCGTCATGTTCAGTGGTTGCCAGTATAACTACGCGCTCCCTGGTAAGGTTAGGGGGCTTATGGTGGCACTGGGAGCTAGCTGGTCTCTAGGCCAACATATCCTACAGGGTGCTTGGAATTAGTCTAGGCACCTCACCCAAAGTGTATGTTGTCCAACAAACGAGCAGATCCTACGGATTAGTGGGAACTACACACAACAGCCTCTGTCCAGTCATCATCCTCAAACAGCCCTAAATCTGCCTCGTATGCCTCTCTTTTTTTTAAAACATATTTTTATTGACATTTGAAATTCAAGACATTTGTACACACATATATAACGCTATTATTTGTTGTACATTTCTTAATCGTTTCTTAGGTATGTCCGCAATATTGTCTAGTCTGGTAACACCTCTTAGTAATGACCCTCGCTGCCTAGGGTACCCTTTTGCATTTCTTCCATCGTGTCTACCAGTCAGTAATTCACTGTACTCATTATTACTTCCCCGGACAATACCTTTCGCTACTTTCCGGTCCCATCTAGGTGAGCGGCCTCCCGCCGCAGCCCAGGGCTTGGTAATGTCCCCATCAATTTCCGCTCTTCTTTTTTTTAATTTGACTAAAGAACTCAAACAAGTAACAAAACTGCGTGCAGTGGGGGGTTGTGGGGCATCTGGCTTCGGGGAAGCATCCTTACTCTCATGTACTAGGTTATGAGTGCCAATCAATACATGTCTCCCAGGGGGTGTCTTCCTTTCGAATCTGCTTCTCATCTAAATATGTAACTGCTTCTCAGTTAGAGTGAGGTATATAGTTTCCCCTGGGTGTTCGCCTGCGCTCCCCGGTCTCAACCTTATACTGGCTGTCTCGTTTGCCATTAAGTGGATTGCCCACTGTCCCCCTCAGACTCCTCTCATGTACCTTGCTCTCATTCTGGATTCTCCCAGACCGCCAGGACTTCCTTCCAAAGATCTGCTATGGGCCGCCTCCGTATGCCCTTTGATTCCTCCCAACTCAGCGCTCTACCCTCTGCTCCAGCCCAATTAATGACGTCCCGGTCCCAGTTGTCTACCCGTGGCCCGGAAGCGGAATTCCATTCTAGGGCTATCCTACGCTTGGCCAGTCCCAAGGCCAGGTCAATGAACCTGTTCCCCACCTTCTTTGCATTCGGTCGTGGGAAAAGTCCTAACAGGCAGGTCTCCATCGTGTGGGCTAGTTCCCTCCCCAGTACGTCTTTGATCTTGGCTAAGATCCCTTCCCAATATATATGGATGATGCCACAGCTCCAGGTCATGTGTATAAAGCCCGCGTCCAATTGTTTACATCTTGGGCAACTTCTCACTTCCCCACCATACGTAACATTAAGCCAGTGAGGCGTCATTTACACCATGTGTAGGAAGTTAAACTGTGTGTATTTGAGCTTGGTGCTCCTTGATATCTTCTTGGGGGACCAGAGAACCTTACTCCATTCAGCGTCTGTAAGTTCTCCATCTACCGCCCTCTCCCATGTCCCCCGGAGATCCCTCAGCAGGGCAACAGATGCAGAGACCAAAGCTTCATGATACCACTTCACCTGGTGCCTCGCTTTACCCAAAGTGATCAGAGCGTGCAGTACCGGATAAGTCTCCGGCTCATCTCTACCCTTGCCCCACAATTGTACGAAGGTGCGGACCAGCGCCTCATATTGTAAGAACTGGCCTGGGGGCAGACCACAGCTGTCCATCAGATCCGCGAAAGGGACCAGGGAGCCATCTTGGAAACAGTTCCCCACGGTATCCAGCCCTACCTCCGTCCTTGTTGCCAGTTGCTCAGCTGTAAACCTCATCACCGGATCCCCATGCGGGAGCCCGACTAAGGGCAGCGTAGGAGTATACCACAGGGCCCCTCCAGTCTACGCAAGCAGCGCTTCCAAGTTTGCAGGGCTGTGAGTTGTAACGTCGACCTGTAAGTTGTGCCAACCGGGGGCCTCAGCAATTTGGCAATCAATTCGTCGGGCTGCCATTTGGTTCCATCAACCAGGTTCCCTCCGCATTCACGCCCTCCACCCACTGTGCTAACCACTGCAGCTGGGCTGCCAGCATATACAGTTCGAAATCTGGCACTCCCAGGCCATCCTCAGTCATGGGACGTTGTAACGTCCTCAGAGATACCCTTCGTCGTCCATCTCCCCATACCAAATCTCGCACTAGAGAGTTCAGGGGTCTGAACCATCCTCGGGGCATCAGGGTCGGCAAGTTCACAAAAAAATATAATAACCGCGGCAACATGACCATCTTGGTCAGAGAAATCCGCCCAGAGTGGGCAGCTGCAAAGTACGCCAGAACAGCACGCTAGCTCGCAAAGACCGCAAAGCCAGCCCTATCCAGGTTCCCTTCCTTCAGATCTTCCATGGTATGGAAGACGTGTATGCCCAAATATTTGAATGAGTGCGAGGTCCAGTTAATGTCTGCTGACAGCCTTGCCGGCCTAGGCGCGGGGCCCGCCAGTGGGAAGAGGTAAGTCTTCCTCTTATTAACCCGCAGGCCCGATAGGGCCCCAAATTGTTCCAAGAGCGCAAGGGCAGCTACAGTACCTGCCACTTCTGCTCCCAAATAAATCAGCAAGGTCATCCGTGTACAATGAAATAGTGTGTACCTGCCCACCCAGCCGAAGACTCATTTCCCTCCCCACCCTCCCGGATCAGCTCTGCTAGGGGTTCAATTGCCAGAGAAAACAATAAAGGCGAGAGAGGGCACCCTTGTCTGGGTCCTCGTAGTATTGGGTACTGGGAGGAAACGGTCTTCCCAGTCCGAACCCGTGCCGTGGGGGATGAATAAAGAAGTTGTACCCATTTCACCCAACCCTCTCCCAGATCCAATCGTGTCATAGTCTCAAAAAGGTAATCCCAGCTGACTGTATCGAAAGCTTTTTCTAGGTCAACCGAGAGTACTGCTGCCGCTGGCATAGCTTTCGTCTCGTCATGGAATAGAACCAAAAACAGCCGACGTACGTTATAGGATGTGTTGCGAGAGGGAATGAAGCCATTTTGGTCTGGGTGTATTATAGTGTGCATGTGCGGGAGCAGTCTGAGCGCTAAGATTTTGCTAAGGATCTTGAAATCTAGGTTGAGCATAGATAAGGTCTGTATTTGGTAACTGGGGCACCGGTCTCTGTAGTCTGGGGAGAGGGATCACCAGCTCACTCTGGGTGGAGTCAGGGAGTCCCCCAAGGTGCAAGGATTCCGCGTACAGGGTCACTAGTCGCGGCGCTAATTGATCCACGTATTTAATATAAAATTCTGCCGGGAGGCCGTCCGGGCCCGCCATTTTCCCAATCGCCATGTCTGCAATGGCCACCCGGACTTCATGCAGTCACTGGGCCCCCCAATTCCTCCTGTACCTGTGCTTCCAGCGTCCTGAGCGGTAGCGAGTCTAGGAAACCCCTGACACTAGAGCGAGATGGCAGGATACCGCTGCCTATAATACGTGCGGAACAGGCTATTGATTGCATCCGGGTCATATACCCGCTCACCAGTATCTGACTGGACTTGCGTGATCGGTGATCCTCTTCTTTCAGGTTTAATCAGCCATGCCAATAGGCGACCGGACTTCCCTTCCTCCCTCTGAACTTTATCTAAATAGTCCCTATAGCAGTGGCACCTCAGCCTTTCCAGCGTGTCATTATAACTCGCGTGGGCCTCCTGTAACCATGCTACCGCAGCTGCATCACGCCCCAGGGCATTATCTAGCTGTCGGATCTTGGACTCCAGGTCCAAGAGCTCCTGCCTGATTTCCTGCTGAGCGCCAATTGACTGGCCCAGACAATGCCCCGTCACCACCGCCTTAAATGCCTTCCACTCTACCAACACTGAGGATGCCGAATCGGCATTGATCAGGAAAAACGATTCTACTAGGGCACCCAGTGATTCTCGGAAGGGCGCATCCTCCAGCATTAAGGGATTCAGTCTCCACAATGGAATTGGGGGGCGGCTCCCCAAGGTCTGGTGCATCAGTAGTAGAGGACTGTGGTCCGAAATGGTCCTACCCAGATACTCTGTATGAGTAACAGATGCACTAAAATCTGGCAGGCACAGAAAGGTGTCTAACCTAGTGTGTACCTGGTGCATTGGGGAGAAATATGAATACTCATATTAGAGGCATGTTGTACCCTCCAAATATCATTAAAGCCCCAATGTTCTATCCAACCTCGAAATCCCGCCGCCACACGATGTGCCTGTGCTCCCGGGAGAGGCGGGTGTGAGCGGCCCACTGTAAGATCTGCAACGCAATTAAAGTCCCCCCCAATCACCGAGTGCCCTCCCGCGCAATCAGCCATCTGGGTCGAAAGGGCACTAAGAAACACCACCTGCTCTGTATTAGGAGCATACACACTGCCCAACATCATCTCCTTCCTGGCCAATCTTCCAGTCACCAGAACATACCTACCCTCACTATCAATCTTGGTACAAGAATGCTCGAAGAGAACCCCAGGTCTCACCCATACCAACACTCCTCTGGCATACGTGGAGTAGGAAGTGGCGTATATCCGACCCCTCCATCTCCAGCGCAGTTTTTCCACTTCACTACCAATCAAATGGGTCTCTTGCAGGAAGGCAACATGAACATCCCTCCTCTTTAAATACGCATACACCTTATGTCTCTTAGACATAGACCCCATCCCTCTGATGTTCCACGTTAGGAATTTTAGCGTGTTATGATTAGTTGCCATATTGTCCAGGCACCCCCTCCTCGTTTAGTACTGCTGCGTCCCCAACTCTTAACTCCCCTATTTATGATCCCCAACCCCCCTCCACACTGAAAACACACAAAAAATCAACAACAAAAAATCCCTGTAGGACAACTCCCCGAGCCCAGGACAGTCTAGCAATGGCCATCTGCCCAAACCGCAGATAGGACTGCATCAACTAAGAAAGGTCCACAACCACTAGCGTGAGGACCTGTAGGGAGCGTGGCAGTCACCACAGATTACCAAATAAAGTTAGATGATCTTAGCATGCGGGCCGTCAGCCTTAGTTGGCCGTTTTGGCCAGCATCCCGGGGGCCCACCCGGCTGCCCCCCCCCGCCTTCACAGGAGCCCCAAGTCACAGAAAGGAGCGAGACAAGGAGAGAAGAAAAGAAAAGGGAATAAGTGTCATGCAACCTAATAAATGATCTCATCGGCAGTGTTCGGGCTCACCACTGGCAATTTAACACTACCACTGTGGGACGAGCCCGAGTTCGACCCCTCAGTCCTCTTCATCGATCCAGATCCTCCCTCCGACGATGATTTCCTGCCCTGCAGCATGGCCGCAATGACCTGCAGTGCCTCAGCCCTCTCCTTCTCCGTCTGCGAGGAGCTTGGCTTCTTGGGGAGTCCTCGCCTCTGTCGCCTCCGGAGCCTTTTCCCTTGTTCTCGGTCCTTAGGCCGCGTCGCTGCCTGTTGCGTTGCAGGCGGGCCTTCCGTTCTGTACGCCTCAATCCAGTCCCAGGCAGCTTTTGGGTCCTCACAAAAGTACGTCTTCCCATCCATCAGGATCCGCAGCCGGGCCGGAAACATCAACGAGTATTGGATCCCCTCCTCCCGCAGAGCCTTCTTAGCTTCCAGAAAGGAGGTACGACGCCTCTGGACCTCCAAAGTGTAGTCTGGGAAGAGTGAAACTTCACTGTTTTCAACCTCATAAGGTCCTTCAGTGCGAGCCCGTTGCAGAAGAGTGTCCCAATCCCTAAAATGGAGGAGTCTGGCCACCACTGGGCGCGGAGGTTTCCCGGGGGCCGGCGGTCGGGCAGGCACACGATGCGCTCTCTCCAGTGTGTAGAAGGGTGACAGGCCCTCAGGTGCAACCACCTCTCGGAGACAGCCCACCAGATACTTGAGCATGTCATCACCCTCCACTCCCTCCGGCAGTCCCAGGACCCTCACATTGTTTCTTCTATTCCGCCCTTCTGCTTCTTCTGCTCTTCGTTCCAACATGCGGACCCTGTTAGACAAGCCCCCCATCTGGTGCGTCAGTGCCTGTTGAGCCGGTGCAATTTCCGCCAGGGACAATTCGGTCTCCTTTACCCTGTCGGCCAGCTTGGCATGTTCCACTCTCAGCAGGCCCAGCCCCACAGCCACCGTACTTATGCCCTGATGGAGCGCTGCCTTGGTGTTGGCAATAGCCTCCAGTATTTTGGACAGTTGCTGTTGGACCGGGTTGTCGGAAGGTTCACGCCCTGGCGCCTTTTGCGCCTGCTCTTGTGCAGAATCCTCATTGTCCAGGGCAGGCCCCGGTTGTTTCCCTCTGGGCTTTCCCATTGCCAGGAGGGGATGGTGTCCAAGATTCCGATCAGCACTCCTCTAGGCCTGTCAGCGCCCGGTCTCCTGGGCCTCAGTCTACCTCGTGGCTTCTTTTCCCTTTCACCGAGCCTTTGCCTCTACTCCACGCTAAACGGAACTGGGCAAGCATCTCGCGCCCCACTCTGGGGGCTTAAGGCCTCTGCTTTATAGGGGTGCCTGACCCTTCGGCCAACCCCGGTCATACGCTCCCCCAGCTCCGCACGATTCCAGGCACGTAGAGTCCGGCTTCGAGTAGATTCTTCCTTTACCTGGTGTCAACCAAAGTGCTCACCTTGTCCCCGTCTCTCTTCCACCGCCCACCAGCAAAGTTCCGTGACCCTGCCCAGCCTCTGCCCGGGGCCTCCCCCCGTACCAGAGTCCGATCTACAGGACCAGGCGATCGTGCTGCTTAACTCCAATCCCAGTCAGCCACTTCCAGCAGGGCTTACCGTTTGGCTCATTGGCCCCCCTTCCCTGAGTGGAAACTCCACCAGCCGCTGCCGTGCAGGACCCAGCCGGGATCATGCACTATTGTTCCTCTCCAGGGCCGCCCTTCTTCCACTTCACTTCCTGGCCCTCGCTCAACACCGGGTCTGCTGCCCTGGCCTGCATCTTCGCGTGTCTCTTCTCGCGCTTCCCCCAGCCGGGGTACTCGCGCTCCGGACCACACCCTGCCACAGCACCCCCACGACGCCGTCCGGTCTTCCCAGGGCCGACTTGGGCGTTCGCACTGCCCAAGAGTCTCCAACTCGTCCCGCCAACAAGATTTCCTGGTCTCAGCCTGGGCCTCCCGTCTTATTGCAGGTTCCACAGGCCCGATCAGTCCTGCCACTCAATATCTGGCCCCGTCCAGGCCTGCAGTGGATCTCTCAGGCTGTCCCCTTTCTACGTTGCAGCCCCACCAGCTACAGCCTTCTAGGGCCTGGCCAGGGCTGCTGCCTTCCGCTCTTCTCCGGGACCGTCCCGCCGCTTCTCAGCCTCTTAACACTCACCCGGTGGGGGGCCGCTGATCGGGTCTGCGGGACTCTTCCTGCTCCTCCCCCCGCCGAGGGACTCGCACTCCAGGCGATCACACAGCCGCAGCGCCTCCGCAACGCTTTCCGGTCACTCCCGGTCACTCGCGTCGCCTCATTGCGATCAGCCTTCTCCCCTCATGGAGCTCCGCCGCCTACAACCCCTTGGCGGCAGGAGGCCCGCAAGCTCCTCGCGGCTCCAATCCTTCGCCCGCTCTCTCCACTCAAGCCGCCATCTTGCTCATTCTCTGGCGGCTTCCGCGCTTCCAAGCCTCCGCTCTCCAGGCACTTCCCAAGCTCCAAGTGGGCCAGCTGGTCCCCAGCACTTTCCGGGCAGGTCAGGCCTCCGCCAATGCGCCCCCGGGCCCCAGCCGACACCATTAGGACAGGATAATTGAACCGGCTGGCGCGGAGCTCTCAGCTCACGCGTCCGCCATCTCCGGCTACCAAGCCACGCCCTACCTCGCATGCCTCTCTTAAGGTGCCCAGTGGTTCCGACAACTTGTTCATAAGTTTCCTATAGGTTAGGGAGGTGGCCATGTCGGTCATTGGGTCAAGCAGTAGCCGGTCTTCCAGGGGTGTGTACTCAGACAATTGTTCCCCATCTAAAGTGTAGCTCATGTAGGGGGGCGTGGCCGACAGCCGAACATGGCGGCTGCATTTTAGCGGAGCTCCGGACCCGGGCTCCTACATCCTGGGTATATTTGATCCGCGCTGCACCAAAGTGCCCTTTTCGGTGCACCCTAAGGCCGGCGGAGTGGGGGCGATAGTTGGGCCGGCTTTCGGCACGTCTGCTGCCTGGCATTGGGACCCGCTGATGCCCGGGGCCTTTTGAGCTGCGAGGGGAGCTGTGCCGGGCCTGTTGTCGGGAACCCGCCCGCTGGCGGTATCGATCGAGGCCGGCCCCTGGCGGTGGCTGCTCTGCAGCAGAGGGCCGGCGGAAGGTGTCCGGACGGGGGCGGAGTGCTCCCTTGTCAATCCTGCACTCTGTGGCGGACCGGACCGGCTGTGACTGCTGGCAGCAGCTGCGAATTGTGAGTAATCCCCGGGGCTGATTTACGCAAATCCCGGGGCTGAATTGCGGCCTAAGTCGGGCGCACGGAGAGGGAGCGCTGATCTGATAGTGCTGGACTGCGGCGGCCTCCCGGGGGGGGGAGACAGGTTTGCTGGTGGCGGGGGCCCCCCCCTGGACGGTATTCCTGCCATATTGAGTGCCCTGCAATTGAATAGTGGAATACCTGGAGAGTGCTGACACTGGACTAGTTGGCTGCCCCTGCTGGAAGGGAGGAAGCAGTGTGTTGTAGGCCGCATTTGTGGAGAACTTGTGTCCTCGGCGACAGGGGGCCTCCCCACGGATCTGCGTGGGGCAGTGGACACTTGTGTGCAGTGCTTCCTGGGCGGCCCTGGTCTCGGACCTGGTGGGGCACCTATTCCTGCACATGTAGTGCTGCCGGGGTATGCTGGGGTTTCCGCGGAGTCCTGTTCTGGGGAACGTCGTGACCAGGCCTGTCCCGGGCACTAGCTGTGATCTGCATATGGAGTAGGCCCCGGTGGTTGTGAGACCGACTTTGATGAGCTGTAATACGCCCGACTTCCCGCCTGCTCCAACTACGCGAGGAGGGGACGCACTGGTGGCCTCCCACGGTCTGCCCAACGGTGATGGGCCGCAATAGAGGGAAGCAGCAGGACGCTGGGCCCAGCGCGGACCCCGCAATGGAGCATGTGGACCCTAGTGGAGTATCACAGTTGCCCAGCTGCATCCCGCCCACAGCTGTGATGGAGCCTGTGGACAAACTAGACCTGATTCTGCAGGAGGTTAGGGACTCGAGGAGAGCCATTGAACAACAAATCGGAGCTCTCACGACGGGTCTCACGCTACTCAGAGCGGACCACGCTAAACTGTCGGACAAGGTGAAAGATAATACCATGGCGCTGGCGGATCTCTCCCCGCAGCAGGCTCAGACCACGACCCAAGTGCAGCAACTACAGAAGCAAGTTACCACCCTGCTGGACCGGGTGGAAGACGCGGAGGGAAGGACAAGGCGGAACAACGTCCGCGTCATTGGCCTGCCGGAGCGCTGCGAGGGACGGGACTCGGCTACGTATATGGAACAGTGGTTCCGCGAACACGTTGCCCCGGAGGGTCTCTCCGCCCAATACTGTGTGGAACGAGCGCACAGAATACCCACCGGTCAGCCCAAACCGGGCGCCCCACCGCGTCCCCTCATTGTCCGGCTGATAAATTATAGGGACAGGGACACACTACTGCAAAAAGCACGGGAGCTGGGCCAGATACACTTTGAGAATGCACGGATCTCGCTGTACCCGGACTACACACTAATGGTACAGAGACAGCGCTCCTCTTTCATGGCCGTCAAGAGGAAATTGAGAGACCTGAACCTCAAGTATGCCCTTCTCTTCCCAGCCCGTTTGAAGGTCATCTATGACCGCAAGACTCATTTCTTTGAAAGCCCAGAAGACGCTGAAGAGTGGCTGGAGGTAATGGACCCCGCAGAGACCGGTGATAACGCCTCCCAAAGTACTCAACACAGCTCCAGTCGTGCGGTACGACCTGGCGTCCGCCGAAGTAGACGTCTACGTGGAGACTCCCGACGACCTAATCCAATGTCGCAGCAACAACAACAGGGCAAGGAGAAGACACTACTGGCGGCCGCTACTTTTCGACAGTCTGCGCTTGTGGAAGACTCAGTCTCTTCCGTGGAAGATCTGAACAAATCGGACTCCGAGGGTAGCGTGGCTCTGTTTCCCTCCGTAACCCCTCAAATGGCGGATGGACTGTTTGGCTGACAACAGTATGGTGCCATCATATACGAACTGAACCTGAGCGCTGATGTGATATCCTTTTGGTTTTGTGGTAAACTACATGTATGGTGCAGCGTTATGGAATGTGTTTATAATTTCTTGAGCCCGGGTTCCGTGAGGTTCGGAACTCGATGTCATAATGGAGCGTGACCCGCGCTCTATGGACGGCGTTGGCGATGTCCCCCAATCTGCGAATGCTGTTGTGGTTCAGGGTATAGATCTGCTTACTGCGATTTGTTTTGTGGTCCGGTATAGTTTTACGACCGGACCGAGTATTGGGGGTTTTGTGGGGGGGGTACGGTCCTATTTCTTTGTTAGTCCCGCGTAGGCTGGTCACTGTCACACATGCGTCTTGGTCTGACTGCAGGACCAATAAAATCTATCAATGCATACACTTAGTCAGTTTAACATTGTAACGTGGAACGTTAGGGGACTGGGCTCCATACAGAAACGCCATAGGATACATGCACCTTTACTAAGGAGAAAGGCGCAAATAGTATATTTGCAAGAATCCCACATGCTGAGTCAGGAGGCGGTAAAGCTTCGGCAGAAATGGAGGGGGCAGGTTTTCACCACTAGCTACTCGGGGTATGCACGGGGAGTCACTATTTGGATCCGACACGGGGTGCCCTTCACGTCACTGGAACACCGAATAGACAAGCAAGGGCGCTATATATTTGTACGCGGATCCCTTGATGGCCAAATGGTAGTGCTGGGTAGCATATATGCACCAAATACTGACCAAGAAAGTTTCTTTACCACCCTGAACCTGGCACTGGCAGGATGGGAAGCACACCCCTGGATTATAGGAGGGGACTGCAACACGATTATGGACATTTCCTTAGATAGGTCCCATCCCCCCCTGAACGGTGCAGGAGTAATTAAGCAAGCAAAGGCACTTTGTGGCTGGGCTACTGGTTGGGCTCTGTGTGATGAGTGGCGGATGCGACACCCGACGTACAGAGAATACTCGTTTTACTCCCCGGTTCACATGTTGCACACCAGAATAGACAGAATTTACTGCTCTAACAACATCGCAATGCAGGTAACGCACACTACATACCTTGCGAAAACCTTTTCAGATCACAATCCACTGGAGCTAACGATCACATGGGGCAGAGTACCTAACCCGGTGCCAACATGGAGACTATGGCCATACTTGTTAGAGGACACAGTGTTCCGTGCCGCTATGGCCGACACCATCTCCCATTACTTTACTGAAAATAGCAATACAGCTTCTAGTGGTTTAATTGAATGGGACGCCTTTAAGGCAGTAATACGCGGAAGGGCCATCAGCACGACTGTAGGGGCTCGGCAGGAGGTTAATAAATCCCTCATTGACACGGAACACAAGATGGATCGCCTAGAACAGGAGGCAGCGCGAGATAGGGGGAAGCAGGGGCTACTTCAAGAAGTCCGCATACTACATGCGGAACTGTTAGAATCCCTTCGAACTATAGATTACCGGCGATGCACACAGAGAACACACACGGAAGCGGACAAAACAGGGGCGCTGTTGGCGAAAATATTGAAGGATGACCCCCCGGCCACGGTGATTAGGGAGGTTACTACCTTGGAGGGTGGTACAGCACATACACAAAATGACATCAACACAGCCTTTTACCATTACTATGCCACGCTTTATAGCAAGCCTACAGATAGTATGGGCACACACATTGATGACTTCTTACATACCCTGACTTGCCCACAACCACCTCCAGCTGCCCTAAAGGAACTTTCAGGCCCGATTACCACAGTGGAGATAAAACTGGCGATCAAAGGGCTACCCTCTTAATAAAACCCCTGGCCTGGACGGGTTGCCAGCAGAATTTTACGACACTTTTGGGGATTCTCTCCTGCCCCACTTGGAACTCCTGTACAACACGGCATTGGAGAAAGGCGAATTGCCACTCACTACAGCACAAGCGTTGACGGTCACACTCCCGAAACCGGGGAGGGACCCCACCGACATGGCAGGCTACCGTCCATTGTCGCTACTGACAACGGAGTATAAAATCCTTAGTAAGATTCTGGCAAATAGGCTCCTACCCCTCCTGCATAAACTAATACACATAGATCAAACAGGTTTTTTGCCGGCCCGTAGCACGTCTTTGAACACCAGGAGATTGCATTACCTGATGTCGGCTGCCCCACCACACTACACTCACGCTGGCTGTGTGTCGCTGGACCTCCGCCAAGCGTTTGACACACTAACCTGGGAATACTTGTTTAAGGCACTGGGTAAATTCGGACTACCAGAGGATTATCTTAAATGGCTCCGCCTGTTATACCAAGCCCCCACGGCTCGCGTCCGTACTGGAGGCCATATCTCAGCTGCATACCCGATATTCCGGGGGACGAGGCAGGGGTGCCCACTATCGCCACTCCTGTTTATATTGGCTCTGGAGCCCCTGGCTATTAAATTGCGAACGGACGCACGAGAGATGGGTATTCTGATCGGGCCCACCCTGCACCTTTTCTCGGCATACGCGGATGACATTATCCTCTATGTCAAAGACCTTAGGACCGATTTAACACCTCTGGCGGAGATATTTACTGTTTTCGAAAGTATATCGGGCCTTGCTGTTAATCCGACGAAATCTCACGCCTTTTTCTTTCGGGAACAGGCACTACTGATGACTGTTCCTTTCGGGCAAATGGTGATACAAGTTGCGTCACATACATTTAAATACCTGGGCATACATGTCTACCGGACCCCCATCGATCTGCTGGACGGCAACCTACACAGGGCAATTCGAGCCCTTCGAGCTAGTATTGCCTTTTGGATTACGTTGCCGCTGTCGGTCATAGGTAGGGTGGCTATTACAAAAATGGTAGTCCTCCCGAGGCTAGTTTACTACTTTACGAATTTGCCAGTACTGCTCCCACAGCGTACTTTTAAACTTTTAAATACCATGCTCGTCGAGCTCATCTGGGGGTCTGGCAGGCGGAGGATTAGTCTCAAAAAGCTCCAACTCGGTACGGACAAAGGGAGACTGGGGGTCTCAGACCTTAGAGCCTACTATTACGCCTGTCAGTTGCAGTGGCTATCCTTCTGGACGGCCGGACGCAGTCTTCAAGAAATAGGGTACACCGAGCGCGACCTGGCGTCAGGAGCCTTACATACACTATTGCTACCACGCTGTAAACTCCCACAAGTGCTCCCTACATTGTTGCGTACAGCGCTGCAGTGCTGGAAAGCAGCACTTCATTACACGAACACGCACCCTGCCTATGCAGGTAACATTCCCCTGGTGGGCATACCATTGACGGCGGGACGCATAACACGCCGCACTATTGCACCCTGGACCGAAGCAGGAGTTAGCACGGTATCAGACCTGTTCCATGAGGGGCAATTGTTAGATTATGATAACTTTGTCAGGAGCACGGGAGTGCCGGATCACCTGTACATTCTACATGCGGCTATGTCACAATATGTAAAAACGCATTGGGCCCCGCACCGGCAGGAACCAGATACACACGAATTAGTCAAAATGCTATATTACATGGGACAAGGCAGACACTTAGTGAAATGGCTGTACGTGGGGATTCGTGCACATGCGGGAATAGCCCTCACCCAGTTACAGGATGCATGGTCGGGAGACGTCGGGCGGGCCATAGAAGAAAAGGAGTGGGGGAAAATTATAGAACACCCTAGAAAGCTTACCAGAAACGCAAAATTAAAATTTATCCAAACCATGGTGCTTCACAGGGCCTACCTTACCCCTCATAGACTGGACAAAATGTTCCCGCAAACACAACACCACTGCCCTAGATGCCAAGCAGGTGGCGTTGAGCTGGCACATATGCTGTGGTCCTGCCCTCAATTAGGCAGATACTGGGACTCGGTCAGACGGCTAATTTCTGCAGTCATACAGAAGGAAGTAGACAACACTGTGGAGGAATGTATCCTGGGCCTTCATAAGTCCCCCATGAAACATAAGGTACAATACAGATTTGCGAACTTGTCATTAATCCTAGCAATACGAGCCATCACTATGCGGTGGAAGTCCAAGAAACCACCCCCCATACATGTGTGGCATAGCGAGGTGATCAGGTGGGGTAGTGCAGAAAGTGCGGCCCTAAGGCGAGAGGAGGCCCGAGGGTTACGAAAAACCCCGATAGCACTGGAGTGGGATATAATGTTAGAATCCCTCAAACTGCAGGAGGTGGAAATTGTGGAATCTCGTAGCAACTCGCAATAATGCCTGCGGATCCCAAGAACCCAAATTGCACACGTTACTAATATCAATGTGATAATATCTCACAGGCTGAGGTTGAATATTGCGAAGCGTCGCTTCTATATTGATGTTGGTCTCAAAATGTAACACTGTCAGCTGGGCTTTGTGTGGGCGATCACCCTAAAAGATGTTGTTAGAATGTGAATAAAGGACTGTAGGGAGGGGGGAGGGAAATTTTAGTTGGGATTGTTAGGTTTTATTATTGCAGACTGTGACACTATGTGACGAGTACTACCAACCCGGCTAGGTGGTCGTGATTGCCAGGACATTGAAATGCATGTATTTGACATTGCGGGAGTGCTTTCTCCACGGATTGTTCGGGTGGTGGGTAAAATAAGAAAGGTGCTAATAATGCCATTTTCTGAGACACAACAATCTTATTGTATATGTTACAAAGGCAAAGACTACAAGGCTGAGGGTGTCATCTCACGTGTTTAAAGCATAATTGGGTCTGTATTGTATATCATTGAAAAATGCTAATAAAACTTTGTTTAAAAAAAAAAAAAAAAAAAGTGTAGCTCATGTACCAATTGTAGGTAGCGAAACCTTTCATTGTCAGTCCTCCGGTGATTAAACTGATTTTTAATCCATCTTTTTGATTTCTCTAAATTTGGTCTATTGCTGATTTGTGAAGTTTGTGTGACCCAAAACTAGGAATACCAAGGAGCTGGATCTGGCTACACTGAACAAACTCACAGTGGCTAAGCTAATGGTTCAGTGTAGGGCTAGGAGGCTACCAGCTGCTAATAGGATTAGAAAGTCAGAGCTGGTTAGGTCCTTTAAGGCGTGTGCAGCGTCAGCTCTAGAGAATGAAGGGAAGGGGGAGGAGGACCTCTCCAACAACCTCCAGGTGGAGGATGACAATGTGTCCCTTGCTTCTATACTAGGTCCAGACACTCAGCCAATGGTGGGAGCAGGGGCTCCCCCACCTAGAACTCAGAGGTGTCCCTCAGAGAGAGAGGTGGAAGCTCAACTTGCTTATATGGCAGTAAAGAAGGAGAAACTGGACCTAGCAAAGAGGATGTGGGCAAAGGAAGAAGAGAAAAGAAATGGTGGCAGCGAAGTAGAAGGAAAGGAGGAGATGTCCACATGTAGTGAGTTTGATCCCCTGCCTCCCAAGGGGGTAGTTCCCCCGTATGTAGAGGGGGATGGAATTGACAAATGGCTAACTGCATTTGAAAGGGCCCTTAAGATGAGAAGGGTCCGGGGCTCACTCCTGTGAGAGCTGTTCTAAATTTTTGGGAGGGATACACTCCTGACCCTAGAAGGGGTAGACAAAGGATCTTAGCCACACATGAGGAAATGTCTAGTCAGGAAATTAGGTCTCATCCCAGAGCAGTACGGAGTAAAGTTCAGGGGCACCCAGAAGGTAAATACAAGGTCCTGGGGGGACTTTATTGACACTTCAGTGAAGGCGCTAGAGGGCTGGATTCAAGGTAACTAAGTGAGTACTTATGAGGGGCTGTAAAATTATTTCTTAAAGAGCACATTCTGACTCATTGTATACAAGAGAAGTTACGCCAGCACTTAGTGGACTATAAGTTGTCTAGTCCCAGGAAACTGGGGGAGACAGCTGGTGAGTGGGTGAGAACCCGAGTTTCCAATCAACACCAGGGGGTAATCAGAAGCAGGAAGGACAACCCTAGCCCCTCCCCACCCCTCCAGGGGAAAGCCAAGGAGGAAAAAAGGTCAAGAACAGAAAGAGTTCTCACAAGACCCACAAAAACTTGCACGGGGGCGAGCCACTCCAACTTCAAGGGGAGGGGGCATCAAGGGAAGTCTTGGGACCCTGTGAAGGCAGGAAAGTTCTTTCATCCCTCAAAGGTGGGGAGGTGTTTTGATTGTAATCAGCCAGGACACAAAAGAGGAGATGCTGTTTGCACAAAGAAGTCCCCCACTGGTGGGCAGTCCACAGGGATTGTTCGTGTAGGTGTGGGGTGGAAGTTGTTCCAGTGATGGGGGAAGTGTTCACAGAGGCAACCATAGTTCCCCTGGGTGTGGTGAAAATTGCAGCCCTGGCAGGCTTGCCTCACAGCATGGAGAGGTATAGGTAGAGGCCAAAAATCATTGGAACTGAGGTTGAGGCTCTAAGAGATACAGGAGCCAGTGTGACTATGGTCACAGAGAAACTGGCTTCCTCAGGGCAGATCATACCTGGGATGAATCACCAGGTAACCTATGCAGACAGCAGAGTCAAACTCCATCCTATGGCAATGGTGAGTTTGGAATGAGGATGTGGGTCAGGCCCTAAGCAGGTAGTTGTGTCTCCTGCACTCCCAATAGACTGCCTACAGGGAAATTACTTGAAGCATCTGACTGGTCAGGGGTGGAGAGAATGGCTCATTCAAGGATGCTGGATCTCCCTATGTGGGTATGTGCTGTGACTAGGTCACGGACTGTACAGAAGGGATAATGCTGGACACTTGGACTATGGAACAATGTGCCAAGCATCCAATGACAATAGAAAGGGCACAGGGTCTGGTGAGCCAGCCCAAAGAACTCCAGAGGTGCAGGAGGAATCTAACCCTGAAGGGGGTGATCTGACCTCTGAGGTAGGGATTCCACCCCTGCAAGATCTGTCCAACTTGGCAGAATTGCAAGGAGCTGGTGGAAGCGCCAGAGAGGAGTTGTGTCAGGGACAAAAAGAGAGTTCAACTCTTAAGGGCATGAGGCAGACTTCCTCCAGGCAAGCGAAGGGTGATGTCAGTGGCCTCCACAAAGTCTACTGGGAGGATGGAGTTCTCTACACTGAGGCTAGAGACCTCAAAGAAGGGGCTAACCATAGGTTGGTGGTTTCCCAGAAGTAAAGAGAATTCCTCCTGACTTTAAGTATAAACATTCCCTTGGCAAGTCGTTTGGGGCAGAGTAAGACATGAAAAAGGTTTGTTAACCATTTCTATTGCCCAATATAACTGTTAATATAAAGGAGTTTTGCAGTTTCTGTGTAACCTGTCAGGCCAGGGGCAAGGCAAAGGCTCCCTTGATACCACTGCAAGTGGATGGGACTCCCTTTGAGAGGGTGGGGGTGGACATTGTTGGTCCCCTAGACCTACCCACAGCTTCAGGGAACAGATATATCTTGGTGTAGTGGACCATGCCACCATGTATCCTGAGGCTATCCCCTCAGAACAGTCGCTGTTTCCTCAGTGGCTAGGGCACTACTTGATGTGTTTACCAGAGTGGGTTTCCCAAAGAATGTGGTTTCAGATAGAGGCACAAATTTCATGTCTGCATTTCTGAAAGCGATGGGAGATGAATGTGTTGTTACCTACAAGTCCACCACTCCATATCATCCCCAGGCTAATGGTCCGGTGGAGAGGTCCAATAAGACCCTGAAGGGCATAATTATGGGTTTGTCTGACAAACTAAGGAGGAGATGGGATAGTCTCCTCCCATGCCTACTTTTTGCATACAGGGAGGTCCCACAAAAAGGGTTTGGCTTCAGCCCCTTTGAATTGTAGTTTGGGCTCCCTCAAGGAAGCCAAGGGCAATGTGCTGGACTACGTGCTAGGCCTGAGATGTTGCATGGCAGAGTACATGTACAAGGCAATCAGAACACTGGAGGCCAGGCTACCATGCCTGAATACACTCCAGGACAACTGGTGTGGGTGTTGAAGCCTGTGGCTCTTACGGCCCTCCAGGACAAGTGGACTGGGCCATATCCAATCCTAGAGAAGAAGGGTAAGGTTACCTACCTAGTAGACCTGAACACCCACAGGAACCCTCACTGGGTCCTGCATGTCAATAGGTTGAAACTCCACCAAGACAGGGTAGACATTACCATGTTCATGGTCACAGATGAGGGAGGCTAGGAGGAGACTGAGCCAGTGCCAGACCTCCTCTCCCACAATGTTCAAAAAGGGTCAGTGGAGGGAGTTGTACTCTCTCCCAAATTGTAGACCAACAGCACAGAGACTGCAGGCAGGTGCTGGAGCAGTTTGCTGGTCTGTTCTCTCTGACCCCAGGTATCACCAGCTGGTGCATACACAACATTGATACTGGTGATAGCCTACCTGTCAAGAACAATTTGTATAGGTTATCTGACTAGGTCAGAGCCACATTAAGACTGAAGTAAGTCCGATGCTGAAATTGTGTTGAGCCCTCTGACAGTTCAAGGGCCAGCCTAGTGGTGATGGTACCCAAACCTATCCTCCAGGAGGGAAATAAGGAGTTGAGGTTATGTGTGGACTACAGAAGACTGAATGTAGTCACTAAGACTGATGCTCATCCAATACCTAGAGCTGATGAGCTCCTTGATAGGCTAGGGGCTGCTATGTACCCGAGTATATTTGATTGACCTCAGTCAACTGGCAGATTGGCCTCAGTGAAGGAGCAAAGGAGAGGTCGGCATTCTCCACCCCAGAGAGACATTACCAATTCAAAGTAATACCCTTTGGCTTAAAGAATGCCACTGCCACCTTCCAAAGATTGG
This sequence comes from Calotriton arnoldi, assembly GCA_963921515.1. Lineage (NCBI taxonomy): Eukaryota > Metazoa > Chordata > Amphibia > Caudata > Salamandridae > Calotriton > Calotriton arnoldi. The sequence goes on from CAWUFW010000115.1 coordinate 1,260,798, forward strand.
TGGACAGGGTCCTGTCTGGGCTGGAGCAGTTCAGTGCAACTTATCTGGACGATATAGCTGTGTACAGTTTCACCTGGGAGGATCACTAAAGCCACATAAAGGAAGTGCTTCAGGCCCTGCAACTGACTTAAGGCCAGCAAGTGCCAAATAGGCAGAGTTTAGTTGTATACCTGGGCCACCTTGTAGGTGGAGGCCATGTACAACCTCTCCAGGCCAAAATCCAAACCATTTTGGATTGGACAGCTCCTACAACCCAGACAAAGGCCATGGCCTTGCCTGGTCTGACTAGGTATTATAAAGATTTGTCCGAACTATGGGACCATTGTGGCTCCCCTAATAGAACTCACTTCTAAAAAGCGGCCAGAGGAAGTCATGTGGACCCCAGAGTGTTAGAAGGCCTTTGACACTCTGAAAGAGCCTATGTGTTTAGCACCAATGTTACTGGAGCCTGACTACACAAAGGAATTTGTGGTTCAGACAGATGCTTCAGAACAAGGGATTGGGGCATTGCTGGCACAAGTAAATGAAGAGGGCCTTGATCAGCCAGTTGTCTTCATCAGCAGGCGAATTCACCCAGAGAACCAAGATGGAGTGTCATTGAGAGAAAAGCCTTTGCTGTGGTTTGGTCCCTGAAAAAGCTGAGACCATACCTGTTTGGTGGTCACGTCCGTGTTCAAACAGACCACAGACCTCTCAGATGGCTCATGCAGATGAGGGGGGTAGAATCCAAAGCTATTGAGGAGGTCCATTTCTCTACAGGGAATAGACTTCACAGTGAAACACAGACTGGGGATTGCCCATGCCAATGCGGATGGACTTTCCAGGTTTTTCCACTTAGCTGCTGAGGACTACCTGGGTGTAGATTAGTTACCCATCACCTTTTGTTTGTGTGTGTAGGGGGGCATTTGAGAAAGTCATCCTTTTTGCCTTGTTCACCCCCATTTTAAGACTGATAGTGGTGGGAACTTACTCTGCCTGCACCCTCGGCTCTGCTAACCTGACCCAGGGCCAGTGCTCTGATTAAAAATGTACATAGTAATGAGGTGTAATAACAATTGGCACTGACAACCTACCTTTAAGTCCCTAGTATATGGCAGGTCATGTAGGTATAGAGGCCCAGCAGCTTTGAGGCACCTACGTGTGCACTGCTGTGTTGCCTGCTGCCATTTTAAGTCACCCCTGCTTTGCAAGCTGCTTCTATACTGAAATTTTACGCAAATTCGACTTTGGAATTAAAGGTACTTCCAAAGTATTAAACTACCTTATTTTTACAAATAAGTCACTCCTAAGTTCTACCCTAGGTGCCCCCAGGGTAGGGTGCCAAGTAACTATAAGCAGGGACATTATGTTTTATATAGCTTGGTGAGGGGAAAATCACCAATTTAGTTTTTTCCCATTATAGCGTTTTTAGCTCTATAGGCTAACATGGGGATACTGTAATACCGTGTTAACTATTGATAGGAGAGAGCTAAAATGAGATTTCAAGGACTTAAAAGATTGGTAATGATAAATCCAACAACTTGCCGCTGTTGAATTTATCATAACTAATACAGACAATAAGTTATAGAACTTTCTTTTCAGTGAGCCAGAATTCAGTCTTCTAGCAGCCTCTCCTCATTGGCCATCCTTAACAGGCTTACCCAAACTGCTTTGATGAGGTGATAAGTGGTCTGCATTGAGGCAGAGGTTATCTGATGGAGGGAGCTTTGCAGCTGCAGAGAACAGGCCAGGAAGAGGTCTGGGTAAATCAAACTGGGCTTCAAAGAGAGCAGGACAGCAAAGAATGCCAGCCAGGCCTAACCCCTCTTCCTGTACCTACCAGCTAGAAGGTAACCCCAGGAATGGAATTTGCTGGAGGTCTGGAAAGGGAGTGTTAAAGGATATGAGCCACACCAGTGGGTTGGTTTAGCCAGCTCTTACTATCAGGGAGAGAAAATCTCCATCTTGAATTTTAAATTACAGTGCTTTGTGGAACAAGACTATGCCACACTTTGGAGGAGGCTGTCATGCTTTTGGTTGGCACCCTGCACTCTATTAGATAGGGGTATCCCTTGCTAGTAGCCCCAGAACATTGGATAAATATGTGAGAGCTGCATAGCAACTCAGATCTGCTGCCTGAAACTACAATGAGAAGAAGGACTGCCCTGTTGGAACGCTGGTCTTCACCCCAAAGGAGTGCACTCTGAAGGACTGCTCCAGTTGCACACTTGGAACTACAGTCCTGAGGACTTTGCCTTGCTTCACAGGATTAAGGAGTGGACTCTAGGAAAGTAGGATCTTTCTGACATGGTTGTCCCCACTTTTTGCCTGGTGTCAGTGTGTTCAGACTGTAGTACACTGGGATGCTGCTAACCAGGACCCCAGTGTTGGTGCCCTCTCCTCTAAATTGACTGGTAAGTACCCCTGTAAGTCCCTAGTATATGGTACTTAGGTACCCAGGGGATTGGTACACCAGGGGTCTCCCATAAGCTGCAGCATTTATTATGCCACCCATGGGAGCCCATGCAAACTGTGTCTGCAGGTCTGCTATTGCAGCCCGTGTGAAATGGTGCATGCACCTTTCACTCCAGATATAAGGTCTACCTTATATCCCAGTCACTGCACTTAAAACCTATAAGTCACCCCTAAGGTAGGCCCTTTAGCCCAAGGGCAGGGTGCATGGTTCTACGTGTGAGGGTGCCCCTGCATGAGCAGACGCTGCCCAATGGAATCCCTGGATTTACCGATGCCGGAACCAGACACGGTTTTGGTGTAAGGAATGGCTGATTACAGCTCTCTACCACTTTTATGCATATAGAATCCTTACACAGCTCTTCATCTACGACTTTCAGCGTCAACGACAAATAAAACTCTCGTGTACGGAACATCTCTTTTTTATATACAGCTTTTTGGTCTCTAAAAGGAAAAACGCACTGGGAACAGCCTTGAAACCGAGAAGCTGGTCTTCTTGGATGCCCTGAAGAAGCCCAGATACGGGCAAAACACGTTGGCTGTATATACAGTTGTTCACGGAACATGAAATAAAGAGCATAATTATCAAATACCTTTCGCTACATCTGCTTTGTTGGGCAATTTTGCCTTTTTGAGCTATATATCATCTTTGTTGCTTCTCAGATCTTTGTATCATTTGCTGAAATATTTGTGGTTCAAAGTGGTGGCAAACCATTTCTGGAGGTGGGCAACTGAATATGTGTTAATTTGTTTCTGCTACGTATGGCAACAAGTGGTTGTGCGACAAACGGGTCCCCTAGCCACCATTGTTTGTTTATGAGCAGAGACACCCCTACAAACCCCGGACTCCATTCTCTGGGCTTTGTAAGTGTGGGGAATCCATTTTAAGGTATGTAGTGGACACTGGCAAACTCGAGATGTCCAACTACATAATGCCTTCACCGAACCTGGTCAGGTTTGGTATCATGCAACCACAATGATTTCAGTGTGAGTTGCATGATACTATGTACGGGGGGCTCCTTAGAGGACCCCTCACGTCTACCAGTGTAGCCTTGCGGGGTCTGTGTGCAAGCCAGTGTTGCCGCCAACCCCAGACTCTGCTTTGCCCTACTGCTGGTGAGCCTACCTCGGGCAGGGGAAGGCAGAATAAAGGATTTCCTGTAGAGGAGAGGTGTAGCCACTTCTCCTTTAGAATTAGGTTCCTCTGGGCTAGGGTGGGGGTGTTGCCGAGCGCCACTAGACTGCTTTGAAGGGCACATTTGGTGCCTTCCTTGCATAAACAGATTTAGTCCAGTGCAGGTGCCCTTGGCTCCCACTCTGGTGTGAAACCAAACAACAACAGAGGAGTGACCACTCCCTGTCTAGCACCTCCCCATGGGAGATGCCCAGAGCTCTACCAGGTGGCTGCTTGATTCTGCCATCTTGAAAGCAAGATAAGCAGAGGCCCCTGGGAGCATCTGACTGGTCAGTCCACCAGATTAGCGTCCCTGACCTCCCGATAGATAGGTCACAGCAGAACCCCTTTCTGGATTACTTATGGGCTCCCCTTGAGGTTGGAACCCTAGATTTGTCTGGACAATACATTCAGCTGCAAGACTCGTCTTCACCATCCTCCACAAGACTCTTCTGCACACTGGACTCTGCTGTTGAGCTGGGCCGGACCCAAGACAAGACTGCTTCTGGTAGGAAGGCTCCTACTGTAAACTTCGTCTCCATGCTTTGCAACCATCCTGCAACATCTGTGGCTGTGCTTCCTCCAGGGTCACAAGGACTCTGTGTGCATCAAGGACAGCAGGAAGGAATCTCCCTTGGAGTGAAGGAATCACTGTCCTGCAGCCACAAGCACCTCAACGTCAACAGGTCTGTGGATCCTGCTGTCCCACGGACTACTCAAGGCTCTACAACACAGGTGTTGGATTGGTAATTCTCCCAAGGCCTGACCTGTCTTCTGTGCAACTTGGAAGACTGCAATCCCTCGTGGAGCTGCTGGAACCGGGCCACTGTGCACTGCGTCTGTCTGCCGTTGCCAAGGCTTGTTGACTCTCCAGTCGGAAGATCTTCGAGCTCCAAGATGCCCCAGCCTCAAGCATCACTATGCTGCAAAAGCGACGTCCTCGCTGCATCTCCTGCGATGAGGGCCTCCGTCTTCGCTGTGCTGCTGAGTCCTTCCTGCGACTTCCTATGCCTGCTGCCAGAAGGTCCCTTCGGGGTCTTCCATCGATTCCTGCTGGCTCTCCTGCTTGCTGAGGGCCGGCCCTAACTTACCTGTGGTGGGTGAGTTCCCTGGACCTTGCTGGCCCTCCTTTCTGCAACTCTTCCTGCAACGCGTCTTCTGCATTTGCCAAGGCTTGTTTGGGGTCCTGCTGGCCACTGACCCTCCTGCAAGTCGTCAACCGTTGTGGGACAGCTCCTGTGTTCCTCCATCCTCGCCTAGTCTCCACAGCTGCGACTCCAAGACCTCGATCCTACCGTGAAGTACCCCCGAGAAGGGTAGGCATTGTGCTCCTGCATCTCCTGGACGACTCCGGGTGGTTTAGACTCTGTCTCCTTAGGTACTCCTTGTCCGGAATCCACGCATGGGTTCCACCGACCTGGTCCACGGGTCACGGTAGCAGCTGGACATCAGAAGAGCCCCATCGACTTCAACGGGCGGTACCGACACCACACCTATGCACCTGAGTTCCCTGGTGTATGTATCCTGCTTCTCTGGGTATCCACAGGTGGGGTGCTGTTCAACATCCCTGGTTCCAAAGGGTTTCCTCTGGGTCCTTGGCAAAGGTCCTGAATCCTGAAAATCCTAACAGCGACTTTCCTATCTTATCCTATGGACACTGACCCGGGGTATCTCCTCTGCACCCGGACGCTTAGTGTCTCCTAGTTACTTACCTTTGGTGGTTCTGTGCTCCCCCTGGCCAACAGATTCTTGGGTGGTGGTCTTGGTTAGGTATCCCTTTTGCATTCCACTTGCTTAGTATATGATTTGTCCCCCCCGCCCCAACAGGGGCCCATGTGTTTTTATGTATTTACTTACCTGTTTTACTGATTTATTGTGTATGCATATCTCCGCCTAGGAGATATAACAAAGTAGTAAGTGATTGGTGTTGTAATAAATAGTACCTATTTTTCCAACACTGGTATGGTTCTTTTCTGTGTGACTCTCACTGACCGACTTATGCAATAAATGCACCCGCTTTACAACCTCCTGGATAAACCTTAGCTGCTCTCCACAGCTACCCCTTGAAACCTTTGGTTGTCAAAGACCTCTTACACTATCACTAAGGGTTGCCTGGACTCAGTGCAGGGTGTATCACCAATAGGTGTACACCATATACTGAGCCAGCCTCCTACAGACTCCCTGAAAGCAACAGGTTAACAAAGATCACTTGCACCATCTCCCCCCAAGAAGTCCCCAGCCTGCAGTTGTTTTAAGGATTTGGCCACTGCATTGAGGGAACTGTAGTCCCAATTTCAGAGACTATGGACCTTTGGATTTGTGTTGTGGACACTTTGAACCATGAAGAGGAACTTTAGGAAGAAGTTCCAGAAGTTAGGAGAAGTTTGGAACAACTTAAGGAACACGCTCCATAAAGTGACCGACCCACTGTCGAGAGTCACGCCAACTGTCTTGCACAGCGACCCGGCCTGGATTTTAGGTTCGTCCCGCTGGAAGCTCCGGTGCTGAAGACTTCCAGGAGTTGACCGGGAGTCCTGCTGAATCAAGCCGACAAAGCTGCTGCAATTCTGGCCTGCTGGAGAGGCCCGCTTGACGTAGAGAGAAAATTCTCCAGAAAAGTTTGTAAGTGCAAAGGTCAAATTTTGACCGAGGTCTCCTGCTTAGTGTATCCGACCAGGGAACCATCGCGGTTGGCCTCAATCTTCAACTTTGTCCCGGTCAAGCGTGACCAGATGTTTCAAGTCGGCGCTTTAAAAATTCATATCTCCAGTTCCCTATTTCGGATTATTGTCTTTTTGATGTCGTTGTAATCATAACAAAATTTCCTATTTTTAAAAAATGGGTTGTGGATTTTTATTGTGTGTTGTGTCTTACCTATTTAATGTATTGGTGTTTTTAAATACTTTACACACCTGTCTCCTAAGTTACACCTGCCTGCTAGCAAGGGTTGAGCAAGAGAATAATTTATTGAGACCTCGTCTGGACCATATATTGCGTTGGTGGCCTTACTGCAAGTGGTAGGTGCATACTTACCCCTACTGATAATCCACCTTCCAACACCACTTATGTGTTGTCCCATTCACCAGTGGCTGGCTATAAGAAGGCTTAAAATTGGGAAGCTTGAATTCAATTAAATACATGGCTTTACTTTTAGGTCAATCACCTAAATATTTTGAGATCAGACTTGATCAAGCATATGGCCCTTTGCGTGAGTAGCTTCCGCATAATGTCTTAGGAAATTCATGCTCAACATAAATTCCAAGAAGCTTTGGCCTTTATTGTTGAAACCCAAATTAAAGTCACCTAGGACTAGTAAGTGGGACTATTGCGACGCTAAAGGACAAAGTAATTTAAACATCTGCTCATTAAAATGAGCCTTGTAATGATGGGGGCATTAAACCAGTAGGCAAATTAATGAACTCGTAGTATAATCTAATTTATTTAGAAAAAGGTTTACTGATTCTATATAGTTACACTGGAGATGAGCTACTTAAAGCTGTTTGTTTATATTAGCTGCAACCCCCTAATCCTTTTATTACCCCTTCTGTTAACATGGAGGAGACGATAAGCCTCAGTGACAGCCTGTGCTATTTCTGGATAAGAACTGAAAAAAATAAGTCAGGTTTATGTTGTAAAGTATACCTGTGGACTTCCAACCTATGTTTCACAAGGGAGCAAGTGTTTAAGTAAGCCACTTTCACTCCCTTAAACCGCAGATCATTATCTGCCTTGCAAATACCAGAAGATTTGTAAACATCGTCACTAGGCAAACCTGCAGGATAGCTTAACAATTCTATTGTTTTTAACTTAAGTTCTAGCTTAGATGAGATTTTCAGCCCTACCTTATTTAATTCCTGGAGCTCAGACGCAGAGTAAATCTTATTTTGGGCATAATGACTGACCCCATGACCAGTCCAGGCGCAGACGGGTTTGCCTTTGGTCTGCCCGCTGCGCGGACGCACTGAACCTCTCATCTTATAATTGCTAAACCAATCAGGGGTGAAAGAAGCCTAGAGAGCTAACCCTCACTCTGGCTGCAAAATGGCAGCAGCACCGGGAGAACAACCTTCAAGAGCAAATGAAGGGAAGGGTGGATTCACATGTCAAGTGCAGTTTCCCGTTCCAGGTAAGCATAAGACCCTCTAAGACCTCCCACATTGATTATAAAAGAAAAAAACTTAATTAAAACTGTTTCCATTGAAGTTCAATTCAAAGATATAAAATCATCAATTCATCAAATTCAAACTCTTCATGAACTCTACACATACAAAATTAAGACTTTCTACCTAAAATTCATTACAGCCTATAAAAATGAACAGAATGCCTAAAAAGTGTTTAAGAGTAGTTTAAGACCACTCGCAGCACTCCAGCAACATAGTCATAGCTTATCTCTCTGAGTTATTTCTCCTATTTGTGAGTTAGGGCCAATTCACTTTTGAACATGACTGTCTGTTAGATGAATGTGCCAATTCTTCTTCATAATCTGTTGAATTTCATTTGATTGATCACCAAATGTAGTAATGAAACTGGGTTTACCCTCAACCTTACCTTGGCCTTTGGAAGGAAAAATTAATTAATTCTTATCTTTTAGCGTCACCCTGGTTCCTGCCTCCTCAAGCACCCAAGCAGGCTAACCTCTAGCCTGAAATCTCTTGAGCATCGGGTTTTGTTTTTGATCAAAATCTTTGACTGAACTACATTTACGCTTGATGCATAACAGCTCTCCATATGGGATACTCCATTTAGGTTTTGTAGGATGACTGCTCCCAGAATGGAGAATGCTGTTCCCTGCTGTCCCCTAGTGGAAAAGTTTAGTACTTAAGGTTCACTGGCAACACAAATCATCACATCTAAGAAATAAAGACATCTATCACTGATATCACATGTAAATCTCAGATTTGAGGTAATGATGTTAAAAAATGTCAACAAACTCTCTCGCCAAATTTCTGTCCTCTTCCTAGATGATAAAAAGCTCATCAATAACATATCCATGTTATTACATGTGAATTGTATTTCTCCACTTCTTGCGCCCAAATAACCACAGGAGATCACTTCCAAGTCCCCCTAGGCCCTTGGGGGGTGAAGGACGAGAGGGGGAGGCACCCTAAGATACTCTTCCTATGTGACCAATCGAGTAAATGTTCCCAGGCCCTGACCAACCTACTTTTGCAGTAGTTTGTTTGCTTTACTGCAACTAGGCCCACACATTCCATGTGTCAGCATTTTCAAGATGGTGAAAGCCTACGGCCTCACTAAACTTGGGCTCTGGGGGGAGTGTGGGCAGTACATTATGGTAATATTAGTGTCCTACCGTATCTAACACTAAAAATCCAATTTGAAGTAGGCACCGTACCCAAAACAAACCCAGAGACAAAAGCAGGGTCCTTCAGCAATTACAAAGGCAATACACAAGAACTGTCCTAGCATCCTGTTTGCTCTCTTTGCAAGGCGCGAAACTGGTACATGTGCTTCAGACAGACCAGTCATGCAGGATTTGACACGTGGGTGTCAACAGGAGGGGCACAACCCCCAACCCTGCATATTCTATGGAGCTCAGAGAAGTCATCTCTGCCCATTCAGGTCAGTCTATTGTGTGATCCTGAGGACATTTTACATCTCATTCAAGGCTGAGCATTTGGCGGGAGTATATGGACAGCAATTGTATATTAGCCTCCTTAATATTTATTACAAATCTGACTACACCATTTACTTGGATTTTTTTCTATACCTATTAAAAATTATTGTTTAATTATTTTTGTAGCTGGTCACAATCCTGAGGTAGCAGTATTAGTATTTTCGTCTGCACTCTGGTTTTCTACATAGGACAGCTAGGCACCCAACAGTGAAAATAGCTGTTTTGGCCTAGACACTGTAGAGACATGGTAACAATTTTCTACATGTCCCACTATTACATTCAATGCACCTTATCTTGTGGGTTTTAAGGTCTACCTAGCGGTGCCTTACCATTTAAAAGAGAAGTTTTTACCTGCCAAAAGTGTTATCTTAACATTCCACAGTAATGGTTTTACACCGTAACCCTCAGACCACAATGGTAGACCTGAAGCCATCTTTTCCTTCGTGCAACTAGTGGATGGCACAATAAGTGCTGCAGTTCACAGGTGACATTAATCTTTTCATGCCCATGGGTGTATTTCTGCACCATGTACTATGGCTTTATAGAACCGTTAAACACACCATTCAGGAATTAGCCAATTTATACATGTTTTAAGGGTCAGAGTACATACACTGGGTACTGACCACCATTGCCCTAGTGTGCAGAGTCTAAAAACCAGCAATAAACTTATGCAAAAGAAGGGGGTAACCATGCAAAAGAGGCATTTTCTCACATTAACTGTGTGACCACATTCATATTTCCACCTTAATACTGTACATGTAAAGTCATGCACCAAAGACCTTAAGAAGGAAGTAATCAAATGTTTAGAATAATACCGAAGGGGTCTGAAAGAACTGCTGTTTCGCTTGTCCATGTGTTTGTTTCCTCCAACCCCCTTTGTTATTTTTTTTAGGTTTGAATACATTTTTACTAACCTTTTGGCACCATGTTCAATCATCCATAAAGTATTGTAGTTAGGCATAGCAATCACAACTGTAAACACATAATCCCTGGATAACTCTCCCCCTCCCAGTGATGTCACTGACCATGTCATGAGTGATGTAATATGTGAGGTCATAAGCAGTGCATTGCGGGGGCGCAAGTTATAGTTCGCTCAGCTAACTATAACTGCTAAATTTCTTTGGTTTTGTGCGTGTGAAATCTGAGCCTAACTAACGTTCCTGTAACCTTTCTTTTTTCAGTGAATTTCTAAGTTTTTTTTAATTCTATTTCCGAATTATACCGGCCCTGTAACCTTTGTTTTTTTTTTACAGAGAATTTCTTTTTTTAATTTTTTTTTATAAAGTTCTTTATTAAGTTTAATAACCAAGCAAATACAGCATATAAAGAAATACATATGCATAACAACAGGTATCCCACCAACTCAACCCCCCAAGATTCAACCCACCCTGGCTGGTCCTTGAAAGAAAGAAAGAAAAAGAAAGAAAGAGATGCGTTCTACCACTGGCATGAAAAAGACAACAAAGAAATAAAAGAAGAAAGAGAAAGGAAAAAAAAACATAAGAAAAAAAAACACTGTCCAAAAAGTAGCAGCAAACAAAAGCTTGCAAGTATTATAAAACATTTGGGCCATTTAGGCCATAAACATTGAAGCACAAGCACATATACTTTATCGCCCATTCCCGACATCTTGACTGTCTTTAAACCATCTAATCAGAGGGTCCCAAATTTCCATCCCCTTGGCTCTTGCTCTCTGCCCCCTTCTAGCATATACTGCAGTCTCTAGCCTAAACACTGCCAAAAATCTCCCCAGCCATTGTTGACACGTAGGTGGAACAGGATCGAGCCAATGAGTGGCTAAACAGAGTCTGAATACTATCATAGCAACAAAAAGAAAGGTCTGGACCCGAGCTGGTAGGTGAGAGCTACTCACTCCCAATACAACCAGCTGTGGTGTCATCTCTATTCGCTGGCCGAGATGGGATTCTAAAATGGTACCAACTTCCCTTTTAATTATACCCAAATCGGGGCAGGAAGCAAACATGTGTACGATATATGCTGCTGGATAACTGCAGCGTGGACATGATGTTCCCGCACCTCCTCCCCATTTAGAAATCTTCTCCGGTGTTATATAAAGATTAAACCAGGTCTTAAAACATTGCAATTGGAGGTTGGCAGCTATACATGAGGTTTGGGCCATATTAAGTGAATCTTCTACTTCCCCCACTTCAACCTGTAGCCGCTCCTGCCAACGGTCACAGTGTTTGGGTAAATCATTGTTGTATCTTGACTCTGTTATTCTTGCACTGCCAATGGAATCTTGCTGTAATGACATAACATGGAATGTTGGGAGTCAAATACACACAGTTGGCTGGGCTGAGCAGCATGCTGGCTGCTCCTGGTGGGGTCCTTATTGTGATCTTGTAATTATCCTGAATAAACCTCTCTGCACCATACCTACCTGCGTGGACTTGATCACTACAATCATCAGTCATCGTCTCGTTTTTTATAAATCCCACCTAGTGTACCTGACCCTTTAAGCAACATCTCAACCAATGTCACCGGGGCAAAACCGCTGCTGCCACCCGATTTCCTCACTAAGAAATCTCTAATCTGGAGATATTTAAAAAATTGTCTGTTATCGACCCCAGAAGTTTCTTTAATCATGTCAAAGGTAATCACCCCTGCCTCGTCCATAATGTCACCAACCATCCGAACGCCTTTGTCATGCCATATTTTCATATACCCATCATTAAAAATACTAGGGAGCGACTTATTACCATACAATGGGGTATAAGCATGAATGCGGCCCAAACCAAGCCTTTTTCGAACTGAGGTCCAAGTTTTAAAAGCACACATCAGCGTCTTGAACTTCACCCTTTTGTAGTAATTAAAATCAGTATACTGTAAGAGACAACCCCTAGCCCCTGACCCCAATAATAAATCATAAATTGATACGGGCGCCGCCTCCTGCACCTGATCAATTTCAGCCCTAATTAGGCTTCCTATTTTAAATAATATAGCAGCCCAGTGATATAACTGCAGATTAGGGACCGCCCATCCGCCTCTGTCCCTAGGTAGCGTCAAAAATTTTAGCGCTCTCCGGGGGCGACAATTGGCCCAAAGAAATTTAGTGAACAACTGGCTCATAGTTTTAAACCAAGTATTGTTAATAGCCAACGGAATTGCCCTAAAAAAATATAAATTTTTTGGCAAAAACACCATCTTAATGACATTACACCTCCCCACCAGGCTCAGCCCAAGATTGTCTATGCGATTAAGATCTGCTTTAAATTTTGGAAGCAATGGATCCAAGTTGGTTTCAACAATCTTAGACACATCTGCCATTATTTCGACCCCAAGATATGTTGCCTTCCGAACGACCCGGGGGTCATTAATCTGGAGTCCCTTACCGACGAGCTAGTGCACAAAGTGGGTTAGGGGTCATAATAGCTAGGTCGTGGGCATACGCCAAGATCTTAGTGCTCCCCCCCTTACTATGTATAGCTAAAATCTGGTTATTATCCACAATTTTCCTGACAAAACGGTCAATGTACAAAGCAAATAATAGGGGGGAGCAAGGGCACCCCTGACGCGTCCCCCTACTAATTGACACAGGACCTGACAGTTCCCCCATAATAGCAATTCTTGCCACCGGATTGTTGTACATTATTGAAATAGCCTTAATGGAGCCTGTACCAAGCCCTCTACTCTCGAGTGTTGCCCACAAGAACGGCCAGGAGACCCTATCAAAGGCTTTCTCCGCATCTAGCAGGATTAGCCCGATAGGGTCTCCCGTAATCCCTGCCGCATCAAAGAGAGTAATAACCCTCTGAATATGATCAATTGTACTCCTACCGGGAACAAACCCATGTTGGGTGGGTGAAACCAATTTCTTAAATCACGGCGGCTAGCCGATTTGCCAGAATCTTGGCATAAACCTTTACATCACTGTTAATTAACGTGATAGGCCGATAAGACCCCAGCTCCTTAACCGATTTCCCTTTTTTGGGAAAGACCACAATGTTGGCCGAACCCTACAAGTCGGGTGCCCTCTGACCAGACTGGGCTTTGAGAAAGACATCGACCATTAGTTCCAGTAAGCAGGGAGCCAGTTTTTTATAGAATTCCCCTGGAATAGAGTCGGTGCCAGCCGCCTTCCCATTAGTCAAGGAGCTGATAACATTCACAACTTCTTCAGCCATAATGGGTACCCCCAGCGCTTCTCTTTCCTCCCTAGTTAGCTTTTCCCCTGGAAGCTCAGCTAGATAGTCCTGCATTTCCTTCTCACTTCCAGTGGTTTCTTCAGTATAAAGCAGTTGATAGAAACGCTGGAAGGCAGCCCGAATATCTGAGGCCTCTGAAACTAACCCAACTTGAGGATCATCAATTGCAAGAATTGCTCCCTGTGTCACCCTTTGTCTAGTGCGTACCGCAAGCAAATGTCCCACTCTCTCACTGCATTCATACATTTTGGATCTCCACGCTGCGTATTTCCCTGCCGCTTTATTTGTTGAAACTTCTAAGATTTTAGATTTAGCTAATGCTACCCGAATTTGTACCTGGCCCACATCTCCCCCATTCATAATAACTTCTACTAATTGTGCCTCTGCCTCAGCTAGTTTGTCATAGAGTTCCTGCATATAGAGTTTACCCGCTTTCTGAGACAGCCAACCGTACCTTGAGGTTTCCCCCCTTATCCCAGCTTTCAGAGCATCCCATACAATATCCACCCGAGTGCTATCCCTATTCTCAGATATAAATCTAGGAATACATACTCTCATATGTGCGATGTACTCCTGATCATAAAGGAGTGCTCTATCAAAAGTCCACCGTGGTACCTCCCTCTTTGAGGCTTGAAGTGGAATCTCGAGGACTAACGGATTATGGTCAGACATGACCCGTGGAAATTTAGAGATCCAGCAGTTAATCGAAAGACCCTGGGACACAAAGAAATAGTCAAGCCTGGCATGTGTCTGATGTGGGGCTGAAAAGTAGGTAAACCAGAGTCATGGGGTTCTTGCGAGGCCCAAGCATCAATAAGTCCATGAGTCATACATAAATTCCGCAAAGATTTAAAGACTTTGGGTTTACGGCCTCTGTACAGACTAGGCCCAAGCTTCATAGTGTTAGCACCCAGATTTAAATTAAAATCACCGCAAATTATCAAAGGCAATGGCCAGCCAACAAGTTCCATATTTATCCAATTAAAAAGGGCGGGATCATCAAACACTGAGCCATAGACCGAGCAAAGCATGAAGGAATAATTATCCGCATTGCATAAAGTGATAGCCCATCTGCCCAGGTGATCCGCTTTAGAGCGTGGGAAGCTAAAAATCTTTCTGCGAGCCATAATGGCTACCCCTTTTGTGCGTGTGCCTTGGGTTGTGAAGGAAACTAGCTGATAGCCTGCTAGTTCTGCCACCTTTTGTCTCCCAGCTTCGATATGTGTCTCTTGTAGACATACTATATCCGCATTGAGGTGCTGGATGTCTTCACTGACTCTGCGCTTTTTAAGCGGACAGTTCAAACCGCATATATTAACAAATGCAATCCTTAGCTTACCCCTTGCCATTTGTTAAATTTTCAATTATCATAAACGAAAGATTACCTAACATTCTACATAATTTCCATGCCATTACATATACTTCTGCCCTATGGACCAGCCACCGCCCCTCCCTCCCCCCTAAACCCGGCAAAATAGGTCCGTAGACCCTTGTGATGCCTCCTGCATCCTGCTGTCGCACCCATGCCGCTGCCACCTCTAAAAACGAAAAAATTATATAATATGCCACATACTATCCAAACCATTAGGAATCGGACTGGCGTTCTCTATTTTCTTTCCCCCGATATTTCCTGCAAGTACTCCTGCGCCTGAATTTCTGAGCTAAACACTCTAATCACCACCTTATGTATAACCTTCAGTCGTGCAGGACTCATTAGATATACTTCACAGCAGGCCTTCTGAAAAGGAGTAATTAGCTGTCTAAGCCACCACCTTCTGTCCACTGTTGTGTGGCAAAAGTCTGGCCTGACAAAAAAAGTGTGTTCCTCTGCTGATCGTCTAGCTTCGGGCCGGGCTTTTTCAAAGACAGCCTGCTTAACAAAAAATTCCCCCCAAAAAATCAAAATAGCTCTGGGTTTATCATCGTGGTTGCCCTCACCCCTTTTTTTCTTGAGCATGAGAGGGAATCTGTGCACTCTCTGCACCTCTGCGTCCCAGTTCCAATGTTTCAGTTCCGGGAAATCTCCCTTTAGTAGCCGAAGAACAAATCCTCGACTATCCTCTCCTTCTGCATTTTCGGCTATGCCAAGTAGCCTCAGATTATTTCGCCGCTGGCGATTCTCGAAATCCTCGAGCTTCCACATGACATCAGTCATTCTTGCCTCGTTTGCCGTTGCTTGTTGCCCTCGGACCCTGCCTCCAACACCACTACCCGTTCTTCTAGTGCCGCAGTTCGTTCCGTGATCTCCGAACAGGCTTTATTAACTTTCCTTATGGCCCCTTGTAGTTTTTTGGTCGCCATATGAGTTCTTTAATGCTCTTGTCAAGCTTCGATTTGCATTTGTTTAAGTGTGGAGTATATCAATCCCATTGAAGGAGAGGAGTCAGAGATAGCATTTGATCTGGGTAGTAGCTTACCAGCCTCCAACTGAGTACTATCATCTCCTGTCTCTTTGGCCTCAGATCCCAAAAGAGTCCCTGAGTAATCCCATTTCATCTGATCAGGTTGGCCAAAGTCAGATTCAAATCCCTCAGCTTGAGAGACTTTTCCGCCCACACTTTGCCATCTTTTCCGTGCAATAACTCGTTTCTGAGTGACGGGTTCTGCCTCGGTGCTATTTGTTTCTTCTCTAGAGTTATCGAGGTCAGAAACACCCAGCTCGCTATCATTAGATATTTCAGAGTCGTCCGTTAAGGGAGTAGAATTTATCTCCTTCAGGGGATCTCACACCTTTCAATTTAGTCATAACAATGTCAGACTTCGTGATTAAGTTGGAACCCCCCAGAATCAGACTCCCCCTCGTGTCTCTCAGAGAAACCCAATTGCACATCAAACAGATCGTCTCCCCCGGCCGCACACTCCCCCAGTAGTGCGCTAGAAGCGTTTATCAAGCTCATCGAGCTTATCTCATTTGTATTATGTTCAGCAGGAATATGAGCCAGAATCGCATTACTCACATTTTCAGGCACATCGCTCTTTCCTGTCTGCTCCTTGCTGCTCGCCCCATCTTTATCGATTGCCCTTTTACCGCTGAGTGACCCACGTCCCGAGAACATCCCTGGGACTGTCGGTTGTCGAGATTTCCCTGCTGTCTCCAAGGGACGCTGCTCACGTAGCTGGCGTTTAGAATGAGTCTCCTCCTCCTTCTCGATACACGCCGGGAGAGTAGCGTCTTCGCCCTTGCGGCCAGCCAGCGTCTTCTGGGGTGGAGGCAGACCTTGCTGCGGGGCCGGCGCGCCGCTCGCCGTCCGATCCTTAATGACTTTAGCGGCTTTTGGAGTCATCCTGAAACACCACGGGTGAACGCCCGCACGGGCGATAAGCCTGCCGAAGGAATCCGTCAACCAGGACACCAGTCACCGCGTGAGTTGTCCGATTCCGCTTCCAAAGGTAAGATTCATGGCAATGATCCCTTACATCCTTATCCTGTGAGGTGGGAGCGGCATCCACAGCAGTCACACAGCCGCCATCTTGCCCCCTTTACAGAGAATTTCTAAGGTTTTTAAATGCTAATTCCGAACTATAACTTCCCTGTAACCTTCCTCATGATTGTGCACTGTGGTGGCAATGACCAAGGCACATTCACTGGGGTGGGGCTGGAAATCCTAATGAAAGAAACCTTTGCTTTTTCCTCACACTGTCTTGGTGTACTCTGATTTATGCCAAAGACAGAAATGGAAGTGGTCAAATCAATTCTGTTCACAGATTGACAAAGCCAGGAAATATGTTAATAAAATTGTTTCTGCATTCCTCAGAGACCATTGCATGGGCTGTATCTGTAACAAGAATCTGCGCATGTGCATGACGTACAACGTAGGGTTTTTTCATAGATGAAGGACGGCGAGGAGCTGGAAAGAGAGCGACCAGGCAGAGGAGGAGGCAGCCACGCAGGCAAGTGCCTTCTTTTTTAATTTTTAATTAATTTGGGAGGGGGGAGGCGCTGGCTAACTCTGCTCCGCCACGGAGGGGAGTTTTGCCTAAACTCCGTGTTCGCAACGGAGCGCGGAGTAGGCAAAAATCCGCAAACTCCGCTGGCGGAACGGAGTTACCCGCCCGGGGTTACTATATACATACTTCTTTCAAAACATGTTTAAACTCATATTTTTGTACTAACTTTCTTTAAAAACCATCTTTAAGACCTATTTTCTGTTTTCGCGGTTATTCGGTACGTCGCAACGTCGCAGTTAACCGCGACGATTGCGCCTTTTCCATAAAGTCAAAACACATATATGCACACATATTACAGTATTTTAAAAGCTAGGGGTTTATTACTGTATACTTCAAACTCATGTTTTTCTAGTGTATTTCTAGAACAACCATCTAAAACCATTTTCTGTATTTGCGGTGAGAAAGGAGATCGCAATGACGTTGGGTATCGCAATCCCCACGGTTACGTCGCAAAAGCAGAGAGAAAAAGTAGGAATTCAATAGCCACCACCATATAAAAAAATTAGATCATATAATTAATTCTAAACATCACAGTAGATAACTCACTATATAAATAACTCTATAAAAACATTTATCAGAATCTCAATATCTCTATAACAATGCGTATTAATGATTCATTGATATATTTTTTTATATTCCCACCAATATTCGCGGTGTCACCATGATATTCACGATGTCTCCGCGATGGTACAATGGGGGCTATGCTGGTGATCGCGGGGTCGTCGCGAAAATCGCGCACAATTAAAAAAATCAATTTTGGACACACAGCTTGTGTCACTAACACCCCCATTTCTCAAACATGGGGTCAGAGTGCCTCTACTCTGACCCTTTATGTTAGCTTTTTCAGAAATTTTCAGCCCTGGGAACCATTCCCGATCAATACAATGGCAGCCGCAACTTTCTGTTTAGGTTCAGTCCAGCCAATCAGAGCATTCCAGTTGGCGCGTGCATTCATGATTGCTCGCGAAACTGTCGCAAAATATCCGCAACCAGAGATATCACTATCATTTTTGGCTTAAATTTTGTAAAAACTACTGAACGAATTGTAGTGCTAGAGGCACTCTTATGGTCTGACACCCTGTGATGACCTTTGACTACCATCATTTTAATTGACTTTGGTGTTTTACTTGATCCAAGCCTGAATGTACGACGTCCTGCATATGCCTCGTTTCTCTTGAAGATTTCTTCTTGTAGTTTTGAAGTGGGAGCTGTCACAGTAGAACAGCCTTGCCAAGAACAGAACGTGTGGGATGTGCATTTCAAAGCATGAGAGAGAGAGGTGTGGAATGTACTTTTTGGTCTCGAAGTGCAGTGTTATGAGCAGTGGTGCACAAATGTGCACGGTGTTGTACATTGAGAGATGAAGTATGTGATGCTATAAGCAGTGGTGCACAAATGTGCATTATGTTGTACATTGAGAGATAAAGTATGTGATGCTATAGGCATTGGTGCACAAATGTGCACGGTGTTGTACACTGGGAAGTATTATGAAGTTCTTACTATTGGCTTTGACATGGCCTCATGTCATCCTGAATTCTGACTCTGCCTTGCTTGAGCTTTTCTGCGCACACAGACAGGCCACCAGAGTGGTTGGGGTTAATCACGTTCAAGGTTTGTTTTGTGAGAGATTGTTTAATGTACCCTGGAGGGCTTTCGTAAGCTTCGTTAAGATAAAGGCTGGAACATGTGAGAATGTAGAGGGAACGTGGGAACTCCTCTTGCCGTGAAATGCTTGCCTGGAAACTGGCCAGTTCCAGTAAGTTTCTTTGGCGCAGAGGGAAAGACTCTCGAACCTTCTAGTGTGATTTGAGATTATAAAGCTGAGGTTTGTTGACTTAGAAACTGGGATTTTGGAATCCGAATGGGGACGGACGCGTCTACTTCGCCACAGCGGAACCCTGGTTGCTGAGGCTCTTATCCCCGGCTGTTAAACCCCCAGTCTGGAGAGGGCTAAGATGCAGTGTTTGCACCAGGTGAAGTGTTGAGTTTTGATTATTGCCATTGTGATGTGTGGCAAGTGGCTTTGATCATTTGAGGTGTTTTCTTTGTGATGTGTGAGTGAGTCAAGGTGCACATCCAAAGTAATCATTTGATGTATTTAGCGACCCCTGACCTTGACTGGTAGGTCGCTCTCCCACCACACAGCTCTGTCTGTGTGCCCTGCTGCTGCCCCTGATTGTGCTCGTTTTTCCTTTCTGTGCCCCCTTGCTGCCCCTGATTGTGCTCGTTTTTTTCCTTTCTGTGCCCCCTTGCTGCCCCTGATTGTGCTCGTTTTTTTCCTTTCTGTGCCCCCTTGCTGCCCCTGATTGTGCTCGTTTTTTCCTTTCTGTGCCCCCTTGCTGCCCCTGATTGTGCTCGTTTTTCCTTTCTGTGCCCCCTTGCTGCCCCTGATTGTGCTCGTTTTTCCTTTCTGTGCCCCCTTGCTGCCCCTGATTGTGCTCGTTTTTTCCTTTCTGTGCCCCCCTTGCTGCCCCTGATTGTGCTCGTTTTTTTCCTTTCTGTGCCCCCTTGCTGCCCCTGATTGTGCTCGTTTTTTCCTTTCTGTGCCCCCCTTGCTGCCCCTGATTGTGCTCGTTTTTTCCTTTCTGTGCCCCCTTGCTGCCCCTGATTGTGCTCGTTTTTCCTTTCTGTGCCCCCTTGCTGCCCCTGATTGTGCTCGTTTTTCCTTTCTGTGCCCCCTTGCTGCCCCTGATTGTGCTCGTTTTTTCCTTTCTGTGCCCCCTTGCTGCCCCTGATTGTGCTCGTTTTTCCTTTCTGTGCCCCATTGCTGCCCCTGATTGTGCTCGTTTTTTCCTTTCTGTGCCCCCTTGCTGCCCCTGATTGTGCTCGTTTTTCCTTTCTGTGCCCCCTTGCTGCCCCGGATTGTGCTCGTTTTTCCTTTCTGTGCCCCCCTTGCTGCCCCTGATTGTGCTCGTTTTTCCTTTCTGTGCCCCCTTGGTGCCCCTGATTGTGCTAGTTTTTTCCTTTCTGTGCCCCCTTGCTGCCCCTGATTGTGCTCGTTTTCCCTTCTGTGCCTGTTTCCCGCCGCTGCGCCCTGTGGCCCCGCCCCCTCACTGCCCATTCGCTGCCCCATTCCCTGCTCCTCCCTCCCACCTCCCCATTTATGGCGGCCGCTGCGTGGTGAAGAGAGCGACCCCTGACCTTGACTGGTAGGTCGCTCCCCCACCACACAGCTCCGTCTGTGTGCCCTGCTGCTGCCCCTGATTGTGC
Organism: Calotriton arnoldi; assembly: GCA_963921515.1. Taxonomy (NCBI): domain Eukaryota; kingdom Metazoa; phylum Chordata; class Amphibia; order Caudata; family Salamandridae; genus Calotriton; species Calotriton arnoldi. Next base: position 1,281,382 of record CAWUFW010000115.1, read on the forward strand.
TCGTTTTTCCTTTCTGTGCCCCCTTGCTGCCCCTGATTGTGCTCGTTTTTCCTTTCTGTGCCCCCTTGCTGCCCCTGATTGTGCTCGTTTTTTTCCTTTCTGTGCCCCCCTTGCTGCCCCTGATTGTGCTCGTTTTTTCCTTCTGTGCCCCCTTGCTGCCCCTGATTGTGCTCGTTTTTCCTTTCTGTGCCCCCTTGCTGCCCCTGATTGTGCTCGTTTTTCCTTTCTGTGCCCCCTTGCTGCCCCTGATTGTGCTCGTTTTTCCTTTCTGTGCCCCCTTGCTGCCCCTGATTGTGCTCTGCTTTTTTCCTTTCTGTGCCCCCTTGCTGCCCCTGATTGTGCTCGTTTTTTCCTTTCTGTGCCCCCTTGCTGCCCCTGATTGTGCTCGTTTTTCCTTTCTGTGCCCCCTTGCTGCCCCTGATTGTGCTCGTTTTTCCTTTCTGTGCCCCCTTGCTGCCCCTGATTGTGCTCGTTTTTTCCTTTCTGTGCCCCCTTGCTGCCCCTCATTGTGCTAGTTTTTTCCTTTCTGTGCCCCCTTGCTGCCCCTGATTGTGTTCGTTTTTTTTCCTTTTTGTGCCCCCTTGATGCCCTGATTGTGCTCGTTTTCCCTTCTGTGCCTGTTTCCCGCCGCTGCGCCCCTGCGGCCCCGCCCCCTCACTGCCCATTCGCTGCCCCATTCCCTGCTCCTCCCTCCCACCTCCCCATTTATGGCGGCCGCTGTGCGGCCGCGCCGCTGGCGCGCCTAAGGTAAGCTTGTCTGCGCCCGTCCGCGCCATGACCGCGCCCAGCGCCAGACCCCCTGGTCCGGGCATCCCCCGCGCCCGCCACATCAACAGACGCCGATACGACGCCAGCACCCTCCACGCACTCAACCCCGGAAAAGATCACGCCTGCTACCAGGCCACCCCGAAGCGCACCCAAGGGCCCTTCACCTGCCGGAACTGCAGCTTCGCCAGCACCCGCCCCGCCAAACCACCGCCCAGGAAAGAACCCAACTACCTCAGATGCATCCTCCTCAACACCCGCTCCGCCCGCAAACACGCCATCGAACTCTGGGACCTTCTCGACTCAACCTCCCCAGACGTCGCATTCCGGACGGAGACCTGGCTGAATCCCGCTTCAGCCCCCGACATCGCCATTGCCATCCCGGACGGATACAAGATCACCCGCAGGGACCGCACCAACGGAGTCGGAGGAGGCATCGCCATCGTCCACAGGAACACCCTCAGAGTCTCAACCAACACCGACGACACCCTCAGCACCGCCGAACACATGCACTTCCAGATCCACACCGATCCCAACACCACCCTCAGAGGAACCCTCATCTACAGACCCCCGGACCCCGACCACAGTTCAGCGATTCCATCGCTGACTTCGTCAGCACACACGCCATCGCCTCCACGGACTACATCCTCCTCGGGGACCTGAACTTCCACCTCGAGAACAACAAGGACACCAACTCCACCACCCTGATCAACAACCTCGCCACCCTCGGACTCAGACAGCTCGTGACTACACCCACCCACGCCGCCGGCCACACGCTCGACTCCATCTTTTCCGCAAGCCCACACGTCTCCTTCAACCACACCTCCGAACCCCACTGGACTGACCACCACTGCATCCACTTCACCCTCAGGAAGCCCACCACGCACCACCGCACCAAACAAATGCCTCGCCGCTGCTGGAGCAGAGTCACGGAAGACCAGCTAACCACAACCCTCGCCCTGAGCCCACCCGCCGAACCCTCCGACCCCGACACCGCCGCCCGCAACCTCAGACAGTGGATCGACGACTGCGCCAACACCCTCGCCCCGCTCAAGAATCCGCCCAACAGCCACACCAGCAAGAAAGCCACCTGGTTCACCGAAGACCTCCAGGCCTCCAAACGAACATGCCGAAAACTGGAGAAGATCTGGCTCCACGAACGGACAGCGGACAGCTACGCCGCCCACAAGAGCGCCATCCGCAGTCACCATCACCTCATCAGATCCGCCAAAAGGGCCTCACTCAAAGACCGCCTAGACAACAACGCACACAACAGCAAAGAGCTCTTCAACATCGTGCAGGAACTCTCCAACCCCAGCTCAAACACCAACGACATCCAGCCGTCGCGAGACCTGTGCGACTCACTGGCCACCTTCCACCGCAAAATCGCCGACATCCACGACAGCTTCAACACCACGACCGCCCCGGCAACCACCGAGACCACTGCCCCCACAACCACCAACCGCCTGCTCTCCTGGACCAACATCAACGACGAGGACACCAGCGAGATCATGAACACCATCCACTCCGGTTCACCGCTAGACCCGTGCCCTCACCACATCTTCAACAAAGCCAGTACAGCCATCGCGCCCCATCTCCGGAAAATAATCAACATCTCCTTCGAGACAGTAACCTTCCCGGAAAGCTGGAAGCACGCCGAGATCACCGCCTTACTCAAGAAACCCAAGGCAGACCCCAAGGACCTCAAGAACTTCCGACCCATCTCTCTGCTCCCATTCCCCGCGAAGGTCACCGAGAAAATCGTCAACAAACAACTGACCCGCTACCTCGAGGAGAACAACATCCTGGACCCTTCCCAGTCCGGCTTCCGCAGCAACCACAGCACCGAAACCGCCCTCATCGCCGCCACCGATGACATCAGGACCCTGCTAGACAACGGAGAAACAGCAGCCCTCATCCTCCTGGACCTATCAGCCGCCTTCGACACGGTCTGCCACCACACACTACGAACACGCCTTCACGACGCCGGGATCCAAGAGAAGGCCCTGGACTGGACCACATCCTTCCTTTCCGGCAGAACACAAAGCGTCCGCCTCGCCCCTTCCGATCCAAGGCCACCAAGATCATCTGCGGCGTACCCCAAGGCTCCTCCCTCAGCCCAACGCTGTTCAACATCTACATGGCACCCCTCGCCCACGTCGCCCGACAGCACAACCTCAACATCATCTCCTACGCCGACGACACCCAGCTGATCCTCTCCCTCACCAAAGACCCTCACACCGCCAAAGCCCACCTCCACGAAGGAATGAAGGCCGTCGCCGAATGGATGAGGACCAGCCGCCTGAAGCTGAACTCGGACAAGACGGAGGTCCTCATCCTTGGTTCCAACCCTTCAGCCTGGGACGACTCCTGGTGGCCAACATCACTGGGAACAGCCCCGCCACCCACCGACCACGTACGCAACCTAGGGGTCATCCTCGACCCCACCCTCTCCATGACTAAGCAGGTCAACGCCGTTTCCTCATCCTGCTTCAACATCCTCCGAATGCTCCGCAGGATCTTCAAGTGGATCCCCACCGAAACAAGAAAAACAGTCACCCAGGCCCTCGTCACCAGCAGGCTGGACTACGGAAACGCCCTCTACGCAGGAACGACGGCTAAGCTCCTGAGACGGCTGCAACGCATCCAGAACGCCTCTGCACGTCTTATCCTCGACATCCCCCGACGCAGCCACATCACACCCCACCTGAGAGACCTGCACTGGCTCCCTGTCAACAAGAGGATAACCTTCTAGCTCCTCACCCACGCACACAAAGCACTCCACAACTCCGGACCAGCCTACCTCAACAGACGACTCAGCTTCTACACCCCCACCCGCCAGCTCCGCTCGACCAGCCTCGCCCTCGCCACAGTCCCCCGCATCCGGAAAACGACCGCCGGCGGCAGATCCTTCTCCCACCTCGCCGCCAAGACCTGGAACACCCTCCCCACCAACCTCCGACAGACCCAAGACCTACTGGCCTTCAGAAGACTCCTCAAGACCTGGCTCTTCGATCAGTAGCAGCACCACCCCCTCTTCCCCCAGCGCCTTGAGACCCTCGCGGGTATGTAGTGCGCTTTATAAGTGACATGATTGATTGATTGATTACATATATCTTTCTGATCTCTTGCAGGACGTCCCATATTATTTGCTTGAGTTTTATCTCATATTATTTGCTGCTTGTATTTCATATTATTATTGATGTATTTAACTGTTGCATTTACCAAGTGTGTTATTATTGCTCCCCAGAGGAGGGGATAAGATACTGACCCTTAGAAGAATGGAAACTAAATGGATAATTAAATTACAAGCAGTAGACTTAGGCTTAAATGTGGACAGAGAACTCCATGTGTTTCTCACTGATTAGTACCTTTACATGACATGTAGGGGTGTTTTTCCTTTCTGTATTTATCAATAGCATTGTCAATAGAATACTCTATATTCATGTATGTTTGTCTAGTTTAACATCTGCCAACTCATAATCATATCTGAACAATGTGATATCAAATATACTTCCTCACACTATCCTGTACTAGTCAAGAAATGTGGACAGAGAACTCTATGTGTTTCTCACTCACTAAAAACAATGTTTGATATCCATACTATGTATGATAGGTAGGGGTATACTATTTTCTGTATGCCCAATAACACTGTCAATAATAATTCTGTATGTATTTATGTATCTTTTGCGAACATCTGCTGACTCGTAAGGATATAATCTTGTACAAAGAAAGAAGAATTTTTGAAACGTGCATATACAATGTTTGAACATATGTCTAATGTATGGAATGGAAAAATATTTAATGTAAACGTACATATTTTTTGAATACATCTTCTCTTACTATATATTGTTAGGATACAGTCTTTAACTTGGACTGTTCACTACATAGGATCAGCATGGCTTTAGTTACATCGAATATGGTGGGAACACACTATCATGGGGCAATAAGAATGTCCTCTCAATAAGAGGTACGTCAGCTACAACTGATGATAAATCCAGTCAGGTTACTGATGAACGAGTTACTTACCTTCGGTAACGATGTATCTGGTAGAGACACAGTCTAGCCGCAGATTCCTTAACTTAGAATATCCCCAGGCGTCAGACTGGATCCGGAGAATTTTTTTTTTGCAGCAGCACCTCTGCGCGCCGGGGGACGGCGCCGCATGGCTCCACCCTGACGTCGTCCACGGACGTGACGTCAGCGGAGCCATATAAGTCCCTCCCGGCGCGCTGATGTCAGTTTTCTTCGGAGAAACTTTTCCGCGCCACAACGCGGAGCCACCACCAAAAACTGTGAGAGTATGGGAACAGTGTGCGAAAAAAGATGAAAAATCAGTGTAATCAGACACAAAAAGAATCGAATGGTGAGAAACCTCACCGTAAACAACAGTGACAAGCACTGTATACTGAAAGCAATTGAAGGAAAAGAGCAGAGCACCGCTCTGAGAAACAGCCCCCAAGGGCGAGGGTATGCCCTCCCCCGAGGCAAAATGACATATGAAAAGGAAGTCAAGGCAGACGACCGGAAGCCTGCAATCGCAAGATCTAACCCTGAAGGATAACAAGATCAGGAACACCTAAGTAATGACGATCTACTACAGGTCGGCAACACCCGGAATGCCGTATCCCCTGTAAGAGATCTATGGACTGAGGCACGGTCACATAGACCCCAGCCAATTGATTGTAACGGAGTCAAGAAACAAGAGACCGTAAATAAATGGAGAAGGTGGGAGGGAGGGAAGAATAAAGTAGTAGGCCCCACACTGGAAGAACCAGGGTGTAGAGAAGTAGGAGGATACACGCACACTCCATCCCCTCACGAGAATGGGTGGAATAGAAACAAGTAAAACAGAAGGACTCATCCTACCGAGGAGGGAGGCGAAAGACGCTACCCCGCAGGAAGACACAGCCACCCGGAAGGAGGCGAGAGCATAAAAACCCCACCTTGAAGACACAGCCACCCGAAAGGAGGCGAGTGCATACAAACCCAACCTTAAAAAGACCTCGCAGAGCGGGGAGGATGGGCAGGCGTTAAGGAATCTGCGGCTAGACTGTGTCTCTACCAGATACATCGTTACCGAAGGTAAGTAACTCGTTCATCTGATAGAGACATCTAGCCGCAGATTCCTTAACTTAGAATAGATACCAAAGCCATACCCCATAGGAGGCGGGTCTGCGACTGAACCCCACCAAGTTCCAAAGAGAACCCTGTCGTCAACAAGTTGACTAAACAGAGTGGGGCAGCAATGCCAGCACGGCCAACACTAGGCCAGGAAGCTCCGTAAGGAGCGGAAAACAATGGGAGGCAAAGGCATCACAAGCCGCCCAGGGACGGCATGAAAACCCTCTCGGTTAACAGGGTTGAAAGGAAGCACAGAACCAGAGTGTCAGTGCGGAATGTGAGAGTCCATAACCTCCGCAAAAGAAGGTGAACTGAACATAGGAGCTGATGGATCCCAGGATCCGACGGATCTGTAACTAAAACCCAGAGAGAGGACAAGATGGTATGACCGAGTCAGAGCATACAGGTTGAGCAAGCACAACAGTGGAAGAAGCACCGTTGAAAGCGTACCAGATTGGAGACTTTCGACAGTAGTGGCAGGGTGCTGACTATGTCCAGGAAGAGCCTATGTCACCAGAGACACAAGACCTGTCATTGCGGAAGCGCCCCTTCACAAAATAACATGTGAAAGGCGGACGTCAACAAACAAGATGGCATATAAGCATGACCATAAAACGAGACATGCATGCGGGGAACAGAAGTACACATGGCCAACCGCGTGTACTGCTAGAACCCCTCCACGTAAAAGAAAAGTACTATGGAACGCAGCTAGAACAGCCGAGATGCGAGAGACGCATCACCAGGTAGTCAACCGGCGAAAGGAATCCGGCAAGCTGGCCACACACACAGAGGGGCATGCTCCCGTAGGAAGTTATAGCGCAAGACCACGGACACCGCTTCAAGGAAACCCTAGTATGCGTGACCCCTGGTTGTATGCAGAGCACAGGTTAGAATATATATCAAGAAAGAACAAGGATGCGTTTTACAAGGAGTACAAAATCACACCATAGGTGCTAACAGCTATGTTGCAGCAGAACCGAACAGAGCAATGTCCAGACCCGTAGCGAAATCAGCCACCCGGCAGGGAGGAATCAGCCACCCGGCAGGGAGGAGTCACGGTCACGGTCACCTGAGCAGTACTTGAAAGAGTCAGTACTAACGTACATAGAGTAACAGGAAATTGTAAGAGATGTACATACAAGATCACACAAGCTAGTGAGTGACCTGAGCGACTACTTTCACAGAGAGCAGCAGGAAGTAGAAGTGTGACAAATCGCTTTGCGGAAAGCAGCAGGGGAAGAGGAAAAACCTATGCTTGGGAAGGGCACGAGGGAATGTACAGTATGGGCGTACGTGGTGAGGATGCCACCAGCTGCAGACAAAGTCCACACAGGTCTGAGCTACGAGAAAGTACTATTCATCCCGGAGAGAGGAGAGTAGAAACCAGTCATCGTAGAAGCGTAGGGAAAGCGTAGCTCCCCGTGACAGCAACATAGTAGAGAGCACCCACCTGACGCGCCTGTAACACAGAAAAATTGTGCCACGTCAGTCCTGCGTGCCTGGGAGCCGCGACAAGGCTCCGCCCTGAGGTTGTCCATGGGCAGGACGAACTGTGCCCGAACGGAACAGAACAATATGGTCCAAGGGACAGTGGCTGACGATAGACAAGCCAACATAGACAAGGAGGACGAAGCTGAAGAGACCTTCCTGGAAGAGGCAGGCGAGGCAGAAACTTCGAGTGTGAGAAAGGAAGGTATTCACAACAGAAGAAAGAGACCACAGTCTCCTTCGCAGGACCCCCTTGGAAGAATGCTCCACCGGAGCCTATCAAGCCTTCCGTGTAAGGAAGGCAGCTATACAATAGCCAACGAATACCCCACATAGGGTAAGTCTCAACCCCAGCCAGGGGCACCTCTGGAGCACAAACTCACAACAGACGAATCCAAAGAAGGAGAATCAGCTGACCAGCTGCACTAAATATAGCAGAAACGGCGGAAAGCCGAACAGGCCGTTTGGGTATTACGTCATGAACCCAATGGCGGGAAGCCAAGCAGACCGTCTGGGTATTACCTCATGAACCCAAGGCCCATAACAAGCAGAGACAACACTGCCATGAAAAATAAAAGTCATGGGAGCCCAGGCATGAGGGGGTTGACCGCTGAGTCCGCATGATAGTCAAAAAGGGTCACGCCATCAAATGGCAAATCCCGAAGACTCTCCCGAAAATTGTCAGGGAAAACGCCATTGCGCAGCTAGGCATGGCGACGCAGAGCAACGGACCTGGCCATCGCCCGACCCACAGAGTCAGTGGTGTCCATGGCCGACCGAATGGTAAATTGTGCCATTGCTCGGCCATCCTGAAGGAGGCGATCCAGGTCAGAACGGGGACCCTCTGGAAGAGAGGGAAGGAGACGCTCGACTGAGTCCCAAAGGGCAAAAGTAGCCCGTGCAAACACGCAAGACGTGTTGAGAGCACGGATGCCCGAACTAGTGACGCAAAAATATGACGGCCACATGTCTCCAACCAACGAGACTCCCTAGTGGAAGGTAGCAACGGGAGTGGAGAGGAAGGCTGAGAGGCGAAAGCCGCCTGGACTACCCGGCCGTGAGCCCTAGGATGAAGAGACAAACAGACAGGGTCATCGGGAGCCGGGCGATGCCGACGTGCGATGGCCCGATCCACAGGGTCTCCAGAGGAGGGCCGTGCCCAAGTGCCAAGAAGGGTGTCAAATAACGACCCGCCAAAAGGCAACAAGGGCTCTACCTCCACAGCATCTTGGTGGAGGAGATCCAATAATGGATCAGAAGGCAAGGAGACTGAGGGTGGTTGCAGGTGTAAAATAGCTGTAGCCCTGCGAACAGCCCTTGCAAATGCCACACTAGCCTCTGTAGCTATTCGAGGTGGCGAGAATAAACCATCTGTAGGGGACGGTTGAAGGCTAACGCGTCCCCCCGAAAGGAAAGACGCCGCAGCTGGAGGCCGAGCAAAGGGCCACTGGCCAGGGGGCAGCGGTGCCGGAGAGCGTGGAGACAACCCTGAGTGCTCCGGGTCCACATCCTCTTCAAACAGAGGAACTACAGGGACCGGCGCCGGCGTCGACCGGCGTCGAGACGGCGTCGTATCGACGTCGACAATCACCAGAGGCGACTCGGTCTGGCTTCGGACCGGCGTCGACTCGCCCCCCACTGAAGCCTGCGGGGAGAAAGCCGGACAAGGCGTCGAGCTCCGTGCTGCAGCCGCATCCGGCGTCGTCGCAGGGAGCCCCGAAGGGCTATGCGGAGACGGGGAAGAAGGGCTCGACGTCTGACCGGGATGCCCCTACGGGCCGTGTCCCGATGTCGCAGCGACTCCGGAACTGGAGTCGAGGCACTCGGTCAGCGCCAAGGGCGAACCCGCCAGCGAAGGCCCGACCTGAGTCCCTACCCCCTCTGTGGGGCCCGAGGGCGCACCAGGGAGAGGGGGTGACCCAAAGATGGATTGAAGAGCCTTGGAATAGGCCTCCATCTGGGCCCGAGTCGCCCCAACACCTGTAAATGGTGGGTATGAAGGGGCCGACTCCTGGGCGCCCGTGCCTGGTAGGGACCGGGAGCAGCGGGCCCCGTCGTCACGTTTATGTGAGGTGGACGACCTCCGTGACTTGTGCTTACCTGCGTCAGGCGAGCGACGTCCGCGGGAACGACTCCGTGACCGGACCCGAACCGGAGCCCCAGCTCGAGATGGAGATCGGCAGCGAGAAGATGCCGAGCGGGACATCCGGGCGGTCAACAACTTCATCCGGCGCTCCCGCAGAGACTTCGGCTTCATCTGCCGGCAGGCGTCGCACTCCTCGGAGTCGTGGTGCTCTGCAAGGCACCGCATACAGAACGCGTGCGGATCCGTCGCTGACATCTGCCGCGTACAGGTCTCACACGCCTTGAAACCCGAAGGCATCGCACACTGTTCCCGGACGCCGAAGGCGTCAAGAAGGCCTGAGACAACAGGCCAGAGGAACCGCTTACTCCTGGATCCGCGTTGGGACGCGGAAAAGAAGGAAACTGACGTCAGCGCGCCGGGAGGAACTTATATGGCTCCGCTGACGTCACGTCCATGGACGACGTCAGGGCGGAGCCAGGCGGCGCCGTCCCCCAGCGCGCAGAGGTGCTGCAAAAAAAAAAATTCTCTGGATCCAGTCTGACGCCTGGGGATATTCTAAGTTAAGGAATCTGCGGCTAGATGTTTCTATCAGATAAGATAGTCTGTCTGGTGCGATAATCCGCCGTGTTTACAACAAGACAACATGTCTTTAGTATGGGGCTTTTCTTTAACACAAACAATGAGTGTAGCATGATACGGCGATATTTATTATTTTTCTTGTTATGACACATACCTGGCTTTGCCCTTAACCTAATCTTCGGTTAGTATTAACACAAACTTATATAATAGGATGCTATGTTTGCCTATACTTTTCAGAAAGGAGCTTACTACGGACTCCATTCTCTTACTTTATATTTTTGGACTGGTTCTCTAAGATTCTGATATTTAGGTAAGATCTAGCTACCAGTATCACTCTTTCACCCATGCTGTCGTTCATTTTCACACAATTACCCAAATTTAATTTTCCATTTTCCATGTAGTCTGGAACAAGACTTATGTTCCAGGGCAAATTCTGCAACAACACTTAAGATTCTTTGTCTCTACTATTTTGTGGGTAAGCACCCCTTTAATTTTACCACGGGGTGAGTTATTTTTATTTTGAGTTTACAAATTCTCTTATTATGTAACTTTACATATGACTTACTTGCCTGAGTCTTCTGTGCAGACGTTTCTCTTCTTATTCAATACAAGAACTTTTTTGATCTCCAAAAGAAGTATTTGCATAATGTATATCCAACTATTAGTCTATATTACTTTGTCTTTGACCACCACGGTGTTGCTCTTTTTCAGTTTTTGTACCACCCTGACATCGTGTGCTATCTTTCTTTATATATATAGTGACTCAACCCACTCTTTGACTTGGGATCAGTGGCCTCTTACCACACCTTACTAATGGCCGATACGGGGTCAAGTTTGCGCTATATAAAAAACTCTGTAAAAAAAAAAGAAAAATGGCGGCGCTAACTGCTTGCTCATTACCATCAGGTACATGTAAGGGATCTATTTTGGTCATATACAACTGTACTTGGAATGATGGGTTACGTGACGTATACTTCTGCTTCTGTGTACCTACTAGTCCTTTTTTCTTTCACCAGTTGTGCCGTGTGCTACGACACATCGTGTGATGGTGCCACTTCCAGGGAGTCTGCGGCAGACCATAACAGATTACATCTGGATCCTTCTAGATGAACTTGTGATTGCTTACTTGTCTCACAAGACTATTGTGTCTCTACTCTGTAGATCAAAACAAAGGTTCACGTAAAACTTATACTTTCTGCTTCTGTCTGTCATATAGCCCCTCTCTTCTTTTACTAATCGTACCGAATGCGATCACACATAGTCAGGGGAGGGAGTCTCCTATGGGGTCTGTGGCAGACCCTCACAGATGGCATCCGGATCCTTCAACATGCATTTCGGACTGCTTTTCTATATTTATTGAAGGTTGGTCTTATGAGATTATCGTGTCTCTAACTTTGACACTTTCTCTACTGTGGAGACAGATACACTTTTTAATACACTTTTTTATCTTGCTTGGAAACAAAGATGTCTGGCACTACAGGCTGGGACCTTTTCTTTTCTTCTCTATTGGGTGTTGACTGAAACTGAGTTCTACATGAAGGTTTCTCTTCACTTATATCTTTTTACACTTTATATCTAATCACAGGTGTTGGCTTTCTAATCTTACTATCTAGATCCCAGTATCTTAGTCTAAATCAAATTTCACATATAACTCTTCAGATTTTTTTGCTTGTCCATGTTCTCTGTTCTCATTTTTCTTACATCAGCTCCATACGTTTCATTTTTCTTTTTCGTCTCTTATATATTAAGACTTGTTTTAATTAGTACCTTATTGTATAAATCTCACAGCCTTGAAAAAATTACATTGTGACGAAACACGTGTTGGCTGTTTCCGAAGAAAGAACCTATAAAAGTTAAATGTACTGAAGAACACAAGATTGCTTACTTTGTTAATAACCTGTACTACTATTCAAACTGAGTCCTTACTGTTTGGACCATGCCCGAAGGAGATGATTGCCAGAGGCAATGACATTTCCCAGGATTTATCCTGAACACCAGCTTTAAGAAAGGACTCAAAGTGTATAGAACAGGTAACACCCAACAGAATTTTGGTCCAAGAGTTTGGGTGGCTTTGCCACACATGGACAGTTCACAGAAAACTCCTCTCACAAACTCCTTTACTAGATGTGCAAAGCTGGTATTAAGCTTTCAAAGTCATTCTAAACCTAAAAATTGCTGCAATGTATGCTTAACGTAGGTTTTTACTGATGAATACTTGTGTGCAGATTCAGTCGAAAATAGCGGGTAAAGTAATTTTATATTTATTTACAGTATTTTTCTATAGTGCAGTTTCGTCAACAGGTATTAGTGCGCTTTACAAGTAATTGCAACCACATATACCAGATAATATTTAACAGCATTAGCAAGAAGATCAATTGAGCTATACATATGCCATGATATGATTGACCTTTTCAAGAAGATGAACTAAATTATATGAGGGTGAGGGGTCAAGCTGGTGGAGGGGAAAGGGGAGGTAAGGAGGAAGGGTATGCAGATCATAAGTTACTAAAGAATACATGACTGTAAGCAGTGACTTGAAGGAAGAAAGTTACATAGGCATTGAAAAGTATGGTTCAAAAAGACATAATACAGAAAAACCAAGTTAAGTATGGATACTTAAATTAAAATGGTGCTGATGTTGTATAACTCAGTGAGGTTACTTGGTCTAGAGAGATCTTGGTTTAGGTATACACTAAACAGGTGGGTCTTGAGTCTCTTTCATAGAGAGGATGTCTGGTGCCATTACTAAATTGGGTAGGAAGGAAGTTCCAGTTCGAAGTGGCAGCAGCAAAAAATGATTATCTTTGAAATTTGGGTGTTCAATAGTGAAAGAGTCCTTGCTGCGTGAGAGTTTGGAGCTACCAGATATTTTTAAGAATTCTGTTAGTCTGCACATTTGAATGCTTTTGAATGTGAAGTAGCTAATTTTTAAATAGATTCTAACCTCAAGGGAGAGCCAACGGATATCTCTCAGTATAGGGGTCATGCAGTTACATTTTCTTTTCTCTGACATAATTCGGGCTGTGCAGTGTAGGACCAATATCCGGGGTTACATGGTTATTGCCGGGTGGCCAGATAGGATGGCATTTCCTGTGTCTAATCTCGATATTATGAGAGCATGTGTGACAGTCTTGACTTGATCGTTAAAGTCCAGGGACCAGAGGTAGATTCGCAGAATTGGGCCATTTGGGACAGGAAAATGCTTTTTTCAAAGGTACAAAATGCGATTTGGTAACTTTTTATTGAATCGCAATTTGCCTTTATTTTTGGAATGGGTCAGTTTTGGTCATCCATTCCAAATACCGAATCGCTATGGTATGTATTACTGTTTTGCAACCGAATTCTGGTTGCAAAACAGTAATATTTTATCACCATTTTTAAAGTGGTGGTTATCCATTTGCAAATGAGGTCCTCTTGGGATCCTTTCCCCTTTCAGAATGTTGAAAAAATATTTTTTAAGAGTCCGTAGAGGGGATCCCACACGGACCACTGCCTGCTCTTAAAAAATAAAACGTCAACGATTCATTTTCTTCTTTTTAAATGCACCTCGTTTTCCTTTAAAGAAAATGGTCTGCATTAAAAAAAAAAAAAACATGGTCTGCTGCGGGTTAAGATCCTAGCGCCTTGAGACCCTTACGGGTGAGTAGTCGCGCTTTAACAAACCCCTGATTGATTGAAGATTACCAATCACATGTGACATGAATGTGGTTTAAGTGGATACATTAATGTAGTATTTTTAAAAACCGGCCCAATTTGGGTGAACGTATAGCCTCCTCGAAAACGAGCAGAGCTAACGCTAATTAGCTTGAGTGCTGTAGCGCGCTGTATGCGGACAAACCTACCCAGTCTAGGCTACCTCGGAGGTAGTGATTGGTGATCTTTATGAATACATAATATTAGAGTCCAACCACTATGTATATTAGGGAACCTCAGTGCTGATGACTTGCCACATGATCATCATTGAAATATAGTGGCAAGAAACATGTTGACCCACATGTACACTAAAATCTGAGCTGTTACAGATCATTATCTCTGCTGACAGCCACCACCATTTTTAATGAGACAAGTGGACTCGCCTTTTAAATTTCTTGAGTACAACTCAGTCTATTTCAACACGCACTATTACCCATATGCAGTACCACCTACACCAATCTAACCAGCAGCCCCACTCCCACACTTCACATAAAGCAAAGAGCCCCTTTGTGGGTGCGCGTCAAGCATTGCAGCGCCGGCCCGACGAGGAGCAGGGCCTATGATTAAGCTCAACACCTTCTCGGGTGTGTGAGGGCTCTTGCTGCTGAGCGATCAGACTCCCCAGGTTGATTCCTGAGTTCACAACCAACGGCATAGTCATTACCTTTCTTCAAAAGGAACTGCATACCCCTTTATTACAGTATTGATGCCTGTAAATTATAATTAGGGGTCATTTACCAAGCCTACATGGGTGATCAAAATGTGCCATGCCAACATCACTGGTGACGTTTTGTACTTAAATAAAGAGTATGTAGCCTTACGGCTAGAGCGGTCGACCTCGAAGCTGGGGAACCGGGTTCGAGTCTCGGCAACGACGCTCAACATCCTGTGATTCTGGGCAAATCACGTAATCTCCCCGTGCCTACAAAATGAATGTGTCCTTCTGTAACGAAACTGGTGCTCATGTAAAGCGCTCTGATACCCGATGTCTCGGGTCTAGTTCGCGCTTTATATAACTCTAAAAAACAAAACAAAACAAACAAAAACAAAATGTATATGTACCATTGCCCCACTCAATATTAGGCTTTCACCATCCAGGTCCCAGTTTAGGAGCCAGGTTAAAACCTGGCTTTTCCCTCCCCAATAGCGACAAATCACCTTCTTGCCTCCTCCAGCGCCAAGACGCCTCGGCATTCATGCACTTTATAAGCCCTTTACTTACTTACTAAAACACAATTTCCTTAACGTGATAGCGTTTAGAATTGCGAGCTGCCTGGAAGTTCCATTGAGGGCTCATTTGAAGCTTCAAGCCCAGCCAGGGCTCCAGGAGCCCAGATACTTTCTCTATCCTGGGCTCCATTCTCCAGGCCACCGTGTCCCAAAGTGCCTGGGACGGAATCTCACAGGCCCTGGGAGGCTTTCGCTGCTTGCCAGGATCAAAAGCTCTGACCAGGTCCTGGGTCAGATAGATCTCTGGCTGGCCTGGGGCTGGAGGCCCCCAGCCAGGGCCTCCCTTCACCAGCCCTCCATGTTCTAAAGTGCTGAGGACAGGGTCCCAGGAGGGCTCTTCTGCTCGGTCAGGTGAAGAAACTGATCGGGCCCTAGGTCCGAGCTCCGGCCTGCACTGGGCTTGAACTCTCCATCCATGAGCTTAATTCTTTGGCTGCTCAGGATGGGGTTTCGCAGGCTCTGGAGGCCTACCATGCCCGCCCCAGATAAGATACACTGATTAGGCCCTGGGTCAGAACTCTGGAAGGCTTGAGGATGGAAGCCCCAGGCCCTGGGCTCTGTTCTCCAGCATGTTGTGCCCCAATGTGTCCGGGACAGGGGCACGTAGGCCGAGGATGGTCTCCTCTACTTGTCCGGCTTAAGAAGCTCTGACCTGCCCCCGGTCAGTGCACCAGCTTGCCCAGAGGTGGAAGCCCTCCACCTTGGGCTTCATTCTTCAGCCTGCCATGTCACTTAGAGCCTAGGGCAGTGTCCCACAGGCCCGGGAAGATCTCTGCTGCCTGCCTGGGCCCAACAGCTCTGACCGGAGTCAGGGACAGAGATCTGGCAGGCCCAGAGGTGGAAGCTCCCAGCCATGAGCGCAAAGTGCTCGGGACGGGACCACACAGACCCTCGTCGGTCTCCCCTGCCTGTCGGGGTCAGAACTCAGGCAGGCCCGGAAGCCCCAAATCCTGAGCTCCGGTCTCTTGCTCGCTGTGTCTTAAGGTGCTTGGGATGGGGTCCCACAGGCTCGGAAGGCCTCCCCCTCTTGCCTGGATTAAGAAGCTATGACTGGGTCCCAAGGCAGAGCTCTGGCAGGCCCTGGGGTTGAAGACCCTAACCCTGGGCTCCAATCCACAGTCTGCTGTCTGCCTGGGAAAGGGTCCCACAGGCACAGGCAGTCCTTCCCTGCTTGGCTCAGATTAAATGCTCTGACCGGGCCCTGGGTAAGAGCTTCATGGGAACTACCCACAGCTTCATGCCTGAGGTCCAGCACCTGCCCATAGACTCCTGCCCGGGGAGCCCCTGGCCCCTCAAAGGGTACACATGGTGCGAGCAGTAGGCTGTCTTTTAAGCCCAGCCATCTGGTTGCTCTTAACCCGGACATCTGGTTACGCATGCAATAGCAATGAATGGTGTGCCCAGATGGCTGGGCTACACTGGAAATGCCTATGAGAGCTCATTGACTCTTCGTGCCCAGGCAGAGCTCCAGGAAGTCAGATACATTTTCTCTAATGTCCCCCTCTGTTACTTGGTGTGCACAGATTAGAGAAAGTCAGGCAACCTTCCTCTGAATTAGTAGGTACAAGGTGCTTGGGATCCCTATGTCATCCAGTTTTTCTCCATGGGTACCGCAAGGGTGCGTGCTGGCCTGCCCCAGTCCCCCAGGCACCCAGTCCACGGCTGCCTTCCAGCCCTGACTGATAGGCCTTTCCTGGAGAGCAGGCAGGGTTGCGAAGCGGACATCCCTGTGCAGGGCAGCATAGCTGGTCCAATTATGGATGGACTGCTTGGCCAGCCTCAGCTGTTGTTTCAAGCAAAGAGCTTCCACCCAACCTGGACTGTCCAACTCAAGGGTCTGCCTTTTGTGGAGGCCATCCAGCAGAACGAAGGCCAAGCAGCCTGGCAGTTTGTGCCTCCAGTGGTCTGACCAGAGTGGATGATGTCGGGTGGTACTAGCTCTGGATGCTGCCTGCGGTTCGGGCCCCACGTGCCTGTTCATTGCTCTTCTCAGCCCATCACATTTCCTCAGCAGCTCGAAACGACCATTCTGTGGAGTGTATTGGATGCCCAGGCCAGTACCCCTGCGTCTTGTTCAGGCTGCACCCTGGCCCATTACCTTCGGTTTTCGCTGAGCAGTCTGGGGCTGTCGGTGCTCGTGTGACTGCCCAGTCCCCTCAGCAGGAAAGCAGGGACTCCCACAGCAGACTTCCGAGGGTATGAAGGCCAGTCTCGGACAGGCACGCAGCTCCTCCTCCCATCCAGCAGGTGCGGATAACCTGGTTAATTGTGCCAGTAGCATATGCTTGTCTCAAAGATTAAGCCTTACACATATGTATACTTTAAATCAGTAATAGCTTGTTTGATCGCTCTATCTGTTACTTTTTATAACTGTGGTAATTCTAGAGCATATACATATCGAAAAGCGCTGACCTCCTGGGATGCCAGCATTTATCAGAGCAAGACCAATTCAGGCTTGCCCAATCACTTTGGTGACTCTAGATAACCTCAGGCCAATTACACATCTCCATGACAGCGACAATACATTCAGATGTCTGCCCTATCAACTTTCGATGGTACTTTCTGTGCCTGCCATGGAGACCACAGGTGTGTAGTATAGGGATAGTTTGCGGAAGACATTGTGACGCGAAGGGTTAATTAGTTTGAACAGTGTAGATGAGTGGTAATACATGCAGAAAACCTAAACAGCGCACAAGGTTCACGCGGTCTCTTCCAAGCTTGTTTTCCGCATTCCATAGACAAAGTTATCTGCGGCCGGCATGTTATTTATAATACACTAAGAAGCTACGGGAAGCAGGAAGTGTGGGAGAGATGCAAGCGAAGGTTGTGCTAACCCTGAGAAAGAGTTCAGGAAAAGACCAAAAGACGTCCAAAGAGATGATTAGTGAGCAGGGCAGCCAAAGATACATACTGATAACAAAGCTAGAAATTGCGATAAAGGAACAGAATCTGAAACAAGCCAAGCTTCAGGATATTTAAGCACAGAGGCACGTGTGGGGGATTGAAGCTCACAGATGGAGTTGTGCAAACTGCCATCACCCACATAGCTGCTCCCTGGCTGTGACGCTCGAGAGAGAGAGAGACTCGAGAGAAAGGAGAGGGCTTCCCAGCACTGTGGATGAGTTAAGTTCCACCTAGGGATGAAGGGCCTTTATTTCACTGCTTTAATCTAATTGTTTAAAATGTCAGTGTTGTGTCTGCGATCAAATGTATTATGCTCCATTCTGACTCCTATACTTACAGGATTGCTTTGGTTATTTCAATGTAATGCAGTAGCTATTGCGCATTTCATGGCCAGCCAATTAATGTTGTTTTGCAAGTCAAGAACAATGGAATGCTCATTCAATTGTTGCATAGTTGCCAATTAGGTATTAGATACTGAGCAGCCAAGCTTTTTAAATGTTATTTTAGTGAACTTCATACTTGTGTATACAATCATAGTATATTTAGTAAATCGGATCTTTTGATTGTTATTTTCATTCATTATACCATGATGTGCGTAATTACCTTGCTTTTGTGCTAACACATATATTTACTTTACTGTTTCATTAAAGCTAATTTGTGAACACTATTGGTGTATTGCTCCTCACTGAGTGTCCTTATTGACTTATATCTGATTGTTTGGGTTGGGTGTCAGCAGCCAGTCCACGTCAACGGGTAACGGGGAATCAGGGTTCGATTCCAGAGAGGGAACCTGAGAAACAGCTATCACATCCAAGAAAGGCAGCAGGCATGCAAATTAGCCACTCTGGACTCGAGGAGATAGTGATGCAGGACTCTTTCGAGGCCCTATAATTGGAATGAGTCCTTTATGGCGGATCCATTGGAGGGCAAGCCTGTTGGAAGCAGCCACGGTAATTGCAGCTCCTATAGCGTTTATTAAAGTTGCTGCAGTTAAAAGCTCGTAGTTGATCTTGGGATCAAGCGGTCGGTCTGCCACAAGGCGAGCTACTGCCTGCCCCAGCCCCTGCCTCACGGCAGCCCCTTGATTTCCTTGACAGAGTGCTGGGGTCCCGAAGAGTTTACTTTGAAAAAATTAGAGTGTTCAAAGCAGGCCGCTCGCCTGAATACTTTAGCTAGGAATAATGGAACAGGACTCCGGTTCTATTTTGTTGGTTATCGGAACTGGGGCCATGATTAGGAGAGACTGCCGGGGAGCATTCGTATTGTACCACTAAAGGTGAAATTCTTGGAGCGGCGCAAGACTAACCAAAGCAAAATATTTGCCAAGATTGTTTTTATTAATCAAGAATGAAAGTTGGAGGTTCGAAGACAACCAGCTACCATCCTAGTTCCTGACCATAAATGATGCAGACCAGCTCTCAGCTGGTCACTGAGCAGCTTCAGGGCAACCAAAGTTTCTGAGTTCCAAGAGGCGTATGGTTGCACAGCTGAAACTTAAAGGAATCTGACAGAACAGCACCACCAGGAGTGGAGCCTGCAGCTGAATTTGACTCAACATAGGCAACCACACCTGGCCCAGACACAGAAAGGATTGATAACTCTTTCTCAATTCTGTTGGTGGTGATCTATAGCTGTTCTTAGTTGGTGGAGCAATTTGCCTGGTTAATTCTGATAACAAACAAGACTTCTCCCTGCTAACTAGTTAAGAGTCCCTCAGTGGTCAGGGTTCAACTTCTTAAAGATCAAGCAGTAACATGTTCGATACCCTTAGATGTCCGGTGCGGTACGTGTGTTACATTGAATGGATCAGCATGTGTCTACCCTTCGCAGACAGGTACGGGTAACCCCTTGAACCCAGTTTGTGATAGGGAGTGCAATTATTTGCCATAAACAAGAAATTCCCAGTAAATACGGGTCATAAGCTTGCGTTGATTAAGTTTCTGCCCTTTGTACACTCCGCCTGTCGCTACTACCGATTGAATGGTTTAGTGAGGCCCTCGGATTGGGCCCACTGGGGTCAGCAAATGCCCTGGCAGAACGTAGAGAAGATTATCAAAATTGACTATCTAGAGGTAGTAAAAGTCGTAGCAAGGTTTCCGTACAACAACCTGCACAAGGATCATTAATTGCTGATACCAACTAGGGGTAACCCTGTGTTCCTCAGAACCTGGGCTCTATACAATATTCTACAAGAAGGGTTATGTTGTATTCCCTTTAGAGATTGAAGAAAACGTATTGCTTTTTCCTTCACAAAACACGCAAGAGTGAAAGTCAACAAAAGCACTTCATGACAAATATATATTAAAATACTAATGCAATTCACATTATTACTTAAGAAGGTGCTACGTGTTTGGTGCAAAAGTGCTCATGTAGTGCATGAAAAAGAGCATGACAAGTTGAAAGAAAAACTCTGAATAGCTTTACAAAAAAGCATGGTCATAACAAAGTTAATTAAAGTCTCTTAAGTTGGAACTGTCCACTGGTTCACAACGTTGTTTGCCCAATGTGATGGCTAGATACGGGCACGTTTTGCAATTCCATCAACTTTTCGACCTGCCATGTAAGAATCTAAGTTGTACATGAAAATGAGGTCTTCATCAGGTCAATCAATTGGAACACCCTGTGTGACGGATAAACATTTGTAAACTCGTGTGTTCATAAACCCAAACCTTCCAAGGAAGGAAGAGGAAAGGCTCACCGAGTCATCATGGTAAAAGGAGGAAATCTTAATTATTTTAATATCCCTGTGAAAACATCAGAGAAATATCCTGAAATGTAAAGGAACAAAGGGTTTCTCAGTTAGGTGTCCAATAATGAACATATATAAATTGACAAATTATCAATAAAGAGTCTTCTTGGTCAAAAAGGCAACTTAATTATGTTTATGTCCCTGCGAAAACTTCAGAATGATATCCTGAAAAGAAAAAGGAGAAATAAATTCTCAAAGGGGAGCCCACCAAACCTTAGTTAGTGTAAAGATTAGGTGGAAATAAACTATCGGGAAAGATGCATGTTACAACTACTTAGTTTCCATCAAAAGGTCACACCAGAAGGTGAGTGCTAAAATTAATTAAAAAAGACTGGATTCACTATAAGCGATAAAGTGCCAATATAAAATTGCAAAATCAAAGAGCCACGGGACAGGAGACCACGTCTGGCTCACCTTGGATACCTTTTTGACCAAGAGTCTTTCCCCCTCTTCTGTTTATAAATGTACATTCATGGACTCCAAAATGGGGTCTTCATCAGGACAATCAATTGATGTACAACATACACTCTTAAATGGTGGGTCGAAAAGTCGACGGCCTATCGAAACATCACGTTGGGCAAAGTACGTTGAGGACCAGTAGACAGTCCCAACTTAAGAGACTTTAATTAACTTTGTTGTGACCATGCTTTTTTGTAAAGCTTTTGAGAGTTAATTGTGTCATGCACTTTTTTCATGCACTGCACGAGCACTTTTGCACTAAATACGGAGCACCATCTTAAGTATTACTGTAAATTGTATCAGTATTTTAACATATATTTATTATAAAGTGCTTTTGTTGACTTTCACTCGTTTGTTTTGTGATTAAAAAAGGGATAATTTTTTTCAATCTGTAAATAAATCAGACAGAACCATTCTTGTAGCATATCGAAGGATTATTAACGGCAGAATGGCCTGAGTGACTGACAATGCCAGCCCAAACCCATGGCTGTCTTCCAGACAAAACCCACGGCACAGGACTCGGCCCCCCACTTTTGTGCCCTGGCCGGTAGTGCAGTCTGTGGCAGCTGGGTGCGGACCAGGCAAAGGGTGGGCTACACCCAGAAAGACCCAACCGACATGTGAGGGACCGGAGCGGCTGACCTATCAACCTCTCCAGGAGGAGCAAGATGCAGGAAACAGCCCTGACCCTATGCCCTGGAACCCATGTTCACCAAGTATATATCCGGGAGGGCCCTTTAGGGGATTTGGGGGGGACCAAATTGCAGTGCTGCCCCAGGCTGAGACCCTTCTAAAAGGTCTTGCTACCTGGGCCCTCTAGTGCCTGATCTTGGCCTGCCCAGGTTTTGAGCGTCGAACGAGTGGCCTGTCTTGGCTGCCGCGCAGCCTGGATGAAAAGAAGCAAGGGTCACAAGGGAACCCTGGCTTCTCATGGTGGAGATGCCCTGCCCCTCGAAGCCAATGTGAATTTCTTCAAGAGATTGGGAGGAAACCCATCCCCGGCCACTAGAGCTTCTACATGTGTACCCTCAGCGGGAATTGGGTGAGTCACTTAAAGTATGTAGAGGAATCTGGCTCTTTTCTCTGTGCCTCTCACCAGGGCAAGGTGGCCCCAGCCCACAGGCATGGCTCAGGTTGCCACCTAAGCTGGGGATTCTTAAAGTGCAATGGTCGAGCCCTGGCTCTTACTGGTCCTGGTGGGTGGCTGATGTGTAGCTGGGGCAACTGTCACTCGTTGCCAGGCACCTATAAGCCTGCCTCTGTGAGGCCCTCCTGGGGGTTTCAAGATTCACTCAGCCTTGTCTGGGAGTGCATGCAATTGAGCTGCCTGCCTCCACTGCCGTGGGAGCCTCTTGTCAGCCTACCTGTTGTGCAGTAGCGGCTGGTAGAATTTGAAAGTGGTGAGGTGTAAAACCAGTTATTGAATCGTAGCGCGAGGGAGCCTCATGTTTATGGGGGAGGGTTCAAGGGGGTTCTCCTCCGAGGAAAGTTTTGAAAAGTGCTGTATGTTGGTACAATTTACAGCAATATTTCTGTGATAAATGGACAAAACAGAGTTCTTATACTGGATTCAGCCTGCCACCCCCCTGCTCTACTCAGGATGTGGTGTTACAGCCAAGCTGCTGACTTAGGAACTTGGGAATCGAACCAGGTTTAATTCTCAGCGTCAATATCCTGTGATTCTGGGCAAATCACTTAATCTCACATGTGCCTATAAAAAATTAATGTGACCTTGAGTAATGTAATTGGTGCTCATGAAAACGTTAAATTACTTCTGGTCGAGTTAGCGCTATATATATAAACTGCACAAAGAAGTTAAAAAGAAATTCTTAACATAATGAAAGACAAATAGATACCCATTAAGGGGCTCTTGAGTTCTAAGTGAAACCAGAAAATATTGATGAATCACGGCTACCCCACTTAAACTGTGTGATATTAGGCAAACATTTTATTTAACGAAAACTCACTTTTCTTCATTATCACGAATGAAAGCACTTTTAAATTTGTGAGTTCAGAATATCAATTGTACAAAAGGTGTGGCTAAAAAAACTAAATATTCTGTAACTTTCACCATCCCGTAGCTACATATAAAATAACATGCAACTTAAATGAAAAATAAAATAAGTTGGTACTCAGTGGCAAATGCCCTATAGTACATTATGAAAGTCTATTAGTTAATACACTGCAGAGGTCTGTGTGTAACCAGAGGGCCACATAATTAAATCTTGGTTGGTGCAGTGGAGAATAGTGACTTATGTATTTTTAGTGCTACGGGGTCACAGCCTGTGACAGACAGCACTGTGAATATGTAAGTCATTATTTTAAACTTGCATTACAGTCAGTATGAGATAGATTGCTACAAAATATGTAAAATATTTTAAGTTAAAATGGTGCTTCCAAAATATACATTTTGTCCCTTCAACTCTTCGTCAGGGGTAGTAAGTGCTATACAAATACAATTACAATGCAAAGCATGCACTTCACAGTTCAGTTGTTAAATCTTTCCACTACCTCTCAAAAAGAATACATCCTTGCCATCAGAAACCTTCCAGTAATTACATCAATTAAAGCTAGTACCAGACCAGCACCCAAGCATCCTTTACATTTGTAGATCACCCTTTACAATCGCAGAGTAACTTATTTTTCACATTTGCATTTCTTTCAGGCAGCTGTCTGCCCGGATTCGGTTTCAAAGCACAGGAAGAGACTAACTGAATTACACTTCAGCTGAAGCATTTAATTCAAAGGATTGCAATAATCACAGAAGCATAAAAAATGACAAACATTAATTTTGAAGAAGCTTACCATCACACAAAAAATATATTTAATGCGGGCGATTAGTTTTCTTTGGTATCTGCACAATATACACAAAAGAGCTTGAGACATTTTACAATCTCTCACGAAATGTATGTACTAACTTTCTATAACCAAAACACAACCATTTAATGCAATATCCCTTAATTGCTGGGTGAAGACAGTGGTTGGGAATTGGCCAGGTTGCAAACAGAAGGAGAAGGACTCAAGAGAGGAAATAGCGGGAAAAGGAGAGATTGACAGGCCAAGAACAGCGGGGAAAAGTAAGAAGAAGGAAGAGAAGAAGGGTCTAAGAGGAAAGTGAACCCGACACTACAGCAAAGGAGAGATAACACTCACCCCAGTTGTCTTACAGTCTGGTGTCGCAGTAGACAAAAGTGCTGCATACCAACAGCCATGGCACTTCCAAAGATGCCCAGCTGCAGCTCCTAAAAATCACCTCTGTTGGTACTGTAATGCTCTAAACAGAATACACGAGGCGCAGAAATATGTGCAGTATAACTGTTTAGAGCACATGGCATGCCAACTTCCTAATGCTGCAACTCTTCCCTTTCCAAGTCGCTGTGACGACATGAGAAAGGGAGGAGTGGTTAGGCAGCTGATGATAGACAAGCAGTCCCGGAGTACAGGGCTGATACTGTACACGCCCAGGGCTGCTTTAGAATGTGACGCTTTTAAGCGTCATTTGTGGGCGGTCCCAGAGGACCCCCTTCCGTTGCAGAATCGGGCTGGCAGCTTGTCAGCCCATACTGCTTAACTTGTAATGCTTCCAATAGACACATGTCTAAATTAAACCTGCCTGACGTCCGTTCTGGCAGGCAAAGACAGGGAATGATTTTGGGATCATTTAAATAGGATATTAATTACTTTTTGCAATTACCATCCAAATCACTTTTAATTAGATGGGAGTAGCCCCTTCGCCCACCCCCAGAAACCGTAGCTGCTGCTGTGGCAGCAGGGTAAGGCTCCCGGCTTAGGACTAGAAATGCTCCTTAAATAATTGAGGCTCACTTTCTGAGGGGAAGCCTGATGGGCTGCCTCACCACACGGGCAATGGATGGCTGATGCTGCTTTCCTCCCACCTCCCCAGCACTTGCAGGTGGGTGAAGTTTGTGAGAATTGCATGTGACTCTTGGCAGTGGATCACTCAGCTCATGCATCGAAGCATGCTGCTAGCTGCGAGAATTAATGTGAACTGCAGGACACATTAATCATCTACACCATGAACGCACCTTGCAGCCCTGGCTTCCTTACGGGGGTCTACACCTGTCTGAGGGTCGCTAGAACGTCACTTGTCCTGGGGCTCTCCCAGGGCACAGGTGGGGCTGTCGCAGGGGGCTCTGCACACTTCATCCTGCCATGGTCAGGCATCTGATCGCTCGTGACAAGTGCCCTTCCCACCCCCCCGGTTACCTCCACAAAGGAATGCTGCTTGTGCACCTGACCATCCCCACCTTTGGGGTGGGCACCTGGTCAGCCCTAGGCCTGAAAAAACTCTGGAAGCCTGGCTGTGTGCTGTGCATGGCTGCCTGTGGTGTCCCATGGCTGCCGAGCGCACAGCCTCCATTGCACAATTTTGCAGCTGGGAGAGCCACCTACCTGTCCACGAGTGCTGGTTTCCATGCTGGCTTCCATGGGCTTTGCTTTCCGATCTGGGAAAGGGTGTGCTGATGTGACTTCTCCTGTGCGCAAGTGGGTTGCCCATTCTACAGTCCATGGAATTGGTCTGTCTCCCCCATTCTTCGGCATCAGACTATGACCTCAGATGAAACATGGCAACCCACTGAATTTAAGTATGTTACTAAGCAGAGGAAAATAAACTAATCAAAATGTCCTTAGTTAAGGTGAATGAAGAGGGAAGAGCCCAGCACCGACTAGTCACCCGGCGGTGGGTATGGGAATATGGCGCACAGACGTCTGTCTCCCTGGCATCGCTCAGGGGCCAAGTCATTCTGATCAAGGCTTACCTCAGGAGGTGGTATTAGTCCGGTAATGGTCCTGGGCATGCTGGGATCAGGTCTTCTTGAAATCAGGTTGCTTGAGAATGCAGTCCAAAATTGGTAGTAAGCTTCATTTAGGGCTAAATATAGATGTGAGACCAATAGCCCACAAGTACTATACAGGAATATCAAAATAAATTTTGAAGAAAGAGTTCAAGAGGGTCTGTGCCGTGCAGTGCCGTGGAGCTTCGGTTGGCCTGTGACAGCCGGCCTCTGGGCCAGTACATAGAGCTGCTCGCTTGGGGGCCAGATTGTGGATGGAAGGGAGCCCTTAGTGCGGCGCATGTTCGTGGGGCAGCTGGTGCTAAATCATTTGTAGACGACCAAATTCTTGGTCAGGATTTGTGAATAGCAGAGCAGCTACCTTGCCAAGCTTTTCTCTCCATCCATGGGTGCCCGTGCCTCCCCGGGGTCCCTCTGCTCCTCAACTAGCGGGAGGGACAATCTGTGGGAGGCTGCCTGCACCACATGCTGCGCAGCACAGTGGCCACCCCCTCCTGTACTGCTCTGCCAGGTGCAGAGATGGGGCCACAATCCCTCGTAGCTCAGCAGGCTGACCAGATGGCCGGAGCCAACATCAGCAGTCGTCTGGAGGCAAGGAGCATCCTGAGCTCCGGCCTTATCGTCAGCTGCCGCCTGGGTACTCTGGTCGACCAGAGTCATCTGGTAGCCGGGCTGGTCAACCAGGTGACCACTCGGTGGCTAGCAGACCAGATTACTGGTTGGTGGCTGGCCGACCAGATGACTGACTGGCTGGCTGGTGCAACTAACTGGGACTTGTGTCTCCCCTGGTTCTGTAACCTTGGGGGCTCAATAGTTGAGGAAAAATGGCTTCCCAGGCAGGCCCGAGCAGAGAGGGGGGTTGGCAGGGGGGCTTAACCATCCTTAGCGCCCCAGGCTCAAGCACCAAGAAGGTGGAAGGCACCAACACCGTGCAACCTTAGCCGATGGACTGGGGTAACAGTCCCTAACCAGGGCATGGTTGCTGTGGACTGGCGAGGATTCTTGTGTCCCTCCAGAATGTGGAGCGGAGAAAGGACCCCTGTGAAGGCCCCAGGGAAGGGAGGCATTGGACAGAGGAGGAGTATGGGGTTCATGCAGGCTGAACAGTTCCAGTAATCCCCACTGAGAGGTGGACAAAGTCATGGCTGTGGCCTAGGAAGCCTAGTAACCGCAGGCCAGGGCTCCAGTTACCGGCATGGTCATTTTCCCTACCCAGGGCAGGGTGGCGTCGGACAAGGAGGAGTCTGGGGCTCCTGCGGGCTGAACAGCTCACGTAATTCCCATGAAAGACGGGCAAAGCTATGGCTTTCCCCTGGGAAGCCCAGTACCCTCAGGCCGGTGGTGCCAGCCAGGAGGACCTGCCCGGGGCAGGGTGGTGCCCCAACTGCAAGAGTTTGGCAAGTTTCAAGACGTCCACCAGTTTGCTGTCTGGCTTTTATATTGACAAAAACTTCACCAGTGAAATTTCATTATCAAGGCAGATCCAACCAGTGGACAACTATGGATGATGAAGTGAATAATTGTTGCACAAGTGCTATATATAATAAAAATATATACAGGTAACTGTTAGAGACATTATAATGTAATAGAGACATTGTAATGTAACAAGCAACACTCAAGTTAAGAGTGTCAAAACCCACAATAAAATTAAAAAACAGTCCAGAGTAAAAGTTTGTCGACTTTTCGACCCACAATACAAATTTAATCAGAAAGGGTTCATCATCAAGAAGGAATATTGTAGGAGGCACCAAACAGATTGCGGCCACAGTCCTACGATTCTAGATGTGAAACATATACAAACTTCTACTGTGGACTGTTTTTTAATTTGATTGTGGATTTCGACAGTCTTAACTTGAGTGTTGCTTGTTACATCATAATGTCCCTATCAGTCACATGTACATATTGTTATGTATAGCACTTGCGCACCATTTATTCACTCAAAAAGGAGAAGGAGGGGGGCCACGAGCTTAATGAAGGTCCAGTGCCTATGCTCCTGAATAATGAATCAATACTAATAAAGGGCCACTGTTCCTAAGAAAAGACAGAGGAAGTCGTTTTAGAGAGATAGGAAAGGAAGTCAAAGTGACTTTTACCTGGTGCCCTCACACATCCCGAGGGATATCATGCTTCATGATAGGGCCGTGCTCCTCATAGGGCCAGCGCTGCAATGCCATGCGGGTCCCCCAAAGGGTCGCTTTGTTGGAGATCTTTTAGTTTTCACGCCGTATGATGAGAGCGAGGTAGTGCTTGTGCAGTGATAGGTGAGTTAAAAATGACTAGAGGATATCTGTAGTGAGCAGATTTATTGAAAGAGATCCCTCTGTCGCGTTTAAAAAACCAAAAGGTTAGCAGCTGCTCAAGGATGATGATATCCCTCAGTAGCTGTGAGATACTGTGCAAGTGTATAAGTGGAATGTGTTAGGTCGTCATGTTTTGCGCTCTTGATAGTCTCAGGAGGAGATCCTAGCGCTTCTTCAGGACCAAAAGGAAGTAAGATGAAATAAAAATGTGCAAGAGATGGCCTCATCAATTGAAGTGGTGCCACCAGAGGGACCTAGAAGATGGTCTGATCTAAAACGACAAGAGGGAGAGGGGTAGGGGGGGAAAAACAAACAGACAGTACAACAATTAGTCATGTCTTTGGTGTATAAGTATTAGTACACCAAGATGGTCCCTATAAGGTGGACCATGTCAATATCTCTGGCCTCAAGGTTATGGACCAGACGTAGTCTCGGCAGAAGCTTCGTAAGAGAAGCCATAGTTAAAAATATAGATATAAACAATGGTGAGGAGGGCGAAAGACTGTAAAGCAGGACTAGGGGTGTAGCCCCAGTTCGTTTATCACAATGGTAGTTGTAGTGATTAGTACATAGCAAATGCGTATTATGCCAGATATCAGCAAAATTGCAGGGGAAATGGTTGCCCCAGCACATTTATCACAATGATAACTGTAGTGATTAGTACACAGCAAAAGTATAGTATGCCAAATGTCAGCTCAAATACGGAGGAAAGCCACAAGACGTACAGAATGTTGCTAAATGGTGTAGGCTTACCAAGTATTTCAAACAAGTGTAATTTCCATTAATGGCAAAATCTTTCACAAAGGTGATAGTGCCTCACGGTAAGGAAGGAAAAAAGGAGGAGGGGACCTCTTACCTACGAGATTTAGAAATGTATCCCCGTGAGTCAAGCAAGAGCGTGTATGCCATCATAATCTGTATTAGAGAAATGCGTTATTACCGTATGCTCAGCTAGTTATATAACGCTATTGCATTGTTAGGCCAAAGGGTTTACTCACGGTTATGTCAACAGGCACAACTTGCTGCACCTACCCAACCTCTTCAGTGCTTGGAGGAAGATGCGGGCGGGATGTCGCCTGGTCTTGTAGTCCCCAGCTGCAGGAAGTGGCTGTGGGAGTATCGAATGCGATGTAGCGGTCGCGTGGTACGCAGCAGCTATCTGGAGCATGTTCGATAGTTCTCCAAGTGGGAAATACAGCCGCCATCTTGGAACTGTAAGAAAGCTGGTGATGTACACAGAAAAGCCTAAACCCGTAGGGCATTGCAGCGCCGGCCCTACGAGGAGCACCGCCCTATGATGAAGCATGACATCCCTTGGGATGTGTGAGGGCACCAAGTAAAAGTCACTTTGACTTCCCCCTCCTATCTCTCTAAAACGACTTCCTCTGTCTTTTCTTAGGAACAGTGGCCCTTTATTAGTATTGATTCATCATGTATTTACTTCATCACTTTCACTGCGCTAGCACTAAATAGGAGCACTGTGTTTTAATATTGATACTGTGAATTGTAAAACCTAGTCCTTGCTTTAGAACAGGATTACTTGTTAAAATGAAAATAAATGCACAAATCGCATAATAAACCTTACTTGTAATAAAAGTTTTTGTAACTATTGCCGTGGAAGTCAAGGGCCAAACTTCCCCCATGGGGACCACTCACTTTCTAAAAGTGGCATTTCTAAAATAGTAATCTTAAATCCAACTTTACCAGGAAAGTCGATTTATCAATACTATTCCAAAGATATAAAACATGAGCAGCCACTCCTTTCTAATCAGGAATTACACCTTAAAAGTGTTTTAAGGAATTTCCAATGTTAACCTATGAAAGGAGTAGGTCTCACAGTAGTGAAAAAGGAATTTGGGTCTTTGTCAGTATCAGGACATGCAAAACTTAACAGTACATGTCCTGCCTTTTACTTTCCTAGCACCTTGCCTTATGGGCTACCTAGGGCCTAACTTAGGAGTGACTTATGTGTAATAAAAAGGGAGTTTAAGGCTTAGCCAGTAGTTGTAAATGCCAAGGTGAAGTGGCAGTAAACTGCACATACAGGCCCTGCAATGGCAGGCCTAAGACATGTTTGAAAGGCTACTTGTGTGGGTGGCACAATCAGTGCTGCAGGCCCACTAGTAGCATTTAGGCTACAGGCTCTGGGTATATAATATACCACTTTACAAGGGACGTACAAGTAAACCATATATGCCAATTAAGTATACACCAATGTTTAGGGGAGAAGCACATGCACTTTAGCACTGGTAGGCAGTGATAAAGTGCTCAGAGTCCTAAGGCCAACAAAAAGACTCAGTCAAATATACTTTTATTTGATTCGTTAAAAATCATAAAAGGATGGGGAACCGTCATGAAACACGATACTTTAAGTGTACATTTTAAAAGCATATTATAAAAGGCCTTAAAGTCGTAACGGTGAACAACTAATTAAATTAAAATGTTGACAGGTATAACAATACATTTAAAGAATATGTGCCAACAAGTTATTTTATTTTTTTCCTTTTTATTAATACAACACAAAGTAATCATAAATACATACGACATACCGAAAACTGTAAAATGCGAAACCATACAAAATTATAATGCAAACTTAAAAATAATCAATTAATAGCAGACAGTTAACTAAAATCAGGAGACTGTGCACATAACAATATCAAATAACTTTAACCAAATGAGAGAATAAGAGACACTTCAATGTGGATGCAGCATTACACCATGTTTGATTCATAGGCCTGCCTTAGGTGTTCCAATACCAGTAGGGGCTATCACGGCCCTTCTATGGTGGTAGGTGGGGGAGGCGATTCTCGAGCCCGAGCCTCAATGTAGGTAGTGTATAAGCTCCAGAAGTTGTCTGGCCGGTTCCGGGGCGGTAATAGATCACTATACGCTTCTGTTTGAGTGTTACAGTACATCATGTCTCTAGACCATTGCGCTAATGAGGGGGGGGGCCCACGGGACCAGTGCATTGCGAGGACGCGTTTAGCAACTAGTAGTGCCATGTCCACTAGGCGTCTGATGGGTTTCTGCAATTTTTTGGAATAGCCGAGCAGGGCTAACAGCGGGTCGGGGCTGAGCACTACCTGTGTGACTGCACTTATTTCAGCGAAGACCTGTAGCCAAAAGGTCGCAATAGCGGGGCACAGCCACGCCAGGTGTATAAGGTCGGCCTCACTCCTCCCGCATCTCTCGCAGTCGGCCGTATCACGGAGCCCAAATCTGCGCAACCGCGCAGGTGTATGATAGGTTCTGTTAAGGAATTTGACCTGTATGAGGCGGTGCCGACCGTTGAGAGAAATGCGCTTGGTGGCCTTGCAGCAATATTTCCACATGCTATCATCTATGATGAGCTCTAAGTCAGTCTGCCACTCAAGCCTAGCTTTGACATAGTGGTTTCGTCTCAGTTCCTGTCTTAGAGTATATGTGTGATACCAGCCTCTTCGGGGAGTTTGCTCGTAGTAAAGCAGTAAAAGAATGTACTTCCGGGGGTTCCTGTAAATCGTCCCCAAGCAATTCCCGCAGTGCACTTCGGGCCCTAAAATAGTGAAATGTGGTTAAAGCGGTTGGTGAAGGTTCGACCAATAACAAGCTGTCTCCGTCCCTACCCACACCGTCTTCAAAGAAATCGCCTATTGTGTCCAATCCCAGGGAGTGTAATGCCGCTATCATTTCTGGAGCAGTAAGGGTCGGGAGCCACTCACACCAAGCAATGGTGGCGATGGGAGAATATAATATGGAGAGTGCTTGCCGATTAAGAAGGTTTTGCCAAGCATGTGTGGTGGTGTTAATCGAATCCAGGACCCCAGTGGTGCGGCGTGATGCGTGGAACGCCGCCGTCGCCAAATGAGCAGGGGCCTGCGACAGTCGCTCTATGTGCAGGTGCGGAGGAGGCGACTGCTGATGTAACCAGAAATATGCGCGTGAGGCCTGGGCGGCCCGGTAGTATAGGTCGAGGTCGGGGGCACCAAGCCCCCCCATAGAGTATGGTAAGACTAGGATCTTCCAGCTCGCCCGCGTCTGTTTGTCGGCCCAGGCCAACTTAATCAGCAGCGTTCGTAGAGATTTGAAGAAGTGTGCCGGTAATACCATCGGAATATTGAGAAACAGAAATAAAAATCTGGGGAGAACCACCATTTTCATGAGATATTTTCTCTGAACACTAGTTCAGGGTCTGTGTGAATCCGAATTCCCAAGTAACGTACCGGGTCTGTGGACCACTGTAGGGGAAAGTCCAATTCCTCAGAGAGCGTCACAGGGGTAAGGGGGAATATGACCGATTTCTCCCAGTTAATTTTCAACCCTGAAAATTCGCCAAATCTCACCACCTCACGCAGAACAGGGGACACATTTTGGATTGGATCACGAATATATAGTAGGGTATCGTTCGCGTACGTCGAAATAATAAGATTGTACCCGGGAAACCGGATCCCCCTGTGGCTATGGTATTCCCACAACGCGCAGGCCAGCGGTTCAGCCACCAGTGCGTATAGTAGCGGGGAGAGCGGACAGCCCTGTCTAGTGCCTCTGGATATCCTCAGGGGGGCAGTGACAGTATCTCCCACCCGCACCCGGGCCACCGGGTTCGTATATAATGTGCTGATCAGGCGTAGGAAGACTCCTCCCAACCCCATTCGCTCCAGGGTCAATAACAAAGTTCCACTCCACAGAGTCGAATGCTTTTTCAGCATCCAAAAAAACTGCAGAGGCCTTGGTGTCTGGTTTGGTATGTTGAATTGCTCCAAAGACTGTGCGTAAATTGTGTGTGAGTGTACGTCCTGGTATGAAACCGGCCTGTTCTGCCCCCACAAGAACTGGCATCAGGGGACATCAGGCTAAGTCTATTCGCTAGTACTTTAGCGAAGATTTTCGTATCCACGATCAATAATGAAAGTGGTCGATAAGAGGAGCAGTGTTGCGGGGGTTTCCCGGGCTTCAGGAGAACAACCAAGAGCGCCTCTCTCATCGAGGGAGGCATAGTGCCACCCTCGGCCATCTCCTCAGAAAAAAGTTATTAAATGTGGGGTTAGGAGTTCCTTGAATTCCTTATAGAATCCCACCGTGAGCCCATCCTGCCCCGGTGCACTGCCAGAGCGCATAGTGGACAGGGCCGAATGCATCTCCCACGCCTCAAGGGGACGCATCAAGTATTCTCTATGGGAGTCTAGCAACCAGGGCAGCTTGATGCACTCTAGGTATTCTTGCATGTCTGAGGATGCAGAGTGAGACCTAGCTTTGTATAGGTCGGCATAGAACCGCCGGAATTGCTCCGCAACACCGTCAGTGTCCTCAATGTTTTCCCCCTCACAAGTGGTCAGCTTTATGGGTTGGGAAGCGGTTCGGCGACCTTTCATGAGGTTCGCCAGGGTCGTACCTGGTCGCTCCCCCTCTCCTACACCCGTGCAACTGCGTATTTACCCATTAACTTTACCTCTCTATCCGCCTCTGCGTGGT
This sequence comes from Calotriton arnoldi, assembly GCA_963921515.1. Lineage (NCBI taxonomy): Eukaryota > Metazoa > Chordata > Amphibia > Caudata > Salamandridae > Calotriton > Calotriton arnoldi. The sequence goes on from CAWUFW010000115.1 coordinate 1,315,027, forward strand.
ATTCTTCTAGTGTTTCTTTAAGGGTGGTCAAAATCAAAGGGTCGTTAGTTTCTAGCGTGTCTCTCTCTAGTTCAGCGAGTTTTTGTTCTAAAAGGGTCAGCCTTCCCCTAATTGATTTCAGAACCCCTGAATGCTTAGAGATGGCAATTCCCCGGACATACACCTTGAAAGTTTCCCAGATTGTGGCAAAGTGCGGAACAGAGCCCAGATTGGTGACAAAAAAGGTTTCCATTGCCTCCAGCATTTCCGCCCTGAAGGCCTCATCTAATAATGCGTATGGGGGAAAGCGCCACATGAGTGGCTACTTCCACCAAGCGGCCGCCCCCCAATGTCAACAGAAGGGGGGAGTGGTCCGAGTAAGTGCAGGAGAAGACTTCGCATTCACGCACGTGGCCTCTAAGCGATCCTACCAAGAACCAATAGTCTATTCTGGTATGGATATTATGAGGCGCTGAATAATGCGTGAAGCCACTGGCTGCCCCTGAGCGCGAGCGCCATACATCTACCATGTTCATCTCTGTCAGAGCATCTAAAATAGCCTCTGCCGCCTGTGAACGGCGCCGCGTCGGGCCCCCCGACTGATCCAGATCCGGGTTGAGAGTACAATTAAAATCCCCCCCCCTATAACTGCGGGGTATCAGGTATTTGCCGCGCTAGTGTTAACAAATCATGAAAGAACTGCGGACAGTCATGATTAGGGCCATATACATTGACAATTATGCACTCCAAACCTTTCCCCCTGCATCTAGACACCACGTATCTACCATTGATATCTGTGTGTAACTCTTCAAGCATGAGGCGGGCCTTGGGGTTAATCCAGGTGAGGACTCCCGTTGCGTGCGAGGTGAAGCCCGCGGCATGGAACGTGCCGCGAATCCTGCCTCGTGTCTGCGGAAGATTCACCACAGGAAGATGTGTTTCATGTAAGAGTGCGACGTCTATGTTGTGCCTAGTGAGGTATGACATGACTTTCCTGATCTTGCGTTGATCATTGAGGCCTCTAACTTTCCAGGACAAGAACCTCAGCGTAGTCTCCATTACCTAAGGTGGTGAATTGCAGCTAAAGCAGTTAAAAAATACCATGATGGCCTCTGGTGAGCTGGCCAAATATGTAGCGATGTCTTTGTGCATACCTCTGTATGTGTGTCTCATACAATAGCGCCATAAAAGAACCAAAAAGGAAAGCAAAAGGAGCAAGCAAAAAACCACAACAATCCCCTCCACCCCATGCCACCCCAATCATCGCACAGACAAAGCTATCCCACCCCACCCCAACCCCTAGATAAGTATGGCAACTAGCCATGTAGTGTGTAACACGCAAGGGCGGATGTTACCTAAGCACTACGAGTAACCATCGGCACTTAACCACGTAGTACTAAACGTAACTAGGCAATCAGTTATTAGAGAAGAGCAACTGGGAAAGGCAAGCATATAACGGGTACAGTGCAGTTAACAATATCCATTGAGATGTGGACTGCCTACCAGTAGATATCGTCAAAACACAAAAAAGGGGGGAACTGCACCAATTAGGCAATAAAGCATATCCCATTCCCCCAAAGTCATATATAACACAAATACTTGCAGAGTGTTCAATGGGTGGCTTCATCGGGCGATCATTCCGGAGGTTCCTAGGTGCTATAATGAGGAGCGGTCGCACCGCCTCAAGGAACCACAGGCAAAAAACCACGGTCAAGGAGGAGCAGTGGAACAAAGCTGAGCTGAGTGGAAGCCCCTCTTATCTGGTTGTTCTAGTCATTGTTCTCAAGGGAGCTTTCTTGTAAACTCCCCGTCGCCGCTGCCAAGTCCCCCTGTGCCACCTCCCGCCTCGACTTCTTGAGTATGTCTTTCAGAGCCTTTTGCAGAGCTTTCGGGTCTGTGAAAATGCGCGAGGAACCCTCCAAATTCACCCTCAGTTTGGCCGGGTACAGCATCGCGTAAGTGACGTTGTGGTCACGGAGTTGCCGCTTGAGGGGATTGAAGAGGCGCCGAGCCTCCTGAACCTTTGCTGTAAAGTCTGGGTAGAGTGAGATAGCTGAGCCCTCATATCGGAGTTCCCCTAGTTCTCTGGCGCGTCGCAGAGCCGAGTCCCGATCTCGATAGTTCAGAAGCTTGGCTATCACTGGGCGTGGTTGGGCGCCTGGAGGTGGCCGCAGGCCCAACGACCGATGTGCTCTTTCGATCACGAACAGGTCCGAGAAGGTGTCACGGCCCAGTAAGGAGATGAGTAACTTTTCTGTGAATTGTTCCGCGTTGCCCATTGGGGTGGACTTTGGTAGGCCCGTTATACGAATGTTGCTGCGGCGGGATCGGGCTTCCAAATCCTCTGCCCTGTCTTGGAGTATGGCGATGGTTTTAGCCATTTGTTTCTGCACCTGGTCTGTCTCGGTCTGGGCTTCCTCGACCTCCGTAATCCTGCGTTCGGCCATATCTGTGCGTTCCGCTTGTTTATCAAGGCGCTCCGACATCCTATCCATTCGGTATACCAGAGAGTCGATTTTCCCGTCCATCGCCAACAGACTTTTCTGTATGGTTGCAAACATTTGCTTGACCTCATTCGGATCAGCCTCTGAGTGGTCCGCACCAGAGTCTGCAGAGCGCGCCCTCTCCGCCTCTTTGGATTTAGTGCCTTTAGCGTCGAATGGAAGTCGGGTTTGGGTCTTATCTACCCTACCCATGGTGTCGGCTCCTGACCGGGACGAGTGGAGGCAGACCTCTCAAAATGTAGATGGTGAGCGACGCGTCCGAATGCTATGCGCGTCACCATCTTTAAAGCGCCAGGGGGCCGCCGCGCAACAGGAAGCGTCCGGGAAACAAGCAGGCAGGGAACCCTCGGGGGGGACCGCAGAGTCGTCCCGCACCGCGATCCCCTCCAAACCTGCCTATGATAGAGGCGCGGGGCGCAGGGCACCCGCCGCAGCCGGAGCACGCCTCGCCCTCTAGGGGCGACCCCCCCACGAAGAGGCCAGGAGGTTGCGGCGGCCCCCGCCTCCAGGCGCGCGCCCTGCGCCTCCACACTCAGCCAGGCGCCGCAGAAAAGCCAGGGAAGTCCTCCGCCAAGGATGGTGGTAGATGGGGGGCCGTGATGTTCCCAGCCGAGGTCTGCAGATAGTAGCGCGCGGACGCGACCAACTATAGGGCCTCTCCTCCCAGCTGCGCAAGTCTCTCTACAAATTGCGGGCCACAGCAGGGGCGGGCAGCACCCCTCGCTCACACGCCGGCAGACGGGCAGGTTGTGCAAAGGAGGAGGCCCAGTTCCGGCGAATGTGCCAACAAGTTATTATTTGGCTACTTGGACTGAGTCACTTTTTTCCAATTCTTTTGCCGCGATTTTCCAGAGTTTTATGGCTCTGCAGGACAGGGGAATCGACCACCCTCAAAGACACCTGATGACTGCTGCTCTGCATGTTCTTATTTGTTCCTTCCTTAGAGCCTCCCGAAGGAAGGTTTTTCGAGTTTCCAATAAAAAAGGGCAAGTACATAGTAGGTGTAATAGTGACTCGTCCCCTTGACCGAAAAGGCGGCATTCCTTGGATGGCCATGTGTGTTTCCATTTTGGGGTCAGATCCTTTGAGGGAAATGACCCCATTCGTAGCAGCGTCAGATAGTGCTTTTTCTGGTGGGAGAAGTGTTCAATCAGATACTGTTGCGGCTTCAGCCTCTGGTAGGCCTGTATCACAGCCCAAGCGTGATGTTTTTTTGCAAAGGTGGTTTTATCTGTTAATAAAGAGATCCGCTTGATAGCATTATTCAACGCGCTTTTGAATCCGGAGTACGTTGCAGGGGTGGACCAAGCCTCCTCTAGCTGTAGTGCCGACAAGGATTCCTTCAAGACTGTCGTGGTTGAATTGACTAGCCTTACTTGATTTTCAATATCGACTTAGCAGTGGTGGGCTATAGTGTAGTCTTCTGCTTCCCTCATCCTCCAGTAGTACTTTACTAGAGCGCCTTGTCTGGCCAGGATCTGATTTTTTAATCCATATTCTAAGCAGATTTGTGCCTGTGAGGTTTGTAACGGTATTGAAAACAATCTCTTAAAAAATGTGGATTGTACGGTGTTCAAAACTGTGGCATCTTTAATGTTCAGAATTTCCGAGCCATACGAGATAGAGGGTAGGAATTTTGCGGCAATCACTTAGCAGGTGACCGGTAGAGCAACCCATGAGCTTTTTTCTTAAGATCTTGAAAGCGAATAACAGTTGTTTGGCTTTCATGCGTCCTTGGTCCAAATGTAGCTTGAAGTTAAGCTTGCAATCTAACTGAAAGCCTAGGTATTTGTAGGAAGCTACCCGGGTCAGTGGATGCTCACCCAATTTCCAGGAAAATGTATGCTTTTTCGATGTTTTATTGTGCTTGGAGAAACACATAACTTTTGTTTTTTGATGGTTAATCGTAAGTTGGTTCAGGGTGGTGTAAGCTCCTAATTCCATAATCAGTTTCTGCAGGCCTACGGGAGTTTGTGCTAGCAAAACAATGTCATCTGCATATTGGAGACACGGTGTCGGTATATTGCCCAATTTTGGGGGATCGGCTTGAATTAACCGGAGGCGCTTATCAAGATGGGAGGTGTAAATGTTAAATAAACAGGGCGCTAAAACGCAACCCTGTTTTAGCCCATTAAATGTTGGAATCTTGCCGTTTAAGCTGCGCCCATCTCCTTTCTTAATTTGGACCCACGTATGTGAATAGAGATTGATGATGGCCTCCAGGAGTTTGGGCGGGGCCCCCCAGTCTTGCATTTTTGCCCATAAATTAGCTCTTGAAACTTTATCGAAGGCCGCTTTGAGGTCGATAAAGCAGGCGTTACAAAGGCCTGGATTTTGCAAAGGCTTGATTGACTAGGAGAGTAACCGCTGAGATGTTAGTGAGGGTGCCCATCCCTGCCCGAAATCCGGTTTGCGTGTAGGGTATTAAGTTTGTTCGGCTAACCCAAGCCTCTAACTCCACCAAAAGATTCGATGTGTATATTTTTGCCTCCACATCTATTAGTGCAATCAACCTGTAATTGGAAGGATCCGAGCGGGAACCCGACTTGTGGATTGGATTAAGAATACTTCCTCTCCAGGACTCAGGAATCAGACTGGAGGCTATAGCTTTGGTATAAAAAGGAGTCAGGAGACTAGACCAAAATGAGGGGTCATGCCGAAACAGGGCGTTTGGTAGTCCATTAGGACCTGGAGCACCCTCAGATTTTAAATTTTTTATGATTTTTAGGACTTGTTCTTCTGAAAACGACACGGAAATTTCGGATGATTCGTAGATCAGGATGTCATTAACTTGTCCTCCACCTGCGGCCCCCTTCCCAGTTGGTGTTCCGCCATTTGGAGCAATTGAAGATGGAGTTTCGTTGTATAAGAGTTCGATATGGGCTCTCCAGGTGACCTCCATTACGTCCGAATTATGGTGTCAGTTCCTGCCATTAATTAGCTGATTGATGTGTTCCCAAAAGAGCATGGAGTCCCTTAGTTTACATGCATGGAGAAGTTTCGTCCAAATGTTTGTGGTACTCTTTTTTGGCCATTTTTGTGTCCCTTTTTAGCTCCTTTCTTGTTTTTGAGATTAGGAGCAGGAGTTCCTGGGGGTGTTTTGGTGCCCGGGATCGTAGTTGTCTTAAGTACTTATTTAGTTGTTGTTTTTGTTTCCTCAGGCTTTTGGTGAACCAGACTGCCCCTTTTGGGCTTCCTGCTTTATGGCCGTTGGCATGTTTTGAATTCTTTTTCTTTAATTCATGAATGAAGGACTCCCAGGCCTTTATACTTAATGTTTTGAGGTTGAATCTTTCCAAGAGACTGGTATATGTACTTGTAATGACCTCAATGTTGTCCTTTTTCCAGCAAAGGCGTTTTAGGTTGTAACATTGTGTTTGAAAGGACATCGCCTTTGCTTTCGCTGGAATTGCGAAGGTTCCTAGTAGGGTAAAAGATTGCGGTTGATGATCGCTTTCCGCCCTATCTTTTATTTGAAAGTTCACAATATACGGGAGAAGGTCCATCTGTAAAGACTCAGCAACAACAGGAGGTAAGCAGGCAAAAAGTTTGGGGGAAGACCTCCCTAAGGATAACAGGTGTAACACGATCATTGTTCTTTCTTACATGTATGGTTCAAATTAACTAAGCCATGAATAAAATACTACTACACTAACATATTTAGATATTTAGGTAGTGAGGAAATGGGGTGTATTATATGGTATGGTCGTGCGACCCCACCATGTAATAGACTCACCAACTCCTTTAGGAAATGTAGGTTTCGTTTGTTAAAGCTTTAGCTCAACCCTGGGTAGCTGTGGCTCTGAGCAGTCAGGCTTGCACAAAGGAACAAGTGTAAATCATTTAAACAGCATCAAAACAATTGAAGAAGAAATCGACAAAAAAACAAAGAAATCTGACACCAATTTATGAAAAAAGGTAAGATTTTTAATAGATTTTTGATACCAAAATTAAAAAGATCCACTGGGGGTTCTGGAAAAACAGAATTTATAAGGTATAGCAATTTAGCACTTTTTATTTAACTGTGCACACCCAGTGACAAATTCAACGAATTTGACACTTAGTAACTTTTTCAGGAACATTTTTTGTAGGTGTTGGACCTGGGCCTCTCTGCAAGGTCACCCTCAAAACATTTTTGCCTTTTTCCCTTCGTTTTTTGCTGAATTCTTTTTTGTTGTCCTTAGGACTCTGCACACTTTACCACTGCTAACCGTTGATAAAGTGCTTGCACTCTCTGCTTAAAACATGGTAACACTGACTTGTTCCCAATTGGCATATTTAATTTACTTGTAAGTCCCTAGTAAATCGGCAGTACATGAGCCTAGGCCTGTAAATTAATGCGACTAGTGGGCCTGCAGCATGATTATGCCACCCACTGAAGTAGCCCTTTAAACATGTCTCAGGCCTGCGACTGCAGGGTCCCAAACCATCATTTTTAATACATACAAGTCACCCCTAAGGTAGGCCTTAGAGAGCCCTAAGGGCAGAGTGCAGTTTATTTAAAAAGTTGGACATGTACTTTTAAGTTTACATTTCCTGATAGTGAAAAACTCTTGAATTGTTTTTTCACTACGACAAGGCCTATCTCTCCCATAGGATAACCTTGGAGTTGCCTTATTACATGTTATATGCGTAATTTCCAAATGGGAAGAGATAACCAGTTGATGTTTGGTGTCTTTGGAATTAGGGTAAACAGCCCTATTTAGTGGTGAAGTTGACTTTGTTATAAAAATACGACTTTTACAAAGTTGGCATTTTTCTGCCCTTAACCCTTTTGTGCCTATAGCCTGGCCTGAGTTACATGACTGGGAGTAACTGACAGACTTTGTGAATTGCTCCTAGACAGTCACACAATAGAGGGCTTAACTGTGCCTGAGTGGGCCATCTGCAGGCGGAATGGGGGGGGGTGGGGGGGCGGAGCTCAGCACAGCCCCACTTACACTTGAATACCCTGTTCTCTGCCTTCATACAAAGGGCCTAACAACCCTGTATTGTCACTTCAGCCAGCTTGAAGCCAGGGCAGGGGAGGGAGGAAATTCCATGCATCTTAAAGCCAATGTCTAGAAGCTTCTTCCACTTTCCAGAACCAGGGCACCGGGGTATAAAAGAAGAACCTCAGACACCAGCTCTTCAGTACACTTAAGGACCTGTGGATACTCTGCCAGGAAGAAGGACTGCTGTGCTGCTACAAGGACTGCCACTCTGCCGTACTGCTGCTCTAAAGGAACTGATGCTGTGCTGTACTAACCTGCTGCCCACTTGCCTGGGAAAGAAAAACTGAACTGGATCTGCAACTTCATCTTGAACCCAGGATCCCAGAGAGACTCAAAGGGATAGTGCTGTAATCATTAAATGATCCTTTGTAGGCAGGTAGCGTATGTTTTATGATAACGTTTATTGCAAGAATAAAGTCTTAGTTACAGGTGTTATATCAATGCCCCGCCAGGAGCAGCCTCCTGCTGCTCAGCCCGCTCTATCCAACTCATCACCCAGGCATACATAAACATTCTATGACATAAAACTTCTATGACATCACACACAGAGCCTGAGCAGCAGGTACAGTGGCAACTAGGGAGAGAATGCATTATATCTAATTCAGGATATAACAGCCAGTCTGCTGGCCTCCTGATCTAAGCCTGAGGGACATAAAAGGCTCACAAAGAGCTCCTAGACCCGTCTTCAGTGAGTTCCTGACCCTCAAGTGGTGCCTTTCAGGTCCTGGACCCTTGGTGTGGCTCTCAAGCTCTTGAAATCAAGCTTTTGGGCTCTTCGCGACTGCGAATGGACCCATTCGCATCAGAACTATGCAGCTCACTCTGAAAATCAGCAGAACCACTGCCTCTATGCACAGCAAGCATCGATCTCCCACAGAGGACGAGCAAAGCGAAACTCCAGCCTGTCCGTCTGCAACGCATGGCCAGCTCTTTGTACCACGCCGCCCACAACACTCTCCTTGCTCCCTGCGACTCTCTCCAACGCGAACGGGACTCTTGGCACAAAACTTGAGAAGGTAAAACTTCAGCGAGACTAATCTGGGACTGTATTCGACCCACGCTCCATCGCGGTCGGCTTGAACCTTTGACTATGACCCGGTCCAGCGCGACCAGATAGATGCGGTTGGTGTTTGATGGTTTTAGCCGCTCTATTGTCAAGTATTCTTTAAAAAATTAATAACTCCAGTTCTACTGATTGGATTTGTGTCATTTTGGTTTTGTTTTATTTATTAATTAAATTAAGCTAATTGTTTTTACTTGATGTGAGATCTTTTTTTGTGGCCTTTTCCCCGTTTTACTGTTTGAAGTGTTGCACAACTACTCTACACATTGCGTCTAAGTGAAGTCTGACTGCTCCGTGCCAAACTACCGGAGGTTGAGCACAGATTAATTGGGTTTTGCTTGTCACTTACCCTGACTAGGATTGTGGTTGCTGCTTGACCAGGCTCACACCCCAGTCAACCAACAACCCATTTTCTAACAGTAAGTATCAGTGCAATTACTTTAGGCTTCCATCTCTGGCAGGGAGCTAGTCAGGGGAACCAGCAAGGTCACAGAAACAGTTACTTTTCCAGGAAAAGCAAGCTTCAGTTCAATTCCAGTGTCAGTGACTCCTTGCCATTAACTTCTATGGAGTGGCCCTGATGCAAGGGATAAAGGATGCTGAAGATCCTCAAGGATGCTGTAGATACTGTGTGGTCGGCAGGGGACTTCCTGGGGCTACTCCTCCAAACATGAGCTTGGTGAGACGATCTTGGCCACAGGGTCAACGTCCCTTAAAGTCCTCTCAAGATTTGATCAGGTCATTCTTCCTAGCCAGTCCCCTACACTGATCTTTCTGTCCCTGCAAAGTGCCCTGAACCCATCTCTTTTGAGGTCAGACAGACTTGCCATGTCACGCTCCATGGTTCTTTAATGCAGAAGTGACTACTCACACTTTTTCAAACTTTCTGGATACTTTCCTTAACTTTTAAAATCTTTGTCACAATTAATCTCAAGGCAAACACAAGGAGATAATGGACGGAGCGCTGAAACTTTTCAGACACTCACTCCCAGTCACAGATCTGGGTTGAATCCATCATCGTTCTTTAGCTCACTTTGCCACCTCAATTCAGACCCAGCTATATGCAAATCAGTCTTGACCCTGGGCCTCATGGGAACATTCCAGCCCGAACTGCCAAGCCAGGTCTTCCCTGAACTGGAAACAAGCATCCTGGGACCGGTTTCGGGATAACACCCCTCATCAGCCAGGCTAGCTTGAATCCAGTGGCAAAGTGAGCAAGGGACCCACGTCTGGGCATACCCTGCCAACTTAGGTCGAACAAACCAAACACAAGGAGATGATGGACGGAGCACTGAAACTTTTCAGACACTCACCCCCAGTCACAGACCTGGGTTGAATCCATCATTCTTTAGCTCACTTCTCCAGCTCAGTTCAGACCCAGCTATATGCAAATGAGTATTTTTTTTACAAATCTTTTTTATTGAATGAACAAAAACAGGGAAGGTCCAAACAAAAGGGGCCAAAGTGCAGTGCAATTCCAGATTTTCAAACAATGTCGGTGCATTGGTACATTATTCGACATGATGTTACATTGGATCAATACATCAAGCAAGTGTCACATACAGTACTAAATGATATAGACATTATTCCCTCACATGGTCTGCCAACTGTGGGAAAGTATCATCAAAGGGTGTGCAAATCATCCCCCTAGACACATTCCATGCCTCCCAAATTCTCGTCCATTTTTGTGGGCATCCTCTACTTGAGTATACCTCTCTTTCTGCCTGCATACACCACAGTCCATATCAGACTCCCAGTCACAAAACTTGGGTTTAAGTAAGCCCTTCCAGGATCTCGCTATGTTGTGTTTCGCAACCATACAGCCGAGGGAGACCCACACTCTCTCGGTTCTTGACAGATCAGTTGCTTCCCAGATATTGAGGAGACACAAGCGGGGCGAAACTTCAATGGTTTTATGGCAGGTTGAGGACAGTGCCGACGTGACCCTCCACCAATATGTCTGAAGAATCGGGCATTCCCACCATTGATGCAGGTATGTACCAATTTGGCCACATCCCCTGGGGCAGGCAGCGGATTTCAGGCCACCCATTTTTACAAGCTCTGAACTGGTGTAGTAAGCTCTGTGTAGGAGTTTGAGTTGGATGAGTTTAAATCGGGAGCGGATCGCCACCTCCCGGGGGGAAGCCAACGCCTCCCGCCATTCTTCGTCATCAATGTCCCCAATGTCCTCCACCCATCGTGCGCGAACTCTCCCTTGTGTGTCAGGTGTTTTAAGTATTTTGCGGTATGTCAAAGAAATAGCTTTTTCCTGGAGGTAGTCGTCCAGAAGTCTATCCTCAAGGGGCGAGGAAGCAGGCAGTTCAGTGCCCTTGGGTATCGCCTTTTGTAGCGCATTCCGGGCTTGGAGGTATCTAAAGGTTTCTCCGCTCTGTAATTGGTAATCTCTTTGGAGATCGCTAAAAGGGACCACCCCGCCGCTCGCCCACAGGTCGCCAACCCTAGAGAGACCTATCATGTCCCACTTGTCGAAACCAGGATGCTTCGACAGCAATCCCAGTTGGTATGTGTCAAGCAAGGGAGTGACTTGTGTAATTCTAGCTTTCCACCCCAACGCAGTTGTCGCAGTGTGACATATGGCAATTGTGGTAGAAGTCGGGGTGTATTTAGGTGCCTGGTTCCTCCCTCCATAGATTGCCCTGGGATAATTGCCGGGGAGCATGTTATGTCTATCCATCTTATAGGAGGGGTCCGTCCCTGGTCAATGCACCCAGTGATTAACGACTACCAGCTGGGAGGCCCAATAATAGCTTTTGATTGCGGGCAGGGCGATACCCCCGTCGTACCAGCTTTTCATGAGTTTAGTCAATGCTATTAGAGGGGCCCCATTATTCCAAAGCAAGGAGCGTACCTCCGCTTCAATAGTAACGAAGTATTGCGCTGGGACCAAATAAGGCATGTTCTGCAGGGCATAGATAAAGTGGGGGAGCGCCATCATTTTATAAAGGGCGGCTCTGCCCAATAGGGTAAGGGGCAGGGTTTTCCAGTGTTGGACGTCAGCCTGAAAGCGGCGCAGTGGAGGAGCCAAATTATGGTCATAAAAACTACGTGGTTGGCCGTGGCATAGATTCCCAAATATAAAAATCCATCCGTAACTATTTTAGCCCACCAGTCCCTAGGCAGGGTTGGGCGGGCCCCGCTCAGAACATAGACAAGAGACTTATCCCAGTTAATGGTGTAACCAGAGTACTTCCGAAAAAGAGCAAATATGTGTAGGACACGGTGAATGGAAAAATAGGGTCTGGCCAAGTAGAGCAGAATATCGTCAGCGTAAAGGGAGATTTTATCCATCCAATCCGCTGACCAATTAGGGCCCCTAATAAGGGAGTCCCCCCTGATCCATATAGCCAGGGGCTCTAGGGCCAAAGCAAAGAGCAAGGGGGAAAGGGCACATCCCTGCCTCGTTCCCTTCTGCAGTATGAATGTTTCCGAATGACCCCCATTAACTGTAATGCGGGCCAACGGTTCCGAATAAAGAAGGCGCACCCAGGATAAAAATCTCTTCCCTAACCCATATCTTTCAAGAGCGGCAAATAAAAAGGGCCACTCGATCATATCGAACGCCATCTTGGCGTCCAGAGACAATCACTGCATCTTCTCGAATTGTAGCCGCCCTGCCCAGAACCCCGTGGAGGCGTCGAAGGTTCAGAGCGGTGTTTCTGGCCTGCATAAAACCAGACTGGTCCGGGTGGATCAATTTATGCAGATGTGGGGAGAGGCAGCGTGCCAAGATTTTAGCTAGAATTTTAACTTCTGGGTCCAGGAGGGAGATCGGCCTGTACGAGTCACAGCGCTCTGAGGGTTTACCCTTCTTGTGAATAATGACAATGCTGGCCAGTCTCTGTGTTGCAGGCAGAATCCCCCTGTGCACACTCTCCTTGTACATTCGTATGAGGTATGGGGCAATCGTGGTGGCGTTTGTTTTATAGAGTTCAATAGGGAGGCCACTGGGGCCCAGGGCTTTTCCGGACTGTAGGGCGCCGATTGCCTTGGACACCTCTTCGGCGGTCAAGACGGAGTCCAAGTCCTCTACATCTTGAGGATCAAGTACAGGGAGTCCCAGGGTGTCCAGGAGTTCTTTCGCTGCCGAGTGGGTGGAAGCCTGAGTGGAGGTATAGACCTGTTTGAAATGATCAGCGAACGCCTCCTCAATCCCAGCTCTATCGTGTATTCTCGTCCCGTCCTGGCCTACAATCTCAGCCACCCATCTATTGGCTATGTCCCTTTTGTCTAGCCAAGCTAATAATTTGCTCGCCTTGTCGCCAATATCATATATGCGATGCTGGGTGGCCCGATATTGGGTCCTCGCTGCGTCCTCAGCGGTATTTCTGTACTCCTGTTGTTTCATGAGCAGTTTGTGTTTGGTGTCTGGAGTGTCCGACGCCATAAGATCCCACTCGATAAGAGCAATCTCACCCTCTATTGTCTGTAAGTGCTTCCTCTTCTCTGTCCTATGACCCACTATTGCTGCCACCCCGCTACCTCTCACCACAGTCTTGTATGCCTCCCACAATACGATGTCGGAATCTACTGACCCCTCGTTTTCAAGAAAGTATTGGGTGGTCGTTTCGGTAAGTTTATCTCTAATTACCGGCACCTTAAGGTACCAAGGGTTGAGGACCATTTCATGACGTGTGGGGGAAGGGGCACAGCCATAAAATGCTACCAACGGGGAATGATCAGAAATGCCCCTGGGGAGAAAAGAGACCTCTCCAAACCTGGGGAGCTGAGTGGCTTTGCAGAAGATATAGTCGATTCGGGACATACTACCGTGGACTTCAGAGAGGAAAGTGTACTGTCTAGTTGCAGGGTGACTCACCCTCCAGGCATCTATCAGACCCATTGCCCCGATGAAATCCATTAGCATCTTCCCTGTCGCTTCGCCCCGTCTAGGTGGCTGCCTATCTAGATCCCCATCAAGGGCTGCGTTGCAATCCCCACCCAGGAGTAAGTCACCCTCAGGCAGATTCAATATGTGGGAGCCGAGCGCAGCCAGTGTCGTGGAGTGCAGTCTGGGGGGCACATACAGTGAGGTTATATTAAGAGATTTACCCTCCCACAGGCCCGACACCGTGACAAATCTACCCAGTGGGGTGTGAGCGACCACAAGGACCTGGAAAGGGAAGGAGGTGCGCATGAGAATGCCCACCCCTCGAGACCCCCTTTGCATAGCCCGAATGGGCCACTCGCTTATATCCCCATCTATTGAGTGCACAATAAGAGGACCCATGGATGTGAGTCTCCTGCAGAAGCACCACCTCGGGGGCCTGTCGCTTCAGATATTGCAAAACTATTCCACGTTTAATTCGGTTCCCCAGGCCATTCACATTCCACGAGAGTAATTTAAAGCAGCCCAAGAGTGGAGCCGAATTACATTTATCGCTCATTTAGGTGTTGTGAATGGGGCCAGCTGCAACATAAGCCAACAAGGGTAGAAAAGCAGGGACATATCCTCCCACACCCGCCTGGCGACCACGTTTTAGACACTTCGAACATTGTGTATAATGATCTACGTTCTGACTGGTTGTCAATCTTCAATGCACTAGGAAGAATGCTGTTTTCAAAGCTGCACCATAACTTAAATTTCACACTAAAACTATCCAATAAAAAACACTGCAAAACCTCCCCTCTCCCTGCCTCCCTGCAATGTGGACTTACAACTGCCCACCCCCCAATTTTGCAGAGTGCCTGTAGACCCTTAACTAATAACCTTTGTGAGGGGAAACGCTACCCAGTCAAACAACCCCGACCAGAAGATCAAGTTCCCCCGTATTCTTAACCATGTAACCCCATACATAATACAACATTTAGCAAGCTTTCAGTCCGTGACTATTATTGAACTGAGGAAACACTGTTAAAGCGCCCCACCCCCCGATGGCACATAAAACTGGACAATATGTCTTAGCAACGTCCGACCAAAATCTACTAACTATACATATTTGACGGTGCGCCGCGAAGAATTGTTTTTCTGAGCAGCCGAAGTTCTCCATCCCTCTAACAATTCCCAGATTTCCTCCGGGGTCTGGAAAAACCAGGATTTCCCCTCCGCCAGCACGTGTAGAGCTTGGCTGGAAAAAGCATTGCGTACTACAAGTTTTTGTCTCGGAGTGCACGTTTCACTTCCAGAAAGGACCTGCGCATCTTTTGCACCTTCAGCGTGAAGTCTGGGAAGAACGTGATCGTCGAGTTTTCAAACTTGAGTGGGGGGGCGGTGCGTGCCGTTTAGAGGATGATGTCTCTGTCCCGGTAATTAAAAATTCTCGCCAAGATGGGACGCGGAGGAGCGCCTGGTTTAGGCGGACGCCCGGCACTCTATGAGCGCGTTCAACTGAGAAATACTGTGACAAGGACCGGGGTTGTAGGTGTTTTTGGATGAAGTCTTCGACGAAGAGGTCTGCAGTTTGCCCCTTGGCTCTCTCGGGAACCCCAAGAATGCGCACATTATTTCTGCGGGTGTGCCCTTCATAGTCTTCAAGTTTCGCCTCCAGGTCCGAGGTGTGCACCTGAAGCCTCTTAACGGTAGTTTCCAGCGTTTTTGTAGACTTTTGGAGCGTCGACACTGATTCTTCGGTCGCCTTGACCCTCTCCCCCAGATTACGTAGGTCGGCATGCATGAGGGTTACTTAGGTCGTTACCGTATCAATTTTCTGCTCCAGCGCCGCGAGGACCCCTTGGATAGCTTCCATTACATCTGCCAGGGTTGGGGCCCCTTCCTCCGACTGCAGTTTCGCGCCATGTGGTGCAGCTCTCGCCTCCGCGCCATCCGTCCTAGACTGCGCGAATTTGTCAAGCTTCGTCTGGTGGGTCTGCTTGGGCCCCCTGGCAGTGGACATCTCGGCGGCGTCGTCCCTTCACAGTTGCCCCAATAGCGCTCAGGGTGTCAGGGCCACCAGTGTGCAAATCCGGTGCAGCTGCTGGGTCAAAACAAATGGTGGCTCCCAGCCCACCACCTAAATGCGTTGACGGACGATCATGCCGCCAGACAGTGTAAAAAAATGGAGGCCCACTCTAAAGGCCAGGGCCTGCCACACAGTTGTAAATTACGCAGTCCCCAGGTGACGCAGCGTGCCCCTCCAACGCCAAGCCACAGTCAGAAGTGGCAAACAGTATCAGGCACTCCAGCCCCCGAGGTCATGTAGCCAAGAGTCAAAATTAGCAGCCCTTTAATAAGGGTTACGTATGTGTTTGTGCTGGAGCAATGTCCCGCTTTCTCCGCGGGCACCCCTGGATCGTACCCTCAGCGCAGGTGCGCGTTGATGAAGGAGAGGGAGGGCGACAATGCTCTCCACTCTGGCCCTCAGGCAGTCTGTGCAGTTTGGGCGTCAAACGTGGGGCGCAGCAAGCAGATAGGAAGAGGGGGGGGAGGGAGCACCTCACTCCCCCGTACCGCAGTGATAGTCCTGCGCCGTAAAGGCGCTGGGTCCCACTTGCCTCGGGACGTCTCGCCGCCAACCTCCAGGCTGCGCAGTCTCACCGGCCGGAGTCGGAGTCAGTCTGGGGCCGCCGCAAGACCCCCACACCGGTTGCCGAAGGGAGCAAGCAGCCTCAACCGTGAGTCAGGTGGGCGGGATGGCCAGGGGGGGTCGCGGACTCGCTCGAATGAGCTCACCACTGGGAGCGGAGGCCGTGAGAGGCCCCGCTCTCCGCCGTCGTCACAGGGATTTCCTCGGCACTCGGCGCGCTGCAGCGTCTTCGGTGATGGCGCCGTCCAGGAACGTCGGAGCTCCGCAAAACTTGGATCGAGTTGCCCGTAAGGGTGGGGGAGCACGGGACCGCTGGCTTTTCTTGGCTTATGCGGATGTTTGCACGGATAATGGGGGATTTAGACCGCCGTCGGATGGAGCTCTACACCTTTGCGGCCATCTTGGGTGTTGGCTGGCTGCGCCTCCCAATGTGCAAATGAGTCTTGACCCTGTGCTTCATGGGAACAGTCCAGCCCGAACTGCCAAGCCAGGTCTTCCCTGAACTGGAAACAAGCATCCTGGGACCGGTTTCAGGGTACCACCCCTCATTAGCCAGGCTAGCTTGAATCCAGTGGCAAAGTGAGCAAGGGACCCACGTCTGGACATACCATGCCAATTTAGGGCGAACGAAGCAAACACAAGGAGATGATGGAGCGCTGAAACTTTTCAGACACTCATCCCCAGTCACAGATCTGGGTTGAATCAGTCATTGTTCTTTAGCTCACTTTGCTACCTCGGTTCAGACCCAGCTATATGCAAATCAGTCTTCACCCTATGCCTCATGGGAACAGTCCAGCCCGAACTGCCAAGCCAGGTCTTCCCTGAACCGGAAACAAGCATCCTGGGACCGGTTTCAGGGTACCACCCCTCATTAGCCAGGCTAGCTTGAATCCAGTTGCAAAGTGAGCAAGGGACCCACGTCTGGGCATACCCTGCCAGCTTAGGGCGAACAAAGAAAACACAAGGAGATGATGGACCGAGCGCTGAAACTTTTCAGACACTCACCCCAAGTCACAGATCTGGGCTGAATCAATCATCGTTCTTTAGATAACTTCGCCACCTCAGTTCAGACCCAGCTATATGCAAATCAGTCTTGACGCTGTGCCAAGCCAGGTCTTCCCTGAACCGGAAACAAGCATCCTGGGACCGGTTTCGGGGTAACATCCCTCATCAGCCAGGCTAGCTTGAATCCAGTGGCAAAATGAGCAAGGGACCCACGTCTGGGCATACCCTGCCAGCTTAGGGCGAACAAAGAAAATACAAGAATATGATGGACGGAGCGCTGAAACTTTTCAGACACTCACCCCCAGTCACAGATCTGGGTTGAATCCATCATTATTCTTTAGCTCACTTCGCCACCTCAGTTCAGACCGAGCTATATGCAAATCAGGCTTGACCCTGTGCCTCATGGGAACAGTCCAGCCCGAAGGTTCATGAGGCACAGGGTCAAGACTGATTTGCCTATAGCTGGGTCTGAACTGAAGTGGCGAAGTGAGCTAAAGAACGATGATGGATTCAACCCAGATCTACTATAAAAATAGTAAAAACCTTAGCCCATCTATGCTCCCCGACTTTCTCAGCCAGCCAAGAGCTGTGTAATAAAATTGCTAAATGCTTTTTCGAGAAAGTGAATAACATCTTTGTCACCTTCTCCGATTCTACCCGCAAAACAACACAGATCTTAGCAACAGATCAGTCGGAAACTAATAAGGATTGCCCACTTCTACTTAACTTTGCCCCTCTAACAGAACTAGACACCAGCAACCTATTACTGAAGATAAAGTCAGGCTCCCCTTTTGACCCATGCCCAAGCTCAGTAGTTACTTTAGCTGCAGAGCCAGTCTCAAGAATACTGACTTCTATCTTCAATACTATGTATTTAGATGGATACTTTCCAAGAGACTGGAAGCATGCATCAATTCTGCCATTACTGAAGAAACCTAACTTGGATGTCGATGACCCCAACAATTTCAGACCAATATCTAGAATTCCACTCCCGGCGAAGGTCATTGAAAGGAATATTAATGCTCAACTCAATAAGTTTCTGCAAGATTCACAAGCCTTAGACCCAACCCAGTTCGGGTTCAGAGGGGGCCACAGCACTGAAACTGCGCTTTTAAAGTCCACAGAAGAGATCAGGACTATTCTGGACCAAGGAGGGAATGCCGCGCTGATCATGTTGGATCTCTCGGCGGCGTTCGACACGGTCCACCACGATGTATTGATGGACCGTCTACATGAGATAGGAGTCAAGGGCTCTGCCTGGAAACTTCTCAAATCATTTTTGACTGACAGAGTACAAACGGTGGCCCTAGATGAATTTGAAGCTAAATCAATCTCTTTGCCATGTGGTGTCCCGCAGGGATCATCACTGAGCCCGACCCTTTTTAATGTCTATGTTTCCTCACTGGCACCCCATATTGAATCATTTGGGTTTACATTAACCTCATATGCTGACGACACCCAAATAGTGGTGAACCTATTTCCAGGCGGCTCTCAGAATACTTCGCTGAGGCTGCAAAATTGCATGAGTGCCGTGGGGGTTGGATGGCCCAAAACTGTTTAAAACTCAACTCCAGCAAAACGGAGGTGGTTTTGTTTGGCAATAACCCCAATCTCTGGACACCAGATTGCTGGCCGGAAGACCTGGGCCAGCTCCCCACGCCAGTTGGGGAAAGTGAAAAATTTGGGAGTATGGATAGATGACAAACTGAGCTGTAGGGACCAGGTAAATAAAGTGGTCTCTACTACCACCTACATTCTTAAATCTTGCAAAAAAAATAATGCCACTCCTCCCCAAAGCGGTACAACAAACAGTTGTCACTGCACTGATTATGCCGAGATTGGATTATTGCAACAGTCTCTATCTGAAGATACATGAAGGATCCCTAAACAAACTACAGATTCTGCAGAACGCAGCCGCTAGACTACTCACAGGCACACCTAGGACTGATTCCATCTCTGCCCAAATCAAAGCCCTGCATTGGCTGCCAGTGAGGAAACGTACCCAATTCAAGGCCTTGTGTTTGGTTTTTAAATCCCTTCATGGAACCGGGCCTGAATTCTTAAAACAACGAATCCACTGGTACACCCCAAATAGAACTTTACGATCTTCTGACGCCAAATTGGTGACAGTACCCAGGGTGAAGAAGGCCAACTGGGGTGGCAGAAGCTTCACAGTTAACGCGGCAAGAGCCTGAAATGTTCTCCCTTTATCCCTAAGAAGCATGACCAATCTTCTTGCATTTAGGAAGACACTAAAAACTTGGCTCTTCACTAATTGATCCTGCGTATCTCTCCATCTGGCTTGATTCCTCTGTAGGCCTTCTCCCAGCGCCAGGACACCCTTGGGTAACAGTTGCGCTCTACAAATAGAAGTAACATAACATCTGTGACTGGGGCGAGTGTCTGAAAAGTTTCAGCGCTCCGTCCATCATCTCCTTGTGTTTGGTTTATTCTCAACTCCTTGAAAAGTTAGCAAAAACTTTGGAAACTGTGCTGTAGGAGACAACAAAATTCAACTACTGCTTGGGAGGCATGCCAATTTTTTTTTAGGCGTCACTCATGGCCAATTCTCAGTGGTCTCAAGTTTCAACACCTGTATGGTACTGCTAAACACCAGTTCTGCATGCCACCACTAAGCACCAATGTGAGGAAATGGGGTGTATTATATGGTGTGGAGGTACAACCTCACCGTGTATTACACTTACCAACCCTTTTAGAACCAGTAGGTCTTATTTGTTAAACATTTAGCTCACCCCGGAGAAGCTGTGCAGTCAGGCTTATACAAAGGAACAAGTGTAAAGCATTTAATCAAAACCAAAACAACTGAATAAGAAATGCAAGGACAAAAAAATGATCCAACACCAATTTATAAAATTAGCTTACATTTTTTACATGCTTTTTGACACCAAAACAAAAAAGAACCACCAGCAGGTTCCATGAACACAGAATTTACAAAGTATAGTAATGCAGCACTTTTCACTTTACCGCGAACATGCACTGCCAAATTCAACAAATCTGACTTTGGTAAGTAAGATGCATGTGGAGGGTTTCTTTTCCCATTTCATGGGTGTTATACCTTCCTAAACTGAGCGGGCCAAACGAGCTTAGTCCATTTCTGCCATATGAGTATGAGGATGCACTGAATTGTATCATTTCAAAGCATGATCTGCAGTTACTGAAGTGTGGATGTGATGTTCATGGGGAGCAAATTCCGTCATTTACAGGAAGAAACTCCTCTACAGTTAGTGACCATGCATTGGTATCTGCTCCTGTAAGTGGTATGTGTGGTACCCCTAGCATTGTACAGTCCGTATTAAGTGATTATAACCCAATATTACCTTTCCTTTTCTGGGGTAAGAAATGTGAATCATTGCCCGTAACCAACAATATTACCACTAACAGACCTAATGGTGTACGAATTAAGTGGTCTGGCATCGATCCGAATAGCATATTACAAAAAATAGTATCAAGAAATTCTATTGAAAAAAGTTACTGTTTACAGGATGACATGTCTTCTAATTTGTTGATGGATAATTTTATTCATATTACCCGTTCCATTAAGCCATATTCTTTGAATATCACCTAGGAAAGTAATAGGGGCTGGTTCGATCATGCTTGTACTCAGGCCTCATGATCTCTGAGACAGGTTTTACGCCGTTCCCCCTGGGATATTATGGTTATCAAGTCCCTTCATCTACAGTATAGACAGGCCCTTGCTGCAAGGAAGAAAGTACTCCAGGCAGAGGCGTGGTCAAAACTGGCCTTAGCTGCGGAAACTAACAAAAATAAGTTATTATGGGACACAGTCAATGCACCCTTTGTAAAACAAAATGGCACTATGCCAGAGTTCTGTTCCTTTGTTTCCTGTGTTGCTGGCATGGCACATTGTCTGAAATCTTAAAACAGATTAGTAGGGACAGTGGAGTAGAGGTTTGTGGTGCGATGCATAGATGGGGTACCCTTCCTCTGGATATTACTAATGACAAGGTTCTTTTAGCTTTGCAGGCCAGAGCTGGGGGATGGGCCCCTGGGCCTGATGGGATGCCGATAGATGCATTTAAATCTGTCCCTGAAATATGGGGGTCTATCCTTTCAAGAGTGTTCAATGTAGCTGCTGTCGACACTATCCCACATTCTTGGGTTACTTCTAAAATTGCATCCATCTACAAAAAGGGCAATAAATCAGACCCTAAAAACTATCATCCTATTTCACTCCTGAATTCCTCAGTGAAGGTGATGAGTAGGAACCTACTGATGAGGATGGAGGAATGGGTACAAGAATATTCTATCTTATGACCAGTGCAGTTTGGTTTTAGAAAGGGTTTAGGGACCATTGAGCAATGCATTAACCTGGACCTGTTGATTGAGAAATATACTAGAGCCAAACCAGGTGCTCTTTATCTTTGTTTTGCAGACCTAAGTAGCGCCTTTGATCTGGTTGACTATACCATTTTTTGGTCATCGTTGATCTCTCGGTGCCCCTAGGCCAATCATAGGTTTCCTTGCACGCCTTTATGACAACTTATCCAATAAAGTTTGTTTTGGTTCTCAGGGTGAATGCTCGCCCACCTTTAAAGTGGGGAGGGGAATTCGACAAGGCTGTGTTTTACCCCCTTTATTGTTTTCACTTTTCATCAATGGGGTGGATAATTTCCTGCAGTCTTTGCAAGCTGATGCTCCCTGTGCCACCAGGTGTTCTATACCAGTGTTGTTATATGCAGACGATGCTGTTTTGATATCCAAGACGCCGGTTGGCTTACAGAAATTAATGAGTGCTTTTGGGAGTTTATGTCTTCCAAAAAAAAGGTAATTATTAAATCTCAGACTTTTACTATGATCTCTGGGCACAAACCTAAACAACGTAGAAACTTTTTATTGATAATAACCCAATTGCCAAAGTAAACTTTTTTTGCTATTTGGGGGTTTTATTCATGGGTAACAGTTCTTGGGCACAACAAATTTTAAATGCCAAAGTCAAAATGAGCAGAATTTCTCAAGGTATTTTAAGGGTTTTCATCCAAATTAGGTAGCCGAACCATTAGAGAAATGTTGGAAACATATAAGGCTAAAGGTGTGACCACTGCCACATATGTGGCCGGCCTTTGGGGTTATGCTTGCAGCACAGCCCTGCAAGTTGAGGAAAATAGTTTTCTAAAACGGTTAATATGCCTACCTGCTTCTGCCTCAACTGTGATTGTACATCAGGAGGTCAGCCTACAGTATCTGGAGGACATACTTTTGGCAAGACCCTTGCAATAATAGGTTTCTTTATGGGCAGAAGAGGAACCCAGCGTTACCAATCCATCATCCTACACTGTTTAACCCTGGATAACGTTTCAAGTATCTCTTGGCAAACTTATATTAATTCCTCTTTTAGTACGCTGTTTAAATTGTCCATATGGTCAGACCTCACCCAGGTGTTATCAATTACCACCAAGCAGATTATTAAAGGAACCTTTTTTCAGCATAGACTGGATCGGCAAATGGGCATTGAAAGGATGAAATCGTCGGTTGCTCTCTGTATGTCACTTGCCCCAGAGGAGGTCTGTAAAAGTTATGTATCCTGTGTCATTAATATGCAGCACTGTTTTGTTTTGAGAAGACTCAGATTTGGTATTGTGCATCATTTAGTGACTTTTCCAAACATAAAGTCTTGTTCCTCAGATACTAACCTTCGCCCATGTGACGGTCGGAGCAAGCAAAGCATGTTGCACTTTCTGCTGTTTTGTAACTTTTATTTGAATCTTAGGCGTTTTTACCTTAAACCTATTCTTGTTGCCCAGAACATTAGATCTTATAAAGTTGCCTTGAAGTATTTGCTTGCATTAAATGATCCCTTTGTGTGTTTTATTGTTGCTCTTTTTAACTTGAAGGGCAATAACACGAGGAAAAGTGTCATGTATTAGCGGGTCCTTTGATTTTAGAATCATGTAATGTACTTTTATGGCTGTTTTAAACGAGCCGAATAAAGTTTATGAACCAAACTGACTTTGGTAAGTTATCAATGGGGTTAGTTGGAGTTACTTTAGGCGACCAACACCAGCAGGGAGCTAGTCAGGGGGACCAGCAAGGTCCACAGAAGCAGATACTTTTCCAGGAAAAGCAGTCTTCAGTTCAATTCCAGCGTCAGTGGCTTCTTTCCATTGACTTCTACGGAGTATTCCTGATGCAAGGGATACAGGATGCTAAAGAAGCTGTGCGGTCAACTGGGGTCTTCCTGGGGCTACTCCTCTGTCCAGAGGCTTGGTTAGGCGATCCTGGCCACAAGTGTCGACGTCCCTCAAAGACCTCTCAAGCTTGGCAGAAGTTCAGTCGCCACTAGGCTGCCAGTCGCTCGGTAAAGCAGTTACAGCGGGGAAACAGCCTTTACATCGACTCATTGACAACGAAGGACCTTAACCACGACTCCTTAACAACGACCTCAACCTGAATCACGAGTCTTTTAACTACTAAAGCATTTACAACTACCTCTGGCCAGTAGATGGCACTCTTGGATTGTATATGACAGATGGATTACTATTGATAAAATGGTGGATGGGCGCATTTTATATGGTTTTGTAGAGTGGACGTGTTGTTTTTTTTTAACAAAATAAGTTTAGGGTAATAGTGTTTATTATGTGAAAACGTGTTTGAATTTTGTTGTAAATGCATTAAAGGTAAAGGCATACTCGCAGTAAAAAAAAATACTTTCCAATTAAGTATTTTGGTAAGTATTACGTGATATATATATATATATATATATATATATATATATATGTTTGCAAGTGTATTTTTAAGGGTTTAGGGTGAGTATGGATTTTCAAGGGTATTTTTAGGGTTTAGAGTGGGTATGGGTTTTTGGGTGGCAAGGGTATTTTTAGGGTTTAGGGTGGGGATGGGTTTTGGGTGGCAAGGGTATTTTTAGGGTTTAAGGTGGGTATGGTTTTTGGGTGGCAAGGGTCATTTTATGATTTAGGGTGGGTATGGGATTTTGGGTGGCAAGGGTAATTTTATGGTGGGTATGGGTTTTTGGGTGGCAAGGGTAATTTTAGGGTGGGTGTGGGTTTTTGGGTAGCAAGGGTATTTTTAGGGTGGGTGAGGGGGTTTGGGGTGGAAAGGGAATTCATAGGGTTTGGGGTGGGTGTAGGTTTTTGGGGTGGAAAGGGATTTTATAACATTAATAGTGAGTATAGGGGTGTGTGTGTGTGTATATAGTGTTAATACTTACCAACATTAATTTTACAACACATGTCTTTAGCATGCATGCCTTTACCACAAAATGTAAGTGTTTTACAGGTACATACAAACCCATAACACATACATACATGTATATATATATATAGGTTTATACTTACCTGTAAAATAGATACATTAATGGGGTAAAGGCAATCGTGGTAAAGGCATAGTAGTTGTAAAAAAATAGTTGTTGTTAAAACTGTAGTGGTTTAGACTAAGTAGTGGTTAAGGAGTAGTTGTTTAGACTGTAGTTGTTCAAGTGGTAGTTGTTCCATCATACAACCGTTACAGCGGTTACCTTCTTTTGGCATTAAATTGCCTTCTGGGTGACCTAGATGCACTCTGATGACTCTCCTGTGTTGAGCAGACTCGGGGACAACTTTTGAGAGCTGGCTCTGGATCTCTTGGGCCGCACAGCAGGGAGGAGTGGCAATTTGGAAATCTGGACTACCAACTCGCCCCAGCAGGCCTTTTCAGCTGCCGTGGCCCTATGCTGCAAACAGGAGGTCAGCCAACTGACCCTTGGAGTCTCTTGCTTTGGGTGGGCTCAAAAGTCGACTTTCCACAAGCACAGCAGACACAGTCCCTTCGCCTTTGCTAGCCACCAGTTACAGTCCACATTGGTGCAGCAGGGCAGTTCTCCTTCGATCCTCTTCTCCAGTCCAACGAGATGCGAGTTCTGGGTGCCAGGGGTGCCCTTTTTATGCCCAGAAAATACCCTCAGGGGAGATCGCGATCAGTAGCCAATGGCTACCAGGTTCCCTCCCACCTGATGACAACTTCCTGTGAAGTGTGGCATCTAGCTATACCTAAAGGCTCTTTTTAGCCCTCTCTCAAGATGGCAGAACCCCTCTCTCAGTGTGTTGAGCTCCCTAGCCCGATCTCAGAGTTGTGGCTACCAAGGGGGTTACACGCCCCTAAAAAACTATTTTTACAACTGGTTTCCCTTCTGTGTCCGGAGTGTCAGCCTGTCTATCTAAACAATAGAGCAGCCCCTCTCCTAAGTGTTCACCATTTGCCCTTCAAATTTGGCGTTTCTTTTGAAGCTTGCCTTTGGGCCAACAGACATGTGTCCTCCTCTACGCAGTCTTCTATTGTGTCCTTTCCTGGGAATCATTTGCACGTCTTCCTAGGAGGGCAGAAAGCTGGTGCAGGGACAGACCACACATGCAACCGTGTATGGGCACAGGAGACTTTGGGCAACAAAGTGGTAACTTTATCAACGTTGCACACCACAACAAGTTAAATTAATTTCCACTTGGGCATCAAGTAGGATTTAATGCAATCAGTTGTTTGCTACTTGAGCGGGCGTGGCCAAGCTGTTGAAGATGGCGGACACATAGAAAGGGTGCAAAAGACCCAACTACCCCAACACGGGTAACCATAGCTGCCCGAACCCAAGCCCGAAACAAGCAAGCATAATACACACTCTGTGGAGAGGTGTGGTGCAGCGGCCAGGGCAGCTGACTTCGGAGCACAGGGTTCACGGTTCGATCCCCTGCTCCGGCGGCAGCTCAGCTCAGCACCGTGTGACTCTGGGCAATAGCTCACTTAATTTCCACGACGGCCCCCAGCGCCTTGAGACCCCTAAGGGTGAGTAGTTCGCGCTTTACAAATACGGATTTAGACTCCGTCGCATGGCCAAGGGCGCATCAGACTTGGACCGGGGTCTGCGACTGTAGCCAACCGGGAAAGAGACCCCTGAAGAGGCGGGGTACACAGGCTGCCCCACTCGGCTCTTGTCCGACACTAACCTGAGTGGGCCGCGATCCTATGGCTTGGGCGCTGCCGCGACTCCTGGGCCTGAAGTACTCAGCACCCGACTGAACTGCGCAGAGAGGCAAGGCTGGGCCGCATCGGACCCGAAGACAGGACCAAACGAGGGGAAGCACACACCCGCCGATAAGACCTCGATGGATACTGGGGCCCGAGTGGAGCCAGTACTGACTTGACTGGCCTCCCCCACGTCGAGACTAAACTAACGAGGGAGACCCCCCCAGCCCCCTGGGGGTGGAACACACCCTGAGCCTGCCGAAGTGAAACCCGGAGGGAACACGGTGGCTGCTGTAAACTGAGACCTCGCCTGACCAGAGCCCCTGGACGGCTACCCGGTGAGCGAGAAGAGGCCGGTGGAAGGGAGGTCGCGGAACGGTCTTGTCGCGCACTCGCTGAGGTGGCGGGGAGCACTGCGGCACTGGAGTCGAGTGCGGCGCCGGGAAGAGCGGGCTGCCGAGACCCAAAGCCCTGCACACGGAGGGGCCTGTGTTGCTCACCCCAGAGTGTGGTAACACCAAAGAGAAGGGCAACTTGGGTGTAGTCAGAACGCAGGAGCGGACATTGGGCGCATATATGTCAGAATCAACTGGTGAACGCTGCGTCGGTTGCACAGCCTAACTGTGAGCAGATTGGGGCCGAAGGCCACACTAGTCGTAGTCGGCCTCAATACGGACCCTCCAAGAGGCAGCAAATACTGACTGCTCTGCCCGCCTGTCGACTGGTGTGTGATCGTGTGGACCACACACCAGTCGACAGGTCAGTACAATCCTTGGGGTTATAGCAGAGTACACTGGCAATAATTATGCAGTTCGTAAGCACGGTGAAAGTTTTTACTCCGTGGCACATAATACGTTGACTTATCATGGTCAAAGCGCCCATATGACACAATAACTTTGTGTGCATTGGTCAATAAGGAACCGTTCGAATTGACGAAATGAGCCATAACTATTGCCAGTGTACTCTGCTATAACCCCAAGGATTTTACTGACGGCGTGAACATATAAATTCCAGATTGGCAGTTATACAATCATTTGAAGAAGGGAATAGGATTATATTTTCCTTCAGAATTGGAGTCCTGAATGCAGTTAGATCATTTAAGAACTGCTTATTCTCAACTTAGGGACAAGCCTTGAGAAAGTCCAGGACGACGAAACGCGCGTCGGCTGCCTTTGTTTTGTCTACATTGGAATAAACTTGAATGATCAGATACGGCTACAACTGTGAATCAATTCTTGAAAATTCACAAATGGAATTGGATTAATTTGTGTCTTTGTGTTGTTGCATTACTGTGTGGGGATAAAAGTAACCGCGTTCTGGTGTGCTTCGGTGCATTTGTCTCAGCCTCAGAGAAGGCACCGGCCCTCCAGGAAGCACGCATCGAATATGCTGAATTACTGGACCGCCTGCGTGTGGTAGACCAACGCACATACACACAGAGGTTACATACAGAAGCGGACAAACCAGGTACCCTACTTGCACGAATACTCAAACAGCCGCCGCCATCAAACCCCATACTAGAAATCAATACCCTAACAGGGTTACATGCTACCAAGCAGAGGGAAATCAACACTGCATTCCTTAACTACTATAAGGCCCTGTATTCAGCCCCCCACTCGGCGCCATCCACATAGGATGGCTGACTTTTCGGATGGCATCACCATCCCACAGATAATAATAGAGGATAAGGCCGACCTGGATGCACCAATAACACAAATGAGATCAGGGAACTTCTTCGCAATAAAACACCGGGCCTTGACGGGCTCCCTGCGGAATTTTATTCGACTTTTGCAGCGCATCTGGCACCCCAGCTGTTACATATGTATCAACTGCATTGCGAAAGGGCAAATTACCCCCTACAATGGCACAGGCACTAATGACATCTCTACACAAACCTGATAGGGACCACACTGATATTACGGCATATAGACCCTTATAATTATTGAATACTGAGTATAAAATACTAAACAAAATACTAGCCCGACGCCAACTACCGATGCTACCAAAACTTATACACACAGACCAATGTGGCTTCATTACCGGCTGGAGTACGTCACTAAATATCAGGAGGCTTTACCATGTAATAGATGCCACCCCTAACGATCTCCAGGCAGCGGGACGTATATTGCTAGACCGGAGTCAGGCCTTCAACACCCTAAGCTGGGAGTACATGTTAGCCTCCCTCACTAAATTTGGAGTCCCTCCAGGATAGATAAAATAGGTCAGACTACTGTATGCCTCCCCACCCCCCCCCCCCCCAACCACGAGGGCACGTACCGGAGCACACATCTCAGGCCAATACTCAATACGAATCCGACAGGAGGCATTAAATTGGGGTATAGCCATTGGACCCTCAACACTTGTCACTTTGCGCGGACGACATAGTGTTATATATCGAAGATCTGCATGACAACCTGCAACACATTGCCCAGACCTTCGCAACATTTGAACAGATCTCAAGATTAGCCATAAATGCTAACAAATCGCATGCATTTTTCTTCAGAAACAGCCATCAAACCCTAGAGATCACTTTAGGAGACAGAACAATACTCACTACATAGGGGAACTAGACAAGGATGCCCCCTATCTCCAATACTGTTTGTCCTTGCGTTAGAACCATTGGCGCAACGAATGCGACAGGAGGCATTAAATTGGGGTATGTATACCCATTGGACCCTCAACACGTGTTGTCGCTTTATGCGGATGACTTAGTGTTATATATCAAAGATCTGCGTGACAACCTGCAACACATTGCCCAGAACTTCGCAACATTTAAACAGATCTCAGGATTAGCCATAAACGCTAACAAATCGCATGCATTTTTCTTCAGAAACGGCCATCAAACCCTAGAAATCACTTTAGGAGACAAAACAATCAAGGTGGCCTCGAACACCTTTAAATATTTAGGGGTCCAGATATACAGGGACACAGAGGACCTGCTGGAAGGAAACCTCCAGAAAGCCATCTCTTCCATGCGCTCACAAATAGCATTCTGGGTATCCCTTCCTCTCTCAGTGTCCGGACGCGTGGCTATATCTAAAATGGTAATGCTCCCAAGACTATTATACTACTTCACCAACCTACCAGTGGTTATACCGACGTCATATTTCAAAACCTTGAACGTGCTGCTAACAGAATTGATCTGGGGAATGGACGAAGGCGGGTAGGATTAACCAAAACGCAGCTGCTGACAGATAGAGGGGTGGGAGCACCAGACTTCAAATCCTACTGTATAGCAAGCCAACTGCAATGGCTATCATACCGGCTAGCTGGACATAACCTGCACGAAATAGCATACACATCCCACATGCTTGAACTCGGTACACTATACACGCTATTATACCCCCGTGTGTGCACCCCAACTCAGGCCCCGATACTATTAAAAGCCACCCTCATATACTGGAAACTGGCCCTTAAATACACATCAAAGACTACTCCATATGCACCAAATATTCTGCTTCTAGGCCTCCCCACCCCAACGGGCTTACTGACATTGCGGCGCTTACGCATATGGGCACAGGGCAGAATGATAAAGAATGGTGGTACATGCACACCTGAAGAGTTAGACGAGGAAGGTTCAAATAAGGTAAATTAGCTTTGTGCGTGCGACCAGGGTTTCGCTGACTGATCCACCAGCCTAGTAGGAAAATTGAAGAAAGCGTCACCCGAGGGGAAACGTCCCCAGATTGCACAGCCGAAATTCCCAAAGGGAAGTTAATCCAACATTGATCAAAAGTAGACGCGAATGCGTGCTTTAAATCATATGTAGATTTTATTTGTCACAGCAAATATTCAATTTTTGAAGCGTTGCGGAATCACAGAAATAAATGAGTCATGCTTATCCAGACCCAATGCATTTCGGGCGAGATCTTCGTCAGGGGAGATTATGTCTGTAAGTAATGAAGCGGGAAGCACATAAGTCAATCACAAATAAGGGGTAGGTTGTAGAGGTGCCCACAGAGTGATTTAAACAGATGATAAAACGTGGTGATAAAACCTGTGATACTAAAAGATATGATACTGATGCTATACGAATTCACAAGTGAGTGTGAAAGACTACCCGAGTAAATGTGAAAAAACGTCCTATGAAAGTAAACGCCTGATGAAAAATTGAAAACTTTAATGAGACCCCTGAGGACAAGAGCATGTGAAAGCCAGTTCAGCTATAGGGAAATACCAGTGACATGCATAAGGCAAGGTGTATTGCGTGTTTGAGCAATACAATGCATGAAAAATAGTACAAATGCTAAAAGCTGTGAAACGTGATTCATGAATATGATAACACAATTATTAAAAAGAGCAGTATGAGTACTTAAGGATGGTGGCCTGGTTTATATAAAGAATCTTACCGCCATAGTGGGTGAACAGGTAATCTGCGGCCTGTTCATCAAGCATGGAGAGTTCCATATGTGTTGAAAGTGATACAGGAGTAAATGGATGATTTGAAGACGGACCGGAAATCACGAGTAAAAAACTGAGAGAAAATAATAATGAACGAGCAGTGTCGATTATAAACAGTGGAGCTAAATATGAGAAAAATTATGTGAAGATTAGAAATGGAACATGAAATGAAGTAGAATAGTGGTAGGTAAAAAGGGAAAGAGAGTGAGCGCCATCTTGGAATGGTCAACGGTAATGGACGGGGAGGGGAAAAAGGTGAAAAGGTGAGTGCCATCTTGGAATGGTGAAAGAAGGTTGAAAATTATGTAGCAGGAAAAAGGTTAAGGAGGGAGCACTACAAAGCAAGTAAAACAGGCAAATAATAGGAACCAATATGAACTAATGTACATCAGGCCGGAGTGTCCACAATTGGGACATTGTTTGGAGATGGTATGCTGTTAAACCACATGGATTTTATACATACACACAGCCTACCGGACTCCCTATTTCTCACGCATGCACGCATAACACGGTATGTAAAACTACACTGGGTCCCAGACAAAATAGAACCTAACACACATGAATTCCTACATGCAGCACACTTAATGGGTAACGGCTAGCACCTGACGCAATGGCTATACCGTGGAATGAGGGCCCACCTAGCGGTACCCCTGACTCAACTACGAGACAAATGGGGGGAGATACTGGGAGGGACCTGCAGGACAAGGAATGGGAAAATGTAATAGCCTTCCCAAAGAAGGTCTCACGCAACTCTAGATTCAAACTTATACAATTTTTGATCATCCACAGAGCATACCTTACACCCCATGGACTACATGCTATGTATCCAGAAGCGTCGTCAGCATGCCCCAGATGCTGTGAGCAAGACGCAAAACTAATACACATGCTGTGGTCTTGCCCTACCCTGTCAACCTACTGGTCACAAGTAACAAAGATTATAAGCGAGATAATAGGGGGCCCTACCCGATGCTCAGTAGAGAGTTGTTTGTTGGGCCTGTATCCCCGCCCAAAAAATTGCACGGCACAGACTAAATGTATAGACCTGGCCCTCCTTCTCACGAAATGTCAAATAACAAAACGATGGAAGTCCACATCCCCCTCCAAATATTTCAACCTGGTGAGAAGAAGTTGTACAATGGGGAGGGACGGAGAGCGGTGCACTCAGCAGGGAGGAATACAGAGGCCTGCGAAAGAAACCAATAGCGATGGAATGGGACACCCTCATTGAAGCTTTCAAAACCATGGACCTATCGGCCACTTGAACATATGCACTTGAACATATGCACTTTTACCCCCAACTTCACTCACCAGTACATTTAGCCCCTAGCTAGGGCAAGAAAATCGTCATGAAAGCGCAAAGATGAATAACTAAACAACGAGATACATATATACGCCCCAAACCCGATACCTCTTCCCCTGTACACCAAGGGTCATGCCCCTGGACGTCCATGTAAGACGAACCGAATATGCGAAAGTGGATACCCAAACGCCACATAAAAGACATGAACAAGGTCACTGTTAGTACTCACACTCTGCAGAAATACAAGGGGTCACCAAAGGAGGGGGGTTGGGAGGGAGTTACACATTTCATTAGTCTTAAATGTATAGTACAATTATCTAGCAAATTCATAATAAATAACATGAATGTTTTTCTTTTTTCCCATAAAAAGGTATTGTAAACACGAAAACTAATGTTGTTCTTTCTCTACAACCAAAATTATACATGAAAATTTCTCTACGACCAAAGTTATACATGAAAATTAGCCTATCAAGCCACATTGTTCAAATTATACATTAGGACTATGGTAATACCTTATGCTGTATGTGATCAAGAAATACCAATAAAGTTTGTTTAAAAAAAATGAGTTGTTTGCTACTTTACAGTATCAGCTTTAGTAGTCTAGTCCCAGTCAGAAGTTAGCAAGGCTGAGATGTCTTCTTGTAACTCTGCACTCGCCAATGGGGCTACTAGCCTTTTCCACAGTATAAACGGCAATTGCGGGTTTTTACTGTTGTAACATGTAAAAGTATGTTTCGCTTTTTAATAAACAGCAACCTGCCTTAGGGCTCGCCAGGCCTACCTTAGGTGTAACATACATAATTAAAAAGGGAGGATTGGGCTTTGCAATTGCTTTAAATGGCAAACTCGAGATAGCAGTTTGGAAACTGCCCTTCCAGTCTGTAGTGGCAGACTGGGAGCCATGTTTTACCTTTGTCACACCCAGGGTGCCACTATCAGTGCTGCAGACCCTGGGATGACACTAATTTACAAGTCCTGGGTACCATATACTAGGTACTTTCAAGTAAGTTAGCTTATGCAAAGTGAGTGTAAGTCAATCAAACATACACACTTTGTGGTCATGGCACAGGCACTGAGGTCTGGTAGGCAGCATCAGTCCAAAACGTTGGGGGTTACCATACAAAAAGAGGAATTTCTTTACAGGGAGCAGGTAGGGCTGAATGTGTAGGGCGAAGACAGTAATTTGGGATAAGTAGAGAAGTCAAGTGAGTTGACGGGCGAAAGGTGTGGTATATTATATTGAAAGAGGCGAACAGAGTTGAGATAGGGTGGAATCAGGTGAATGAGGGCAAGAAAGACGAAATGCTTCTCACCTGTGTTCTCAGGTGCTGCTAACAGCATTTCTTGTCCTTTGTTGTGGGTAAGTACGATGATAATACACCATTTATGCACAATACTGCCTATCATTGCTTATTGTCAAACCTTCACTCATGGCAGGAGCTTTTGCTGAGCAAGTCTGCTAAATCAACCACTCCAGGCAGATGTTTTACAAGAGCAGAGATACTGTTCACAATCACGCAGCACCAAAGAAGCAGAAATCATTTTCTGCCTCTTTGTATCTTGATTTTATTATATTGCAGTAGAATGTTTCGCACCACACACACACACACGAGGAGGCCACAAACCACATTCTGGTGCATAGGTAGCCTGCTACTCTGTGCTTATGCTAAGGTGGGAAAATGTAGATATATAGTGCGACCTAATGTGGGAAGTGTTATGAGTAATAACTGGAGGGGGTACTCTTATTGTTACAGCTATTTTGTATGTGTTTACACAAAGAGTGGGGAAAGATACTAAGATGATGGAGAGATACATTTGTGCAAGCCCATATCCAACTTTTTGTCTGGGTGACTGATTTTACTTTGTGGAAAGGAGAGTGCCTGGTGCTCCTTCATGGTAGGGGTATCAAATGCTGATAAATAAGCCAGTTCTTTATTGTCTTCCTGAACATTAGGTGATATCTGCTCCTTCTTATCCCTGCTGGGAGTATTTAGCTACTGAAGAGAGAGTGAGGTTCCACAAATACAAGCCTTTTTAGAGGGTGGGACAGTCAACAGGAGTGGCTGTTTTGAGCGCAGGGTTTTATTCTGCATGCTAGATTTTCTTACGTTTTTATATGGCTCTCAATTGCCAATTCCGTGGCTTTTCATTGTAGAGGCAGGTTCTGTGTTGGTTTATGCGAGGGCTTCCTTGGGCAGTGTCTTAAAGTCAGCCCTAGTCTATATGAATATATGTTGTATAGTTATGACCCATTTATTATTGTTGTGTAGTTAGTTTCATATTAGCTGGGAATTGTATATCCCCAGCATCTAAAACTAAATTCTAAAGTTGTGTAAAGGTTAGGATCGCAGATGTCCTAATATCAGATCTCGTATTATCTAAAGAGCATCTGTTGAAGATTCCTATTTTTAGTTGTTCAAGAAATCTGCATCAACAGAAGAAAAGAAATTGACATGCCTAACTTTTTCATAAGTGCAAAAAGAACAATTGATGGACAGAATGCAGAACAATGTCATACATTCACCCCAGTAGAGAGATCTGGGCCTAAATCCATCGTTTTTTTTGCTCACCATGCCATTCCAGTTTGGACCCAGTCATATGCAAATCAGTCTTGACCCTGCGCCCAATGGGAACAGTCCAGCCCGAACTGCCAGGCCAGGTCCTCCCTGGACTGGAAACAAGCATCCTAGGACCGGTTTCGGGCTTTCAGCCCTCATCAGCCAGGATAGCTTGACTCCAGTGGCATGGAGAGCACAGGACCCACGTCTGGGCATACCCGTCCCACTCGGGTGACAAATGCAAAAAGAACAATTGATGGACAGAATGCAGAACAATGTCATACATTCACCCCAGTACAGAGATCTGGGCCTAAATCCATCGTTTTTTTGCTCACCATGCCATTCCAGTTTGGACCCAGCCATATGCAAATCGGTCTTGACCCTGCGCCCAATGGGAACAGTCCAGCCCGAACTGCCAGGCCAGCTCCTCCCTGGACTGGAAACAAGCATCCTAGGACCGGTTTCGGGCTTTCAGCCCTCATCAGCCAGGAAAGCTTGACTCCAGTGGCATGGAGAGCACGGGACCCACGTCTGGGCATACCCGTCCCACTCGGGGTGACAAATGCAAAAATAACTTTTGCATATGTCGCCCTAAGTGGGAAGGGTATGCCCAGACGTGGGTTCCGTGCTCACCACACCACTGGCTTCAAGCTAGCCTGGCTGAAGAAGGGTGATGCCCTGAAACCGGTCCCAGGATGCTTGTTTCCGGTCCAGGGAGGACCTGGCTTGGCAGTTCGGGCTGGACTGTTCCCACAAGGAACAGGGTCAAGACTGATTTGCATATGGCTGGGTCCAAACTGGGGTGGTGTGGTGAGCAAAAGAATGATGGATTTAACCCAGATCCTTGTGACTGGGGGTGAATGATTGTATTGTCCAGCATTCCGTCCATCAATTGTTTCTTTTGCATATGTCGCCCTAAGTGGGAAGGGTATGCCCAGACATGGGTTCCGTGCTCACCACACCACTGGCTTCAAGCTAGCCTGGCTGAAGAAGGGTGATGCCCTGAAACCGGTCACAGGATGCTTGTTTCCGGTCCAGGGAGGACCTGGCTTGGCAGTTCGGGCTGGACTGTTCCAACAAGGAATAGGGTCAAGACTGATTTGCATAAGGCTGGGTCCAAACTGGGGTGGTGTGGTGAGCAAAAGAATGATGGATTTAACCCAGATCCTTGTGACTGGGGGTGAATGATTGTATTGTCCAGCATTCCGTCCATCAATTGTTTCTTTTGCATATGTCGCCCTAAGTGGGAAGGGTATGCCCAGACATGGGTTCCGTGCTCACCTCACCACTGGCTTCAAGCTAGCCTGGCTGAAGAAGGGTGATGCCCTGAAACCGGTCCCAGGATGCTTGTTTCCGGTCCAGGGAGGACCTGGCTTGGCAGTTCGGTCTGGACTGTTCCCACAAGGAACAGGGTCAAGACTGATTTGCATATGGCTGGGTCCAAACTGGGGTGGTGTGGTGAGCAAAAGAATGATGGATTTAACCCAGATCCTTGTGACTGGGGGTGAATGATTGTATTGTCCAGCATTCCGTCCATCAATTGTTTCTTTTGCATAACTTTTTCATAAGGCAGCAAAAAAATGTTATGGACTGAAAAGTCTAAATTAATCTGAACCACTAGTAATTAGCACATCAGCTTTTATTTTGTTCCTACAGGAACAATCAAACCAAAAATTGCTAGGCCACATCCTCTATGAACAGGAAATCAAGTCACCCAGACCAGGTTCAGCCTTACTGGGTCTCATCTTCAGGTGCATATTGAATCTCTGACACAACTAGCAAGAACATTTCCAGATCTCGTAGGATGGACCAAAAAAAGTGATGGCCGAAAATACCTGAATTAATCTGAGCCACTTACAGACTGTAGGAGTAGTTTTATAGTTTAAAGAATGTTCTTGATTCCCATGCTGTACATTATTCGGCATCTAGTGGTTCCGGAATATGTTTTTTCATTGGATGTCATCTTTTCCATTTGGCAATATGCCTGTCCCCGTGTGACTTCAAACGTGTGCCCCAGAAGCCTATGTGTGTGGTCGTCATCTTCAGATTATTTTTTCCCCTTTGGCAACTTTGTTTATGTTCTTCTTGGATTCCTGTTGAATTAACTCAAGTCTTTTTAGTTCTATTCTGTTTGTCTGTGTTAGATCTCATTTCCCGGGGAGGTGGGTGGGTCGTATGTGAATTTTAAAAATTATTCAAGCTCCAAAATAACTCCTACGGTTAAGTAACCATTTAGCTTTGCAGTGTGAATCTTTTCTGGATTCACATGCTGGGCAATTCTTTTGTAGCTGTATCCCTGTTTTTTTTTTGAGGTTGGGATTAAATGAGCTTGAAATTGCAAACAAATGCTTCAGTACTCTTTTGTCCCACCTGTGACTCCTTGCTGACTTGGATGTCCACACAGTAATGTTTTGTGAATGTATGCATGGATGACCAAGTGGCTGCCATACATATATTGACGATAGATACATTCACTAGAAAGGCCAGGGTCCCTCCTTCCTTCCTTGTGGAATGTGCTCTAGGCCTTCCTTCTAGTTGCACGGCTGCTTTTGTATGGCATATCTGAATTGCCTGTACTATCCATCGTGCAATGGTGGCCTTTGTTATTGGAGAGCCCTTGTTTGTTTCTGAAAAGGATACAAAGAACTGGATTCATTTCCTCACTTCTTTTGTCTTTACCAGGTAGTAGATGACAGCCTTACGCACATTCAGGCTACGAAGGGTGTTTTTTCAGCTTTTGTTTTAAGTTGTTAAAAGAACCCTGATTGCTGAATGGTTTCATTGACGTGGAACTGAGATAAGGCCTTTGGTAGGAAGTGTAGGTTGGTGCACATGATCAGACTGTCTTGGTGTATTTGCAGGTAGGGTTCCTGAGTGGTGAAGCGCTTGTATTTCACTGACTCTGCCTAGCAACATAAAAGCAATTAGAAATACGTCTTTTAAGGTTACGAACATGAGTTCTGTTTTGTGGAGTAGTTCAAAAGTTTCATTATTAGCGGTGTTAGTACCAGGTTTTGGTTCCACATGGCTGTTGGTGCCAGTATCGGTGGAGCTATTATTTTTGCTCCTTCTAGAAATCCTTTAATCACTGGTGGGGTTTTAACACTTCTACCTATCTGTCCTCTTGTATAGGCTACTATACTATTGCTGCTAAGTGGAAATTTAGAGATGTGTTGGTTAGCCTCTGGCCTATAGGTATTTAAGGTACCTGATCACTGTGATACATTGTGTTCTGCTGTAAACTTTCACTTTCCCTGCACAACACAACATAGCTTTTCCGTTTAACCGTGTAACATTGTCTTGTGCTTGCACCGCTAGCTTTTTTCAGAATGTCCATAGATGTCTTTGGAAGATCTAGACATTCTAACTTTAAGCTTTCAGGAGAAAGGCTGTTAGACTCACGCTGGTCGGCTTCAAACTCTGTCTTCCTCCATGGAGAGTAGGTCGTGAGCGGCTAGTTATTGTTTTATGTTCTCCTGTGCCATCTCTATGAGGTCTGAGAACCATGCTTGCCTGGCCCATTGTGGGGCTACTAGGATTAGCATCATGTGTGACTGTTTGCTTTCACTGGTGGTATGAGGGGAATTGGTGAAAAAGTGTAGGCAAATTTTCTCTACCAATTTTTTCGACAGGACATTTTCCAGGGAGCAATGTTGTGGGTGCCTGTATGCGAAATTTTGGCATTTTGCGTTTTCTGGTGTTGCAAATAGGCTACCTCTGGTGTACCCAACCCTTGGAACAGCCTTTGTATTACCTGTTGCTTTACTTCCCATTCATGTGTGACAGTTGTCTGTTGGCTTAGCCTGACTGCATCTATGTTTTCTACACCTGGTAGGTGTTTCGCTATTAAGGTTATCTTTCTCTGAATGTCCCATGTCCCATCTCCAGATTTCCTGGGCCAGCTTTGATAGTACATTTGATCTTTTCCCTCCTTGTTTGTTGAGGTAAAACATTGTGGTTGTGATGTCCATCTGGATTTGCACTGACTTTCCACATGTCTGTGTTTGGAAGATCTAGAATGCCTCTAGTTCCAGCGTGTTTATGTGTTGGACTGTTTTCTCTGCTTTCCAAAATCCCCTGATGCGGAGTTCTACCATGTGCGCCCCCCATCCTGTGAGGGATGTGTCCATGGTGATGGTCACCGTTGGAGTTGGTTGTAGAAACTGCTATGTTTTTCACATTCAACCATGTTGTCTCTTCCTCTAACTTATGCATTACAATCACAAGATCTTTCCAACTCCCTGTTGCCTGTGACCATTGATTTTGGACCCATTCCTGGATCCATTTTACATGTAGCCAAGGATAAGAAATCTGTGGGATGCAAGAGGCTATCATGCCCATCATTTTCCCTATTGTCCTCGTTGTTAGACTGTCCCTTCTGGCAACAACAAGCTTGGCCTGTACGTGGCTGGATCCTCTTGGTTGTGGGGAAGGCCCTTGTCTTCACCGTGATGATCCTTGCTCCTTAAAAGATCTTTTCTCTCTCAGAATCTGGTGAGGATTTCTCCAGATTTACTGTATACCCTAGTTTGCGTATTGTGTACTGAAACCCCTTTTGCATTGGGAGAATAAGCTTGCTTTTACGAGCCAGCCATCCAAGTAGGGATACAGGTGTATCTCATTTCTTCTCAGGGAAGTTGCCGTTGCACCTATGCATTTTGTAAACACCCTAGGTGCTGATTTGATATTAGCGGGAAGCACCTTGAACTGACAGTGAACTTAGTTTATGACAAAGCGCAGGAAATTTTTGTGTTGTGGTTCATGGGTATATGCAAGTAGGTGTCTCTGAGATCTACTGATGCCATATTGTCCTTTTCCTGCAGCTGCGGGATGATCTCCAGCAGTGTTGTAATTTTTTATTTTGGAGCCTATGTAAATTTGTTTAGGAAGTGAAGATCTAGAATTGGATGTAATGATTTGTATGATTTCTGTACAAGGAGGTACACCGAGTAGTTTCCCATGTTGACCTCTGTTGGTGGTACCCTTTTTATTGTCTGTTTCTGTTGGAGCTCCTATACCACCTGTAGACATAATAATTCTCTCTTTGTGTCTGATCTTTTCTTTGGGTTTACACTTGGGGGTGTTTTTAATAGTTCTATACAATAACCAACCATGCTGGATGACGTTGCGTATCCATTTGTCTTACGCGAGCATCCTTCATTCTCAGAGGAACCCCCATATCCTGCCCTCCCACTAGTGTTAAGTGGTGGAACTGATGTCATATAGAGCCACTTGGTTGAAGAGCTTGCTCGCCTGGAGAGCTGGAACCTTCATTTTGCCCTGCCCTGAAAGGCTTGCGCTGGGCTATGGAGAACTGCCACTATTGCAGTGCTGCATGCTGTGGCCCTGCTTGCTAGGTCTGTGGTGTTTACATTTTGGTAGCTCCTGGAGGCGCCAGAGAGCCGGCAAGCAAGATGGCTGCACTCTAGTGAGGCTTCTGCTGCCCGGGCTCGCAACCCAGCATAATCTTGCACGAGTGGTGGTCATTGCCGCCCAAAATGCCTCGGTAAAAGAACCTGAGAGGTTCTGCAATCAAGGGGAAGAAAAGCACCGGTATCCATGCAACAGATCCGACGATACACACTGAGGCCTGATGCTAGCTGATGGCAGGGCCGCGCGGGCCAGGGAAAATGGCGGCTCACCTATAGAAGATCGGAAAGCCCTGGGAAGAGCCCACGCCTGAGTGCCCCGTAGCCGCCTACAGAGCACACCTGGGGCCCAAGATAATATCTATGCACTGTACCCTACATACCTCCATGGGCCCCAGCAGGTGTGAGAAACCACTGAGCGTGGAAGGTGACACACCGGAGAAGGTGCGGCCGCGCACATCACTGGGCGGAGGGGAGCACGAGCGGGACTGGAGCGCTGCGGAGGCGGTGCGAGCGGACTTCCCTCTGGCTTGCTGCCGCCACTCGAGATGACCGTACAAACACAGTGCTGCAGTCTGCAGAGGCAGCTGGTGTAAACCAGAACAGTTCCCAGGGGGCAGTGAAGGGAGGCAATACCCAAACAACCGGCCTGCAATACAGCCACAAGGGATGAGAATTGCCGGAGGCCACGCGCCTGCGACGGCCTCACCCGGGGATCCCCCATTTGAGATCGCAAACTCCTAGGAGGGCGCCTGCATTGCTGAAGGAGGCGCAGCTGGGACTGAAGCACTCACAGGCCAAACTCCACTGCGAGAGGGCCAGATGTACCATCAAGAGGCACAGGCGCGGCGGGCCATTGGGCACGGAGGACACCCTTAAATCCACACACTGTGGAACCTACTGCCAGGTTAGGGGAAACTACTGTGGAACAGCGAGTAGCTAAAGAACGATGATGGATTCAACCCAGATCTGTGACTGGGGGTGAGTGTCTGAAAAGTTTCAGCGCTCCGTCCATCATCTCCTTGTGTTTGCTTTGTTCGTCCTAAGTTGGCAGGGTATGCCCAGACATGGGTCCCTTGCTCACTTTGCCACTGGATTCAAGCTAGCCTGGCCGATGAGGGCTGCTAGCCCGAAACCAGTCCCAGGATGCTTGTTTCCGGTCCAGGGAAGACATGGCTTGGCAGTTTGGGCTGGACTGTTCCCATGAGGCACAGGGTCAAGACTGATTTGCATTTGGCTGTGTCTGAACTGGGGTGGCGAAGAGAGCTAAAGAACGATGATGGATTCAACCCAGATCTGTGACTGGGGGTGAGTGTCTGAAAAGTTTCAGCGCTCCGCCCATCATCTCCTTGTGTCCCCTCCCGACCCGTCATCACAGAGATAAGCATAGGCTGGCGCGGGGGAAAGATTATGTTGTTGACCGGGAATTGCTCCACTGGCGAAGGAGGCAATTGACTCCCCCACCCCCCGATTGCATTGCGGCTTTTGCCCACGTCATTGTTTGGGAACGTTCTCTAAGGGAGCGGCGACCGCTGATTGGACTCAACACACATTAGCCCAAGCATTTGGGACACAGTACCAGGTCCCACTCAGCCTCTCCCAGGCCTTTATTCACTAGAAGAATCCCTGTCTAAACTACACTGGTCAGGAAACTGCGGCAATGGGCAGGACTGAGACCAAACAGGCCAAGCTACCTTTTGAGGCCCGCAAATCAGCCCGAGCCCCAACTGGAGAAGCAGAAATCAGCATGGCTGAAGGGAACCTACCTCCATCACAATCGGAAGACACAAGTGTGAAATCCTTACTGCTCACCATGCGACAGAGCCTCACTTAGATCAAGTCAAAGATGGACTTCATGAGCATGCGAATGGACTACATTACGCAGCGACTTGAGAAGCACGACGGGCCCATAACCGAGGCGGAACAGAGAATTTCCCGTCTGGAGGATGAAACCACAGCAGACAGAGCGCCTGCAGGGTATGGAGCACCTACCGAAGGTTATCGCCGCAAAGAACGAAGATCTAGAAGTGCGCTCGCGCAGGAATACCATCCGCATCCTCAGGATTCCTGAATCCATGGCAACCGGGCGCATGGAAAATAATGTGGAGAGGTTGCTTGTGGACCTATTCGAAGCCACCTCCTTTTCCAAACAGCTGGTTGTGTAAAGAGCGCACCACACATGAACTGCAAGGCCTCCTCCTGGTACAA
The DNA here is from genome assembly GCA_963921515.1 of Calotriton arnoldi. Lineage (NCBI taxonomy): Eukaryota > Metazoa > Chordata > Amphibia > Caudata > Salamandridae > Calotriton > Calotriton arnoldi. The sequence goes on from CAWUFW010000115.1 coordinate 1,356,877, forward strand.
CTCCCAGACCCATCATCGCCTGGCTTCTCAACTATAGGGACCGAGACACTGTTTTGAGGCTGGCAAGCTAGAAGCGCAATCTCAGCCACGGAGGCAACTCCATTTTCATATACCCAGATTTTACTAAGGCCTGAAAGAAATTTGTACTGTTCAAACGCAAGCTACAGCAGGCTAACATTTCCTACGCCATGTTATTTCCGGCGCAGCTCCACATCTCCTTCCGAGACAAGCAGCATGTGTTCAACACCCCTTAACAGGCCCAGGAGTTCCTGAAAAGAGAAACTCGCCGCACGACTCCGTCCAGGGAAATTGACAACAACCCTGGAGCGGCATCCCTGCTATCAGACATTGGCTAGACCAATGCTCTTTAGACCCCAGAGCACACGCACTAAAGGCCTCATTGTGCCACCTTGGGCTAGCACCCAGACGAACATTAACCACATGGAAGTATGACAATACACATGCCTTGGCGTCTCCTTCCCCCTCGCATTACTCTGACTTTCTTCCTCCGATACCCTCCTGCTTTCGAGACATGGCAACCTCAACTGACTCCTCCTGGTAGAAGAACTCACCTACCATCCAAATCGACTCACCTGATAGCTATTGAGGCAGAGGAAGACCTTAGAACTCATTCTACTCCCGGGCACCCTCGTTCACTCGAGGTGCACTGCCAGGAGCTCTGGCGAATACCCCCAATGGGAACCCCCACTGACAATCTTATGGATTAAAATTAAGGCTCCCTGTTTTCCATTTTTACGGATTTTTACAGATAAATACAGACAGAAAACAATGTGTTTTCTGTCTGCATTTATTTTTAAAAGTGGATAAATACAGAAAATTGTGCTTCTTTTAAGTGACTCTCTGTGCTGTCTTTCATGAATTGTAGCCCAACAGCTGAGCAGACAGGCAGCATGGGAAACTAAAAAACAGGATGAAATTTCTTTAAATAATGGCATATGTCAACATACATTTGTGGTATAATCTAATATTTAGTGGATGTATTATTACGTGATATTTGGCAGCTTAAACAGTTAAATCACGACATACATCAAAGAATGAGTGCTTCTCCGTCAGTTAAATAAATATGGAAATGTACAGTTTTACAACCTCATTTATAAACAAAACATAAAAGAAATATGGATAAATACACATTAAATGGCCAAAAAAAGAGTATGGATAAATACAGAAGAAATTGTTAAAAAAATAAATACCATAAAACCGGGAGCCCTAATTAAAATACTACTTTTCTACTCTCTTTGCCCCCTGCTCTACAATCCACTCACATCTTCTCCTTCTACACTCTTCCCGTCTTTCTGGCAACTCTCAAGCTTTCTGCTCTCTTACTGCTCTCTCCATCCCTCTCTAGCTACCCCACTTGTTGGTACCCAATCAACGGAGTACCTCACTGTCCATCTTAGGCAAAGTGCTGTTAGTCCAGTTTTCGCCCCTGTTGGGCATTAAGGCGGATATACATTCGCCAGCGGGATTGGGCTGCTGGTGTGCGGGGGGGGGGGAGTTAAAGAAGTTACAGGCTGCAGAGTGCCACATCATTATCTTCGTCCACATGTACGCACAACATCACCACTACAACATCTACAAATCCCTATGACACGTCAACACCTAATCACCATTACCAATCAGACCACCGCGCAGAAGCCACCACACCCCTGCACACGGCCTGCATCAACTTGTTGACATGGAACGTGCGCGGGCTGCGTGACCCCCGCAAGCAAAGACACATTCTCGGATACCTTGACAGACACAACATTCAAATAGCAATGCTACAAGAGACACATCTAAGTCTCACTGCACGGGTCTCCTTCGCCTCGAAACGGGAGGCCCACTGAAGCTTTGCTTCATACTCTACCTATGAACCGAGGGACAGCTATACTGATCAAGTCCAATGTCCAATATCACCCAGCTGGCCCCATACAAGATCCTCAAGGCAGGTTTTGTGTAATGTGGTGACACATAGCCACACAATCTGTCACACTGGTGAACTGCTACGGACCCAACGTATACGACACTAATTTCTTCACCAAGCTATTGGGGCTCATACTAGATGCTGGCTCCACACACTTAATATGGTGAGGCGATTTCAATACCACACTAGACCTAAGTGTGGACCGCTCACACAGCACATCAAGCTTCCATGCCAAAGCAGGGATGCAACTGACAAGAATCATGACAGATCACCAGATGCTAGACGCGTGGAGGACGTTACACACCGCACGACAGGAAGGCACATTCTATTCTAGTGTTCACTCTAGTTGGTCTTGCATTGACTTTTGGTTAATATCACGTGGACTAGGCATCTGGCTAATTAAAGCTGGACACCCTGCGCAAACGTATTCATATCACTCACCGGTCCGGTTACAACTAAAACCCCCGGGAAACAACCCCCCCACCAGTCATGGCGACTCCAGGCCACCACTCTCCTAGATGGCTGTTTCCGAACAGAACTAGGGCAGGAAATCCATGAGTTCTTCCCCGGAAATCTAGATTCTGTCCCAACCTTGGCATGCATGTGGGAGGTCTTTAAGGTGACCACACGAGGCATCTGCATCGCAAAGGGAGGGGAGGGATCCCACGCGATATTCATACAATGCTCAAAAAGTTAGAAACAGACATTAAAGCTATAGAAACCCAAAGCGGGGACGTTCCCAATAGACAGAAACAGGCCCAAATAAGGGAATTAACCACAGAATATCAAGCCACGGCGGAGAGAGAAGACCTATCTGCACCAAATATCAGCAAGCCCGATGGTATGGGGAGGGGGAAAGACCAGGGAGGGTGCTGGCGGAGGCGGTACGCTCCCCCAGGTTTTCTAACTATATTCTAGAGATGGAGGATGGTGATGGCTCCTTATGCAGAGACACTGAAGACATCCTCAAAATCTTCTCAACTTTCTACTCCTCCCTATACTCCACATGCAGGACCAGACACATAGACATAACTGGCTACTTGGATGACATAGCCCTTAGATGGATTAGTGATGCACATAGAGAGTTCCTCTCAGCAGATATTGAGGAAGAGGAAATCCGTGCGGCGATAATGCAACTGAGCTCTGGCAAGGATTCAGGGCTGGACGGCCTACCAGCCGACTTCTACAAATGTTACGCGTATGCCTTATCCCCTATTCTAAAAACAGTATACGAGGAAGCCAGAAGTTCTGGAATCCTTTCACTAACTATGCGCGAGGCATCCATCATTGCCATTCTCAAACCTGGAAAGACTGGCACCAAATGTGAGGCTTATAGGCCTCTATCCCTGATCAACTGTGACGCCAAAATATTGGCTAACAGTCTTAGCTTATTAATGGAAGGCTTGGTTCTGCCGGACCAAGTAGGCTTTATACCGGGGCACACCACTACTCATAACTTATGCACACTATTGGCCCTGATCTAAAACATAAACACTGAGCTGGCTGCAGTGGCAGTCTTTCTAGATGCCACCAAGGCCTTTGACTCACTTGAATGGGATTATATGTTTGCAGTCCTGCGGAGAATGGGGCTTTCCTCGTTTCTATCCTGGATCACACTGCTCTACAGTGAACCGTGATCCACTGTACAAACCAATGGCAGCAGGTCTAAGTCGTTCCCAATCTTGCGAGGCACCAGACAGGGGAGCCCGTGTCACCCCTCCTTTTTGCACTAGCAATTGAGCCCCTAGTGGCTAAACTGCGACAGCACCACAGAGAGTATGCGTTGAGATACCCCTCTCAACACCTTCTATGCCAATGATATAACGCTTTATCTACGAGACCCACGAATCAGTTTCAATCCCATACTCAGAAAAATCATACGGTTTGGAGAATTGTCTGGGATTAATATAAACTGGAGCAAATTCCCCCTCACTCCCAACACTCTACAATTTGAACTAGACTATCCATTAACTTGGTGCAACGCGGAGATAAAATTCCTAGGAGTAACAGTGTCTAGGGACAGGCAGGAGAGACGGTGAGAGCAAATTATGGGACCGCCATTACCTCAATCTCAGCCTCGATTTCCCATTGGAAATCACAACCCTAATCATTAGCAGACAGGATCTCTCTAATCAAAATGGTTGTTTTGCCCAAGCTGCTTTATCTCTTTCTCAATATACCTTATCCCCCCGGTTGCCCGTTTTTCCAAACGCTTCAAACTCATCTAACTAGGCTGGCCTGGGGAGGCAAACAACCAAGAGTGAGCTTGACCACACTTGCTCTGCCTTTCTCGTGAGGGAGGTTTGTAACACCGGATATGAAGCTATACTACCTATGCGCGCAAGTCCATAATGCGACTTATTGGATTAATCCACCCCCCTACATGCCCTATTTAGCCATTGAGCAAGGATATATGGACCCATTACCTCTGACTTCTTTCTTAGGGGCTAGAGTCCCGGGCGAGGACACTGCACCAACCTAGCGTGGAGAAGCTTAGCAAGACGGATGCACAAATCCCTATTATAGCCACCCTTATTGCCTCTACCTTTCCATCATTTGATCCCGGTAACTCACGAGGCCACCTGCTGCAACATGCCTCGCAGAAGGGGAGGGGATACATGGAGGGACCTATATTAGGAGGGAATATTCAAATATCGAAACACACTACTGAATGACGAACCTACACCACCACTGGAAATCTTTTTATATACCAGAATTAGACAGGACGTCAAGACCGCCACACCAGCTTTTCCCCATGAACCCCCATTCTAGATACACTACATACCTTCCTGCAAGCGCCTGGACAGCCACAGGCGGTTTCTAGACACTATTGCGCTGCCCTCACAGAGCGTCTGAGCCTGCAGACAGGATTGCGGACTGGGTGGGACATGGAACTGGACACACCACTTACTGATGAGCAATGGCTCTACTGCTGCAAACAAACAGGTTTGATAACTGCCAGTAGCTGATTGCGCATCATACACTTTAATTTTTTGCATAGAGTGTACTATACACCAGCAAGGCTTTACAGATACAAGCTACGATCAGACGACCGCTGTGACAGGTGTGGACAGGAGAGAGCAGACTTTCTGCACCTAGCCTGGCAATGCAAACAAATACATCAATACTGGTTGGAGGTGGGGGATGCACTGTCCCAGATGGTAGTAACCCCCATTCACCTTACTCTGATTGTAGCACTCTTAGGCTACACAGAGGAACTCCTAGTCACACACAGGAAATTCATTTCAATGGGACTTCTCCTGGCGAAACGCAGAGTGGCGTGCCGATGGAGTCAGGGAAAGGCCCCCAAATTTAAAGATTGGCTGACCAACCTAACACAGTGCAGGGAACAACTGACATATGCAGAGCTTCTGCCACTGACCTCCCAACCACAAGATATCTGGGACCCCCTACTGACATATCTGAGAGAAGCTGCAGGCTGAAGTGTCCCACAACAGACATATAGAGAGTTGGGGTGTCGGAGGGCACGCTGGAGGGAGTCCACTGCCGTGCAGAGATAGCGGCAGTCCCACACTCGGAGGGGGAGACGAGTTGTATTTGTCACATTCATGCGCGCAGATCACAATGACACTGCAGAACCCTGTCGCGCATTTCAGTGGTCTGATGTGGGGACTTTGAGGGAGATGATGATTGCTTCTTAATTGCTTATTCGGAAGTTGCAATTGTTATTGACTATGGAAGCAAAGCACCATGATATAAAATGTTAATGCACTACTGTACCTAATGGGTTCAAATTTAATAAAGAATTAAAAAAAAAAGGTTTTGGAAGCTCCCCCTTACTTTGAGTCTTTTCATGGGGGCTGCTCCTCTTTGTGGGTGGCCTGCGGAACTGCAGTGCCCCCATGGCCTTTGCTGTCTGGTCCACTGCTGTGCTGAGTAAAATTCTCTCCAGTAAACTAATTTTGGCTTGCACCTCATGCGTAAAGGGAGGCTGCCCTCTTTGCTATTATTTAGCGAGGTGTTTCAGAATTTGCAACCCTCCATTGTGCTGCTGCATCTCTTTCTATCTTTTACCCAGCGTCTCTACCCTCTTGCTCTCCTTCACAGGAGGACGTCCAATGGAGTGGGAGACAATGGCTCTCTTCATTGCAGTGCCCACTATGATGGAATCTGCCGCCGCATTGCTCTGATGTATATGGCGTCCTTTTATGAGTGTTTATATTTTTTCTCAACCCTTGAAGTTACTGATTTGCAGCCTGCCGGTTCTTTGAATGCCTCCCTTCTTTGGTCTAGATTGCTTGGCAGCATTGGGAGGTATTGGCTCCTGTTCTGTGAGGGTAGAAGGGTCTCTAGCAGGAAACCAGCCTGTGCTTGCTTTACCTCAAGTTGCACTCCATACTGGTCTGTGGCCGTTGTGATCACTGCATTATGCTTAGGGATATCATCTGGTGGGGATGGTCTCGACAGATAATCGTTCAACTCCCTCCTCTGGTGAGTCGGTGTCTAGGTCTTGCCACTGGTCGTTGACACTTTCGAAATCCTGGAACATGCTCTAGCCCTCCAATTCTTCTTCAAAGAACCACTCCTGCTCTTCTTTCTGGGGCTCAGGTGTACAGAATGTTTCGAGATCACCCTGTTCTTCCTCCGCTCAGCATTTCTCCCCTATCAGTTTCGAAGAGATCTGAATTTTATCGAGGGATGCACTGAAACCCCTCTTCCTCTGGAGGATCGCAGCCATTTTGGCCTCAAAGGGGGCTCTCTACTTCTGCTTGACTTGGAGCGCTATTTCTTTGGTGTTGAGCATGGTCCGTGTTCTTTTCGTTGGAATTGGGGGTCTAGGTTCGCCTCCTTTGCCCTCTCCGTTCTGCAACACCTTTCGACGTAGAGTGTTTGAAGGAGGAGCATCCTCCACTGGTGTCCCCGTTTCAGGACCCGTGGGGGTCCTTATGTTCTGACTTTTCTTCTGTCAATGATGGTTTTGGTGCAGAGGAGGTCTTGAACGGCCTCAAGTCCATAGGCTTCTGCTCAGCTTCACTAGGATTTTGGGTGTTACCTTAAAATATATTTGGCGCTCTCCCTCCTCATATTTTTTGCGGCAGCAGCTCAGGCTCGATTTTGCTTCCCTTTGGCGTCAAATCTTTCCTCTGCACCACCTCTAAGTCCTTGGCGTTCTCTTCGTTGTCAGCTGACAGCCCAAACTCCCTCAGTGAAGGAGTCCCATTCTGTGCCTGCATGGTGGCACAGCATGACCGTCTATGCTTCTCTCTGGTTCAGAGTGTATTGGTTGGAACTCAGAAAATGCCTCGTAGCCTTCGACGCTATGGTCCTGTGGCAGACAGAGGATGCAGACCTGATGGTTGTTCGTTTGGGTGAACTTGTGCTTATTCCAGTCCCTTGTCTGTGCATTCTCTGACCGCATGTTCGGTCACCCATGCAGTGTACCTACTTTTTCGGTGTTCTGTTATGCTTTCAGTGTCTTCAGTATTCTCTTTATATGATCTCTGTAGACCGTTTTTCTCCGAGATTCGCTCAACAATCCGTTGAATGTTCTTACTTCTTTTTTGGCATTTGTGGAGCTTCAGCTGTTGCTTTCAGACCTAACAGCAGAAATAAAAAAGCTGAAGATGGCGACCATGCACAGGGGCTTCCGCGGCGCCCATCTGATGTCATAGAGAGATGGATATACCACAAAATGGGAACAGAAAAGGCCCAAGAAACATAGAAATAAAAAAAAAAGGAGAGGGAGTGAAAGAGAGCTAAGTAAAGTATTCTGGATCCAACCAATAGATGATAGAATAATGTAAAGCATGTGAATCCACAAAACATTTTTTTTAGCCTTGTGAACAAGGTATGCCAAATTCACTAAAGAACTAGTTACTTACCTTTGGTAACATCCTATCTGATAAGACTCCGCAGATTCATTACCTTAGAATTATCCCCAGGTGTCAGACTGGAACCGGAAGCAGAACCCCTGCTGCTACGGGAGGTGGCATCGTTCGGCTCCGCATGGCATTGTCGGCCGTGTTGGAAGTGACATGCGCGGTGCCTATGTATGCGCCACCCCAACGCACTGACCAGCGGTGGCTGCTCCATTAGGGAGGAAAAGTGTTGCCCCATTGCAAATTCAAACATGAAAAATAAAAAATAAAATGATAATAAAACAATTTCATTTTATCTTTCTTCCTGCAGGCTGCCTGCTGAGCCGACTGAGCCAGTCTTAGGGCAGGGTGAGGTCATCCTGATGGACAGCAGCTGCAGCAGGAGGAGGAGGAGGAGTGGAAGGCACTGCACGTGCTGGTTTGGCCAACTGTCCTAGGAAGGCCAAACCGACATGTGCACTTAGCAGCCTCCAACCCTAGCTGTGTTGCACAGCCGGGTGGAGAACAGGCACAGGCTCCCAGTCCCTGTGTGAGCACAAAACCAGCCTGCTCAGCCCAATATCGGCGCTTCTCTCATGCTGGGTGATACTATTACCAGCATGACAGTAGCATCTAGATTGGCCTAGGGGAGGATGGGAGCCTGTGTGGCCTGTGTGCAGTGCACGCCCATGGATTGCCAGGAGTCTGGACAGGAAGAGAAGAGCTCTGAGAGAGCTCCACTCAAGCAGCCTTCGTGTTGTCACTACCTGTGGGCAGGATGTTGTGGTATGGGCCCAAGGCCCTCCCCTCTTCGCCCTGTGCTGTCACCTCTTTTCCTCGGAGCTGCGCCAACTGCCGCTCAGCAATGGAAGGCATGGGTTTAAAAACACGATGCAAGCTGACTGTTCCACCTTCCGATTCTGGAACTGAGAGAAACTGGGCGAGGAAGAAGAGGGTGACTGGGAAGGAGAGGGGACTTGCACTGTGGACCAATAACAACGACATTCCCACCCACCCTTCAATCGTTCCGAAAGCAAGGAAAGAGTCAGAGTCTTGCATCCGTGGATGGACCACCGAGACACCCTCTAGACCAGGTAGCGGGGCTCCGCCCACATACCATTCTCTTCCTCTTTACCCCCACTCTATTACCAGTCAATGAGGTACGGAATGACGGACAGTGGGTGGGGTTTGGCAGCAAGTGCATTGACCGGTTAGGCTACTATTCTGTCAGGAAGAACTTAAAGCTAATACACTTTTCTTTGGGGCATACATTTTCTTCAATGTCTTAACTTCGATATGGATGTTCTGATCTGGCTACTAATTAGGGTTGAAGTTCACCAAGAGATAGTGTATATGGTGGGCAGGTGCACACCTCTAAGCGCTTTAACGCTAACACTGTGTATAACGCCTTCTTACACTCGTGCATTTGCACTGGGAAAATTGCTGACACCCAATAAAAGAAAACAGGGCTCATGCACTAGGTCACTGGCTTCCTCAACGCGATCCTAAAACAGGAATTGATTTAATAATATAAAGTAAATAGTTGAGCAGTTTTAAATGGGACTATAACGCATGGCAGTCAGCTCCATAGCTTAATAGATCTATACTTCCATGAGGTCATTGTAGGAAGCGCATGGAGAAGAGACAGAGCCCATTTGATGATGATAATTTGTTTTCTGTATAGTACCTGCTACCCCAGTTTTCCAATTTTGTAATTGTACTGCTTACGGGTGTAACTATCAGCCAAGTTAGCAGTACTATCCGCTTCAGCAGCATGAACCACTGAGTTGGCCCAAGCTTCTTGTGAATTGAACTAGTGACATGCCATCAAAGCGTTAAGCTTATAACTCACTAAATTATCCTAGGATATTGCCAGGCTCCTACAGGAATCATCTGAAACCCCTCATCCTTTTCTTACAGAGGGATGCAGGTTGGACCCGAGGTCACATTGCTTTCCTGAGACCTACTCTTTACGAGGGTTTATGATAGGAGGAAGTACAGTGAGGTGAGTTTGGGGGTTTTGGTAAAATGGGATTTAAGAGGCCTGCTGCTTAACTGGCTGCCCTGTGCTTTGGGGCATAAAATGCTTTCTTGTGAAGTGTTTGCTTTGACAGAATTGGTCAAGAATACATATATTTCACTGGTGCAATTTCAGGCAAATTCCCACTGACATTAGGACAGGCCCACTAGTGCAAAAGTTGCTTATGCACCTGTCAACCTGTCAGGCAGGATAATGCCGGTATAAGGTTGCAGCACCGGAGCAATTTACGTAATCTGGAAACGTCAGCACAAAATCAGCATGACACCAGGGGAATTCATGTCATCTGGAAAGGCTGGTGTGCGAATGAACAGCTGCGATCGATCTGACAAAGGGCTATTTAGCTAAAGCAACTACAGCCTGCCTCTTGGACGGGCATTTACGAAAATAATACACTAATAAATGCGGCATTGTCATACAGGATCTGAAATTCCACTGTCAAATCTGCTTATATCGTATGGCATAAGATAACTCTTATCCCATACCCCTTCAGTGTGAAGTGAGTTGGTTTTGGCTTCCCTACTGTACTTAGATTGTGACTAAACGTGCAGCCTTTAGCAATCCTGGTTGACGCATTCTCATCTTCTGGCAAGCTAGGTAAAAAGCCACAAATGTAGCCATGACAACGGGAATCTTACACAACGCAATTAATTAAAAAAGCATTTTCATCCTACCAAGTACTGCTGCCGGCCGCCACCACCCAAATATAAAATTAGAGAATTGTCAACTGCATAAACCCCACCTAATTGCATGCAGGCGTCCATACGTAAATTGCATTTTAAATGTCATTGCGGCTTTGAAGGTTCAAAAACATTACTATAGATATCAATCAGTCAAAATTGTTTGTCATTTGCCTGTACGCTTTGATCACAAAAAGAAGAGGGAGAACAATATAATAATAATCGGTGTCAGTAAGTGAATTAAAGGAAAAAGCACCGTGCTTTAAAAACTGCCCTCACACACAGCAAGCTGTGTCATGCTTCATCATAGGGCTGCTAACACACCTCCGTGTAAGCCCTACACTGGAGGTGGAGCAATAGGGAGGGGAAGACAATACAACATACAATATAGAACCAAGGGTGAGAAAATGTGCAGAAAAAGTGATCTAAAAGCTGGTCATAGGGAATCCTTCTTAACAATTTTAATATTAGGTCCCCTGTCCAGTATTAAAAGCTTGCTGTGTGTGAGGGCAGTTTTTAAAGCACGGTGCTTTTTCCTTTAATTCACTTACTGACACCTATTATTATTATATTGTTCTCCCTCTTCTTTTTGTGATCAAAGTCTGAGTGGGAGGTCGAAGAGGGACTTTGCCCTCTCACCCCTCTGTTCTAGTGTGTTCCTATTTGCCTGTACGCCCCACCACTTTCGAATGTCACTGGCTGCCACTGGCACAGACATCAGTTCATTTTGTGACTTTCCACGCCAGAAGCGCAGAGCCACTAAGAACACTGACCACTGGGGTGGAAAGCTAGGACCCTGAAAGGGGGACAGACCAGACCCTAGAAATCTGTTTGAAGAGCAGGGAGGATGGGTTGGTAAGAAATCTGCGGCTGAGTACAGTCTCTACCAGATAAGACGTTACTGAAGGTAAGTAACTTGTTCATCTGATAGAGACTTTAAGCTGAAGATTCTTTACCTTAGAATAGATACCAAAGCAATACCTTCCCCGAAGAGGGTCTGATTTTAGGCTAAAAAGTCCTGCAGGACAGAACGAGCAAAGTGCCCATTCTTACGGACCTGACTGTCCAGGCAGTAGTGTTTGGTAGTGAGCACGTAAACCTTCCAGGGGTTGCTTTTTGTCCAATGTAAAGCAGATTTTAATGCAGAGCATGATCCATCGGTAGACAGGGACGGACTGGCCATAGCGGACACCGGGCGTTTCCCCGGTAGGCCGCTAGGGTGGGGGCCGGTATTGGGCCCCTGGGGGCTGTTTTTGTTACCGGGGGTCGGCAATATCTGCCCCCTGTAACAAAATCGTCCGAAACCGGCCCTCGCAAACTGTTCGGCTGCACTCCCCCTCACCCCAGGGCGGGCCGGCTGAGCAGTTTGCCAGGGCCGGTTTCTGTTCCCAGTCCGGCCCCGTCGGTAGATGGTCCATTTCTGCAAGGCCTTCTCTTTCTTGGCCCTGACATACCCCACGAAGAGTTGAGTGTCCACCCAGAATGGTTTTGTGCATTCAAGGTAGAAAGACAAAGTTCTTTTTCGGTCAAGCCAGTGGAGTCTCTCCTCTTCCTTAGACGGGATGAGGCAGGGCATACAAGGTAGGCAAGGTGATGAGCTTTCCTACATGGAATGGGGCAAGTACCTTCGGCAAGAAGGATGCTCAAGTCCAAAGGACCAGTTTGTAAGGGAAAAAGGAAATGTAGGGAGGTTGAAAGGACAGAGCCTGAAGTTCACTGACCCTCCAAGCAGATGTAATTGTCACTAGAAAGGCAATCTTGATGGTGAGGAGCCTAAGAGGGCAAGAATGAAGCGGCTCAAAGGGAGTACACATTAGAAAAGTAAGAACCAGGTTCAGGTTCCAATGAGGCATAACAAAGAGAGCTGGGGGGAAACGTGTTGCAGACCTTTGAGGAACCTATTTACAATGGGGGACTTGAAAAGAAAAGGTTGATCTGGCAGCTGCAGAAAAGTGGAGATAGCAGATAGATAACCTTTGAAGGTGCCCATTGCAGATCCCTCCTAGGCCAGGTGAAGAATAAACAAAAGAACTTGATAAAGGGGAGCAGACAGGGAATCCACCTGTTGCTCAGGACACCATGCCACAAATGTATTACAATGGGCGGCGTATACGTCTTGGTGGAGGGATGCTTGCCAACCAAAGAAACATAGCAGACTTCGGTCAGAAGGTCGAAATCTGCCAACTGTTGCCGCTCAATCTCCACGCATGAAGACAGAGTTGACAGGGCTAGGTGCGGAACCCTCCCCTGCTGCTGTGACAGAAGATTCTCCCGAAGGGGCAGCCTGATAGGAGGACCGATGGCAATGCTCAGCAGCTACGGATACCAAAATCTCTGAGCCCAGGCCAGAGCCACAAGGATGGCTTGGGCCCGGCTGTTCCTGATTTTTTTGAGGACTGGGTGGAGGAGTAGTATGGAAGGAAAGGTGTACAGAAGGCCGGAGCTCCACTCGAGACAAAAAGTGCCTCCGAGCGAGAGCTGCCTTGGTAACTCCAGCGCGGAGAACTGCTGACATTGCACTTTGTCAACGGTGGTGAATAGATCGCATTAAGGCTCTCCCCACTGTTGAAAGAGACCTTGCACCACCCCGGATGGAGACGCCATTCGTGATCCGCTATGCATCGTTGGCTGAGTTCGACTGCCCTGGCGTTCAGAGACCCCACAAGGTGTTCAACCACCATATCTATGCCCTGAAGTTCCAGCCATGTCCATTGGTGCAGGGCCTCTTCACAAGGGGTGAACAACCCTACCCGCCATGTTTGTTGCAGTACCACAAGGTGGTGATGTTGTCCGTGAACACCTGCACTAGCCTTCCCTTGATAGAGGGTAGAAAGGTTCTCAATGCCAGCCAGATCGCTCGAAGCTCCCACAGTTTTTTGTGGAGCCAGGTTTCCGCCGGAGACCAGAGCCATCTGATCTCCACCTCTCCCAGATGGCTGCCCCATCCCTGGAGTGATGCATCTGTCACTACTGTCAGATCTGGTTGGGGAAGGGAGAGGGGTCTGCCGGTCGTGGTTTGTTAACTACCACTGCAGATCTGTTGCAGTGCCCTCCGAGATCTGGACCTGTCAGAGAGATTTCTCTGATGCTGCGCCCACTGGAACTTCATTGCCCGCTGCAGGGCCCACATATGCTAGTGGGTATGTGCCACAAGCAGGATGCAGCAGGCCATGAGTCCCAGCAGCCTCAGAGTCAGTCTCACTGAAACCCAGGATAGAGACTGAAATATTGGTATTGTAGTAAGTATATCCTGGACTTGCCACTCGGGAGGATGAGCCCAAAACTGCACTGTGTCCAGAACAGCTCAGATAAAAGGGAGCATCTGAGAAGAGTCAGGTGTGACTTCGATATATTGCCAGTGAATCTCAGAGAGTGTAGGAGATTCGCTGTAGTCTGGAGGTGCCTGGGACGAGACCACCTCCAACAGTTAGTCGTTGAGGTAGGGGAAGACTGGCAACCTTGATCGCCGCAGATGAGCTGCAACCACCAGCCTCACCTTGGTGAACACTGTGAGCGGCGCTGGTAAGTCCGAAGGGGAGAATGGTGAATTGAAAGCGCTCTTGTGAACCGCTGGTAACATCTGTGGGCAGACAAGACAGGGATGTGGAAGTATACGCCCTGCAAGTCAAATGCTACCATCCAGTCTCCTGGGTTCAGGGCAGACAAGACTTGAAAAAAAGTGTGAGCATTTTGAATTCCTCCTTTTTGAGGTGGAAATTGAGAGGGCGCAGGTCTAGGATAGGATGAAGGCCTCCATCTTTCTTGTAACCAGAAAGTGGTGGGAATAGCAACCATGACCTACTTCTGATGCTGGCACACTCTCTATGGCTCCCTTGGCAGACAGAACTGCTATTTATTAGTACGGAGAGACTGTCCTCAGTCAGCCTGTTGTGAAAGAGTGATATGGGTGGAGTGGCAGTCACGAAGGGAAGGGAGTATCCCCTCTGGACAATTTGGAGAACCCAGTGGTCTAATGTTATTGACCTCCAGTTGTGAAGGTGATGGTGCATCCTGTCACTCACTTGTTACCCATGATGGCCGGAGGGCAAACTAGGGGCTTGGAGGCTGCAGCTGCCGGGGGCAGGGGCGTGTGTGTGTGCGCGCGCACTGGGCAGACCTCTGACTGTGCCCACGGCTAAGCAGAGGGTGGAAAGCTGGCAGGCCGCGGTGGCTTGGTGGGGAGAGGCGCAGCTGGAAGTTCCTTCCGTGGCAACGGAAGGTGCGAAAGGTGAATTGAAGTTGATGCGGGGGGCATGGAAAGACCTGGCTGTAGCCCTGCTCTCCTTGAAGCACTCCAGCGCAGAGTCCGCCCTGTCTCCGAAGAGACGGGAGCCATCAAAGGGCATGTCCATAAGCGAAGCTTAGACATCCCCTGAAAAGCCAGTTGTACTCAGCCAGGCGTTGGTGCCTTAAGGCCACTGACTAAGAAACCGCTCTTCTTAGCGAGTTGGTCGTGCCAATCCACATCTGATTGTGAACTTGGCTGCATCTCTCACATCAGCCATAGCTTGAGAGAGGATGGTCCAGCCTCCATTGGGACCACAGACAGCACCTGCGCAACCAAATCCCGCAGTGAATGGGAGTAACTGCCCAATAGACATACGGTGTTCACAGACCGCAATGCCAGGCTGGCGGAAGAATTCTTTTTTTTTGCCTAAGATGAACAGCCTCTTGTTTTCCCTATCTGGTGGAGTGGTAGGGAATGCACCAAGATTTACTCAGGAAGTGGAGGCTTGGACCACCAAGCTCTCGGACGTGCAGTGTTGGGGAAGGAAGAAGGGGTCCCCCGGGGCGAGGAAATGGTGCCGGGCAATTGTCCTATTTACAGAAGCCCCTGTGCAGGGCTTGGACTAGGCCCGAGCAGATTATCTGTAAGGGCTTTGTTAAATGGGAGAAGCAGTTCTGAAGGCGTGACTCCCAGCTGAAGCAACTCCGTCTTGACAGCCACTAAGGCAGATTAAGGTCCAGGACCTCGGCCACCCTCCTCAACACCATAGCAAATGTGGCATCCTCCTCTGTCGCCATGGTAGGAGGAGAGACCAAACCTGTATCTGGAAAGGTGTCCAGTGAACTGGCATCCACCAGTTCCTCACACCAGTCCATGTTAGGGTCTAGGGGCTGGTATTCTTCAGGATCCAGTGGCCCCTCCCAATGTTCCCCAAGTCTTAGCCCATGGTAATAGGGCTCAGGCTCCAGTCTGGAAGGTATGACTCCAGTCGGCGTTGGCTGATGCCCATCCGGCTCAGTGTCGGAGATGGGGACAAGAATGGGGGTGGCACCAGGAGTGCCGACGTTGGGGAAGGTTGAGGTGGTACAAACCGGCACAGGTCTGGATCCATCTGTGGATCCATGGGGTCCGACTGGCGCCGAGGGAGAACCTGTTGTCAGGGAACCAGTAGGGCCCCTCTCCCGAACCCACGCACCCGAAAGCGCACCAGCGGGCCACCCAAATATGAGGTGCATGGCCTCAGAGAATTTGCGGAGTTAGGCAGGGGTCGCTCCCGGAAACTTTGGGAGGCTAGGAGTCAGCCCAGGAGCAGGCTCAACCGCGGAGCCAGGTCCTGAATGACAAGGTTCCCTTGTCTTGTTGGATGACTTTGATGGATGGTGTCGAGTCGAAGACCTCTTTGACTTCTTAATCTTTGTCTTTTTTTATGGGACTTACCTGAACGCCCAGACAACTTTGATGAAAATCGTTCGCTCCAAGAACCGATCCCGGGACCTTGCTTTCGTCCGGGATAAAGACCGTCACAACATTGTACGTCGAGCAGCAAGGAGCTTGAGGGACTACTCCCTCAAAGCCTTGGGGAGCATGGCACGGCAGTCGACACAGGTCTTTGCGTCATGCTCAAGACTCCAGAGGCAGACAAGGTGCAAATCCGTCTCAGACATCTGCCAGTGACAGGTGACGCAGGGCTTGAGTCCAGCCTTTCTAGTGGAAATTCCTGCTGCACCAGGAGAAAAAAATCTCCAAAAACTTTGACAAAAAGTCAAAAAGGTCAGTCAAAAAATGACTGGGGGTGTCTCTCTCCGTATCTGCGCTGACTGGCGCAGAATGGAACAAACTGACATCAGCGTGCTGGGGTGGTGCGTATATAGTCACTTCCGGCACGAAGAACGCCACATGGAGCCGAACAAGCCACCTACCGGTGTGCAGGGGCACTGCTCATGAAAGATTTCCAGACCCAGTCCGACGTCTGGGGATAATTCTAAGGTAAGGAATCTGTGGCTATAAGTCGCTATCAGATACAATATTAAAACATGTTGAATAATTTGTGGATGTATTTTATTGGTACAGTGATTTGAAAAATAAGATATGAGCAATTACGCCAGAAGCCATGTCCAGTAGAAGATGGATTATATCACTTCTGAAGTCGATATTGTGACACAAATTCAGAATTCTGACAATTTTATCTTGTCATCAGCAGATCATTTGGTAAGGAGTCATACAATCAGTCCTTATTTTCCCAAGTATTGGGGGGGAAAAAAGATTGACGGCTAATCAATTAGCATGCACCTTTAAATGATGTATCTGTAACTGATTCTTTGTTAAACTCTTGGGCCAGGAATGTAAAGGTTTCACCGATGTATGTCTGTAGACAGCATAAAATGCAAATGGGACAAGAGTTGTTTCAAGCGCTTTCAAGATAGTTGTCACTACAAGGCTAGCTTTCGCAAAGGTGTTATCAGAATACCATCATCATCCCAGTTTCCTACCATGTGTATCAGGGTTGTGAAATTTTATAAAATATCTACTTGCCCAAGGGACTGGATCCTTCAGAAATCTATTTGTCCTGTAACAAAAAACACTTGTCCCTTATGGTGCCATGCAGTGAGGTGGCAACTTATGGCTGAATTCTCACTATATCAAAGCTCTGATAATAACCTCTCTGATTATACATGGACTCATTTTATATAAGGGATTGGATTCCAGCAAACCTCTGATTTGACACTTTTCTGCACATCTACACACAGGGGCCAAAGATAAGCAGGAAGCTGTAGATCTACAGCTGGAATGCTCGAAGTCTGTTCACACCCACAAACTAACATATTTAAAGTTATCACCAACTCCTCTCTGATCTATTTACACGTTGTAAAAGTTTGGAAAGTTAGACCTGAAGGCAGGGAGGGGTAAAATGTTTTCCAGGATGGGAAAGAATGTTGTGTAGGCAACGTGAATTTGCAACTGCTCAGCAGATCTTCATGAGCAAATGTATGTGTGTATTTACTCATGCGAAAATAACATTCACAAACATTGTTAGTAGTATTGTTTCTAGACCTATTTGTGTAAACTCCTTTGAATGTCTAAAAGTTGTAAAACTGCACAATTGCATGGACATATACGTGCGGGGGTACTTTTAAGACTTTCTACAAGATACAGGGGTCTAAAGTATTTTCATACTGCCCAGAATGGTTTTCCAATGATTCTCTATTAATAAACTTTTTTTTTTTAAATATTGGAATGCCGCAAAAATGTTTAAGTAGATGATGCCTCAGAGAAATTATATTTAAAGTTGCGGGCCGTGGCCAAGAGCATAAAGATGGCGGTCGCACTCTAAGAGTGCTACAGACCCCTCCGTCATCCGCTCACGTTCACGCTAGCACCGGGACTCGAGGTACCTACTGAGCAGCAGCTTTACTGGTCCTGACCTTGAGGGGCCAACACCATAGACTCAACACCGGCGGCCCTGTAACAAGGCGAGGAAGTAACGGGTAGCCACGTTGTTCGAGCGGATGAGCCCGCATTGCGGTGACCCCCTTGCCAACTTGCGCCGCTTTATAGCCCAGAGACTTGGACCTGTTCTCGTTCTTGCCTTCCTGGACCATGCAGCATTGGCCTCCCCCCCCCCCCCCGGTCGACTGTAGTGGTGCAGCCCCTGGTGTCCCGGGCGGAGCGGACGACCTGGTGAGGCGGACCCCAGCGGGCCTCTCAACAATGACAGTGACCGAGGGAAGGCTGTCGCCTCTGGCCCTGGACGTGGCGCGCACAGGGAGCCACAGTCCTAAGATGATCTCAACGGGCCCGGCTGGCCCCTGCCGAGCCTGGTGAGAGACCGGCATGAGGATGGTGGTGGAACCCACCTGATGCTGAGGACAAGGGAATTTGTGTAGTGGGGGATACGGAGCACACACCCCTACCCCTCCTCCCCACCCCCTCACTGGCTATACCTATTCAGGCCCCAGATAGGATGCAGGGCAGATATGGACATACATCGGTGCACAGTGAATCGTGGCCTGCATGCAAGGCTAGAGACAGGCGCGCTCACCGGGGTCCTGGTGGACGTCCAGCTCCACCCCCTCCTGCAGACAGTAGTGGCGCAGCATCTGTGCATCTGTGCATCTTCCCCTCCAGTGGCTCGCAACGTAGCGGTGGACCTTAAAAGCACCTACAGTTACCTGCTATGCCTCTGCCCCTCCGGTGCTTGGGATCCTGCAGAGAGTCCCTTAGGAGAGACCAGGGGCCACTGCTATACTCTTGTCCTGCCGCTTGGGGTCAACAACTCCTCGGAGGCTGTAGTGTATGCATCACCTGAACTGTGGCCCGGGTGTCAGACCTGTTGCTGTGTGGCTGGTGCTCCTGAGGGCTTCCCTTGTGCACTGCATCACCCCAGGGCCATTGAGCCAATGGGCTGCCTGGGGACACTGCCCATCTCCCGTGCATGAGTAGACCCTTTTACCCGGACCAGGGAAAAGCACATAGAATACTGCCTGGACGCCTGCGCTAGCCATCCGATTCTATACCCCGGCAGTCACCTTCTCTCACTGGAGGTACCATGGGCAAGGACAAACCGGCATGCCCAGCAGCCTCTCAGACGCGCATAGACCAGTATGCCACTACTCATGGCAACACCACTGGCGCCTCATCCAGCAAGTCCGCACCGTCTGAGTGCGGCCGTGCCACTATCCTTCAGGCTATTCACCCCTCTCAGGCCTCAGTAGAAACTAAAATAGGGGAGGTGCAAGTGTACATGGCACTTACAAGGAAAGACCTTAGAAACGCGACAGCACGGATCACCGAGGCAGAATCCTGCATATCCACTGTGGAAGATGACGTCACCACTCTGAAGACGCAGGTCTCCTACCTGCTCTCACACACTGCTGAACTCTACCGGCGGACGGAGGATGTCGAAAACCAATCCTGCCGTAATAATCTGCGTATCCCAGAGGGAGCGGAACCGCCCTAGGTAACCACCTTTCTAGAGGACAGGATTAAATTTTGATGCCCTCGGAACGCTTGTCCTGTGGTGGAGCTTGCACACCGTGCCTTGACACCAAAACCACCACCTGGTGCCCCTTACAGACCCATGATAGCCAGAATGCCATTTTGCAGGAAGCCCGCACTGCAGGAAGCCCGCACTCACACGGACGTATCCTACCAAAGACACAAGGTTCCAGTGTTCCCGAACTACACAAGGGAGGTGAAATCTCGGTAGCGATCGTATGCAGCGGTCAAGCAGCAGCTCCAAAATCTGAACTTGTCATATCGACTATTGTTCCTGGCACACCTCAGGGTGGTATTTGACAACAAATCCTTCTTCTTTGACACCCCTGAGGCCGCCTGAACCTGGCTCACTGAGGAAAGGCCACTATCACCCTTGCACAATTAACCACCTCCCAACCTGCAAGTGGCCGGAATGGCCAGGTTGGACACAGCCTCCAAGCCAAGGAGGCACCGTACTCGCTCACGGAGAGGGTTTAACACCAAGAGAGGGATCTCGCTGTCGCCTTCTTCGACAGCGGACAATCGAGCTCTGTCTCCAACACCAGCCCTTCCGGCCTATGGTCAACTTCACGCCGCCTCGGGCCGACATAGCCCTTCAGAATGTGTTACTACTCCACCGGCCGCTCTTGCGGAAGACACTGACCTCTCCAGGAGCCCTACAATCAGTTGATGTACTGTATCATTACCTCAGAAGACAAGATGAGACTGTCAACAGCTGCTTGACGATCCTGAGTCCTGCTATACCAAACATGATCCTTCATCATGGAGGGGTCCACCACTCCGTTCCCGAGTTCAGATTGAGTTCAACTTCTGTTATCATATATGGAACAACAGATGCTTCAGGGGTTGAGGTCTGGGGAGGGGGGTTGGTTGGGGAGGGAGTTGGGGACTATGTTTTGTTGAGGGTGTTTTTTTCTTGCTTTTGCCACATGATGAGATCCTTACCAATGCTTTCTTTTCACACACTTAATGCCACACTGGAAGTGCACCACTGCTTTTCTTACATGACAACGCTACCACCTTGCAGCCCGCCCAGGCTGGATTGCTCCCTACAACCTAGCCCTATGGCTTCAAGTTCCTGTGACCTAGAGCCCGTCCAGTTGCTCTCCTGGAACATCAATGGGCTGCTGGACCGTGTAAAGCGCACAGCAGTTCTGAAATAATCTCATTGTTTTCTGCAGGCAGTCCGAATGTTGCAGGAGACCCATCTGATTAGGAACCACTTTCCCTTTTTAGCGAGACAGGGATACGACAGGGTCTTCCATGCCGGCTTCTCGCGAGGTTTTCACGGCGTGGCAGTCCTTCTGCGACACTCTTTACCTCTGACAGTCACGAAGACAGTAGCTGACCCCCAGGGACGGTCCTTGCCCTAACCGGGACTATGGGAGGAAGAATACTGAATTTCGTTTTAGATTACACGTCCCCAGCAGCCATAGATACATTCCTTTGCAACCTTTCTGATACAATCTCTAACCTTCAAGAGGGCCTGACGGTTATTGGAGGTGACTTCTATGCAGTAATGACTCCTCACCAGGACGCCACTGGGACCCATTCGGCAGGACACCGCTTGGGTGCTCAACGCCTTTCGGACTGAACCAACACTCTCGGTGTGTGCGATATCTGGAGAAAATAGAACCCTTGGCAACGCCAGAACACCCACACATCAGCAGCTCACCACATTCAATCCAGCATAGACTACATATTTATGCCAGCCCAGGACTGCAGAGCAGTCTCCCATATTCAAATCCTTTCCTGAGGCATCTCGGATTATGCCCTCTGCTTCTTAGCCTGGGTACCCCCACAGAGGACCATGACCCGTGTAGCGTTTGAAGGCCTGAGTTCTCCAAGACAAGAATTATAAACAGGCGCTGGAGACTGATCAAGGCATATTTTCAACTTAACAATGGCACGGTTCAATCACCGGGCATGCTTTGGGCGGCAGGTAAAGGCACCTTTAAGGGTTATGCCAAAGGATACCTTAGGAAGCGGCAACAAACCCAGGGCCAGCACCTTTCCCAATTAGAGGCTCAGGCTCTCCGCTTGGAGGGAGACCAGCCACTCAAAATAGTCCTACCAGCTCGACTTTATACAGGAAGAAATTTGTCACCTTTCCCTAGAGACGGCGAAACAAATATGGAGGGCTTCAACAGCTAGAGTCTATGGGTGGGAGGACAAAAATGGTAAACTTCTCTATTGGCTTGCATCCCGTCCCCTCGCCAACCGGATCATTCCGGAGATCATAGACAACCAGGGGCGCACCCAGCGTACCCTTCGCTGTATCGCACAGACTTTTGCAGAATACTATCGCAACCTCTATACAGCAGTTCCACCGGCTGAGCCTGAGCCGCTGCCCCACCTCCTGCAGGAGATACTTCTCCCACTACTTTCTTCCACGGAAACTCAGCTGTTGGATCAGCCTATTTCCATAGAAGAGGTGGGCACAGCCATCTCAGTGGTGGCTTCCGGGAGAACCCTAGGCCCTGACGGGTTTTCTGCGGAGTACTACTCCGCATTCCGGGAGGATCTGACACCTCATCTCCATGTCCTGTAAGAGGAAGCAGCACAGAGGGGCTCCTTCCCACAGATATTGACATGGCCACGATTGCAGCAATCCCCAAGACGCAACCACCATCGATCTCCTGTTCAGGCTTTCGACCCATTTCCCTTATCGATACAGACGTGAAAATCTATGCAACAATACTGACCACCCAACTTAGACCAGTGCTTAATACCCTCATCCATCCTGATCAGTGTGGCTTTATTCCTCATAGAAGCACGAGGCATTGTCTTCGACATCTCCACGTTGCTCTGGCTCATCGGCGCCTACTCTCATCGAGCCTAGCCCTTCTCCTTATCGATTTTGAAAATGCGTTGAATACTGTAGACTAGAGATACTTGGAGGAGGTGCTGCTGAGGCGGGGGTGGGACCGCGGTTTCAGGGACTTGCCTGTGTGCTTTATTCCAATCCCCACAACCCGAGTTCAGGTGAATGGAGTCCTCTCAGACCCCTTTGCCCTACGAAGAGGAACGCGTCAAGGTTGTCCCCTGTCTCCACTCCTCTACACTGTGGCAATCGAGCCATTGGCCCATCTGATAAGATGTGATGCCCAAATTAGAGGCCGGCGATGGGGGGAGGCCCCGAAGACCATATCGCGCTATACGCGGACTACGTTCTACTCTTTATGGCAGATACCGATGCGACAGACCCATGCGGTCTTCAACTACTCAACCATTTTGGCAAGGCTTCTGGGCTGAGGGTCAACCTGACTAAATCCACTCTGGTCCCCTTGACCCATTCCCATGACTGCATATCTTGGCAATTGTTAGAAATGGGATCTCTAGTTTGCAAGGGCTTGCACCTTTGTCCAAGTAGGGACCCTTCTTCCTAGTCAGGGTAAGGGAGTTACACTCCTAAAATAACCCCTGCTCACCCCCTTGGTAGCTTGGCACGAGCAGTCAGGCGTATTCTAGAGGCAGTGTGTAAAGCATTTGCACATAACCAACAGTAATATAATGTAAGCCCTACAAACTGACACCACACCAGTTTAGAAAAATATCCAATATTTTTATATACTCAAAGACAAGACCAATTACGACAAAAATCCACAATACAGTACTTTGAAAGTGATTACGTTGCAAGATAACTTCTTCTTTGCAGGAATAACACAAAAGCAAAGTTCGTACGAGTCGGTAGCCCCGTCCGGGTCTACCGTGATGCTGAAATACACAGTCCAACAGTTCCAGCCGACCGCGTCGCTACGGGCCAGCAGAGTCGTGAACAGACTCGGTCACAGTACCTTTCCTCGTTGTGGCGGGCACGGAGTGTGAGAGCCGGTCGGCGTTCGTCGCGGTTGCGGTGCAAAGCGGAGCGGTGCAAGGTGCGGTGTCCCTCGATGCGGTGCAGGCAGCGGCTCGATGAGCGTCGTGCAGACGGAGTCGGTGAGTCCAAGGCGTGCGGTGCAGGGCGAGACGGTGTACGATGCGGTGCTGACCGGTTGCGCTGCAGGCGACCAAGCCGGAGTGCGGGAGCTGGCGTCGGACAGCGGTGCGAGTCGGAGCGGTGCGTCGCAAACGTGCGAGCGGTGCCCCAAATGCGATGCGGTCACGACTGTTGAGCCAGTTGCAGCGACAGCGTCGGTCTGATCCGGCTGGCACAGTGAAGCGATGCGAACTGCAGTGCCCACAGGTCACGGTGCAAGCAGCGGCTCGGTGGCGATGGCGTCGGACGTCGTCGTCGGTGAGACCAGGGTTGCGGTACGAGGTGCGGACGGTGCGGTCTGCGGTGCAAACAGGACACCGGGCCAGCGATGGAGTCGGTTGCGGTTCCCTTCCTCTGTGGCAACTGAAACAGCGTTCCAGAAGCGGTACCCAGAGGGTTGTGAAGTCTTTGCAGTCCCTGAGACTTCTTAACAGGAGGCCAGCTCGGTTTCAGGCCCTTGGAGATACTCAGCACAAGTTTGTAGAAAGTTCAGTCCAGTCCTTTCACTGCCCAAGACAGAAGCAGCAACTGCAGGCCAACCCAACAAAGCAGTCACTCAGCAAAGGGGCAGTACTCCTCCTAGCAGCTCTCCAGCTCTTCTTCTTGGCAGGTTCCTTGATTCCAGCGAGATCTAAATTCATGGGGTCAGGGCCCCAATATTTATATCCCAAATTCCTTTGTTCTCTGAAGGCAGAGAGGCCTTTGCCTGGCCCAAACCAGTTCTGGTCAGTCTTGGAGCACTTTGTTGACAAGCCTCCGTATTTCCTTTCAGGGTGCAGGCCAGGGACATCAGACGCACCACAGGAGGTGGAGCCAGCATTGTGGAGGGAAGGCCCAGCCCTATTCAGGTCCCAGGTGTACTCCTCCCACCCATCTACACGTAGAGCTGGCTATTCAGCCCTGTGCTGACTCACCCTGTCTCCTGGCATCCCCAGTCCCTGTTACTCATACTCCAGAAACGGAATACACAACCTAGCAGAGGCAGGCTTGGATGGTTAGACAAGAAAATACCCACTTTCTAAAAGTGGTATTTTCGAACACAGAATGTTAAAACCAACTTCACTAAAAGATGCATTTTATCATTCGGAGTCCAGGCATACTAAACTCGAATTTCTACCATGTTCCCTGGGTCAGTTAGGATTATAAGCTGTAATAATCAAAACTGCCCATTCTGGCCTATGGGGAACAGGTAGCCTTGCAATAGTGAAAAACGAAGTAGGCTGTATTTCACTATCAGGACATGCCACACACACCAGGGCATGTCCTACCTTTCACATACAATGCACCCTGCCCACAGGGGTATCTTGGGCCTACCTTAGGGGTGACTAACATGTAGAAAAGGGAAGGTTTAGGGACTTGCAAGTGTGTGCACTTGCCAAGTCGACATGGCAGCCCCAGGCTGCGCACAGGCTCCGCGTTGGCAGGCCCGAGTTACACTTTACGGGCTGTTTGCGTGGGTGGCACAATCCAGTGCTGCAGCCCACCAACAGCATTTGATCTATAGGCCCTGGCACTCCCAGTGCACTTTACAAGGGACTGACACATAGATCAAATAGGCCAATCATGGAAATACCAATCCATAACACATTTTATACAGGAGCACTTGCACTTTCCCACTGGACAGCAGTGAGGAAAGTGCGCAGAATCGTTACACCAGCAAAAACAGAGTCAAAACCAGGAGGTCAAAAAGCAAAAAGTCAGGGGAAACACGCCAAAAGATGCCAAGTCTAACACATGTCCCCTCCAGCTGAAAGTAGGGAGAACTACCCAACCCCATTGGAGTTCTCTTCACTAAGGCGGAAGAACCTGGACAGACCATCTGCTTTGGCGTGTTCTGTACCAGGACGGTGTTCCACCGTAAAGTCCATTCCCTGTAGGGAGATGGACCACCTCAGCAGTTTTGGATTCTCACCACGCATTTGCATCAACCATCTGAGGGGCCTGTGGTCTGTCTGAACCCGGAAGTGAGTCCCAAACAGGTATGGTCTCAGCTTCTTCAGTGCCCAGACCACAGCGAAAGCTTCCCTTTCTATGGCACTCCACCTCTGTTCCCTGGGGAGTAGTCTCCTGCTAAGGAAGACTACAGGCTGATCCAGGCCCTCTTCGTTCAGTTGTGAGAGCACAGCTCCCACACCATGCTCTGAAGCGTCAGTCTGCACGACGAATTCCTTGGAGAAGTCAGGTGCCTTGAGCACGGGCGCCGTGCACATGGCTGCCTTCAGGGCATCAAAAGCTTTCTGGCAGGACTCAGTCCAGATCACTTTTCTGGGCTGCTTCTTCGAAGTCAGCTCTGTTAAGGGGGCAACGATGGTGCCATAGCCCTTAACAAATCTCCTATAGTAGCCGGTGAGACCTAAGAAGGCTCTCACCTCTGTCTGGGTCTTGGGGGTTTCCCAAGCCAGAATGGTGTCAATCTTGGGTTGTAGGGGCGCCACCTGGCCGCTTCCTACCTGGTGTCCCAAGTACACCACAGAACCCTGCCCGATCTGGCACTTACTGGCCTTCATTGTGAGGCCTGCACCTTGCAGAGCCCTCAACACTTTCTCAAGGTGCTGTAAATGTTCTTCCCAGCTGGAACTGAACACAGCAATGTCATCCAGGTAGGCGGCACTGAAATCCATCAGCCCAGCCAACACCTGATTGACCAACCTCTGAACGGTGGCAGGGGCATTCTTCAACCCAAAGGGCATCACCAGGAATTGGTAATGACCTTCTGGGGTTGAGAATGCTGATCTCTCCTTGGCCCCATCGGTTAAGGCAATCTGCCAGTACCCAGACGTTAAATCAAACGTGCTGAGGAACCGGGCAGCTCCCAACCGATCAATGAGCTCATCAGCTCTGGGGATGGGGTGCGCGTCAGTCCTGGTGACGGCATTGAGCCCACGGTAGTCCACACAAAACCGTAGTTCTGGAGTGGCACCGGGTGCAGCAGCCTTTGGGACCAAGACCACTGGGCTGGCCCAAGGACTGTTGGAGGGCTCAATCACCCCTAACGCCAACATCTTAGAGACCTCCTCCTTGATGCTGGCCCTGACCCGGTCAGTCAACCTGTAAATTTTGTGCTTTACAGGAGGGCTGTCACCGGTGTCCACGTCATGGGTACACCAGTGAGTAACCCCGGGGGTCAGAGAGAACAGTGGGGCGAACTGTCCCAACAACTGGTGACAGTCCCCCTGCTGCTCCTGAGTCAGTGTAGGGGAGAGGATCACACCTTCCACTGACCCATCATGCTCCTTGGTAGACAGGAGGTCAGGGAGAGGCTCACTCTCCTCTTCCACCCCATCATCTGTCGCCAAGAGCATACTCACTTCGGACCTCTCGAAGTGGGGCTTGAGGCGGTTCACGTGAAGGACCCTCAAAGGGTTCCTTGGAGCCTGCAAATCCACCAGGTAGGTGACGTCACTTTTGCACTCCACCACCTCATATGGCCCAGTCCACTTGTCCTGCAAGGCACAAGGTGCCACTGGGGCCATGACCCACACTTTTTGCCCAGGTTGAAATTCGACCAGAGTGGCATTCTGGTCATACCACCTTTTCATTTCTTCCTGGCTTGCTTCTAGGTTCGCCTGAGCGAGTTTCCTGAAGCGGGCAGTTTGGTTTCTAAAGGCCAGCATGTAGCTAAACACATCCTGGGGAGTTTTCCTGGGGGCTGCCTCCCAGCCTTCCTTTACCAAACTCAGAGGTCCTCTGACAGGGTGGCCATACAGGAGCTCAAAGGGGCTGTACCCAAGAGACTTCTGAGGCACCTCCCTGTATGCAAAGAGTAGGCATGGCAAGAGGACGTCCCACTTACGCCTCATGGGTTCTGTTAGACCCTTGATCATGCCTTTCAAGGTCTGGTTGAATCTCTCCACCAGACCGTTTCCTTGTGGGTGGTAAGGAGTGGTGAACTTGTAGGTTACACCACACTCCTTCCACAGGGATGTCATATACTTGGATATGAAATTGGTCCCCCTATCAGAAACCACCTCTCTGGGGAATCCCACACGGGAAAAGATCCCCATTAACGCCCGGCCCACCACTGGCGCCGTCGTTGTCCTGAGAGGGATTGCCTCCGGGTACCTGGTGGCATGGTCCACCAAGACCAGGATGTACCTGTTGCCCATGGCTGTCTTGGGATCCAGTGGCCCCACAATATCCATCCCTACCCTTTCAAAGGGTGTTCCAACAACAGGAAAAGGTTGGAGAGGAGCTTTGACCTTCCTCCCACTTTTACCACTTGCCTGGCAAGTTTGGCAAGACCTACAGTGTGCATCTGACTGCCTTCGCATTTGGGGCCAAAAGAAGTGGGTGACAAGCATGTCAAAGGTCTTGTCCTGCCCCAAATGTCCTGCCAAAGGCACGTCATGAGCCAGACCCAGCAGGAAGGTCCTGAAGCGCTGGGGTACCACCAGCACACGGGCTGACCCAGGCTCAGCAACCTTAGGCTCACTGTATAAGAGACCATTCTCCCAGTAGATCAGATGTGACCCGGACTGATTACCAGCTGCCTGGTCTGCAGCCTGCCGCCGCAGACCCTCCAGAGTAGGGCACTCGTTCTGCTCCCTGCAGAACTCCTCCCTGGTGGGACCCCCTTCTTGCTGCCAATGGGTCAGCTCAGAGATGTCTCCCAGTTCAGCTACCTGCTCCCCTGTAGGCACCGGGCGTCCCCCTCGAGGTCCGCCTCCTCCCGGTCCGTGGGAACTTCGGGGGCCGGTTTCCGCGCCCCTGCCCTTCCTCTTGGCAGGGACTTGGGCCACTGTTCCAGGCTCCAAGTCCTCTTGATCACCCTTCCTGGCTGCCATTGACCGAGTAGACACGCATTCCCACTCTGGCAACCCAAGCATCTCCAAGTGAGACCTGAGCTCAACATCCTTCCATAAGGACTGCTCCAGGTCGTTACCTAGCAGACAATCTACAGGCATGGTGGGGCTCACAACCACCCTCAAGGGACCTGAGACCCCCCCCATTCAAAGGGAACCTGCGCCACCATACACTGGCGCTCAGAGTTGTCTACAGCAACTACTTGGTGGAATGCCAATGGGACTACCTGCTTCTCAAGAGACCAGGTGACACCGGACTGAGGTCACACTGGCTCCAGTATCTCTGAGAGCCTCTACCCTGTTCCCATTGATGGTCACCCAGGTGCTATATTTCTTTGTGTTAGGGGGCACCTGGTTTCCTGGGACCATCTCTCTGTCCCCTAGTGAGACGAGGGTCATTTCTGCGGGCTCCCCACCCTCCTGTGGGCACCCCTCCTCCCCAAGCGCTACACTAGCCAACACTTTGGACTGTCCACCGGTGGGTGGCTGTGTCCCCTTTGGGCACTTGGGGTCCCCCTTAAAGTGACCTACCTGGTCACATGCATAACACTTGCGGGGGCCGGTCTCAACAGGCTTCCCTGTAGAGACCCCTTTCTTCTTATCACCGGGGGCTGGGAACCTTTACCCTGGGTACTAGTTTGGGGCCCTTTCGAGAACTCCTGTGCTTTACCCTTGTCCCCCCACCTTTCTGCTGGGGACCCTGCCCACCTTTGGCTGACTCTCCCCCAAACGCTTTCTTGTGGACCCTGGTACTCACCCAGCGGCCCGCCTCCATAGCAAGCTTCCTGGGGTCAGTTAGCTTACTATCAACTAGGTGCTGGCGCAGATCTGCAAAACATAGACTAGACAAGTGGTCCCATGCAATCAAATTGTAGAGCCCCTGAAAATCTGTTACATTACTGCCCTTCACCCAACCATCCAGCGACCTACAGAACATATCCACACATTCCAACCAAGTGTTGGCCTCAGACTTTTTACTGGACCTAAACTGATCCCTGTACTTCTCAGGAGTGAGCCCATACCTAGTGAGGAGAGCGTCTTTCATGTCAGCATAGGTGAGGTCCTGCCCCTTACCCAAAGCTATCAGAGTATCCCTAGCTTCCTCTGGAAAGAGAGGCCACAACCCCGCTCCCCAGTTCCTCTCAGGGACCCCATTCATGTGAATAGACGACTCGTACCCTTGAAACCACCTTTGTATGTCATCACCCTTTTTGTACTCTTTACCTACATTCTTGGGGATGTGTACAATCCTGTCTGTGTGTGCTGAAGAATTGCTGCCACCATCTGAACTGGATCTACTCTTTAGCTCCAGCTCCTTGATCATTCTCTCATGATCTAGTATCATTTTCCTTTCCTCCATGGCTATTCTTTTCTCTTCCCTCTCACTTTCTATTCTGAGTTTCTCCAATTCAAACCTCCTTACTTCCCGCCTGTCCTCCAGCTCCTCTGGGGACAAACTACTGCTGCCTGGCCTGGAGGGTTCCCCCCCTCCCAAAAGCACATCCACCCTAGGAACAGGCTCCTCCACCTCTCCATTGAGATCACCAGGTTGCCCACTGGCACCTCTGGCTGCTACCCAGGCCCTCAGCGCCTTTTGTAGCTCAGCCTTCCTGGTGAGGCCTCTGACCTGGACTTTCAGGCTTTTGCAAATCGATTTTAACTCCATGACACTGTAGGCTTCCAATCGATCCTCCTCAAAGGCAATTTCTACTGATGCAATTGATGATACTATTGATTCAGGCATGTTGAAGTAGCAAGTTCAAACTGGCAAGATCAAAAATAGGCCAAAAAGAAAAGAACCTGTAAGTGGTACGTAATGGTCTGCGATATGGTAGTAGTGCACACCAATCACTGTAAGTCAAGTGCAAACACAAGTCCTATCCCACCGCTGCCACCAATGTTAGAAATGGGATCTCTAGTTGGCAAGGGCTTGCACCTTTGTCCAAGGAGGGACCCTTCTTCCTAGTCAGGGTAAGGGAGTTACACTCCTAAAATAACCCCTGCTCACCCCCTTGGTAGCTTGGCACGAGCAGTCAGGCTTATTCTAGAGGCAGTGTGTAAAGCATTTGCACATAATCAACAGTAATATAATGTAAGCCCTACAAACTGACACCACACCAGTTTAGAAAAATATCCAATATTTTTATATACTCAAGGACAAGACCAATTACAACAAAAATCCACAATACAGTACTTTGAAAGTGATTACGTTGCAAGATAACTTCTTCTTTGCAGGAATAACACAAAAGCAAAGTTCGTACGAGTCGGTAGCCCCGTCCGGGTCTACCGTGATGCTGAAATACACAGAGTCCAACAGTTCCAGCCGACCGCGACGCTACGGGCCAGCAGAGTCGTGAACAGACTCGGTCACAGTACCTTTCCTCGTTGTGGCGGGCACGGAGTGTGCGAGCCGGTCGGCGTTCGTCGCGGTTGCGGTGCAAAGCGGAGCGGTGCAAGGTGCGGTGTCCCTCGATGCGGTGCAGGCAGCGGCTCGATGAGCGTCGTGCAGACGGAGTCGGTGAGTCCAAGGCGTGCGGTGCAGGGCGAGACGGTGTACGATGCAGTGCTGACAGGTTGCGATGCAGGCGACCAAGCCGGAGTGCGGGAGCTGGCGTCGGACAGCGGTGCGAGTCGGAGCGGTGCGTCGCAAACGTGTGAGCGGTGCCCCAAATGCGATGCGGTCACGACTGTTGAGCCAGTTGCAGCGACAGCGTCGGTCTGATCCGGCTGGCACAGTGAAGCGATGCGAACTGCGGTGCCCACAGGTCACGGTGCAAGCAGCGGCTCGGTGGCGATGGAGTCGGACGTCGTCGGTGAGACCAGGGTTGCGGTGCGAGGTGCGGACGGTGCGGTCTGCGGTGCAAACAGGACACCGGGCCAGCGATGGAGTCGGTTGACGGAGTCGGTTGCGGTTCCCTTCCTCTGTGGCAACTGAAACAGCGTTCCAGAAGCGGTACCCAGAGGGTTGTGAAGTCTTTGCAGTCCCTGAGACTTCTTAACAGGAGGCCAGCTCGGTTTCAGGCCCTTGGAGATACTCAGCACAAGTTTGTAGAAAGTTCAGTCCAGTCCTTTCACTGCCCAAGACAGAAGCAGCGACTGCAGGCCAACCCAACAAAGCAGTCACTCAGCAAAGGGGCAGTACTCCTCCTAGCAGCTCTCCAGCTCTTCTTCTTGGCAGGTTCCTTGATTCCAGCGAGATCTAAATTCATGGGGTCAGGGCCCCAATATTTATATCCCAAATTCCTTTGTTCTCTGAAGGCAGAGAGGCCTTTGCCTGGCCCAAACCAGTTCTGGTCAGTCTTGGAGCACTTTGTTGACAAGCCTCCGTATTTCCTTTCAGGGTGCAGGCCAGGGACATCAGACGCACCACAGGAGGTGGAGCCAGCATTGTGGAGGGAAGGCCCAGCCCTATTCAGGTCCCAGGTGTACTCCTCCCACCCATCTACACGTAGATCTGGCTATTCAGCCCTGTGCTGACTCACCCTGTCTCCTGGCATCCCCAGTCCCTGTCACTCATACTCCAGACACGGAATACACAACCTAGCAGAGGCAGGCTTGGATGGTTAGACGAGAAAATACCCACTTTCTAAAAGTGGTATTTTCGAACACGGAATGTTAAAACCAACTTCACTAAAAGATGCATTTTATCATTTGGAGTCCAGGCATACTAAACTCGAATTTCTACCATGTTCCCTGGGTCAGTTAGGATTATAAGCTGTAATAATCAAAACTGCCCATTCTGGCCTATGGGGAACAGGTAGCCTTGCAATAGTGAAAAACGAAGTAGGCTGTATTTCACTATCAGGACATGCCACACACACCAGGGCATGTCCTACCTTTCACATACAATGCACCCTGCCCACAGGGGTATCTTGGGCCTACCTTAGGGGTGACTAACATGTAGAAAAGGGAAGGTTTAGGGACTTGCAAGTGTGTGCACTTGCCAAGTCGACTATGGCAGCCCCAGGCTGCGCACAGGCTCCGCGTTGGCAGGCCCGAGTTACACTTTACGGGCTGTTTGCGTGGGTGGCACAATCCAGTGCTGCAGCCCACCAACAGCATTTGATCTATAGGCCCTGGCACTCCCAGTGCACTTTACAAGGGACTGACACATAGATCAAATAGGCCAATCATGGAAATACCAATCCATAACACATTTTATACAGGAGCACTTGCACTTTCCCACTGGACAGGAGTGAGGAAAGTGCGCAGAATCGTTACACCAGCAAAAACAGAGTCAAAACCAGGAGGTCAGAAAGCAAAAAGTCAGGGGAAACACGCCAAAAGATGCCAAGTCTAACAGCAATCCAATATCCCAATTCGGTGTTTAAGTTTCCTATACTTGGGGATCTCAGCGACACTCCTCCTGGAGCTCACTTGGGAACTGAATCTTACACCAGTGGTTAAGAAAGCATGGGATGACCTGCACAGATGGAAGACACTACAGTTTAATCCAATGGGCAGAATATGATGATCCTTCCTCAATTTCTTTACATCTTTCAGAATCTCCCGCTCTGCCTGCCACGTCATTGGTTCCTAGCTCTAGATAGATTAGCTACCTCGTCCCTGTGGAGTGGTTCCAGACACCGACTAGCTCTTTCCCATTGTCAGCGGGCTCCCTGTGATGGTGGCCTGGGAATGTCCAACCTTTATTTCTGTTACTTAGCAACCGGACTATTGGTGATTAATGATTGGTTTTCAGGAGGGTGGTCTGACCCAGTGTACAAACTAGAGCTTGCCTTCCTGGGGTTTTCCAAGATCCAGGCGATGCTGTATGAATCTCCACTCCGTAATTCCATCCCAGCAGTGACCCGAGCGGTTTTCCTGGCATGGAGACATGTGCTTCGGTTGTCACACTGGGATGCAAAGCTGACGCTATGGACCCCTCTCTGGCATGGCGCCTGGTTAAAGGAAGTGGCCACGCTGAAGGTTTAGGGAAATGAGACCTTATAGGTATTTCACAACTGGGAGATATTTGGTCAGGAGACTATATATGCACGTTCCAGGAATTGCAGGATACTTATAGGATTAACCCTACACAATTTTACAAATACTTGCAACTTAGGCATGCACTCACTGCCCAACTTCCCACTGATACTCCCACTCCGGAATTTAGTCCACTGGAGGCCATGATCCTCATGGGGGTACTGGGGAAAGGAGGTGTTTCCCAAATATACCGCACACTTGTTATCAATACCTTCCCTACGCTAGACTACCTTAGGACAAAGTGGGAGCATTGGCTGGGCTCTCTAGAGGACAACGACTGGCGGGATGCCCTCATGACCCCCCAGGTCCTTACCATTTCTTACCAACTGAGACTAATCCAGACATATTATCTGTACTGTGCTTATCTCACCCCGGCAGCCACCCCGCAGTGTCACAGTGGTGCAGAGGTTTGGACTAGTGTGTGATTAAAGAGAAACAGGTGTTTATTGCACAGGGCTGTCCACAGAAACATGACATGGTTGGGTCAAGCGGAATAGGACGGGTAACCTCATGTCACTAGTATGTTCAGGTGGAGGAGCATGTGCACATTTTAGTGTGTTGTGGCGTAGAGGATACGAATAGCACAAACCATAAACTGGGTTGAAAAGTACTTTATCATGCTTGTATATGGCTGTATTGTATTGTTTGCATTAAAATGAATAACATTGATTATCAAAAAAAGTTGCATAATACTTTGGCAAACCTTTTTTCAATATGCAATTTTTGTATGAGCATATTTTATTTTGAAAGCAATCACCAGTTTTCTTTCAGGCTTTTGAATGTATTTGCATTTAATCAGGGAACATTCTGGGCTCACTTTAGAAAGACTAAACCTGTAAATTTTCTAAAATGTGTGCTCATTTTTAGACTGGAACTGCTGTTAGTCATGCAAGCGGAGCTCACAGCATACTGAACTTCCATTACAGCGCTTGTCCTAACAGTAAAGGATTTGCATGAATTAATCATATATAAAAGTTTTAACAACTTGAATATATATGGATACAAACCTTGTCTTGTGGCAGACAATCCTCTTTCACAGATCCATACTGTAAATTGTTAGCCAAATGGTTTAGGCTACAGGAGGTTGTGTCTAATGTTCAAGTGGATAAAATAAACATGAAAACGTGTTGTCCTTGACCTCAAACAATATGTCCTGGATGATGGATGATAGGATTTCCACACCCCTGTGTATCTATTGATAGTTTATTTCCATCTGTCGAGTCTGACGCAAATGAAATTGCTAGATGAGAAGAATGCTAGAAGATAGTATCCCAAAAAAGATTTGTAGATTTTTAGTGTGCTTGATCGTTCCATTCTAAGGGAGGATAGGGCGAATAGCTACTCTTTAATTGGAAGAGGTCATCTTGGTTCGATTAACACTCAGAGAGGTACCCAGAAATTAACTTCTTATGAAAGAGCCAGAAATGACTTTTCTATGTTCACTAAGGGGTCCAATTGATGAAATTGGTCCAAGTGTGCTAACATGGCAACCAATGCTTCTTAGGTAGACTTTGCTTTAAAAAACCAGTCTTCTAGATAAAGGAAAACGTAATGTTTTAACTACTTAGATGAGCTACCTCAGCAACATCAGTGAGGATCCCCGTGGCAGACTTAAAGCCAAATAGGAATTCAATTAATTGGTAACTGTGGCCCCATACAAAATTACATAAAAGAATTTTGAGCAATTGTTGATCGTTTGCATGAATGAGGATATGAAAGTCAGCATCCTACAAGTTTATGGAGAACAGATATTACCCTA
Organism: Calotriton arnoldi; assembly: GCA_963921515.1. Lineage (NCBI taxonomy): Eukaryota > Metazoa > Chordata > Amphibia > Caudata > Salamandridae > Calotriton > Calotriton arnoldi. Next base: position 1,392,087 of record CAWUFW010000115.1, read on the forward strand.
GTTGGAAAAGCACAGTAGACTATAGTACAAATATGTCATATAGAATGACTCTTCCGAGGGGTACTTTGAGCTGATGCAAATCCAAAAGGGCCTTTGATCCTTTTGATGTCTTTACCAGGAAATGAAAATAGCAAAATCCTTTACTTATTTGATTTAGTAGTCCCCTTCATCAACATAGTCAGAATCTCCTAGTTTAGCTCCTTCTGGTGCTTGTAGGTTTATGACTTAGGTGGACTCTGGTGACTGGATACATTTATAAACATGGACATACTGAATATTAATTAAAACAAAGGTGGAGATCCTCCCACATACCAGTGCGAAAAACATAGGTACAATAATAAGCACAGAGTCCAGTTCCTCATGAGATCTTGGCTGTTGCTTTGTGTTGGCTGTCAGGCATGCGACTAGGGATCTCTGCTGCAACCGTGTTAAGCAGTACCCTGCAATAAGACGGTCTTGTCACTTTGCATACCGTGTGGTGACTTGGCTTATGTGCTTGTCAAAAAGTGCCTGCAACAGAACAGTATATCTAGTCTCTTTTTTGCATTTCTGCTTCAATGAAGGAACAGCACAGCAATTCCGAGATACGCAAGACAACCACTCCTGTTCATTGGTGTAATTCAAAGAAGACTACATCCATGGCTGTGTCAAAGGCTGACACCAAGTCCCCTTATCTAAATTGTTCTTGGCAACCACAAGTCCCTGGTAGGAGGTTCAAAAGGCATTTATCTCATGACACATCTGTGGTTTCAATCTCTGAATACTGCTTAAAGCTTTGCTGCTTTTACCCCAGTGACGGATACCGCATTTGCTCCTACACTGCCAATGCAATTTCCAAGGCGAGCCTCAGCTTACCAGTAAGGAATGTTGAAGCGACTTACACTTCTCTCCAATCTTGGAATAATAGTTGATAAAATAAGAAACCCAAGCACTCATACAATGTCATTACAGTATAAGATCCAGTCAGGAGACTGGAAACCAAATGGATCATTAAATTACGAGCTGTTGATTTGGGCCTTAATGTGTACAGGGAACTGCATGTGTTTCTCACAGATTAACAATGTCGGTCGGAAGTGTTTCCGCATTCTTGTTGGGGTTGGTCTGACAGGCCAATGTCACGTCGGAAGCGGTCGCTCCGACCGCATTATTATGATGCCTAACAATACATGGCTTACTGACCGACGCGGTTCTTCCGACTCAGACAGTAAAATACCACCGCGAAGCTCTCTGTAAGGTCCAATGGAGCCGATCCGAGCACGGTCCAGCCCTGGAACCGCCCGCCCCATTACGACACATATTTCCGATGAGCTGTCTATGCCAGTCCAACCAACTCATCAGAGTTGGTGGAAGGGGAGGTTTATAAGGCCTAAAAACAACACAACACGTTTCCCACCACATTTCCTGTGCAGCTATGGAGCCCATCGCGCATGTCTTCCCGCTACTACACATAATCAATGAACTTGGGAATCCAAACCCTCGTGAACGTTTCCGCCGGTAAGTCACACACCTACCCTTTAACATTAAAATGACTACAAAGTGAAGGTGCAGTAAGGGGAAAGTGTCCTGTAGCATGCTGAGCATGGGAAATGAGGGAATGTCAGCATCGGGTATCCACAATGTGAACTGGAAATACAGGGACAGACCCATCTTAAAGGTAGGAGTAGAAATGGGCATAGGCACATAGATATATGTACACATAAATGTATGGATGAGTACACCATAGCTCTACATGCCACATGTCATAGCAACATAGCATCAATGCACACACAAACGTATGTGCCACAGAAACACATACACTGGCACCAGGGCTGGTCCTAGGATTTCTTGGGCCCCTGGTAGAACCAGAACATGCGAGCCCCCTAAAAATTGCATAAGATGTAATACCCTTCTTGCGTACAGTACTGTTGGGGCACGTATGTTGGACCTCTTTAAACCTGCCCCGATGTCCCTCTCTTTGGAATCATAAGATGTAATATCACAGGAAGTGACATCTATTGACCATTCATTCTCTGGCAATGTTGAAACCGCTTTGTAAGAAGCTTCTTGCCTAGTGTGGTTACCTGTAGGATGGCCGACAATACCTATAAAACTCCTAATAAAATAAGTATAAATAGATTAAAGCTCTGTCATGTGGAAATACAATACATCAACCCAATCAAATGGATAAGTTAGGCCATAGGTCTTTTCATAACTGATATTTTTACTTTGAAGCACCAATTGTTTCCAGATTAATGCATGTTTTAAAACACAAAACAGAGTAATAATGTCCAGACTGGCCTGGCACCCCCACCCCCATCATCCCAATTGTGCAGTCTCAAATCCAGTGTCCAGATGAGTTTTGCAGTGTTGGAGCAGCCCTCCACCAGAGCCTCCACTCTTCATGATCTCAGCCTTACCGCAGGGCAGGTAGCCAGGTCAGTATAGGGAGTCTCAAACAGCATGGGATGATGTATGTGTCAGTACTAAAAAAGGTGGAAGGATCCAGCCAATCTCACTACCGGATCTGATGCATCCGACTCCCTTCCATACAATCCCTCCCATGCATCCCGTTCTGCTCGCCTGCAGAACTTACTCCAAGACCTTGGGCCTGTGCTATCTTGTGGGTCAGTATGCTTTGTCAGACCGGGCTTAAGTATACCCGGTGGACCTGTGGTATCCCACCATCACAGTTTACTGAGGCCAGGCAGCAGGGCATGAGCTATGATCTCTAGATGTCCAGTCAGGACATGTGCAAAAAATGTCCCACTTGCAGCTACATTTCTTAAAAAGGTCTTGAGAAATAAGAGTGCGCATAGAGCAGGCTTAAAATCCCTGTGTCCCAGAATACTCAGACATCAACATTGCACTTACTAGCTTTCAGGAGTGTCTTCAGCAGACTTTGGACATAATAGCACCTTTAAGACCTAATCACCGCAAGTCCACTAGACCCACTGCTCCATGGTTTACTGAGGTACTTAAGCAAGAGAAATCAGTTTGCAGGTAACTAGGAAAAACAATGGCATATATGAAATGCCCACTCTGACAAAATCATCTACAAGTCAGTCCTAAATAACTATTCAAAAAGAAATACAGCCACGTGCAAGTCGCATCCCATCAATAGGATTGACAGTGCTGGAAATTCCACCAAAGAACCTTAAAAAGATCTCAAATGATTTATTCGTCCGACAGCTTGCACTCCCCCTACCCTAAACCTCTCAGGAACGATGTAACGCCTTAGCTAACAATTTTAAGGATAAAACTGAGAATACCTATAAGAGTCTTTACAAATGCAACCCTTCTTCTGTCATAACTCCTCTACAGCCCTGAACATTTGGAATCCTTCACGCCAGAATCGGTGTCAGACATGATGAGCAAAATCAAATCGAGTTCTCCCTCTGATCCTGCCCCCCCTCATATAGTGGTGAGACTTGCCAACTCTCTTAGCCCCACCATCACAGCCATGTGCAACCTCTAACTGGATATTGTTGCTATGCCGCAGGCTTGGAAAGTAGCACAGGTTATGCCCATACTGAAGAAGCCTAATGCTGACACTTTGAATCCAGAAAACTATAGGCCCATCTCCCTTCTCCCTTACCTAGGCAAGATTATGGAAGGTCTAATTAACCAACAACTTACCCACCATCTGGTATCTAATACCCTACTGGACACCACACAATCTGGGTTTAGAGTCTTCCATAGCAGGAAACAGCGTTGATGGGAGTTTGAGATATCATAAGACTCACTCTGGATGAGGGCTGCCCAGCCATACTGGTGTTGCTTGATCTTTCAGCTGCCTTCTACACCATCTCACACACAATTTTGATTCAAAGACTCGCTGAGATTGGTGTTGGCAGCAAAGCCATAGAAGGGATGCAAAGCTTCCTCAGCAATCCCACCCAGATTACCAATTTAAGCTCTTTTAAATCTCGGGTCATGTCACTAGGCAGAGGAGTCCCCCAGGGCTCATCTTTAAGCCCAGTACTCTTTAACATCTATGTGGCACCTCTGGCTTAAGTAATCAGGTCCAGTCGATTCAATGTAATTTCATATGCTGACAACACTCAATTGATCATCTCTATGACCCCAAACCTGGACTCCACTAAACTGAAGTTCAGAGAGTGCACGAGGAAATTTCTCTCTTGGTTGTCCCACAACTGCTTACAGCTCAATGGCGACAAATCAGAAATAGTGCTGTTCAGCAGGACACATGACTACAGGATGAGCGATTGGTGAACATCTGAATTAGGCACCCTACCCAACCCAAAAAGGTGGTAAAAAACCTGGGCATTCTAATCGACAATAGCCTCTCAATGAAAGAGCAAGTGAAATCTACAGGTGGCATCTGTTTTGGTTAAATACGCATGTTAAGAAAAGTATTTAAATGGCTGCCTCTACACACTAAAAAGACTCTCACGCAGGCACTAGTGGTGAGTCGCTCAGATTATGGCAATGGCTCATGGCAGCGGCCAATGACGCTCTCCTGTCTAGACTTCAGTTTATCCATAACACCGCTACCCAACTTGTCCTTAAACTCCGTCCCCGCACACCTTCTGTACCCACGCTTAAATCACTGCACTGGCTTCCCATTAGAAAGCAAATGCCTTTCAAACTAATGTGCTTACTACACGGAGCTCTGTCAGAGAAAGGACTAATGTATCTACACACCAAACTGTCAATTTACCGCCCCACTAGAAATTTGAGATCCAAGGATCAACTCTTGCTCTGCCCATATTGTATTCGCACAGTTAGGCGGGCGGTAGATCCTTTTCTTATCTGGGCCCTCTTCATTAGAACAGGCTTCCACTTTACATTTGCATATGCTCTGATTTTGCATCTTTCAAGAAGCTTCTGAGAATTTGGCTTTTCTGACCAAGAAGCTATGTAAGATCAGGCCTCTTGACCTCTTCATCTTCCCTCTTTTAGCTTGGGACTGTGCCTCAGTGCCGAGATACCCCCTTGGGTGTGATTCGTTGTGCTATATTGAGTCTGAATAACAACAGCTCTCCCTCCAGCATCCTAATTTTCATTGCTGGTTGTCCCCTTTACATCCACCTCTCCACTTTGACCCGCCACAGCCTGTTACCTTGCCTCACTGTGCCTCTCTTACATACACATCTCACTTCCATGCTATATACTTCACCTTATTTCTCATATTGTCTATCTTCCTCACTGATTCTGCCTCTATTACATCTACCTCTCACCTTCCTATTACACACTTCACCTCTCATCTCTTGCCAGCCTCTAACCTTGTCTAGCTGGTTCTACCTCAACATCTACCTCTTTCCTGCATAACTCGCCCAGCCTTTTACCTGCTCTTCAAGATCCAACCCTCTGATATCCACCCCTCAACATGTCCTCCACTCCCCATTTCAATTCATAATATAGTCTATGCCTCCTACCCATGCACTGCCTTTTACTTCTAATCTTTCCTTTCAGCCTCGTCTTCTTTTTTACTGGTAATGCCCCCTTTACAACCGCCTCTCCCCTCCATTCTCTACTTCTTCTAACATCTTTCTCACCTCTGCCCTCATTTTGCTGGGTCTGCCCCTCAAACATCGACCCCCCCCTCACATGTGCTACAATTCATCACAGTTCTACCCCACCTCTTACCTTGTTTTGCATTTTGTGCAGGGGCGTAACACAGGCCCCTGTAGCCCCTGCACAGCTGACGGGCCCCCAACACTTCAGGGGAGTCCCAGTCCACCAGGTTGCCCACATTCAGCGCAGGGCAATCCCCCTTCATTACCACCCCTTCAAGTCCATCTCTACTTGCTCAGTTCCTGCCTTGAGCATTTGTTATCCTTTCGTATCTCGTCAAGTACACAAATGAACAAATACACTGCTTTTCTGGGCTCAGCTTGAGCTGTGGTTTATGTAATTCTGCCTAACTTCTGCTTGTATGAAAAAAACAATACAAGAGAATTGTTTCTCACAAATCGCCAATCACACCATTCTACGCTCTTCTCCCTTTCCCTTCATACTTGGTGAGCACTGCCCTTTGTCACATGAGGTCACAATGGATGTCATTCTTCTGTTTGTTGGGAGGATACACTGCTTTCCATTCATGAAGTGGCAGGGGGAGTTCACAGCTATAGCACCTTCAAGTGCAGTGGCTAATCGCTCTCATTATGCAGATGCAGCAATTAGGCCGAGGGAGGGGTGCCGGCAAAGCAAGTCTGGCAGAAAATGATGGGTGAATAAAACATTTTCATTACAGTTGGCAGCTGACAGGGTGTTTGGGGCAATCATTTTGCCTTTTCTCCCCTTTGCTAAGGGGCCCATGAGAGCGGCGGGCCTCCCTTCGGCCTCACATTGCTGCACCTAAGATGCCAGACCCCATGGAGGGGAATGACCACCTTTAGCTTGTAACACAGATGGCTTCATAAAAGCAGTGCTCTGGTGCGGGCCCCATAGTTTTGAGCATGCGCAAGGCTCTCAGAAGCTGCCCACGCTGCCCATGGCCAATGCCGGCCCTGACTGGCCCACAACATCCTCCCTGAACCCAATACCCTCAACACCACTGCTGGGACCAAAGACTGAGGTTCCAGCTGCTCTCCTAAACTGCCCCATGAAGGAGGGTGTTGTAGTGCAGTGTCACGCTGAAAAGGCATACCTTCAGCTGTATCACATGAGGGGGCTTGAAGGGGCATTGGAGGAGCAAGCACAGACAAATGACTATCATTATTTCAATAGTATCGTGACTTTATGTTGCCTAGCATTAAAATGATGTCAAGTGTATGCTCATAAAGATACAATCCCAAATACATGGAGTGCAGCACAATCCTGAAAATTTAGAAAGCACGCTTAGCAGATGCAACACCTATCGCTGCCCCAGAACAAGTAGCTGATATACATGGTAATCAACAAGCACAATCTACTACTGTCAGCATTGAGCCATCTACAAATCCCTAGGGAATAAAGTCACATGTGTATCACCAAAGTGAATAGTCAATGACAGCCTCTTCCAAAGGCAAACTTTCAGGCATCTCAGGTGCAATGTATGGTGTGCATTCTCCAATCTAGATGTCATCATATGCCTGAAGTATCCTCATTTCTAATATGTAGTAATATGTAAAAAGCACAATCATGTTTCTCAATTGGCTGGAAAAGGTGGCCACAAACTCATGATACACATCCTTACGAGTCCCCACCCTAAATCCCTTGTTAAACTAAGCTACTCAAGACCATGTTGTGATAAACAAGATCAAGCAGTCACAAGACAAAAATCACTAGGCTGATCCACTCTAACAAGTTGATTCAGGAATCTGAGATTAGCCTACCAGCTTTTATAAAAGTCACCAAACTACCGAAAAAGAGCAGATACACATTTTTACGGGAGATTTATGGGCAGATGAGTGCCTTAAGTAAATTTTATAAGATGCCTTTTGATGGACTATCTTTGTTGCTGCAGGAGGGCAGGTACTTGGGTCTCTTCTTAGGGGACAGTGAGATAAGATTTTGGTATTCCATAGGCTTTAAGATCTATGCTGACTTTTTCGTTCATGGCAAATTTATCTCCTGGTAGACCTAATAACAAGGAGTGGCCCACAATGTACACAACATTTCTTAAGCTTTAGCCAGATCAAAAAAATGTGCAGGTTAAGATACAAAGCAAAAATTATGACTCATTTAATTAGTAGAGCACTGGTGAAGAGCAGATTGTTTGGAATAAGAAATTGGTACAGATTAATGAAGGACCTTTCATTGCGGTTTGATCTGACTAGTTTTATCTCCAGGGTAGAAGAAAGAACGCATTGCCATTTATCAGAGAGAGATTGGCAATCTATTGCGGAGATAGGAGAGAAATCCCTTCGGGCGGCGAATTTTAAAAGAATGTCAGTCCTGTCCAGATGGAAGGTATACTATACGCCAGAGACTTTACATAAAATGTATCCAGCAGTATTAAATAATTGTTTTCGCTGTCAACAACAAGTTGAAGGAGGTTGGCTCCACATGTTTTATTCTTGTCCACATCTTTTCAATCTCTGGCAGGAGTTGTTTGAGGCAATTAGTCAGGCTTTAAGGGTCACAGTAGTTCCAGATGCCACCCTTGTACTATTTGGTGTCTCCAAATGGAGCAGTCAATTAACAAAAGGTCAACAATTCGTTATCTCAATTGCTTTTGCGATCGTATGCTCATTCATCCTGCAGTATTGGAGGGCGGCTAAGATCCCGACAGTCCAGGATCGGAAGAATAAAATATTCAGCATTTTGAAAATTAGGTTTACAATTTCTTTATTAATTTTCTGAATTTACAAAAGAACAGGGAAATCTTATACAAATCTGGAACCCCACGATCGTAGGGAGGCTTATAAAATCGTCAAAACAAACATCCCCCTTCTTGGCCTGGGGGGGGGGGCGGGGTGTACAGAAGTTAAATATTAAGTGATGTACCCTGACAATTGTGTGTTATGATATATTGATTCACATCACATCCATCCCTTGTAAGGTCTTTAAACAAAATTAATAAAATTAATAAAAAATAAAAAAAACATCCCCCAGCTTCCCCCTACCCCCTACCCCCTAAAACTGGTCCCCTCCCTCCCCCACGCCCCGCCCCCATCTAACAACACCCTGTTCAACCGCTGTTTGCCTGTGCTGTTTCTTAGGGTGCCGCCGCCGGTGGAGGCTCAGTGAGTCGTAAGTACTTTGGGCATGTTAGTTCTTTAAATTCCGAAGAGAGCATCATTATAAATGGTTTCCAAAGGTCAGGGAAGAGAGAGAGAGAGACGCTCCATACCTAGGATATACCGTATGCGATGTAGCCACCCTGAATAGGTGGGCAGGCGGGCTGACCCCCACTGTGCCAAAATGTTTTGGAGGGCCGCCCCTAGCGGCAGGCCTATTTGACGGCCCCTGCGCGATTTAAGAGGGAACGTGGCGGTGTTGGGCAAACCTAGGAGAATGCAGGCCGGAAAGCGAGGAAGCTGTGCCAAGATAAGTGTCTATATAATCGAGCACCTGCGTCCAGTAATTAGAAATTTGAGGACACTCCCATAATATGTGTGTCAGGGTTCCAGGAAATCCACAACCTCGCCAACATAATGGATCTCTAGCTGGGTTCCCTTTGTGGAGCCTAGAGGGTGTGAGGTACCAATAGGTGGCTATTTAATGGCTGTCTCTATACCTGCAACATTACGTGCCGTGTGCCTAGCCCTATAATAGATGTCCTCCCATTCTCGTGGCGTAAGCGTGCGGCCTAGTCCTGATTCCCATCGTCTTTGACTCGGGGACTTGTTAGACGCTAGGGGGGATCTTAATAGGCTATATAATTCAGATATGAGGTGAGTATCGGAAGTTTTGGATAACATCCATTTCTCGAATGCTGTTAGATAGCATTGCGCCTGTCGGCGAACCCCTGGATGCATCACCCAGTGTCTGATTTGCTGGTAGCGGTACTGTTCGATTTCGGGGAGCACCTGTTGATGACGAGAGTCCTCAAAGGTCAGAGGGCCAGACTCATCGAAGAAGTGCCCGACAGTTCTGCAGCCTTCCTCGGTCCAGCGGAGAAAGGTCTCTAGGTCCATTCCGGGGGGGGGGACTCTGGGTTGTCTACTATGGGTGTCAGAGGTGATGGGAAAGTTGTTATGGCTCTTCTCTCCGCTGCCTTGTCCCACGCCACTAGGGGGGCTTGTGTGACGGGAGAGAGGTAGAGGCTCTTGTGGAGTGCTTGCTGAGGAAGGAAAGGGATCTTCCACAGTGACCGTCCAGTCACAGCCCTGTCCATGAAAAGCCAATGCGACCACTCCACTCACGTCTTGATCTGAACCGCCCAGTAGTACTCCTGAAGGTTTGGAACCCCAAGACCTCCCTCTTTTGGGGACCTATAGCATAGCTCCTGGCGTAGTCGGGGTCTCTTGTCAGCCCAGATGAAACATTCTACCTCTCGCTGCAGGAAGTGTATGGTGCATGGAGGGGGTTCTAGCGGGAGAGTCTGAAAAAGGAATAGTATTTTGGGTAATATAGTCATTTTTACTGCCGCTATCGTGCCTAGCCAGGACAGTGCGTATGGTCTCCAATGGCGAAGATACGACCGTGTTTGACGGAGTAGAGCAATGTAGTCCAATGATGTAATATGTTGTAGAGATGCAGCGAGTAGTATCCCTAGGTATGGTATTACAACAGGGGTAGGCGTCCTGCATTTCTGCTAGATTGGTAGCCTTAAGAGAAAGGCTGAGGGCCTGGGACTTATGAATATTAATTTAAAAGCCCGCCGCTAGGGAAAAATGCTCTAGTTCGGCCAAGATGGCTGGGAGGGAGGTCCGAGGGTCCTTCAATGATGCTATTACGTCATCAGCATATAAGCTCAGTGTGTGCTTGTCTCCCCCAATGCATACTCCAGCAATAATTGTTGCGTACTCTTTGGGCCATTGGCTCCATATACAGAGCGAAAAGCAGTTGGGAAAGAGGACACCCCTGCCTCGTGCCTCCTTGGATGGGGGAAGGGGGTAGATGTATATCCGTTTACTCTGACTGATGCCACTGGTCTAGTGCAGCCACTGAAGACCCAATCTATAAATCAAGCAGGGAACCCGAAGTGTCTCAGGGTCTCTTTAAGGTAGGGCAAATGTGCTCTATTGAACGCTTTTTCCGCATCGTTAGAAAGAAGCATGCATTCGCTATCAAATCGTTGGGCCTTATCTATAATATGGAGCAATCTCTTTGTATTGTCTGCATACTGTCGATTAGGGACCAACCCTGCCTGATCCGGGTCTATCAGGCCAGGGAGGAGTGGGGACAGCCACAATGCTTGGATCCCAGTGAACAGTTTTAAATCAACATTAAGAAGGGAAATCGGCCTGTATGAGGCACATTGTCTCTTGTCCTTATTGGGTTTGGGTATTACGACCACCAAGGCTGCAAGCATAGTCGGGGGGGAGTGGTGAAGAGATCCGAATGGTGTTGTACACTCTGGTGAGGACCGGAGCCAGAATGGGGCAGAAGGTCTAGTAAAACAGGGCTGTGAACCCGTCTGGGCCTGGGGATTTGAGTGGTTTCTGTTTAGAGATAGCAGTAATTACTTCCTCTATCTCAATAGGGGACTCAAGTGTCTCTGCCTGCTCTGGGGTTATTTTGGAAGTAGCCACATCCCGTAGAAACTGGAAAGGGGCTTCTGGAGGGAGATCTTGCGCCTCATAAAGCCCAGCATAATATTGGCGAAATGTTCCGGCAATCTGCTAGTCTGTCACCCTCAGCTCTCCCTTCAGTGTCAGCACTGAGGTGATCCCGGAAGTCTGTCTCTGTATTCTCAGTCTATTAGCCGACAATCTCCCACATCTGTCACCCCCAAAGTAGAAGGTGTGGCGAAGTCTAAGCGCTGAGTACTCTGCTCTGTCTATGTCTAAGGCCGCTAGTTGGGTACGTGCAGTCTCCAGGTGTCGCCAGACCCTAGGAGCGCCAGTCCTCTGGTGTATGCGCTCTAGTTCTTGTACCTGTGACGTCAAGAGATTTCCCTTTTCTTTACGCATTTTATTGTCCAAGGCTGCAATCGCTACAAATTCCCCCCAGACTACCGCTTTCAGGGCATCCCAAAGGATAGCTATGGGGGTCTCAGGAGTGTCATTTATCGCCAGGTAGGCTTGAAGAGTCTTTGAGACCCACTGTACCACTTCGGGGGGAGGGGGGGGTGTAATAGCGTATCTTGGAAGCGCCAGGTTCATGGTGGGGGAGGGTGCATGGCATGGAAAGGACCATCGTTACCGCTTAGTGGTCGGATAGTGTGTGGTTGTATGTCTATTTGCTGGGTGTGAGACCTTAAACTCTGCGTACCCAAAAAGTAGTCGATTCTTGCATAGGTCTTATGAGATTGGGAGTAAAATGTGTATTCACGGGCTGTGGGGTGTATGGCTCTCCAGATATCAGTTAGGCCTGCGCTCTTCAGTGTCTGGGATCCCTCCACAGAGAGTGCCCCGGATTGTCCCTGCCTTTGGGCCGATCTGTCTAGGGCTTTGTCAAAGGCTAGATTTAAGTCTCCCCCCAATAATAGCATCTTGTCAGGGGATGCGCTGATTTCTTCCACTGCCTTTTGTTTAAATCTCTCTTGAGCCTCTTTTGGGACATAGAGCAAGCCCATTGTGCGAGTTTGAGAGCCTACTAGAAAGGAGTATGCCAATAATCTGCCCTTGAGTTCTGCTTGTTTAGGACCTAGCTTCCCGGGGAACTTGGCAGAGATGAGAATAGCTACCCCTGCGGATTTGGTGGGCAGGGAGGAAAAGAGCTGCTGGGGAAATACTCTAGAGCGGAGCCTATGTGTGTCCTCAGGGAGGTGAGTCTCCTGGAGAAGACAGATGTGTGCGCCAGAGTGTTCTAGATAAGAGAGAATAGCACAGCACTTAACTGGGCTGTTAAGCCCCTTGACATTTAAGGTATTTTAAGAGTCTGTGACATTTATACGGTTGTGACGTGTATCTGTGATAGCGCGCTTCAGAAGAAAAGGGGGGCTACTGTGGCTGTGTAGCAGGGGAGTAGTCATCCTAGACCAATGATAGAGCAGCATGGCGGACCCGAAAGACGGGCCAGGGGATCGTGAGGGAGAGAGAAGACCCAACTTACCCAAATAAACACAACAAATAAAAATTTCAAAAGAGTTACTGTTAATGTCCTGGGTGGTTAGACCCACGGGAGAGGGGTGGAGGTGATCCGGAACATCACGTCTCTCCATCCAACCCGGGCCACGCCCTCGAGCCGGCTAGTGAGGGACCGTGAGAGCCCCACATCAGCGCAGGACCGGCGAACCAGCACGAGGGCAAGGATCAGCTCAGGCCGGGCGGGAGGAGTCTTCTCCCAAGGATGTTAGCACCGCTCGACGTTCTTTGGCTATTGTCTCTGGATCTGGGCGCAGCTGAGTCGAGGTAAGGCCCACCATCTTCCATTTGCTACTGTCCCGCCCCCTGCCCGGGTTGTTCGTGGTAGGCTTGCTGTGAGGTCATCTGCAATGTTCAGCAGTTGGCTAGCCTCCTTCAGTGAGCGAATTAGGTGGATATTCATGTTGAAGCAGAAGATTAGGCGAAAGGGATGCCCCCAAGAATACAAGATTTTGATCTCACAGAGGTGGGACGTGATCGGCCGGAATACCCTTCTTTTCTGCAGCGTGGCGGCCACAAGATCTTGAAAAAGGGTATGCTGGACCCCCTGGTACTGGACTGGATGGCTATCTCTGGCTTTTTGGAGAATGCGTTCCTTTAGCTGAAAGTCGTGGACGCATGTGAGGATATCAGCGGGAGGAGCAGGGGAGGCTCTTCTCAGGCCCACCCGATGTGTGCCATCGAGTTTGATCTCCAGGTCAGGAGGAGCTTCCAGTATTGATCTGAAGAGACCTTCCACAAAAAAGACAATGTTCTGGCCCTTTGTTCCATGTGGGACCCCTCGGATGCATATATTATGTCTCGAGCGGTTCTCCAAGTCCTCGGCATGTGCTTGGAGGCTGAGATGTTGATCTCGAAGGCGGATCACCTCTTGTTGGAGCTGTTCGAACTCCTCGACCCTGCTTGTGCTCTGTGACTAAAGTGTGGTGACCCTGTTCCCTAAGGCATCCACGTCCCTTCTCACCCCCTGAGTTCTTGAGAAAATTCCATCTTCACTGTTTTCAGGTCCTCCCTCAGGGAGGCAAAGAGCGTTTCTATGAAGGAGCGTGTGAGCGGGACCTCCGCATTTCCCGGGTCCGTGGAGTCCTGCACCTCTGGGGTCCTAGAGCTGGACGTTTTAGGAAGGAGATCTTTGACTGAGCAGTCCCTCTTCCCTTTAGTGGCTGCCATGTTGGGAGAGTGTGGGAGTCGATGGGGGCGCTACTGCCTGCCCTTCGGAAGTCTACCCGTGTGCTCCACTCGAGGGGTCGGGCAGTAGTGAAGTTGCTGACTGAGTGCGGGCTTGTCTCCTCCTCAACGCGGTCTACAGGAGGCTGGGGGAATGGGGCCCCTCCGGTCTTGATGGGGGCAGTGGTCTCTGGCTTGGTAGGGGATTGCGTGCTGATGGGCAGAGGTCCACTGGGTCCTCGAGGGAGGTCTCGGCACAGTGGGAAGATCCCGCTCGTGAAGGGTGTCCTGGAAGACGGAGGCAAGCCAGTATCGTGGATGGGGTCCCGAGTTGGTGAAGCGGAGCCCCCACCCTGGCCTCTTGCGTCTTAGGGGTCTCTAGTATGCAATGGGGCGCCTTGGGAGTTCGACTATGTTAACGCAGGAACCCCTCTCACTTCCCTCCTACTCCCGGGTAGGCTGCTCTGCGGGGTCTACTTGGTTCAGACAGTTCGGCTCTGATCGGGCGGTGTTACCAGGAGGAAGTGCACTCGGCTCACCTTGGATCATCAGGGGTAGGGCCGTCCAGTCTCTCCTTTCTTCGCTGCGGCTCGTGTGTTGGCTTTCCTCCGCTCCCACCAGCGATCCTCGGTTCTATCTGGGTCTGAGGCGAATGGTGGCCCCCTCGGCCCGCCACAGTGCTGTCCTCTTGTTGGTGGCACTGCGCGGGGAAAGGCGTAAGCAGGCCCTCTGCCCGCCCAGGGAGGCCCACTGTCCTGCGTTAGTTGCTTCCCTCAATCCGGCCGGCCGTTCGCTGCTGCTGCGGCCCAATTGAAGGCAATTACTTCTCCAGATGGGGGCAAGTTGATCCTGATGCTGCTCTCCCGGGCCTCCACCAAGGGTCAATGGCACCCTCACAGTCCGGCGCGACACCTCTGCGGGGCTCAAGCTATCCCCTCTGCAGACTCCGGCGGCTTCGCTCGGGCCGGTCCACACTCACCCCGTAATGCTGGTGCAGATCACTGAATCAGGCTAGCAGTTGAAAGCTGCGGCGGCCCGCCTCAAGGCTCTGCACTCCCGGGAGCACGTAGCTTGCTCCCGCGACTACTTCCCCGGACTGCTGCTGCGTGTCGCTGGCCGCCACAGCCTGGTGCGGCGTCTCTGTGGGACTATGGCGGGGCCAAGGTCACCCCCACAGTCTCCGGCGACTCCACTCGGGGCTAGGCCGCATTCACCCCTTGAGCGCCGGAGGCTGCCAGTCGCCGTTCCGAAGCTGGGAAAATGGCCTCTCCAGGTTCCGTCGGCCCTCCACGGGCTCCCGGAAGGTCAAGAGTGGGCTCTGCGGTCCGTCAACTCAACGCTTGGGCAGTGGGCCCAGTCGGTAAAACAGAGCAACGAGCAGGCACGTCCTACTCAGTCGCCATCCTGGTCACGCCCCCCCTTGCATTATGAAATTTGAGGAGGCTTATGCAAAGAGTGTGTGGGGGTCTCAAAAGGTTTAACGCTGTTTGGCAATATTTGAAAGAAGATCAGGGCGTATCTCAGCTCAGTTAGCTACCATGGATCCCTTCATTGATATAGTAAATTGGGTTCTTGGTTTAGACCATCAATGTAAAAGTAATTGACTATTATATAGGGAACATAGGGGTACTGCTTTATGAAAAAATATTTCGATTCAGGTTTCATCTTATCCGCTCTGCAATCCGTGATTCACCTTTTATGCATTAACGCACTTTAGCATAGCCATTTTTTGTCAAGAATCAATGTACTTCTTAGAGAAAATATATCTGGTAAATCAAAATATGTTTGAGTAGTATGGTTGAACTTTAATGAGTATTCCATCTTTCATGCACTAAAAGCGTTCTCTCCATCTAGGATTATTTTTAGTATGGAGAATGTGTTTAATGATTTATGGTATTTCGGAATAGCACTATAGTACTTTAATTGATTTGGATATTATGGATGATGAATTAAGGCTTCTGTAAAAGCTATCCAACAATTTTGTTTCTGTATAGAATAGATGTTCTTAATTAGGTTTACCCAAATATATGGCACTTTGAATACTTATTGCACTTCGTATTGTTCGATATTAATAATGTTTATTTGTCAGGAAGACTCTCACAGATTTGGGCTTAGCTTTCCTGTACACAACACCCTGCAAATGCTAGTCTTTTTCTAAGACTAAGCTGAGAGAGGCCTTTATTAAAAAATGTGAGTTAGAAAAATGGCAACGCAACCAAAGTAAAGTAATGGGTATATTCTACCAAACTCTGCCCAGAGTGCCCACAGGTCATGATTCATATCTCTCCTTTGTTACTAACAATATGCATCGATATCTTCTAACAAGGATGAGGTTAAATTTTTTTCCTCTCATGGCAGGATACCCAGCTCATGAACATTCATTTAACAACTTATCGCCATGTCCCTGTGATGGCCTGTCTACTCAAACAACGTCCCATATTTTATTCTTCTGTGGTCTTTATAAAAAGGAGAGGAAAAATATATCCTCCCTCAGTAAAAAAAAATTGAGTCTATATTCTCACTCTTCGTCTTTTGCAGTTATTAATTCCTTGGAAACCCCTTATATTTGTTTCATGATTGCGAATTGTTTATACTCAGTCCTTCGGACTAGGAGAACTTCTACAGACAGGGGTGTTGTTTTATTTGACCATTTTCATTAACCTGCTGTCAATTCCCCGATCCCTGAAAATGAATTGCTGTAAGGTTTTAAATGTCTTAACTATAATTTGATAAAGAATAAGGAAATACTTATGTGGGGGTGGTGCAATCTTAATTGCCTGTTGTAATAAAAAAAATTTATAATGAATAGCTGTTGGTTTTAGAAATGAGGATACTTGCAAATATTATTTTAAAAGGATAAAGCATAAAATTAATCATTAACTTTTTAACTCTATCTCGATCAAATTGCACTGTGATCATTATTTGTACTTTTATGCATTCACTAAATGCGAATAAAGTTATTTGATTGATTGAATAATGTTTATTTTTTAGTTACATCGAGGTCAAATGATCAAGACTAGATTAATTGGTATACATATACAATCGATGTAAAAAAAAAAAAAATGTGTATTATTTTTAATAACTACTCAATGTATTTATATCCTCTGCTCAATAAAAAAAAGGGAAAAAAACAAGATCAAGCAGTCACTAGCCAAAAATCACTAGGCTGATCCACTCTACCACAACCCCGAAGTCCTAACCCTTGTGTCTGTGCCACTGTTTGCACGTGACACATCCTTTCTGGACATATACATACACTCCACATCACTTGTCACACAAACACTCCTTGACAACCTTGACCCACACATAACTGACATGAACCTCTGATAGCACAATACATCCCCTATCATGCAGGTTACCATGCTCAAGTGTAGTGCATCATATTTCTGGATGGACGACCAAATGCGGGGCCATGTGTGCCCCAACACAGAATATAAAGGCACACCACATCAGCATGATGTGGCCTACTTTCATTTTAAGGATTATGTAAATGCACAGACTCACATACCCGAACTGTGGGTTAAGCCCAGAGGTTGAGGTCCATCACTACACAATGTAGTGTTAAACACAACAATCTCACCATATAAAAACAAGATTTTGAAACCTGTGACACCCATTCCTGTACAATACGCTAGGTACTCATGCAACAAACACATACAACAATAGTGTATTAGTAAGGACAGAAAAGCAGTCTAACTTACTGAGCCATGTCTTGGACCCACAAACACAATCCACATGATATAGCCAACTAATGTGAATGTCATAACAAACATCCAATTGTTACTGCACAGGAGGACACAGTGAATAGACACCTTGCCTGAAATGCATCTCAAATTTAAGGAGGGTGCTGGAATACAGAACACTGTCTGATCTGTACCCACCTCACTATCACCATATGCACAGGAAATTGAAAATCAGTGACAACTGGGTCTAAAGGATATTGGCACTAAGTGGCAGCCACATTGGAAGTACTGAACAAGATCTATTAAAGGCACAGCCATTGGTCCACATATATTAAGTCACATATTGAAATGTACACATTGCTCTGTGTATGTGTGGCTAAAGTAACTATCATGAATGCAGAGTCAATATGCCTCCAAGTGTATTAATCAGAAAGTTGCCTTTGAACACATAAAATACATATGCCGTATATGTCTCAAAGTGTTGTTCTTTGACACACTTGCACAATGGATATCTAAATATGCATTGACTTTGTGAAAATACAAAATTCAATTCAAGGTCTGGCCCTTTAGCACACACTCCTACACAAACATCATGTGAACATTGACACCCAGCCAATTTAGGCACACAGATCTATACAACATCCCAATAGACTCCTCATACTCCATGTACCATATGCTATCCTTGTCACACTAACTTCACTGTACACACACATGACAAATTACACATGAATGACACTTAACAGCAAATGCTATTTTTGAACACAGGAATTTTAAACCCAGAAAAGAACATGCTTTATTCAGCATCCATAAATGAAATGATAAATCAAAGGCCAATGGCCAGTCCAAATGTCTCTGGATTGTGGGCCTGCAAATTGTTGCCCATACAGACTTGCCTTCAGTATTCCTGCAAAGGGATACCTCCCCTAGGAGGGACATCGAGAGGGCAGGCCAGGTACCAAAATAAAAAAAACTAGGATGGGGTGGTTGGGTCCTTGGGAGGGCTGGGGTCAGGATTGGGGGGGTCAGATACGTCAGTGGGAGGGCAGGACAGAGGTTGTGGGGGGGCTGGGCTTCACCATCCTGGGTATCTTGTATCCATGAAGGGTGGTAAAGGGAATAGGGAGTGGTGGGGACTTTTTTAGGTATTGATTTTTTTTTTACTGTGGATGTACTGGGGTAGGATGGGGAAGAGGATCTTCTGAGTTTAGGAGGGGGTGGGGCTTTGCCAGGAGGTGGACCTTTTTGCTTCCAGGATTTAAACTGTGTTGTTTGGTTCTCAGTAGGGGCCTGGGGAGTTTGTTTGGGGGTTGGCGTTGAAGGGCATGATAGGGGCGGCAGGGTCCTCAATTTAGGTTTGGGAGGGGGTAGGTCAGTTTGGGAAGGGAAGAGGTCAAGGGCAATGAGGTGGAGTTTTGGGGCAGAGTGGGTATGGGGAGAGGCAAAGGTAGGAGCTGTGAAGGCAGAGGGTTGTAAAGTCCGTGTCATGTCTGTGTCTGCTGGTGTGGTGTCTGTCATGTCTGTGTGTGATGGTGTGCTGCCTGCCTGTTTCTCTATCTGTGAGCCATGTGGTGCAGTGGGTGTTGTTTCTGTCTGCATGTCAGTGAAAGTGAGTGTGACGTCTGTCTGCTGAGTGTGTGTGTGTGTTTGCCCTTACATCTGTGTGTTTGTGTGCTGCGTGTGGATGTTGATGTGGGTGCATACCTAAGTTTCTGTGTGCTTGGGTCAGGTATAGGAATAGGGACTGTGGATGGGGAAGAGGCAGGAGGGGGTGGGAGAGCTGGATTTGGGATAAGGCTGCCATGTGTGTGGAGGCTAGAGCTTGATTCGATCTCTGTAGGGAAGACATGTCAAAGTGAATGCCCTCCAGGAAAGATACCATCTGGGTAAGTTGAGTGGTATGCACCTGGAGGACATTCAGCACTGCTGTTTGACCCACAGAGATCTGCCTCAGGAGGTCAATGACCTCCACACTCAGGGCAGGGGAGACAGAGGCAGGGGGTGAGGTGCCTGGCACAAAGGAGATGCCTCCCCTCTTTCAGGGAGCGGCCACGGACAGGTGGCTGAGTAGCAGCTTGGAGGGTGGATATGGTAGGAGGCTGGTGGATACAGATGGAGTGGACACCGGTCCAGGGGAATCCACCAGCACCTGGGAGGGCTAGCTTTAGTCGGATGACGAAGACATTGCTGTTACGTCCGTCAGCTCCTCAGTGGCGCCCCCGTCACCCTCTGTGCCACTGGTTCCCCCTCGCTCACTGACAGCACAAGAACTACTGTGGCCAGCTGCTTCCTCAACTGTCGTGGCACTGGTACCTTCGCTGACCTGGTCTGATGCTGTGAAATAGAGGTAAACAAAAATTAGTTGAGTTGTTGATATGTACTTGCTGCATAGGTCTCAATACAACTCTTCCCGGATTAAACAACAACATCATTTGTAATTGTATGACAACATTTAAGAATGTACAGCCAATCGCACATGATAGCAAGCAACAAGACCTGTACACACTCTCACATAATAGTGTCTGAAACATAGTCTGATGCGACAACCTTTTCCTCATTCTCACTATCTTAACCATATCTAGGTAACAACTGATGTTTAGTCTCTCACTCCTGATGCCCTTTTCTCATACCATACTTAATTCATGTAATCCAAGTGAGATTGGACCTCCTAATAAGAACGGGGCTTACACTGCAGACTTTAGACATAGCATATAGCGTGCTATCCCTAATCCACATCTTGTGGAACAGCTGGTCCAGTGCTACAGTTAACATATCTTGATAAGTCTAAATGAAGATGTAGGAGTCACACGTGTCACATCACAGTCGCTCATCTGTCCATTAGCAGGTGTAGTTTGAAGTGTCACATGTGTATCTCATACAGTGGACATACATGTAATATAGGTATGGGAAAGCTATATGATAACAAGTATAGTGTCATGTCAGCACAGTGCAATCACATCATTTTAATTTTTCTGATTGAAAACCTTATAACAGTTTGTCATGGAAATACAGCCTAGCACACTGCCAATTACGAGTGCATCTTACTTAAGGTTCACGTGGATCACTATGCTACCAGGCCTGGAAGAATCATTGTTTGTCCAAAATACTAGTCAAAAACATCTTACTTGTTTCCTTTTGGCAACACTTCTTACTATTGTGTGAATACTGCAGATCTCCACATCTAACAAGGCCAAGTCAGCCTATCCCACCCTCATTAATAGCATCATCCACACAATGAGTAGCTTAGATGCCGTCGTATTTCACCTCTATATATCTGCTCTTCTCAAATGATGATCATGGCACATTTCCAGATATCACATTTATTCTTCTAAAACATGGTGTACACAGCATTAAATAAAGAAAAGCCACATTGAAACCCATGATTAGCTTTGGGAATGTATAACTTTCTCATCCATGTACTTACCCCCCTTTTACCTGCAAATACCTACTTTGTTAGCCACGCACAGACATATGTTGTTACCTACACATAGTCAGAAACATGGACTCATCCTCCGATCATATAGGATGTTACCTGACACTCTATCATGGCAAAGGCCAGTATGAAATGTGACATGAGTACGCAAAGTTTTAACTTTGCCAGTTGATATATTGGAGAACACCTAGCACCAGTGCTGTTTGCTACAAATTGCAGACTGATCAATCACTACTCGCCAAGGCCTCCAATTGCAAATTACCTGCTAGCTGGGAGTATTGCATGGCATGTCACAGTCAAGTTCTCTGGCATCAATTAACTTTATACTATTGTTGTGTAAATAAAGAGAACAGGCCAAACATTGGTATTTGGGTTGGCCTATTTTGAGCATTAACAGAATATGTGAAGGGTACCTCCTTGCACATTGTGTTGTCATGTGTCCATTATACAATGGAATTGCACTACTGCCAATACCTAGACTATTTTAACCTCACATGTCCCAGATGAAAGGGACATAGCCATGCATCTACTACTATTGTTGCATTTGCAAGTTTTTGCAACATTCAGGGGTTTTGGGTGTCTCCAAACCTAAAGCTTAAAACACTGGCTACAATAAATGCACATGCATAGTGTTGTATGAAGTGCAACAAGGCACATACTCACCCCCTCCTTGCTGCTGTCTGGCTCTCAACTGCCCATCTAGGTCGGGATAGGCCGCAGCCAGGATGCATAGCATTAGGGGGGTCAGGGTGCGGCGTGCATCCCTCCTGCCTGGAGGTGAAAGGCCCAACTGAACTCTGACAATCTTCTTTGCCCAGTCTCTCAAGTCCTGCCACTGTTCTCTGCAGTGGGCACTGCGCCGAAGTGTGACCCCTACAGACAGAACCTTCCGGGGGATGGTCCTCTACAGCAAGACCTTCTGATGGGTATTGAACTGTAAGGATGACATGGTAACATGCCCTTAGTGCACATAGGTCATGAACAGCTGGCTTAAGCAAACTAAAAGTCAGAAGACTAGATCTCTCCACACTGCACCTGTTGACAATGATGACTTATTCCCCAAAAAACTGTGATATAAACTCCAGAACAGTACAGACACAAACAGCAGTGAACTTGTCCAGAACATTTACCTACACTCTATTCTAAGATTGGCAAAAGGTTTTGATATGTGTCTCATTGTTGAAATCTACCCTATGTGCATGGTTAGCAGACAATTACACTACCAATGCTGTCAGATTGCTACTCACCTTCTCCCCTGGTGCGCCATATAGCTGCTTATACAGGGGCAGGACGGTGTCCATCAGCATCTTCAGTTCCTCTGGTGTGAAGGCAGGGGACCTGATCCCTGTACAGCTTGACATTGTAGCTCCCAGAGGATGTGTACAACAGCAGATAGATGGGGAGATCTGTAAGAGTGCAGTTTCTGAAGGCAAGTGATCTGATTTGAAAACCGCAAGACTTGTATCTAGACTGCATAGGTGGTCTTCTGTGTGTGCAGTCAAAGGGATAGGTTTGCATTTTCCGAAGTCGTCCAATGGCTTCAAATGCTGCATGACACGACGCCTACCGCGCAGTTAAAAAAATCTGCGGCGCGTGAGTAGGTTTGAAACATAACTAATGGAAGTGTACCGCGTCGGTGTACACTGGAGGCGGACCCAATCAGCAAGCCGCAACTGTCACCATAACAAGTTACAGCCTATGGCTGTGTCTGAATCGGTTCTGAACCGCCTACCGCGACCTTTGAAAGATGTTTCGGTCGGTGCACAAACTTTAGGCAATGTTTTCGGTTTGTGATACACCATGCCTGGATGCACTATATTGCATGTGAATGGAGCATCTAACTCTACCTCCCACACTCTCATGATGAACTAACCTTGAGAGGAGCATGACGCACAATGACAACAGTAAAAACAAACAACTGTTTTTGTATCTTTAGTTTATCGCAGTCAATATGCATGCCAATTGCATGTACAGGTCAAAATACACTTGGGGCCAGATGTACGACCATTTGCTTTTGCGACTCGCAAATTGTGAAAAATTGTGAGTCACAATTTGCGAGTCGCAAAAGCAAATGTACAACAGTGTCAGAGACACTGTTAGCGATTCCCAATGGGGTTGCAAAATGCGAGGCTCATGAATATTAATGAGCTACTCGCAATTTGCGACCCCATTGGGAATGGCTGGCCCTCCCAGTGATGGTGGCCTGCTGGGCTCAGCAGACCTCCATGTCTGGGACTGCTTTTAAATAAAGCAGGTTTCTTTTTTAAATGCAGCCCGTTTTCCTTAAAGGAAAACAAGATGCTTTTTTTTTTTTTTTTTAAATGAAACGTTTTCGTTTCATTTTTAAGGGCAGGCAGTGGTCCCTGGGACCACTGCCTGCCCTTAAAAAATATTTTCCCATTCATGCCCAAAGGGGAAGGGGTCCCCTGGGGACCCCTTCCCGTTCGTGAATGCTTTACCACCTACTTGAAGTAGGTGGTAAATTGCGACTGTTTTGCGACCGCAATTGCGGTTGCAAAACAGTCACACATAGGGCTCAGACTCGCTAATAGGAAGGGACGCCCTTGAAACGCCCCTTCCTAATAGCAAGTCGCAAATCCTAATTAGCGAGTCGCAAATAAATTGCGACTCGCTAATTAGGGTTTGTACATGGCCCTTAGGTATTTTTGCATGCGCAAACGGGTCGCAAATCCGTTTGCGCATGCAAAAATACTTTGTACATCTGGCCCCAAGTCACTGTTTTTGAATCAACTGTGAGCCAGTGTGCGATCTGTGTGATGTGCGGGGGAAGGGGGGGTTTGATGTTCAGGATACTACACTTCCAGATGGAAACTACACTCTACCATAACACAGCCTACAGTTGCTTTGCACATCAAATGAATATTGCAAGTTATTTTTGTGTTCTATATTGCAGTGTACATCAGTATCTTAAAGAACTTGTACATTGTCAATGGTTTGTGTATGTTATTGTATGTGTAATACAGACATGACAACATGACTGTGTCTACTATGTAGCATTTGTCCGCATACATTGCACAGTGGTAAGCTAGATGTATATGGTTGTCCAGGATGGTAGGCATAACATGAACCTACTGTGTTGACAGATGAATGAAATAAGTAATTCAAAAATACCTAAGTGAAGTGTTCTTATCTTGTGAGTTTTGGACTATGCACTGCTTGATTTTGCATGTAAAACTGCTGCCACTAGTGCAAAGACACTACTGCACTATGAATGAAATTTGTACTTGTAAAGCGCACCCATACCCCCAAAGGGGTGTCCAGGCGCTGTACGCATACCGCTGTGGAACCCTTCCTGGCTTTTCCCTGTGAAATGTCCACTCCTGGGCACCCCCAGGGTGAAGCCAGGCATCCCAGCGCTGTTGGGGCCGTTGTGGAGATTAAGCAAGCTATTGCCCAGAGTTGCAGAGTGGGACCCATGATTAGAATAGGCACCGAGGCGAGAATTATCAGGTCCGAGGAAATTGAGCCCAAGACCCGCCGAGGCGGGAATTGAACCCTGGTCCCGGGCCAGATCTCTGCATCAGGGTCTGCCGCTCTAACCATTGAGCCACACTTCTCCACTATCATTGCTGTGTCAACAAACATCTTATCCACATTTAGCAATGATATATTTCCAATAAATATTGATCTGTGAAATGTGTTTTTCACTGACATGGAAAGTTATGTGTGGTTAGTTGCTCTTCGCTGTTGGTCTAAGTACATTTTGCTGGGTACATTGTGATTTGACACCAGCTGTGTATACACTCTACACATAGGTATCGGGGAGGAGCCGGAAGACAGCCTCCTGTGTACAGGCCATTTCCAGACCTCCAAACAATGGAAGAGAGAGACGTGATCAGATAATATCGTTTCACTCGGGCAGCCATCCAAGATTTGTGCCAGCAGTTGACACCTTCATTGCAGAGCCATCGCACCTATCCAACAGCACTGACCCCCAAGGTTAAAGTGATGGTAGCACTACATTTCTTTGCCACTGGATCATTCCAATACACAGTGGCAACATCTGGTGGAGCGTCACAGCCCATGTTAAGCAATGTTCTTCTGAATGTGGTGCAGGCATTGACCCGATACATGGACAGCTATATAAAGTTCCCAACACCAGGAGAATTGACCACAATCAAAGGAGATTTTTATGTTTTGGGGGGGAATACCCCATGTAATTGGAGCAATTGATGGCACTCATGTTGCTTTGGTTCCACCACAGGCCAATGAGCAGGTTTATCGTAACACGAAGCACTTCCACTCTATCAATGTCCAGGTGGTGTGTTTGCCTGATCTGTGTATTTCACACGTATGTGCCAGATTTCCGGGCTCTGCACATGACACACATATCCTACGTAACAGTGTCATACCCCGTTTGATGAGTCAACTGCTACCTGAGCAGGCCTGGCTTGTTGGTAAGTAATGTTTCATAAGAATGTTGCAGAGTGTGGGTTTGTATGTCAGATATGATTATGTTGGTTGACCATAACACTCATTACTATCTTCCATGTAGGCGACTCTGGATACCCCAACCAGCCATGGTTACTTACACCGCTGCGCAATCCAGTCACCCCAGGAGAAGTCCACTTTAATGAGGCCCATGGATGGACAAGGCGGATAGTGGAGCGGACCTTTGGCCTCCTGAAGGCAAGATTCCACTGTCTTGATAAGACCAGAGGAGCCCTCCAATATGCCCCAGGGAAGGTGTGTCAGATTGTTGTTGCCTGCTGCTTGCTACACAACCTAGTAATTCTTTAAAACATCCCTCTCATTGAGGAGGAAGGAGACCAGCAGGTGCCACCAATTGAGGATCCATGCCTGGGCAATGGGGACAGTGGTGATGAAGCTGGAGGGGACTTACGACAACAGCTTTTCCACAACTTTTTCCCATGAATGTAAGTATGCAATCAGATTATGTTACAAGTCAACATTGCTTGTTATTGTGTAGCTGAGTGGACTATGTGCATGTACGCATCAGAGTGTCTGATAAGTGTGCTAAGGTTTGTGGTTGTGCATCACCAGGCATCTGATGCTGTGTCTGAGACCAACCTGGACATGGATTTATGATCGATATGTCTGGCACACTCTATTCAGACCTATCAGTCCTGTTTTATTTTTGTTCTTTGGGCTACTGATTGTGTCTGGTATTTATGTTGTTTGTGATCTGGTACCAGGTTTTATCAGTAAAATAAAAAGGTGTTGCATATTGAAGTGTGCATTGTGTGATGTAGGCCATCATAACAAGTGGTTTAGTTTACTGAACTTGCTCAAATAGTCTACTGACACAGATTGTTGAATGGGATGTCAAGTTATGATGCTTGGGTATACAATTCACCATCTCTGAACATGTACCGTGGAGTACAGTGTGTAGGATACACTGATTGTGTATATCTATCTTGTGGTGCCAAGTTGGATTGACTTTGTGACACATAAGTGCCAACTTACATGTACTTGTTGACCTAGGTTCTTCACACATTTATTAAAGTGATCACATGAGAATCACCACATTTTGAGATAAAAGTTAGAGCCACAACATGAGCAAGTATTGATGTGCAAAATGTTTTTATTTTACAAACATGTTGAATAAGTGATGACACATAATAGGGGTATGTGAATATAACTTAAATATGATGACTGAAGTTGACAGTGTTTAAAGATGAAATCCAACAGATCATAGCCACAGTCATCAGAGTCCAAAGTCCAACATTGTACTTCCATCAGATGTGGAACAGTTTGTATGGACAGTCAACAGAGTGAACGCTCAGTGCACAACGGAGGCCATCAGGTGCACCTTTTTTTTTTTCCTGGCTGGGGGTTGAGCATTGCCATCCGACCCTCCTTTATCTTTTCTCTGATGACCCACTCCACGTTTCGGGCGGGGGGACACAACAACTGCAGGCTCCTGGGGTACTGGGGAATCTTTGCTTGTCTCAACGTCCCTCCCTGTGGCTTGTGCAGATATTGAGGGCACATATGGAGTTATCAAATGGGGAGGGATACTTTGATGAGTAAATGCCTTGCGGAGGGTGGAACTGATCTCCCTCAGCACCCCTATGACATGGTCCATTTGCTGATTAGGACGCCTGCAGTTGTTCAGTGGCCCGGTGGTGTTGAGCAACCTGACCCATTGCTCCCTGGTACCCCTCATAGGCATCCAGTACCCGGGAGAGGTTTGGATGGGCATCTTTTGCACCAGCTGATTGCCGACGTGGATCCACACATCCCCTCCCACCACCCCTACCCACTTGGGCAGGCATGGTTTGTGCCGGCACAGTTTGTGCCGGCACAGTCAAACATGAACCTCCTTCCTCATTGACTGGGTTGGTGTCTGTCAACTCCAGAGTATTTAGTGTTGCTGGGTTTCTGTTGTTGCCCGTGGTTGAGGATGTGTCTGTCAGGGTAGGGGTCAGCTGTGTGTTGCTAGCTGAGGTGGGAGTTATCGCTGTGGACCCTGCTGGACATGCTGGTGTCGTCTGCCGGCCCAAACCTGATGGGCCTGGTTCCTCCTCCTCGTCCGAGGGTACAGGAGTCTCTTCACCGCCGGTGAGCTTATTCCTGGTTGGAGTCTGAGCCTGGCTGTTTTCATCATTTTTCATAGCAGTGTTCCCATATCGGCCTGGCGGTACAGAAATGGCACAGTCAATTATGTGATTGTCCACTGCACCTCAACTGGTACACATTAAGTACATGCCTGGATCAAGAAACAGTTTAAGATGGATGATTTAAACATCGTTACCCATGATGTTATCCTAGATTTGGCATGACAAATGCTACTTTTACAAGATGTGTATTTGGGTTCTGCTCCAACTATGTGCTAAAATGGTCTTGTACTTTGGTTTTCTTTTAACATGCCACTGACATTGACTTCTACCTGTCAATCTGTAGGTTAGACTTGCGGAATAGTGAGCTCCACATCTGAAGAATGGGCATGACGTATATGATCTTTGAATCAAAATTGAAGTTGTTATTCCTGTAAACTGTGCACAATCCATGCATCACCGGGCACATTGGTGTGACAGCCTACACCCTCACATTCTGTGTAATTTCCATCAAAATTTAGTCATGGTGTGAGTGATGTGCTCTTAGTTTTCAACTCATGAGCCTGGGTTACATCCACCTTAGTAGGCAAACGTGTAAGTGCATAGCATTGTGTATAAACAGCTCAGGGATTTCTAAGTTACACTCCATAGTTAGATGTGATGTGAATGTGTTTGGAGGTACTTTACAGGTGATTTGTTTGTGAGCTAGGGTTATAAGGGCTTCTGGGATTTGTGGTCAGTGCAGTGAGTCGTCCTCCTACCCAGCCCACCTGGATCTATGGGTTCCGGCCTGTGAGGGGAAGTGTAGTGGCAAGATAACTGACACAGGGGCCTGTAGTTTGAATTGACCACAACTCCCATCAGGCCCTGTCCTACAAACACTCTTCGCACCCAGCCCAACCAGCACACCCGGGCCTATGGTTTCCTGACAGTGAGGGGAAGTGTGATAGCAAGATGGCTGACATAGGTGCCTGGTGTTTGGAGTGCAGGCCCTGACAAGAGTTGTGGTCAATTCAAACACCAGGCACCTGTGTCAGCCATCTTGCTACTACACTTCCCTTTAGTGTCAGGACACCATAGGCCCAGGTGGGCTGGTTGGGAGGAGTATTTGTAGGACAGGGCCTGATGGGAGTTGTGGTCATTGCAAAGACTCCTCCTCCCACCCACCCCACCTGGATCTATGGGTTCCTGTCTGTGAAGGGAAGTGTAATGGCAAGATAGCCGACACAGGTGCCTGTAGTTTGATTTAGCCCCAACTCCCATCAGGTCTTGTCCTACACTCTGCACACCCAGCCCAACCAGTCCACCTGGGCCTATGGTTTCCTGACAGTGAGGGGAAGTGTGATAGCAAGTTGGCTGACTCAGGTGCCTGGTGTTCTTAGGTGGGGTGTGAGTGGCTTATGGAAGGTGTAGTCCTATTCTTTTGTGAGCTCGGATTACTTGATGTAGTGGTTAGCATTACATACAAGGTAAGTACTTACTGTAGTTATGGGCCATGTTTTGGGATGTGTACTGACTTTGTAGTTGCAGCCATGCTGACTTGCAGGGTAAACACTTCCAGAATACAGCAAAACATATGTAAATCTAAATGTTTTTGAAACTTTTGATCTTCATTGCAGGTATCCAGGTTAACAGCATTAGTTAAACATCACATATTCTTTGACTATAACTTTGTTTAGTTCAATAAATATTTAGCTAATTTGGAACATTACAGTGACGTCTGCTGAGCTGTCATTAATTACTTGTGACAAATGTTTAGTTCTTACCTACCAGACTCCAGTCTTTCAGGTATTCCAAACAAGCTCTCTGGTGGAGTGATGGCATGCACCTTTTCCTCCCAGGCAGTAAAGTGCACAGGTGGCACGGGAAGGCCACCACCAGTCTGTTGTGCGGCCAGGTAGTTTTTGCTGGCCAAACACTTGACCCTCCTCGTGACATCATACCACCTCTGTTTGATGTCATCCATTGAGCACAGGGTGGACTACTGCATTCACCTTGCTGACTATTCTGTCCCACATCTGGTTTTTCTGGCTGATGGAAGTCTGTTGGACTAGGGTCCCGAATAACTGTGGCTCTACTCTGAGGATTTCATCCACAAGAACTGTCAACTCATCTGTGAAACGTGGCTGCTTCTTCTTGGTCATCTTTTCTGACTTCATTTCGGCTATTTGCATGCCCAGTCACTGAAATCTCCTTGACACGCGAGATTAGTATGGTCGGTCACCGGTGACAATGACGATAATCTGTGATCTCTGTTTACTTTATTAAAATACTTGGTGGAACCTTACTGTAGATGCAATTTTTTCTTTTACGGTATGTGGAGCTTTCTTTTGGCAACCAATTTTTACACCTGTCTGTCATGGCCGCCATGGTTCATACTTTTCAGGGGACTACAACTGAGGGTGTCCCTTTTCCATTTCTCTACATTTCCCTTTACGTTCTACTTACAAATAGGACAGTTTCATTGGGGATTCCTCTCTTCCAGAGACACGAGGAGGACCCGGCCAGGTAAGATGCTGTATCGCTACTTCTTCGCACAATGTATCTTCATCTTCGCTGGACTAGGTCGTATGTTTAAATATTGTTCCATTTAGTACCAGTACTGTAACGGTTAGAAACACACTTTAATAATTTATAGTTTAGCAAACACATGGAATATACTGGTTCGGCTTTCCATATAGCTATAGTTTACAACGTCTTTATGCAGATAACACTATGGTGTGTTTTTACTTTTCAGATAGGAGCTTACTATGAACTCCATTTCTTTACTTTACACGTTTGGCTGTTTCATTTAAGACTTAACATTAAGGTAAGACTTCGCCACATGTACGTGTAGTTTTTTAGTCATGCTGCTCCAATTGCTTTTATTTCTGGTGTAACACAATTGATTGTTTAATACCTGTAAAATAGGTTTTCATGGTCCTAAGTATTTAAATAGCTCTTTCATTGGTACCTTAAATTGATAACTGCATTTTCATTTCATCAGGGGGTATAATCGTTTGCAGATTACCCTTTTGACAAAGTTACATGTAACCTAAGATTTATTTGCATTAAATTACTATATGTTCTTATGGAATACATTTTAAATCTATGAACCTCGTCTCATCCTTACCTTAGATCACGTTCTCTTTCCAATATACAACAATAGGACTTACAAGCGAGAAGTGTAATCAGTGTTCTCTCACTACACTTGACTACAGTACGACACCGAAGTCTCACTCAGTATTGATTTTTAGGTCTCGCTAGAGTCAGCGCATGCGCTGCTCTTGCGAGAAATTTAGTGAGTGTGGCTTTTGAAAGTGCTACCCAGGCCGGCCACCAGCTTGCTATTACACGCACAAGCGCGCGCGACGTGCACAGCACTTTTTCTCGTTGCGCGCGCGCGTGCGCACAACTCGGGTCACCACTCGCTTTTTTTTTTTTAATTATTATTATTTCATTTCGCGGCCGCGCGGCGTTACTTTTACACCCGCGCGGCCAATGCTTGTTGATCTTCGCATGTCACCACCGCTACTGGAGCTTCCCCATTTTTATGGCCTTCACCTACTGCACATTTTGCCTGTGCCTCTGCCCAATCTATGTTAGACAGCGCCATTTGAGTTATCATTGGTACCGGGTTACCTACCACTTCTTCCCAGCGATCTATACCTGTGATGCCCTTGTTTTTGAATAGATGTTGGGTAAATAAATTAATCTATTTTTAAGTCACTGACTCGCCGCCTGTTAATATTAATATGCCAGTTTGGGAGAGAGCATAGGTGTGATCACCTTAGGCACTACGACCTAGGGCTTGGCACTGCTTGGACCTCTTGACTTGTCCGGCTCCTTTAACCTGTGAAATGACTAACGTGCAGTTACTGCCACTTCTTGTGCCATGGTCTTAAGTCCCCCAATGCGCGCCTTTAAATGCAATTATTTTTAAGGCAAACCTTGGTAACTGCGAATGCCCTATGTTAGCATATCATCATTATATACATTAGTGCAAAAGTGTCTGCTTTTAGATGTCATTTGATTACTAAGAATGTATTATTGCCACTGTTAATTGGTTTACTACTGATTTTGATTATTTAGGTTAAATGTAATATTCTGTGATCCACTGACAGCAGGAAGTAGGAGGAACTATTAAGTTACTCTGCAGTCAAGGGAATTATAGATATTGCAATAGTAATAGCACAGGGGCTAAAAACAATGGCATTGAAATCCACAGGGGTGTCGGGAATTTGAACAAGCATTGGCATAGCCAATAGGTCTCGCTTTTGGGTCCTTATAAGTATTTAGTTATGCATCACAATATCCTTGGTGCACCAACATTATGGCTAAACACTTATAAGATCCCAAAGGCGAGACCTATTGGCTATGCCAATGCTTGTTTGAAAATGTGAGTGACGCATTTGGACGACCTCTAAATTTTGTGGATTATGTGACCTATATTCATATATAGATTCTGCTGATTTATATTAACTAGGCCTATTGTCTCTTACTAGCTCGTGAACGTTTGATGAAATACTACATGTGGGTTATCTAGCCACAGTGGGTCTTTAGCAGAGTTCTCTTGACACATTTCTGGGAAGAAATGATCAAAAAAATGCATCGACCACTCCAAAGGTTGGTCCTATATATTTATTAATACGCAAAATAACATAGGGATCCGCATCAAGACTTGTGACATCTTTTTATTATGCCCAGATATATAACTTAGCCATTTTTCTTTTTACACCAGTTGTATTGGATACCACTAGAACTCGTTGGGGAAATTGTTCCCCTAGCCTACATGCTACGTACCATTAGAGATATTTTAGGACCGGGGTATACAAACTTTTGGACTGCTCTCGTACCCTCTTAAGGTTGGTCAGACTAATTATCATACCTTTTCTGCCACACTTCATCTACTTCTGGGATAGATGAGTTTGGAGCTTATATCACAATCTCTATATACATGGACCTTCACACACTATTTCGTATCACGGTGCCCTCCTTAACCTTATCTTCTTTTCTCCACAAATTATTTCTACTCGATTCACACCTACTTTCTGAGGTTTTGCTTGTCCCTGTTAATTATCACTTTTTATCATAGCTCACCAACTTTTCCTATTACTTTTCACAAATATAACATCTTATCCTTTACACCTCGTGATTGGTTGTAATTTCGTTTTCATTGTTGTAAATTTCACAGCCTTGAAAAAGTCATTAGTGACAAAACACCTGTTGGCTGTTTTTAAAGCAAGAATCTGTATACAAGTGGAATGCAAAGAAGAACACAAGATTGTACAATGTGTTAATAAACTGTATCTCTGCTTAATATAATATCCTGACTGTTCGGATCTTATACTTTTATGACATTGTATGAGTTCTTGGGTTTCCTATTTTATCAATATTACGTACAGTTGGAGTCCTAGGACTGAACTTGCAAACAGCACCTTGGGTAGTAGGGTGCTCTCAACCCAATATCACCATTCATTCTATGTTATTACTATTGTTTTTAGAATACACCCACAGCATACTATTTTTTCTTAAGAAGTGTGAAAACCAAACCACTACTAGCCCCTGATATTAGTGAACTTGGAATAATAGTTGGCAATGATATTGAAACTTTCATCAATAGCTTCTGCCATCTTCCTACAAGTGTTACAGAACCAGTACAGATTTGAAGAATGCCCTGTTTTTCTAAATCAAATTAAGTACTGCTTCTACTTTGTGGCCTAATGCTTCCACTCATGTTTCTGGGGTGTTCTTCCAGTCTCTTCTTTGGTGAGATTGTCAGTACCTTTGTTGTCAAATGGGACCTTCAGATGCTCTGCCTTCATATTAATTATCCCCAGGAACCTCAGGGGGCTGAGCCATAGTCTTGCCTTTGATCTCTATAGCAACAGTAGTGAGTGGAGTAGAAATCTGTGGCACTGGTGGTTATGGTACCAAACAATTCATAAAATGTTTGGGTGGCCAAGATTGAAGTGACACTGCAAGGTGAAATTCTGCATAAAATGAATCTGTTATCAGCTGCACTGAATAAAGAAGCACCTGGAGAAAGGGTTCGTGTAGGTGTACAATGGAGATGAGGTGTGAAATGCTCATCATAATGCTTGTGATAAGCAGCTTGGAAGAAAGGGTTGCTCACAGCCTTGCTACTCCTGTTCAGCTTCAC
Organism: Calotriton arnoldi; assembly: GCA_963921515.1. Taxonomy (NCBI): domain Eukaryota; kingdom Metazoa; phylum Chordata; class Amphibia; order Caudata; family Salamandridae; genus Calotriton; species Calotriton arnoldi. The sequence goes on from CAWUFW010000115.1 coordinate 1,425,614, forward strand.
CCCATTCCTCATTTTCTTATATTATCTGATATGAAAAGGAAAAAATAAATCCTGGGTTATCCAGTGGTTGAGGGACCTTTCCTAAGGCATTAATTTATTATCTCATCTAAAACCGATATTGGTAGCTCAGAAATGTATAGCTGAGCTGAGAATAGGCAAGATAGACATCATAGGGGATGGTTCATAATGGGAGTATACCAGAGTGGACAATAGTGCTGTCAATGTCATCTTAGACAGAAGCTGACAGTAGGATGTGCCTATGTGCTATTAAGGTCACTGACTGGGATTGCATTGACAGGTATCTCAGTGACCAGGTAACTTTCACTAACAAGCAGAAAATCTTGGCTGTCAATGATGGAGACTTTTTTGAGGAAAAAAAATGGATTAATTAAGGCTTAGTTGAGTGCAGAGATAACCGTACAGTTTCTTGGAAGGGAATGTTCACCAATTGGGCAGCCATCAGCAAGAACATTTTAGGCAGCGATACTACTTGTGTTACAAGGCTTCAAAGGTCGGGAAAGGAGATGAGGTCAACAGAAATTGCCTAGGCGGTGTTTCTTAAATTGTGGTCTGCGGACTATGTAGAAAATTACATAACTTTGGCAGATTAATAAACTAGTGTCAGTCGCCTCTAGGTAGATATAAGTTAGATCTGGTTTTTAATAGATTGAACATTTTTTGGTTTACTAATAACTTTGGCCCAGTTTGATGAATCGTCATGAAACATTTTTAAAAAAAAGGTTCATCCAGGTTCATCCTTCTTCCTGGAAAGGTTTGGTGTGATGCACAACTGGGGGCAGAGACAAAAGGATGGGTCCTAAAACATAAAATCTCCATGCATCTTCCTTAGATCTCTTTAGGCAGGGCTACAGCAAAAGCTGCCAAACGGAATGACCCCAAAGTTGGCAGGAAGCTAGACCTTGGTCTGCAGATTGTGCTTTTTCTGATTTGGTGTCCATCCGTTCAGACGTTTTTGAGAAATTAAGCATGAAAAATAATTGTATATTTTGGCAGTTGGGCTTGCGAGAGTCCCGCAAGCCTCCCACAAGAGCGCAAAATCAAAATGGGGCTCTGTGATTGGTCGGGAGGCCTGTTTCTCCAGTGAGTCTTCACGCTCTTGCGTGAGCATGTAGAGTCCCGCAAGCACTTGGATTGGCTGGCTGTAGGAATGTTAGAAATGAAATGTCCGCTATTACTGTTTACTGTGAAAATTGGAGGTGTTGTGGAAATGAAGTAAAAATGCTATAAAAGAGGGTAGCAGAAAGGCATGCTGTCCCCCTAGATTTAGAAATGAGGTGTCTAAGGGATAACTAATGTGAATAAAATAAATGTATATTTAACACAAGGTCCTGGGCACACGTGTGAGAAGGTGAATCAAAATTGTCAGTATACACACTAATGTCCAATGATGAAATCACAAAAGTCGACACCAATAAATGGTCGACACCAATAAATGTTTTTAGTGAATAGTGTTTATACAGATCTTGCAGTATATCAGAGTATAAGTACCAGCCGACACGTGTTTCGTCACCCGAGTAGTAACCCGTGACTCTTCAGGGCTGACTGTAGATACTAAGTACTGTGTATAATCGCTGAACCGGTGATAATTCCAACCCGGTTACGGGCGCGTGTTAAAATTGTAAGTTGGTACGGCTTCGCGGGTCAATCGGTAGGGTAGGTAAATTGGACCTGGACCCCATCGGTACGGATTCCAAAGTCAAAGGACAAACAACACGGGCGGGTGCGTCCGTTTGTAAAGGGTCCTGAGTCAGGTTGGAGGTGTGCGAGCGCCTCCGTCTCTCTTTCTGAATGCGGAAGGATAAATGTATATTGTTTTTAACTAATTTTGATGATCTTGCTGGAGTCTCACGGGATCGTGAATAGTAAAAAGGAATAAATGAGTACTCAATACACTATTAGTTGAAATGCATATTGTGGCCCTTGTTATTGGGAGGAAGTGTGTAAGATAAGTAATGTGATGAGTAGAAGGTTAATTTTTTTTTTTTAATGTTACGATTCGCAAGACTTTGATCATGAAAAGTAGGCAGCAGGAGGCGATGTCTCAATGCACTCAATATGCACACTTGTTACTGTAGGAAGGAGTCTTATTGGAGATGTTTATCAAAGTCTACTATTTTTGCTCATTGGCTTGGGAAGAGTTGTGAGTAGAGTTAAGGCTCATCCACACACCCTACTACGCATACTCAACATCCGAGAAAGGGGTCTGAAAGAAGAGGGCAGTACCTCCATACACCCTACTGTGCACACTTGTCATGAGAGAGAGGTCGGAAAGGAGCCCGGTGCTTCCCCACACCCTACTACGGCCACCCATCATTACAGAGAGAGATCTCAGCAGAGGCCAGTTCCTGTACACACCCTACTACACACACCCATCATATGAGAGAGAAGTTTGAAAGGAGAGCTCAGTTCCTCCCCACACCCTACAACACACACCCACCATTACAGAGAGAGGTCTCAGCAGAGAGGTCAGTCCATCCACACACCCTACTACACACACGTGGGATCTGACTTAGAGGTCCGAAAGGAAATGCTAGTTCTTCCCTACACCCTACTATGCACACCCATCATCTGGGAGAGAGGTCTGAAAGGAGAGCCTAGTCTCTCTCCGCACCCTGCTACACACACCCATCATCCAAGAGAGAGGTCTGAGCGGACAGGCCAGGCCCTCTCCGCAACCTACTACGCACACCCATCACCTGAGAGAGGGGCTAGAAAGGAGCAGCCAGTCCATCCACACACCCTACTATGCACACCCGTTATCTGAGAGAGAGGTCTCAGCGGAGAGGTCATACTCTCTCCACACACCCTACCATGCACACCAGTCAACCAAGACAGGGGTCTGAAAAGAGAGCCCAGTCCCTCCCCAAAACCTACTAAGCACACCCATCATTACAGAGGTCCCACCAGAGACCAGTCCCTCCACACATCCTACTACACACAACCGTCATCTGAGAGAGGGGTCTGAAAGGAGAGGCCAGTCCCTCCATACACCTTACTATGCACACCTGTCATCTGTGGCAGAGGTCTCAGTGAAGAAGCCAGTGTCTTTCCACACACCTTACTACGCACACTCGTCATCTGACAGACAGGTCTGACAGGAGAGGCCAGTCCATGTACACACTCTAATATGGGACTGTTCCCATTGGACGCAGGGTCAAGACTGATTTGCATATGGCTGGGTTCAAACTGGAATGGCATGGTGAGCAAAAAAACGATGGATTTAGGCCCAGATCTCTGCACTGGGGTGAATGTATGACATTGTTCTGCATTCTGTCCATCAATTGTTGTTTTTGCATTTGTCACCCCGAGTGAGACGGGTATGCCCAGACGTGGGTCTCGTGCTCTCCATGCCACTGGAGTCAAACTATCCTGGCTGATGAGGGGTGAAACCCTGAAACCGCTCCTAGGATGCTTGTTTCCAGTCCAGGGAGAACCTGGGCTGGACTGTTCCCATTGGGCACAGGGTCAAGACTGATTTGCATATGGCTGGGTTCAAACTGGAATGGCATGGTGAGCAAAAAAACGATGGATTTAGGCCCAGATCTCTGTACTGGGGTGAATGTATGACATTGTTCTGCATTCTGTCCATCAATTATTTTTGCATTTGTCACCCCGAGTGGGACGGGTATGCCCAGACGTGGGTCCCGTGCTCTCCATGCCACTGGAGTCAAGCTATCCTGGCTGATGAGGGGTGAAACTCCGAAACCGGTCCTAGGATGCTTGTTTCTAGTCCAGGGAGAACCTGGCCTGGCAGTTCGGTCTGGACTGTTCCCATTGGGCACAGGGTCAAGACTGATTTGCATATGGCTGGGTTCAAACTGGAATGGCATGGTGAGCAAAAAAACGATGGATTTAGGCCCAGATCTCTGTACTGGGGTGAATGTATGACATTGTTCTGCATTCTGTCCATCAATTGTTGTTGCTGCACACTCTAATATATACACCTGTCATCTCAGAGAGAGGTCTGAGAGGAAAGGGTAGTCCCTCTTCCACCACTATGCACACCTGTAATCTGAGCCAGAGGCCTCAAAGAAAAGTTTACTCCATCCACACACCCTACTATGCACACCTACCATTTCGAGAGGTAAAAAAGAAGAGGCCAGTCCCTCCCCACACCCTACTATGTACACTTGTTAAGCAAGGGGGGGGGGCGGAGAGGACAGTCCCTGCACATGCCCTATTATGCATAGTTATAATTTGAGAACAAGTTTTGAAAGCAGAGGGTAGTTCCTCCTAATACTCCAGTATGCACACCCATTATCCAAGAGAGGGTTCTCAGTGGAGAGGCTAGTGATTCCCATATACTAGTATTTCTCTACAATTATGTTACGATCCGTGAGTCTCGTGAGACTCGCATGGAAAATTGCTGGGCCTGCCACGAGGTGGTTTACAATCCAGCAAGAGTCTTGCGAGATCCAATGGGGAGAAGTAGAAATAAAGGGCAAAGGCTGAACCAATAGTTACCATTCTTATTATATGGTTGAAGAAATGCTGTGATGCCACTAGCTGCAGAACCAGAGATAGCTTAGTTTGTCCTTGGTGCTTTGGAGGAGAGGGAAGTCTCTTTGAGTTGTGCTCAGCAGATGTAACTTAATTTGTAACTGAAAGAGACTGGTGTCTTCATCTGCATTTAAGAAAGAACTCCAAGTTCAGGTATTTAATAATATATTTTATAAACGTTGTTGTGAAGTGTCAGTAAGAGTGTGAATGTTGGTAAATTTATTCAGCACAATGTTTATAGAGGGAAAAGCTGTTTTCAGAGGGGTAGGTGTGTCAATATAGCTTTGAGAGGTACACATTACAATGTAGAGAGATGTGAGAAAGGTTTGCAGATTGTGTTAAAAAATAAAGTGTTTCAACTGTATATCCTTGTAAGTAAAGGAGACAGTGTTTCTTAAATTATAAAACAAAGAATGTAATAATACAAGCTTGACTGGTCTTATGAACATGTTTGTACATATATTTTAGCCCTATGGGATGTTTGAGTGGTGAGATGGCAATTTCTAGAGTAAAGGTAACACTGTGGTGAATGTTAGCAAAGATGTGTGAAGATGATCGTGTTAGTTTAGAAACTTATGGAAGTCGAGTTCATGGCGTGTTATAATTTAATTGCAAAAATATGAAAATAGACAGGTTGAGGGGTGGCATTTTTCAGGAGAAAGGAATAACAAGTTACTGGTGCACTATATATAAACATCTTATTGTGGGTGAAATATGTAGAAAACTTTACAGAATATAGCAAAGAATGCCTTATGATTTATTGACTAGTATGTAACGTTTCCATTTTTGGGTTATTTTCTCCTATTGTAGGAGGAAAATGGAAAAGAGAACAAGAAAACTACCACGTGAGAAAATATATGGAGGAGAAAAGGAAGTCTTGTTCAATTCAATTCCAATCTTTATTCGATCAAATTAAAATGATCATAAAAGCACAGATAAAAACATAATTTCTTAAGGAAATTTCCCCCCCTAGTTCATCATAGATTCTGAGATAAAAAAAAGCTTAATACAATAAAATTATTTCATATGTTAAAAAAGCTATAAAATTGGGTTATCGTGTAGTAAGCTCACAGAAACTTAACACCCCGCCCTTCCTCTTTCTCATGCAGGTCCATAGGAATGTCGCTACCGAATAACAAGTCAACGGGTCGGGTAATGATTTAAAAAAATATAGTGCCACCTGACACTGGTTAAAATTCCTTTGTTTTAAAATTGGAGTGAGGTAGTCATTCCTTTCTTTCTTATAGAGCCTGCAGAATAGAACTAAATGCAGCTCTGTTTGTGTTGAGAGATGATCACATGGACACATACTTAAGTCTGAGTGATTATACATTTTTTCTGGATACCCTATTATCAAAGCGATCATGTTCAAGCGGAACCTCAGCAATATAAATCTATGTTGCGACCAAGTAACATTTACGAAGTATAAAAACTCCTCCTCTGTTAATGGGGGATTTTGACGGTATAAACAGACCGCATGTTTCTCTTTATAGTGTTCCTTTCGCTTATACTCAGACATCAATAAAAACATGTTTGTAACTTTTTGTTTGGAGACCTTTCGGCAAGCCAATGGGTTCTTAAACAATTCAGGGAGACCAATCTCCTTTAGAACAGATTCCACATAGCTAAGCCATCTAGACGTCTTCCACTTATCCATGCTTAGACAACTCTTTATTATTGTTTGAGTGTCACTGTATCTCTCCGCCAGATTGAATGCCAAAGAAGAATTGGGGCTAGCTGTATAGAATCAGAAATGTAGGGTAGGCCCAATTCCAAAAGTAAGATATAGTTTGAAGACGAAGGAGGAAGGCCCACTATAGATTTGAAAAAACTGTTTTCAGTGGATTGAAGTGGTGTTGATGCTACCATACCCCACACACCCGCCCCATAAGTTGCTGCTGCCTTTACCTTAGCCTGATAGATGTTTTTCATGGGTAGGATAGGTTTAGCGCCCAATTTCCGAGCGAAGGATTTAACAGCAGACTTCCTTCCTTCTATCAACTCTGACCACGAGAGGTCTTTATCGAAGAGAACCCCCAGGTAAGGGAAGGAATCCACCACCTCTATTCTTTTGGCCTCCGCGTGCAGATACTGCGTTTTATCTCTTTTTTTCGCCACCGCTATTATTACAAAGGACTTAGTTTGATTTACCTTCAGTTGAAGTGAATCCATGAAGGAAACATATGCATTTATCAATCGTTGTAAACCAAGTCCTGTTCTGGCGATTAACACCGCGTCATCCGCGTAGGCCAATATTGGTAGCGGTTGGGAGTCAAAAACAGGGACATCTTGGGAGGCCATAGTGAGTGCTTTCTCGATTCTATTTGTATATAGGGAAAAGAGGAATGGGGCAAGGACGCAGCCCTGCCTTACTCCCCTAGCAATTTTAAAAGGGCGTGTGCAGTCTCCGTCCTTGGTATAACGGACTGTTGCCACAGCGTTTAGGTACGATTGCCTAATGAAGTTTAGTATGGATTGGTCGACCCCCATCACCTCCATTATGTCCCAAAGCTTAGCGTGGACCACACAGTCGAATGCGGCCGTCCGGTCCATGAAAGCCATATAGATCCTTTCGCCCTTCATTCTGGTGTATTTTTCTATGGTCAGTGCTAAATTTAGGCACTGATCCACGGTACCCCTTCCCTGCTGAAATCCATACTGGGCCTGGATTAGGATGTTATTTTCCTTAGCCCACCCCTCTAGCCTAGAGAGGAGGCGGCGGCCCATCAGTTTAGATGTTGTATCCAGTAAGGAGATCGGTCTATAATTCTTTGGGTTATCCCCGTTTCCTTTGTTATGGATTGGTACAATCACACCCATTGACCATGATGGGGGGGACCTACCAGAGCTATGCTATTCATGACATTCGTCAGGAGCGGTGCCCATAGATCTAGATTTTCTTGGAAGAAATCGATTGGGACACCATCTGGTCCTGGAGCCTTTCCCATACTACAAGATTCTAGTCCTACTTTGACTTCGTTAAGTGAGAATACGAGGGGGGCGTAAGACTTTTGCCCAACAGTCATGGAAGAAATTGGGGAGTGGGATTTTAAAGCAAAGATATTCTCAAAATAGGAGACCCATGTTTCCTCGTCTACATTTGTGTCTATTGTGGGGTCGCTGTGATTTTTAAAATAAGGTGCGTTTACAAGCTTCCAGAAATCTTGACTGTTTCCTATACTAGCCGCCTTGTCAAGATCCGCCCATAAGTCCTCCTTGATGACCCTTTCTCTGTTTTTCCGTGCCAGTTTGTACGAGGCCCGTAATGTTTTTATTTCTTCCGGAGCTCTAGGCCTAATTTTCAATGCTTGGATCAGTGCCTTCCTCGCTTTAGAGCATGGTGAGTCAAGCCAGCCCCTGTCCTTTCCTTTATTCGACTTTTTTGTACGAGTCAGGGCCAATTTAACCTTCTCTAGAATATCACAGAAGGCCAGCACCACTCCCCCTGCATCAGCCTCTGGATCTAAACACAATAATATATTGTCTTGTGTATTTGTTATGACATCTGGGATCATCTTTAATTTATCGATGTTGGCCCATTTCAATTGGACTCCATTTTTCCTTGCCACTAATGGAGTTCCAACTTGCTTATGATTGTATATATCCCATATAGATACTTTCATCTCCATAGATAAAATGGAATGATCACTAAAAGTTGTAAAACAGTTTCCTACCCTGGAAACCCTTGGTCTGAGGGGGGTTGTTAAAAGTATATAATCAATCGTTGACTCTTGCCCGTTTCGGTGGAAAGATCCCACTGAGTTTTCTGTAGCGAGGTCTGTATCACAGACTACTTCCATGTTTAGGAAGGCTAACGACCTATTTAGGGAGTTACCATACTCATTGTGAGTAAAATGATATATTGGGTTGCCCCCCATATCCTCTAGTCCACAGACGGGGAGTGCATTATAAATCGCAAGGGTGTATAGTAAAGTCACCCATCCAAATAATATTGGCATTCGCATCTTTGAAGTTGTGTACAATATTTTCTATTGCCTTAAGGACCTCACCCACAATTTGGTGCATGTTTGGGCCAAATCTATTATTATAAAAATTTATTAGTAGCCATATCCCTTCCTGTTGTATCTCCATCATCAAAATGTGAAAGTTTGGATTTGTACAGTCACACTTTTTCACATTAACTTTTAGATCGTTTCGAATTAGAGTCAAGATACCCCCCTTTGCCCTCCCCGAAATAGATGGTATGGCTTTAGTCTGAAAGGAGCGGTAACCATTTATGTGCACTGACCCCACAGCCCACGTTTCCTGGAAACATACTATTTCGTACTCTTGCCATACACTTAGCCAGTTGTTATCGCTCAGTTTGGGAAGAATACCAGCTACGTTCCATGAGGCTATTTTTAAGACCGCTTTTTGTATCCCCTGTTGTCTTGTTGGTGTCTGTGATCTGTCACCGGTAGCGGGAGCCAAGATGGGTTGGCTCTCACTACTCTCTATGTAATTTGGTTTCGCTGACTGTAGTCAGTCACAAGCTTCTAGGTCAGAAAGGGGTGCAAATCTATTCTCAAGTCTCAAGTCTGTTAGCCTTGGGATCACCCATAAGGCCCCCTGTGTCTGTCTCTCCCTGTACTGGGGGTCACTCCCTGTTGCTTGTCTGAAAGGCGGTCTATAGAAAAAGCCCAATGGCAACACGGTAATATGGGAATATCTATCAAAATCATTACCCAGATTGTCCAAAAGAAATCTGACAACAAATCCATTATTGAAATTTAGGACCACACAGTCTCCCCACATTTCTTTCCTTGTAGGCCCTACCCAGGTAACTCTTCTAGCCATAATCATTTGACTTTGTAGGTTTCCGCCCAGGCCCCCCCCTTCAGATTTTGAGCCACCCAATGCATGGCTTTAGTCATTAGTTGAGCTGTTGATTCTGCCTGGCCCTCCCGCAGCGGTGGCACATTTCCCAATACCACTACCAGGGGAGCAGCCGCTGGGGGCAGATGTAAAGTATGAGTTCCAGCCATCAATGGTCCACGGGCCGGTCTTTCGTTCATCTGGCGGACTCCTAGGCTGCCCTTCCCTGGTGATATTCTGCCTTGCCCATTTGTTGCACTGTTAGAGTTATCCGTCAGTGGATTGATTTTATCAACCGCTTTATCCAATTCATTAGCACAAAGTGGGCTCGGATAGCTTTGGGCAAATTCGCTGGATACATCAGCTGTCAGGGTGTTGGTCTCATCAGTACTGATGGCAGAGTTAATGACTATAGGATGTGCCAGATTTTGGGGAGCGGTCATCATCCTTGTAGGTTTTGTAGTTGGGGCTATTTCGCTTGACTCTTGGGTAGTTTGAGGTTCTCGATCTGACGTTGACCCATTCTTTACTAATAATGCCTCTAAAGCACGAAAATTGATCTTAGCCTGGGATTCAAGGCCATTTATTTTATCTTCAATCTGGCTCAGTCTCAGTGTAATGGGGTTTAGCATGGTGGAGACCAAAGTTTCTAGTCTCTGCCACATGGCCTCATTCGTCAGCGGGCATGGGGCAGAGGTCAGTGGTTCCGAATGGCTTAAGCCACCTAAATCTGGATCTGTTATGTCCCTCCCCCCCCCTTTTTTGTTTGGTCTTGAGGTTTTTGCTGGTTTCGGTCTCTGTGGGCCCCCACCCCTCTTTCTCTTTGCAGCAGGGTCAGGAATAGATCTCGTAGATTTTATCAATACTGCTGCCCTGGTAGAGGCTCTTTGTGTAGTGCAAATCAGTTCTGGTTCATGGGGTATTGATCCCGTAAATGTTTCTGGGTCTGGTTCTATTTCTATCGCTTTATCTGGTCGCAAAGATTGGTCGGGGGTAATGTGGGGTGCCATACCCCCCAAAGAAGATCTTTTATGGACAAAAGGCTCTAAAGATAGGCGGCGCTCCGTTCTTTCGATCTCGTGTGCAAGAACAGAGGTTGCCCTAGTTAGGAATTGGTCAAGTGTCCCCACAATGCTTCCACCTGTTTGGGCACTCTTTCCCTCTCGCTTGCTCATCTTGTTACTGGCTACCTACTGCAGAGTTAGCGTGCAAGAGGTTAGTGCCAATGTCCCAGAGTTATTAAAGTTTATAATTAAGAACTGACCACTATACCTTCAGTTGACGCAGATCTCAGAGGGGGGGCCCAGCCCAGTCTCCTCCGGGCTTTGACGGGCGTGGACAGGCCTGCCCTTGGCCCGGGCTTTGCCCGGGCGCGTCCCGCGCCGTGGGCCGGTGTCTTGTTTAAGTAGCGCGTCCGCGCGCTGAGGCTGCTGGTTGTTGTGGTCCCCCCGGACCTTGCAGGGCAAAACTGCGGGACACCAGAAAGCGGCTACAAGGGGCCGCGGGCCGGTGTCTTGTTTAGGTAGCGCGTCCGCGTGCTGAGGCTGCTGGTTGTTGTGGTCCCCCTGGACCTTGCAGGGCAAAACTGCGGGACTCCAGAAAGCGGCTACGAGGGGCCGCGGGCCGGTGTCTTGTTTAAGTAGCGCGTCCGCGCGCTGAGGCTGCTGGTTGTTGTGGTGCCCCCGGACCTTGCAGTGCAAAACTGCGGGACTCCAGAAAGCGGCTACGAGGGGCCGCGGGCCGGTGTCTTGTTTAAGTAGCGCGTCCGCGCGCTGAGGCTTCTGGTTGTCGTGGTCCCCCGGACCTTGCAGGGCAAAACTGCGGGACTCCAGAAAGCGGCTAAATTATAAAACAAAGAATGTAATAATACAAGCTTGACTGGTCTTATGAACATGTTTGTACATATATTTTAGCCCTATATTAGCAGATTTTGCCAACCCTGTTATATCGCCATACCCCCAAAGCTCAGCCCCACACAGTGCAGCACCAGAGCCTTGGCTTCATAGATTTTCAGAGCAGGAGCAATGGGCCTGGTGTAGCTAGTATGCAGTTCCTTTAAAATGACTCCAGCTCTTTATATATGTTTTAGCATAGCAACATCAATCTGTTGACCCCAGGATAAGTTGGATCCCCAGATTTGTAAAAGAGTCTACCTGTTCCAAAAACTCACTACCTAGTGGTAGCTTTCCCTTAAATTGTATGCGATGACTGAAAGGTATAAATTTAGTCTTGTCAACATTAATCTGCAAGCCATGCTTCACACAAAAATCGCTAAAGCTAGCCAAATGTTTTTGGAGGCCACTCGGTGTTTTTGAAATTAACAGAGTGGCATCCGCAAACAACAGCAACAGAACTTTACCATTCACCAAGCTTGGGGCATCAGCCCCAACATTTAAAAGATGATGAGCCAGCCTATTCACATAAAAAGAAATTAAGGTAGGAGCTAGAACACACCCCTGGTGGACACCCTTTAGTACTAGAATTTTTTCAGTCAATTGACCCTGAGAGCCCCACCGTATCCTGGCAAAATTATTTTCATGTAGTCTGACCAGCAGAGATAATATATCAGAGGGCATACCCATTTCTTCTAATGTCGCCCACAGCTTGCCTCATGGTACAAGATCAAAAGCAGATTTTAGATCGACAAAGGTGACAGAAAGGTCACCCTTGCCGATTAGGACCGTCTTTCAATAGATGATAGCAAAACACAAGACCTGGTCAATCGTTGAGGTCTTAGGTCTAAACCCTGCCTGCAGATGGATTATCATATCATTACTATCCACCCAATGCAGAATCTGGGTCAGAACCATACGGCAGAAAACCTCCGCACCATGCCGATATAGAGGCTCCCAGTACTATCTCATTCACTATAACCAGTATATATTGGGCCCACACATTTATATCATGCAAAAAAACCTCTACAGGCACACTGTCAGGGCCTGACGCTCTCCCAGAAGAGAAAGTTTCCAGCAAATTTAAAACATCCTACATGCAGAAAGGAGGTAACATAAAACTAACTATGGGAGGTACCAATAATTCCTTATCCAGAAGTGGGGCCTCTTCTTGGTATAAGGCTGAGAAATGGGTAAACCATTATTGTTGCTTTATATATTTCATGGAACAATTCATAATCAATTTTTCCAAGCTAATCAATATCTCTAATGTCTTAATTTGTTCAGAATTACAAGAAACCACTTTTATTAACTTAATTCCAAATGCACACTCTTGCTGGTAGATCGCGAGAGCCAAACAGAAAGTACAGCCCAGTCGGAGTCCACACAGGAAATTGTGTGTTCACCTCTCGCAAGCATCTTGAGAGATCGTAAAAATATTATTGCTTTATATATTTAATGAAACAAATCATAATCAATTTTACTAATGTAATCAACTTCTGGTTTTAACTTAATATCAAATGTACGATCTCGTGAGAGGGTTGGAAGAGCCTACCAGGAACCACATCCCCTTCGGAGTCCACGCAGGGAATTGTGTGTTCGACTCCAGCAAGCGTCTCGGGAGAGCCACCAGCTTTTTAAAAAAAAATTAATACAACCGTATTTTAATGACTTTTTTTTTTACAGATTAACATTACATAATAAGTGAACCCATGAAAAAACTCTAAACAATAGATTAATACAAAATATAGAACTCTAATCAATAATCAAACTCTTAAAAAATAGATTTATATAATAAAATGTAATACTAAATAATATTGAAAAAAATGATAACTCTCTTTCTAAATTATATTTACGACTTAAAGCCAAGTTCCTAAAAATAGTGAGTGTCAGTTTCAAAACAAATAACCTACTATGGACAGCTTTTAGCTGTATCAAATACCTGAAACTCACCGAACCTACACTGAAAAATTAAGTTGATATCAGTAGAGAACTGGGTCCTGCAAACAGTGCTTACTCTATGGAGAGAGTTTACTTTATACCACACTGTTTGCAAATAATGAAACTTTCATAAGAAACATACCAAAGACTATTAAAAATAATCTACTAAAATACACTCTATGCAACAACTGTCAAAAAAGACACTATTTGCTAAAAAATAGCCAAAATCTGAAGGTGCTAAACATCCTACTAGCTGCACCCTTTATGTTGTAGTGAAACCTTTACAGATAGCCCAGCTACTCAACCAAACAAGCACACGTATATAGATTAGTACCTGGTGCACAGTCTTTTAAGTTGTGTAGTAATTGTCATGCTGACATGATTCTGCCTAATAACTCAAGGCTGCTAACAAAAGTTAGCATCAACTACGTAAAAACTTACCCCTGATGAAAACGTTTTCTGCAGTACCTAAAACTTGTGTGTAACATAATGAACACAAGTCGTCAACTGTCACCTGCACACAGAATTACTCTTGAATACAAAGATATACAACATGTTCAATACCTCTACACACCTATGGTTCATTAGGAGCAAATGTGTTTTGTAAACACTTACACCCATTAGCTGGACCCATACTGTACACAATTAGGTAGACAAGTAATATGGTACTTACCAGTTACTATGTAAACTATAAAACAAACTAGCATACACCTTGGATGATGTCATCAGTGATGTCATGAGTGACGTCATTTGAGATGTCATGAGTGAGGTCATAAAACATGTCATGAATGATGTCATATGTGAGGTCATAAGCAGTGCATGGCGGGGGTGCAAGTCATAGTTAGTGTTACTAACTTTAACTGGTGAATTTCCGTGTTTTTTTCTTTTAGTTCAAAACGTTAATGTTCAAACTCACAAATTCACCTAACTGAAACGTTAATTTAACCTTTGGATTTTCCAGTAAATAAAGTATATATACACTTAAAAAAGCAACATTTTTTTAAAATGCTCTGTAAATTTTAAGGCAATTGGAGGCTTAAAATGATGTTGGTATCCTCATCTTGACTTGGTGGAGCAGCTCAAGTGAAAAAAAAAGATCTAGTGTGGATGATTGGTGATCTCAATTGTAGCACTGGTATACGCTGACAAAAAGGGCATGCATTCAGAGCAGAAAAAGACAAAATGATGTGCTAGTGTCCAGCATACCACTTCATCGTTTGGAAATAAAACTACATTTTGAAACGCTGAAACCTTCTCCTGATGTCGTTCTGGATGTACTCTTGTTTCTGTATTTTTGTGTATTGTTGTGAGGTTTAAATCATAGAAATTGCTTAGGTGGGGGTATTCAGGTTCTAGCAGTGACTAACATACACGGTCTTGGAGGAAACTGACTGATATACGGAATAATGTTTAAGCATGCGGTGGGGGTAGAGGCAACAAACTTATTCAGTATGAGGATACTTTTCAAGTCTAAAGAACAAGTCCTCGAATGAACATCTTTCCATTTACAGGAGAATCAGCCATTATCTTAAGTAAGGAAAATAGAGAAGACTTTTTTCCCCTTGGACCCAGCTACAGGCTCAATGGAGGATCCTGGATATGCCTATGGTTATGAATCAGATCATATATGATAGAAGAAAAGAAGAATGTCCTCAAGGGTTTAAATTATTCATTATAACACTATAATGAAATTCCTATTATAATACGTTTTTTTAAATATTCATTATCTATAGCTGAAACTAAAGATGCACGCTTACAGCAGATTTTGCAGTGAAAAGAAGAGCTCTGCTCCGAGAATCAACCTCATTGACTTAAATGTACCCACTGACAATGAGGCGAATGACGACTAAAGAAATACATGTTAATACTGCTATTTTCAAATGTTATCAGGGCTTCCCTGCTTGACGGCGGGGAATGATTCAAGTCAAGTTAATCTCCAAAAAATCCAATTCTGAGCACAGCAGGGAAATACGCAGGTGGACAAAGAAAACGTGAGTGGCTTAGAAAGAAGTCGCCAAACAGGATGGGGTATAGGGACATGCATTTCATTCAGTCCACCTGTTTCTCAGCATTACCCTCAAGAACTGAAGTGTACTTATACTATGGGTGGACCCAGAGTCCAACGCACCTGAAGCACCTAGCCACAATAGTGAAAACAGTGTACAAAGAATGTCCAGCTTCGGATTCTGCAATGCTTCTCGCTAAAATTAATCAGAAGTAAAAGCAGTCCCCACTGAACCAACGATATGGCGATAATTTACACTCTATTATAAAGAAAGTTAGGAGTTTAAAACCAGTTCCTTATGGATGCAGATAATCTGCCCTTACGTAGTCAGACTCACAGGAAAAATGGGTGTTACTAACTAGTAGACAGCTTTTAAACAACAGTGTTTTCAGTTGGCAACCAATGTACCCTCCAGTACTTATGTAACCAATTTGTCTTAAAACAGAAATCAGCTTGATATGTTTCAGGCCCTTTATATTAAAAAACAAATGGAAGTAAATAACCAATGTTAGAGCTAACTTTGCCATTGTAAGTAGTTAAACCATGGTCTTAGCTTTTGACTAGTAATTTCCTAGCCAAGATGGTCATCCCAATACCTTAACTGATAACCAGTTTACAAGTATCCATTAGTGGGTTTTAGAGTGTCTCTTAACCAATTAGTTAAAGTTCACAATAAACATGTTTCAAACTGATCCGATGCAAGATTAGGCTTTTTAAGTCCTAAAAATAGAGCGAACCCTCTGGCATTCCTGGCTTTAGTAAAAAAAAAAAAAATGCTTGTACTATCTTGAAAAATAGAGCTGCACATCTTTTTCAGCCTCAAATCAATCGACAAATTCAGAAACTATATTCTCAATGTGCCATATGAGATCTTAATTCCAAGACACTAATAATGCAATACTCTTATTTGGGGTGTGGACTCTCAGTTTCTCTTTAAACTGGATTACAAACTGTATGTAACTTGTGCCTGAGGGGTTTGCCTGCATGATTCTCCCAAGATAAAACCTCGCACTATAGTGCAGGTAAATGCTAATCATGTGCTGTTTGCACCTTTTAAAGTGGTGAATAACATACATTACTTGCGCACAATTTCAATATTGGGTGGAGCAAATGCTCAATGAAGTGCAAATTATCCATTAAACTCCATTTAACCAAGATTTATCAGAATTGGGGTGAAAATCTTCTGTCTCCAGAACTACTTAAAGAGGGATTTTCTGGCTTGGTCAGTGCTCAGTTTCATTTGCCTATTCCATAGCGATTAGCTGCTTATTTGTGTACGTATTTCCCAATGTTATGCTGTTCAATGTGTACGTTATATTCCCAAACAGAAGTGTGGGACAGAAGGGCATGTAATTGGAAAAATAAATAAGGAAATAAAACACATTTGGGCATCCAAGGGCTATAAACAAATGTGTAAGCTCTTAAAATACATCTAGATTCACATGACTGCTAGAATTAAGTTAACAATCGTAAACAGAACTCAAAGTTGCCATATCGTGACATCTATTTTGAAACTCGCATACAAGAGCCAAGCAATAAGCTACTTACCTTCGGTAATACCCTTTTGGGTAGCTATTCTATCTAACCACAGAATCTTCACCTTCTGAATCTACCTAGCAGGCAGACTGGATCTGAAAACTCCTGCAATAGCTCCTGTGCACAGTCAGGAGTCACCATAAGCCTCTGTCGCAACTATGTCCTGCCTCTGGACATTATGACACAGAGCTGTATACAGGTACCTTGCCTGCGCAATTACATAGGTTCTTTTTTAGTCTTTCCTGCACTTTCAAATGCAGAGCATGTTGGAAAGACTGAGAACAGTGACAATGTGCAGAATCTAATTTAGAGCCTTAATAACTCCCTATAGTCTACTCCACAGAATGGGAAGGGGCGGGTGAGGAATCTGCAGTTAATATGAAGCATACACTAGGAAGAGCATCACCGAAGAGAACTCATTCTTCTGATCGATACTTCTAACTGCAGTTTCCTCAGCTTGTGAATCGATAAAGCAATGCCCCCTCCAGGAAGGTCAGTCTGAGGAGCAGACTTCACACGATGAAGTACCAAAGGACCAAGTGGGCAAAATGACACGCCCTGCTGTTGTGATTTACGTACTGCCTGGAGAAAGTATGAACGGGATCACCATGCAACTGCCTGGCAGATGTCCAAAACAGTGACCCCCAAAGCGAGATTTGGGCTGTGGTTTTTGCCTTGATAAAAGGGGCCATAAAGCCTTCAGGAAACACAACTGTCTGATGCAGAGAACAATCCACCGCAAAAAGTCTATTGTTGAAACCGTTTTTGCTAAATCAATGTAGAAGATAAAGGCCTGCTGTGGATCCAACCAGTGTAGCCTCTCCTGTCCTTTAAGGGATGTGGTTGAGAGAATGTGGGAGCTAAATGGACTGCCCCACATGAAAGGATGACACCAATTTTTGAAGAAAGGATGCATATGTCTGAAATACCAGATTGTCAGGGAGGAAATTGGTATACAGCGGCTGGACTGACAATGTCTGCAGCTCACTGACACGACAAACCGAAATGACTGAAACAGTCTTAGTTAGAAGCCTTAAGATAGAACAATGAAGAAACTCGAAAGGAGTAGATACTAGATTCTACTGCAGCATAATAAAGGAGGCAGGGAAAAATAAGCAACTTGAATAAAAAGGGCTAATCAGGCAAATGAAAAAAGGCTGAAAGTTCAGACAAATAACCTTTAATACTTCCCATAACAAAGCCTTGTCAGGCAAAAGAGAATACAAACAAAAGGACATAAGACAACATAGCCTGCAGAAGGATCCACCTGATTTCCCTCGCACCACACAACGAACGTGGAACAATAGCCTAATTAGACTGACTTTATGGAAGAGTGGCAGGTAATCCGGATGACATCCGCCACTTTTGACTGAAGATCACAGAAGGGACAGAAGATCTTCCCGAAGAGGAAGCTGAAGAGGAGGGTAGTCACGGAGGGTCACCAGGTTCAAGTATCAATCTAGGGCCACCAGTATTAGCTGCGCTCAGTACCACCTGACTTTCTTCAGGACATATTGGATTAGCGGCAGAGACTGAAATGCATATAGGAGGCCGGAATACCCACTGAAGATGGAATGCTTTCCCTAGAGATCCTCCAGGAGGAAATTCTTGAGTTAAAAATGTTGAACATTGAGTGTTTTCTGAGGTAGCAAAAAGATCTACAGAATGCATGTCCCACCATGTGAAGATACCCTGTGTCAACTCCAGATGCAACTCGTGGCCTGGAAGATGAAGCCTGCTGAGCTCATCCACCTGATATTGAGGGACCCCACCAGGATATTTCACCGTCAGGGAGACATTGTGTAGTTCTGCTACTGTACAGCCTCACATCATTCAGACAGAACTGCCCTACTTGCTGCAGTACCAAATGGAGGCTGTGTTGTCTTTTAGCAGTGGGATCAACCTGCTTTGACGGAAGGATAAATGCCTTGAGGGCCAGGCAGATTACCATGCACCTCCAAAATACTGATGTGATGGAGCTGCTACATGGGAGACCAAAAACCTCTGATCTCCAGGTCACCAGGTGACCACCTCAACCGTCAGTGGAAGCATCAATCACCACTGATACTTTGGGAGGAGGAGGGGACATGCGTGTCAGGTTGGCATACACCTCCCTCTACTGAAAGTCTTTGGCTTTGAATAAAGATGGGCTCCTACCTCCCAAATGACTGATGTAAAGACCTGGGGGGCCAATATCAGGCCATAGATAGGACTGTAAATTAGAAGTAGTCCGACCCCACTACAAAGCAAAGATAGTTTCTGTGGGCCTGCAGGCCCAGAACATTAAAATTGACATCCTGCAGTTCTAGGGATATCGCCCAGTCCTTAGGATCCAAGGCCAGCAAACCTTAGAATGTGTCATCATTCTGAACAACTTCTTCTTGAGGAACAAGTTCTAGTTTCTGAGGTTCAATATCGGTCTCAGACCCTCATCTTTGTTTGGGGACCAATAAGTACCTCTCTACCTTGGGTACAATACTGATTGCTCCCTTGGTAACCAACATCATCACCTCTTGGAACAGAAGAGCAACACAATCTGCAAAAGTCTTGAGCAAAAAATGGAGGAGAGTGAGGTGGTAAGCACAAAAGGGAAAGGCATAACCTTGTTAAACAATACTGAAGAACCCACTAGACTGACATAAGCGAGTGCCAGTGGGTTAGACATTGCTTGATAAGACCTTCCTGGGGGCCATTGTTGGCTGATGGAGGAAATACTAAAAGGGCTTAGTGGCAGACGTGCTGAGAGAGGAGGGGAGGGCTGCTGTTTATGATTGTATCCCCTTCAACCGCCCCTGCCCCTGGAGGCAGGAAAAGGGTAAACTGGATTTGACAGCTACCTCTACCATTAGGTAAGGCCCCTGGAATAGCCTCAGAAACTTCCAATACTGTTGATGGAACTGGCAAACAAGGGTAGGCAACCAAAAGGAAACTCTGCTGTCCTTAAATGTGTTCCAGGAAAAAATGTGCCTTTCGCCAAACAAATGAGCCCTATAAAAGGGCATGTCCATAAGTGAGGCTTAGATGTCTTCAGAAAACCCAGTGGCACACATCCAAGCGTGGCATCTGGTTCCTACAGCCCGTGCAACACAATCAGTGGTATCCAGGTGGGACAACAAAATAGATTTTGCCGTGGCCTGGCCATCCTTGGACTGTCTGTGCAAAGGAATTCCATGAGTTTTCAAGCAAAGCATGAAAAATCTCACTCGCAATGTCCAGAGGGCATAAGTGACAGGACCCAAGAGACAAACATCATTCAAGGAACTGTGCACTAAGCTACTGGATGAAAAGACTCTTTAGCACAAAATGCCTTTTCTCTTCAATACTCTGTCCAGTGGATCAGTAGGAAAATATTTTGCATTCACTTTGCTTCTAGAGGCCTGAACTAGAAGAATCTCAGAAGTAGGATACTGTGTTAGGAAAGTTGGATCACCTGCATCTGGGATTGGGCGTCCAGAAATCGACTGACTTACTGGCAGACTGGAGCAAGGCTTGACTAAGCCGCCACAAGGGATTCAGTCCAGGCTTCATTAAATGGTAATGAGGGCTCCAAAGGCTAGACCACAAAATTTTGGCTGGATGGTTGGCCTTAGTCTCTGTTGTAGGAAACTGCTGATTTAGCACCTCACAACTCTTCATACCAGCACCGCAAAAGAAGCATACTATTTTGTAGGGATCCCTAAGGGTAAATACAATTCTGTCTCTAGCAAAGGTTGCATCATTGTAATGAGAGGGGAGCAAGAGATCTGCCTCTTCATCGTCATCTTCACTGGGGGGGAACATGCTCAATAGGTTGTTTTTTTTTAGCTTCCTGTAACACTACCCCTGAGGCTAGGGAATAGAAGGAGAGTTTCTCATACTGAGGTTAAGTCTTGTTTATTGTATAGTGCAACATTGGCGCACCCTAGCTGAAGTCAGTTCAGCATCTGCGATCAGATTAGGAGTGGAATCCTGTACTGGCATCTCTGGAGCCGGGGTTGTGCAAGTAATCAAACAACTGTCGAGTCATGACCTGACACAGTTTGTATTAGTACAGGGTCAATCTGTGTCAGGAGAGGATCCGCCAACTGAAGGCCCTGCCAGATTTGTGAAGCCAGGAGGTGCACATGAGGAATCCAGAACCATCCTGAAGAGCTGTAAACAGCATGGCTTCCTTAACACCTGCAGTTTGCTGCAGATTCAACAATGGCCAGGAGAACTTGTGGCGCATCGGCTCAGAACAAAAATCAGATCAGAGCCTGGCTTTTTGAGCATTGCCTATAAACCCTTTCCTTAGCGTGAGAGCATAGAAGAGGTGAAGCTCCCCAGCTTGGAACTTGTGTTCCCTTTCTGACTCGTCTTACAACTTTGTTTTGGACTTGCCTCAAGATGGTGAATGGGAATAGACCTGGAACAGCCCCAAACTTGGAGTGGGACCGACCCTGTTTCTTATGCTCAGTGATCTAGAATTGAGCTTCTTATTCCCAACTGCACAATCGCTGCATCAATGAGCATTTGTCACAGGACAGGCTTGGTACTGCAGCATCAAAATAGATGGCTTTCGGGTCCTTAAATAACATCAGCTTTCAGCAAAATTTAAACAATGGAGTTTTGGGTCACAACGACCCTGCACACTCAAAAAAGTTTAATAAAAAACACTTCCGAAAGAAGTTTGAAAAATTGAAGTAACTAAACTCCAGAGCTGAAGAACTGACATCACTCTTACATACCGCTCCGTGTCATCACGTACAAAGGCTAGACGGAGTCCAATGGTCCAATCTGCCAGCATGCAGACGCTATGCACATGTTTCCGGATCCAGTCTGTTTCACTTAAGAAGAGGCAGAATTAGATGAATCTGTGATTAGAAAGATCCATCAGAATGATACTTACTTTGAAATCAAAGGTATAATTGGTGTAAGGCATCAAGTTGTTTTCATATGCGCTCCTTAACTGAAAGCCATGAGATATTCTCCCATCTGAAATAGGGCCATTCTTTCCATTGTTGTGAAAGTTCATGAGGCATTCATTGTATCGAAGTTCCTTAAAGTCTTTGTGATTGTCCGCAACTACTCCACTGCTCAAATATTCCACAACGCCTATGCATCAAAATAAAAAAGGCAGAATTTAATTAAGCGATCTGAAAGAGAAAAATGTTGCTTCAAAACACTGATTATTTGTAGTGGAAAGCCAAGTCTGGTGGTGTAGGTTATTCAGCCACTATTTTGGTGAGGTTTAGGTAGCTCCTCACCTTATTATGCTCTAACTTTGGCAAAACGTAAGACATTATCATCCTGTCACAACTGAAGTTTTACATGCAGATGTACCAATAGTTCTAAAGAACAAATAGCCAACGTCAGTAATGTTTCTTCTGATGACTACTCTAACCACAGATTCCTTACCTTTTGAATCCTCTCAAGCTCCAGTCTAGATACAGTAAATGGTTGGCAATAGTTCCAACACACCAGTAAGTGGCACCATCAGATTCCATGGCGGCTCTGTCCCACCACTGGAAGTGACACAAAGCTGCAGACAGGTGTCAGTTTATCAATAGAGAATTCCAAACTCTGCATAGGCTCACACAAAGCATGCAAAACAAGCATTGGCATAGCCAATAGGTCTCGCCTTTGGGTCCTTATAAGTGTTCAGCCAGTGCTCTTGACGTTGCCAATGTTTTTAAGCTATGTTATAGAGCATTGTGGCTGCTGTGCAGCATGTTAAAAAGTTACAATAAAAAAGTATTATAAGTATTTTTGTTACCTTGCATATAACCAAGAAGATATTATGCACAACTGAATGACCCAATTAAAAAAATTATGACAGTGTAAAGGTGGTTAAGAATCATGATATTCAAATTTAACTGTGATTTTTCTGTGATTGTAATTTCTTACGCATAGCTTTGATCGCAAATTGTATATTATTATTACGTTTTCAACCGTGTAAAGCATTCTGACGTGTACAATAAGAGGTCTATAAAAGTCCTCAAAAAAATAAAGGCCTTGCATACATCTTTGTGATACGCTGCTGTATCTTGCAAACTCTTATTTTGCGTCAATGCTTATACTGTGACAATAATAAGTGCGTTGAGAACAGTCCTAAAGGCTGACATCCAAAATCGAAAGGGAGTGCACGCCTAGACATCATTTTTTTTTCTTATCTGCAAGCCGTTTTTATTGAGTAGATCAAAGGAGCGAGCAAGAGTTTTCTGAGATATAATGTCTGTGTTTGGGGAGCCCCGATAGGGGTGAGAAGTGGCCGTGAATGAGTGCCCCGTACGTCTGGCCAGCAGCGTGGAGCCTCGGTAAACAGCCGGGTGACACGAGCACAGGGCGCGTCAGTCACAGGCTCCGGGCACGGCCGACGCACCAGTGGATAATGGCGCCCTAACTTGAGACTTTAAGCAGAGCCAGATAACCTCATCTCACATAATGTCCGAGTGTTAGCCGCTCTGTCGTGCGGCCACTTCAAAGGGAAGAAGCGCCTCACGGCCCTTCCCCCACAAGCCCATTTGTGCATAGAAACAAAACGATGTCAGTTCCCTGATCTCGGTAGGAAGTAGCGCGCATGGGCATTATGACTGACAAGGCTCCTGTTTTCAGTTGTACAACGAGTAATGCGTACAACTGTTCCAACGTGTGGTGAATGGGGTGTTGTACCCAACTAGTGCTGTTTATTGTGTTATATTTCTTTTTCGGATCACTAA
Source organism: Calotriton arnoldi (assembly GCA_963921515.1). Classification (NCBI taxonomy): domain Eukaryota; kingdom Metazoa; phylum Chordata; class Amphibia; order Caudata; family Salamandridae; genus Calotriton; species Calotriton arnoldi. The sequence goes on from CAWUFW010000115.1 coordinate 1,449,001, forward strand.
ATGGTTTTACGAAAGAAGAATCAATTGATTTACCTCTTCAAAATCGAGGAATCATATATAACATTTCAATTTGTCAGATGCTTCTTTGATGGGGAGGGGTCCTTTTTAACCCCTTGACCGCGATCGGAATTCCGCTCGTGTGCTGGACATTCCGATCGCGGGTGGGGTCGTGACGAGCTCAGCTCGTCATGCGCACAGCGCTACCGCGCAGCATGACGAGCTGAGCTCGTCATGAGCACGGAAGGGGTTAAAAGCCTTTATTTACATCTTCCAATAAATAAACACAGTTTACATATGAATGTGAAGAATTGTACAAAGAACATCGTCCCGCGTACCACGTCCCGCGAGTGGTGTGCGATGTGCGCGTGCTGTAAGGGTGCCACCAAGTGGTGCGCGCGTGCTGCAAGGAAGAAAAAAACGAGGAATGCAGCTGCCACCCTGCGCGCCGCTGCTCGCTCCCGCAAGCAAAACGCTGTGGGAGTGACACATTGGAAAGGAGGTGGGACATGCACCCGCCTTTGGCCATTTGCGTGCTTTCATTATTGAAAGCCACACGCAAAGGCCAATCCAATGTGTGGGAGGTGTGTGGGCGGAGTGAGACCCACACGGAAAAGTTTGGAGTGCTCACAAGAAGCCTCCCATAGAGCAGCGCATGCGTGCTGCGCTAGGCTCGACCTAAAAAGGATAAAGACCAAATTAAGGTCCAGCTTCAGCATAATAAGAGGAGCAGGAGGAAACATATGAAAGCCATTTAATAAATGCATCACAGTGGATGACTTAAATAAAAAGGGCTATCAAGCAAAATAAGAAATGTCAAAAGGACTGATAAGTAATCTTTGACTGTGTCCAGCAAATCTTTGCCAGACCAAAGACAAACAAAAGAACATCAGGCAGCTTGGCATGAAGACAACTGGCCTGTCTGTCCTCACGATAGGTAACAAACCTAGAAAAGAGGCGAGTAGATGGACTACGTGGATAGAAAGAGGGCGAGCACCCAAAAATCAGATCCACCACCTTTAGTACAAGGGCAAACCCCCTTAGTACGTTCCATTCAATCTCCATGGATGGAAATGTAGATTGTGGCTCTAGATTGCAGTGCAGGAGTCTACCTTTCTTTTGAGACAGAAGGCCCTACTGAGGAAGCACTGAAGTAGAGGGCAGATGCACAGAATAAACAGGCTGGGATACCAGACTCTCTGAGCCCAATCTGGGACTATCTAGGCCCCATCCCTCCAGACTTTCTTCAGGACCCAGGGGATCAGAAACAGCAGATGAGGTAATGCATAAAGTAGTTTCACTGAAGGTAGAAACCATCTGCAAAAGACCACTGAGGAGAAACCTCTAAGGAGCAAAAGGATGGACATGGAAGCTTCACAGTGGTAGCATAAAGATCTGTTATGGGCAAACTCCACTGAGGTAAGATGCCCTGAGTCCCCTCCAGGAGCGGAAGACGCCTCTGTGTTAGTCCACCCTGGCATTCAGGGAATCCACCAGGTGATTGACCATTAGAGGGATCTAGTGGATACCCTGCCACACCCAACACTCTTGAAGGAACGAGAGAATGAGTCCCACAAACAGCCTTGCTTGTGTCAGTACCACATAGCAATCATGTTGTCCTTAGAACCTGGAGGGATCTGCCATTTATTTATTTATTTATTATATGTGGTTAGTATAGCACACGAATCGCTCCCGAAGGAGTATCTCGGTGCTTGCGCTGAAGGCCGTAGTAGAGTGAGATTCAGAACAGCCATATTTTCAGCAACTTCTTGAAATTCGGGAAGTCGGGGCAGGTACAGATATAAAAGGGCAGCTTATTCCAATGATAGGGGGCTAGGTACGAAAAGGACCTGCCACCATATCTAACCAAGCGGATGCGAGGGGTCTGGAGAAGGGCTTTATTGGAAGACCTTAAATGTCTAGAGGGCAATTGTATCCGAGTCTGGAGGAGAGCAGGAGAGGATTTATAGAAGGCTTTCTGTGTGTGATATCATTGTTTGAAGACGCTTCGTTTCCTGATGGGCATCCAATGCAATTTCTTTTATAAGGGGGCAGATAGAGTCCATGCAGGAAGACTGCCGATAAGCCAAGCGGCTGTATTCTGCACAACTTGCAGTATGGCCAGCAGGTTGTCATTGGCAGATACCAATAGGGCATTTCCATAGTCCAAGTGACTATAAGGGCCTGGACGAGGGTTTTCCTAGCGGTAGAAGGAAGCCATGGGGAATACTTTCTTTAATGACCCTATTGTGGCAAAGCACATGCCACATATGGTGTTAACTTTATCCCTCATGGACAGTGTGTGGTCAATCTTTACTCCCAGGTTCTTCACCACCGGCTTAGGGGAGGGAGCTGGGCCAAGATCGGGGGCCACCAGTCTGCTGACCATAGCTCTAGTGTTTTGCCAAAAAGCACAATCTCAGTTTTTTTCACTGTTGAGTTGGAGGTAATTGTTGGCTGTCTAACTGGCAATTTCAGACATATAGTGTGCAAATTGAGTTTTCACTTTGTCAAGATCAGGACTAAAGAAAGTAAGGAGTTGGGTGTTGTCTTCGTATAACACGATCTCCACTCCACATGCTCTCACAATCTGGGCCAAAGGAGCCACATAGACATTGAACAGAGTTGGCCTCAAACATGAGCCCTGAGGGACTCCTTTATTAATGTAAATTTTTCTCAATTTAAAAGAGCTGAGACAAATGTTTTGTGTGCGATTGTCAAGGAAGTCCCTAAGCCAGTGCAGCACTTCGCCATGGAAGCCTGCTTCATGTAGTCTGCGAATTAGAATGGAGTGGGAGACCGTGTAAAACACGGCCGAAAGATCCAGTAATACAAGCATGACTGGAGGTCCTATGTACAAGGAGAGGCGGATGCTGTCTGTGACTGCCAGTAGGGCCATCTCCATGTTATGTAGTGCTCTAAAACCTGATTGAGAAGAATCAAAGGTCTTGTGGGATTTGAAAAAAGATATCCCTTCTCATAATACTCTATTTCGGTAAATTATCATAAAAGAGGTACAAGATGAATAAAACATTAGGACATGAAAATCTAAAAACCATTCAAAATCCAGAATATATCTAAAAAATAGATATAATTTATTAATAAAAACAACGCATTAAGTCTGATGCAATAAAATACCACTGATAAAGGTTTCCATGAATATAAAATCATACATTTTGTGTGATAAAAGTGGCTTTGCTATCTGTTGAAATAGAAACCATATTTTTCCTATTGAGCCAAGCAGTATTAATCTAAATCTTGAGATTGCAAAGACCAATGGTGGGGCTGGGTCTGTTGGTAAAATTCTAAATGCCACCTCATTTGTAGTGGTGCCAAGGTTCCTACATATAGGGATCAGCCATTTTGACCTTGCCCTTCTATAGGACGGGCAAAAGAACAACATGTGGGGTACTGTTTCCTTCTCGTGTCCACATGATGGGCAACCCAGCTCTGTAGGGATAGCAGATCCTGCCCAGCCTGAGGTGAATGCACAAAGTGGCAGTGTTCCATATCGAAACTGCACATATTGCTTCTTTGCCAAATTAGGTTAAGTTTCATCTAACAAAGATTCAGCATTATATATATCCTTGACCATGAAAAAGGAAGTTGTTAGAGTGCCCTGTGGAAGTGTTGCTAAAAGAATGTTAAGCTTATAGGACTTATACTGACTTTTTAAGTCCTTTGGACTAATACCTGGACAAGATCCCTCAGTATTGTGCCACAAATCGGTTAAGCCGATCCCCTCAAGTAATTATTTTATAAATTTAATCCAAGGAAAATTAATAGCACTGGGGTGTTTAAGTATTTCCTCCATCCCACCGCGATAATGTGACAGTTCAGGTGTGGCCCACAGTCTCTTCCAAAAAATTAAAGTTAGGACTTATCCCTGTGTTCAACCTCAAAGGAGTCAAAGGAGAGCTAGCCGGGAGGCACAATAATTGCCACAAAAACCGATTCTAAACCAATGTCAATGTTTTTGGATATATGTGCACCCAGATCTCGACCCTTCATATAGAACTGCTCCCAAAGCCTGGTAAGAGTACAACTGGTGGACCGGAGAGACAAATTTGCAATGAGACCCTTTTTGCAACTTTCGGAGCCCCACAACATGCTGCTCCATTTTAAGCCTCCGTTTTGCGATGTGGTGGACCCAATCCATCTTCTCATCAAGTGTAATTCCAAAGTATTCAAATAAGTGAACTTTATCAAGAGGGATACCATCCAAAGTGGGATTTGGGCGTGTTGTATGACATGGATTAAAAACCAGATACTTTGTTTTACTAATATTAATGTCTTGCCCTCTGAGCACACAGAATAATGTTAAATTGGTCCAATATTTTCTGGATCCCCATCGGCGTTTTTGCTAAGAGAACAATATCATCAGCAAACCCTCATGTTTGCTAGTTTGGGGACATCATTGTCACAGCCATCAAGATATACAACCAAGTCAAGGGTCGGGGCTAACAGGATATCAGTTGTTTGTTAATAAAACTTTCTAACATTTTTGCAAGCAGAGGAAGTAGTGAAATTGGCTTGTAGTTTGATAAGACCTCATGATTAAGTAAGGATTTTTTGAGGAGTGGAGATACTTGGACACACTTGCATTCGGTTGGCACTTTTGCAGAGTCTAGAGAAAGGTTGAATAGTATCATTATGAATGGTGCTAGATAGTGTGCAAGACTAGTCCCGACAAGCGGAAGGCAAAGATCATAAGGCGAGCTGGATTTTGTGAGCGCTAACACCTTCAACAATTGTTCCGTGGAACAGCGATCAAAGTCACCTAAGCTGGCAGTAGCACTGGGGTGTGGATGGTTCCAATCGGTTTCCATGTCTAAGGCAACAAGGCTAGAAGGGGGGGGAGCTCTTATATATGGTGTTGATTTTTTCTTTAAAAAAATCTGCGAAAGAGTTGTAGAGTATTTGATAAACTGGGATAGTGGTCCTGCAGGCGCATGGTTTCAGGAAAGAGTTTAGCACTTCATAGAAGTTCTTAGAGGAGTTGCCCGCTTACGCTTTGATGGAAGTTAGGTTCGTCCTTCGTGCCATTTTAATCGAATTATGATAGCTTCTGAGTATAGCCCGGTATGCTATTTTGTTAGTGAGGGATTTTGGAGGAACGCCATCTGTGCTCCAGGCACTTACATTTGGATTTTTCTAGCCATAGGTTTTCTGTGTACCAGGGAGTGTGGTTTCTAGGAGCAATAGATGTCAATTTTTTTATAGGGGCTAGATGCTCAAAGGTACCGATAAGCGAGTTGTCGTAGACAGCAAGGGCAGTATTCATGTCTAAATCAGTTGACAGAGTGAGGGCCTTAAAAGTCTCAGAGAAAGTGGTAGAGGAGACCATCTTCCAAGAGCACTGCGGTGTAAGGTCCTCTTTGTTGGACTTACTTAAGGCATTCTTGCATGCAACAGATGAAGTAATCAGGTGATGATCAGACCAGGTGATGGGCAAGGGAGGATTACATGTTGTTTCCAGTATGTTTGTAAAAATAAAATTGAGAGTGTTTCCAGCTCTGTGTGTTGGGTCAAATCACCCAGCAGTAGAAATTTATTAGTGGCCAGAATATGAGGTGCAATATAATCAATTAGAGTCTGGGAAAAATCTTTCCTGGTGCCTGGCGGACAACAGATCAGAGCACCTCTCCAGACCTCAGTGGCAGAGATTGTGATTTTAAAAAGACACATCTCTATCCATGCTGCGAGAAGGGTGTCAACTAGTTTGACTTTTATAAAGTCGTGAAAGACAATAGTGATTCCCCCTCCCAAACGCTCTTCTCTGTCTAGTTTGACCAGAGAGTGGTGTTCAGGTATGGCAAGGAGAATGTAGGGAGGTGTGTGCTGCAGAGCCAGGTCTCTGTTAAAAAAACAGAGCTTAGGGCAGAGGGTGGAGATAAGGTCCCATATTTCTATAGAGTGCTTTACCATGGACCTAACATTGCAATAGAGGCCATCTATTTTCGTTGTGTTACTATGTGGAGAGGAGGAGGAGTGGCTCTTCTGCATATGAGCCTTCGGGGGAGGCAATGTAAGAAGGATAGAAGACAAAGGTGTTGAGCTTAGCAAATTATCAATCTCCGACACGGGCAGGGAGTCTAAGCAGGAGAATCTACATTGTGTACATGCTGTTGGTTCGTCTAGAGCCGGGAGGGGATGAGTGCAGCATATCACCTGTTTATTAGCTTTTATGAGAACCATGTGAATTTGGTTTAGCTCATTGGGGGAAAACTGCAGAGTTAGATTTATAGCTATGCCTACCATAGGCTAAGGGCAGGGGAGAAATAGGGAAAGGTGCAGGGGTTCTGGCGTCTGGCCTCATCTAGGCGCGGTCGGGCGCAGATGGGCTTGCCTTTGGCGCATCAGCGTCCTGCAGATACTTAAATGCAGTACCCTGCTGATAGCCCAAGAGTCTAGACCACCCACCTACCCAAGATGGCGGAGGTTTAGTGGCCAACAGGAAGTAGGGAAATGCCCAGGGAGGCTCTCTCTGCAACAAACAGCTAGGCCGCGATGGACCGGAGAGCAGAAGGAATGAGGTGAGAGTAATACAAGTAGGAGTAGTGAAGTTAAAACAGCAGAATTTTAAAAATGAATAGAGCGAGTGGTGCGAATGACACATCAGGTAATACACAGTGTGTCAAGGAAGGCATGGAAGACAGAAAGGCTTTGAGGCTTAGGCTCATGGCACACATCTCTAAAGGGCTGATATGATGACACTGCTCCTTTGAAGGAGGAGGGGCCCACAGCAAATGTGATGAGCTGCAGCATGGCACCGGCCGAGGCCAAAAGGGGTCAGCTGGAGTCATACTGGAGGGCCAGATGGATTTATGGGGCAACAAGCCTCACCAGAGGACCCGGACCCATCCAGGATGACTGCAGCATCGCTACCTTAAAGGCCCTATTCTGTAACACAGTAGTTGTTAGCACATTGACTCTAATTCTGGAATGTAGTCCAAATCGATGCTGTTGCCGGAGTCAGAGCTTTTGAATGCTGATTGTGCAATGGTCCGTGGAATTGAAACAGCAGGAAGGATTTAATCCGTTCGACCTTCTTATGCATCCATTGCCACTTGTCTTTCTACTTTATCTAGGACTTACCAGAGTACAGCGGCTTGGATTGGTTTCGAGACATCGGTGAGGACCGGGCCCACTTCTTATGCTGGCGACAAAGCTTGGCTCAACACCACCTGATGGCCTTCGGATGAGGGAGAATTTGTCAAAGAACTTAAATACATGTTTGAAACCAAGGCACCATAGACTTAACCTGTTGGGTTCTATGGACTGAACGGTTCCATCCTCAGCCACGGTGCTCGTGTGCTAAGGACGGAACGATTCTGTCGTAGCACCCACCCACAGGAGAAGCGCTGGCACTCCCTTCGTGCCTGGCCATCTACGGGCCCCAACCGGGGATGGCAGCCGAAGCGCTTCCACTGCCACTCCCGCACCCCCCTGGCGATCTGATGACGTCAGCACTCTTAATTCTAAGGTAAGTAATCTGCATCCAGATAGATTCTCTACCAGATAAGGTGTTACTGAAGGTAAGTAACTTGTTCATCTGATAGAGACTTCTAGCCACAGATTCCTTACTTTAGAATAGATACCCAAACAATACCTCCCCAGAGGTGGTTCTGCGGACCAATTTCACAAGAGAAAATCCTGCAAGACTGAGTGGGCAAAATGCCCATCCCTACGGACCTGACTGTCCAGGTAGTAGTGCTTGGTAAACGTGTGCAAGGAAGCCTCCGTTGCTGCCTGACAGATGTCCAGGTCCCGAACTCTGCATGCTAACGCACTGGCAGCAGCTTTAGCTCTGGTGGAATGAGCACGCAACTCATCTGGGAGTTGCTTCTAAGCCAATGCGTAGCAAGTTTTGATACAGAGCACGACCCATTGTGAGATGGTCCTCATCTGTACAGCCCGTCCTTTCTTCGCTCCAACATACCCCACAAAGGGTGATCATCCACCGGGGAACTATCTTGTGCGGTCAAGGTGCAACGCCTGAAACCCCTTGGCAGCACCTGCGCAACCGTATCCCACAGAGCGTGGGAATAGCATCCCAAAAGGCATGCAGTGTTCACAGACCGCAATGCCAGGCTGGTGGAAGAGAACATTTTCTTGCCTAAGTTGTCCGGCCTCTTGGATTCCCAATCCTTGGGGTGGTTGGGAATGTGCTAAGATTTTAGTGGGAAGTGGAGGCTTGGACCACCAAGCTCTCTGCGGTAGGGTGTTCTGTGACGAATTTGGGGTCACCTGGAGCGGGCGGTGGACTACTGTCCTCCTCACAGGAGCCTCTGTGTTGGGCTTGGACCAGGTGATGTGCGATGATGGTATCAACCAAGTAACGACAGGCACATGTAGGTTTGACTGCTTGCCAGGGAGAACAAAAGACAAAGGCAAACCACCAAACGAAACAACTGAATTCATTTGGACACTGCCCCAAGGTTACAATAAAAGTCAACAGTTGCCCCATAACCTTTATCATAGACAGCGTTGCGTTGATTAATATCATGCCAGTCAAGAAGTTCAATAGCTTGTCTCCTGTGCCAAGCCTCAACCCGTCAAACAAGGTGGTATACACGTGGGCTGCTTCTAAACCATTGCAAAGTCAAGAGTCATTCACAGCGACAATGCAACAAAAAACACTATCAGTGCATGCTCAAATTCACGTTCAAGGAGCTTTGTCCAGGTCATGCCTACTCAGTTTTGCCACTGCTGCTGATATGAGACTGATATCTCTCAATTCCAACCTCCACGCTCAATCTGAAATTGTGTGTCCGTTCCTTTAATTGTTTCATGGCCTAGGAAGGTTTAAGAAAATTAAAGTGCAACTTCATATTAATTAGGATAGTCGCCTTATTGCCCAACGGCATCGCAGAGTAGCTTTTCACTGGCAAGAAGCCTTTGAGAAAGAACTAGAAACGCTGTTGAGGCATGACATTATTCAGCGCTCCACCGGTCCTACGCCATGGGTCTCGCCCATATTGGTGGTGCCAAAAAAGAACAGTGGAGGTGCAGTGCACCTCTGTGTTGATATGCGCCAAGCCAACAAAGCAATCGAGAGAGAAAGACATCCTGGTCCACACATAGCAGACATGATCATGCAGCTGATCGGTACTTAAGTCTTCTCCCGTCTTGACCTGAACAAGGGATACCATCAACTCGAGTTGGAAGAGAACTGTAGGTACATGACTTCTTTTTCGACTCATGTTGGTTTGTTCAGATACAAAAGGCTGAGTTTTGGAGTATTGTCAGCTGCAGAAATATTTCAGGATGTTATACGTCAAATAGTTCAACCTGACACGCATGCTTTTAATTACAGTGATGAGATACTGGTATTTAGAGCAAACCAAAATGAACATGACAAGGCTCTTACACAAGTATGCCAGATACTTGCTGATGCAGGTCTCACTCTGAGCGCAGCAAAGTGTGAGTTTCACACAACCAAACTTAAATTCTTTGGGTACATATTCTCTGATGGGGGAATGACTCCTGAGCCAGATAAAGTACAAGCATTGTCAGCTACTTGCCCCATGTCGCCATGCTGCGATCCTTCTTAAGCATGGCCAGTTATTTCTCAAGGTACATTTGTTACCTTGCTACTGTGAGTACGCCATTGAGAGGCTTGACACAATGAAATGTCCCTTTACAGTGGTCTGCTGAATGCGATCAGATTTTCAAAAGGAATAAAACATGGAATTGAGAATGCAACCGAGATGGCCTATTTTGACCCCAGGTTACATACTAAGATCACAGCCAATGCAAGCCCGATGGGCCTGGGGGCAATCCTTGCTCAACATAACGTCATCCAATTGCTCAGATACACATTCTGGCCTATACCAGTCAATGCCTGTCTGACACAGAACATGCCTATTCTCAGCCAGAGAAGGAGAGTCTGCCTGTAGTGTGGGCCTGCTAACATTTTCATGTGTTTCTAAATGGAAAACATTTCACTATCATGACAGACCACCAAGCGCTGCTCACTATTTTTGGAAACCCAAAAGCCAAGATGCCCCCTGGCATAGGGAAGTGGGGGTTGAGACTGCTAGAGTATGAGGATGCAACTGTACACAAGCCGGGTAAAGATTAGAACCCTGCTAATTACTTTTCATGAGTACCGCTACATTGTCACAGTTTGACATCGGAAATGGCTGAGGAGAACATTAACTTCATTGTGAGGTCCAGCACGGCAGCAGCCCTATCCATTGGACAGATTATTGCTGCTACTAATGCTGATAAGAATCTACTTATCCTCAAAGACATAATTCCAACTCAGTTGTGGAAGAATGCTCAACCTTTTGCAGGCAATGTTGAATTTAAAAATTTCAAAAATGTACAGAATAAAATGTCTGTTAACATGGAAGGTTTTGTATTGAGAGGCCCGAGAAGCGTCATACCTGAGAGTCTAAGACTGCAAGTCATTGAACTAGGCCATGAAGGACATTGGGGCATTGTAGCCACCAAAGGAGCCCTAAAAGACGGAGTGTGGTTACCATGCTTAGACGAGTGAGTTAAGAGGGAACTAAAAGAGTGCCATCTTTGCAACTGCCTTTCCCCCGAAGTGACGTAGCCCATTGACAATGTCGGACCTTTCTGCACATTCTTGGGAAAGAATTGCAGTTGATTCTTTGGGCCTTTAGGAAACATACATCATCTCATGGTAGTCACTGATGCATAATCACGCTTTCCTTTAGTAGACGAGTTATCATCTGCAACCCATGACAAGGTCAATGAGCGCCTGGACAATATCTTTGCAGCATGGGGCATCCCTGCCATTCTCTAATCTGACAATGGTCCTACGTTCAACAGCAAAGAACTCAATGAGTTTCTAGTCAGACTAAATGTCAAGCATCAAAAGAGCACACCTCTGTGGCCCCAACTCCAATGGTGTTGTGGAACGATTCATGGGTAACCACTAAAGGGTGATTCAACAAGCATCGATGGAGGGAATCGAGTTAAACCAGGCCCTGTGTCAAGTCCTCCAAGCGTATCGGTCAACTTCTTAATCCAAAGTCCTGCCACTTTGCTATTTGGGAGAGCCATCAGAACCAAACTGCCACAGTGGATAGTAGGCCAATCCTTGAATACTGAGAAGGTTCGTGTCACAAAAAATTCTCAAAAGTGCAAGATGAAAACGTATGACGTTTGACATCGACGAGCTCAGGAAACAGTCTTCGATCAAGATGACTGGGTCCTGGTCAAGCAGAAACAAAAGCAGAAAACAGACACTCTGTTGTTTATCCTCTGAGGGTTGTGACGTGCAAAGGACACATGGCGATGGCACATCATCATGGAAAGTCCATCACATGGGACTCGTCACACTTTAAGCACCTACCTCGATGTTAGTCAGCTCCTGCAATCATGAATGAAGCGATCGTGGCTAACAGTCCAGATCAAGCAACAGAACCTGTGCCATTGTGACCAATCAGAGTGCAATCAGCAATAACTTGGAATATCCGTGGCCTGAACGATAGGTGCAAGGCGAGATTAGCAGCCGCTCATCTGAATTGTCATTGGGCAGATATCTGCTTTTTACAGGAATTGCATTTGACTGAGCACACCAGCATGCGCTTGCGACTGGGGTGAATTGGGGAAGAACACATGGCGTGCTACTCGAATTACGCATGGGGGTTGCTATCCTTATCAGGAAGAGCTTGCCCTGGCGCAGGCGAATGGCCTTATGCGACACACAAGGAAGGTATGTTATGCTGGCTGGCACGCTTGGGGGTGCCCACTCAGGCTCGTCTCCATTTATGGCCCTAACGTAGATGACCCTGACTTTTTTGCAGAGATTTGGAGACTGATAGACACCCTGGGGCCCGGCGTACTACTATGGGGAGGGGACTACAATGCAGCTCTTGACCCTAGGAGAGACAGGTCGGGCAGTCCCCGCTGCCCACATCCCAGAGTGGCAGCGCAACTCCACTCCATTATAGTAGACAATGAGCTGGTAGACATTTGGAGGAATAAGAATGGAGACAGAGAGGAGGGTGCGTGCATCACTTCCGCTGGCCCCTCATGGTTGAGGATTGATTACTGGCTCGCTCCTGTGATGTGGAGGCTTGGGTTTTTGCTGCTGCACACTTACCTAGAACCCTCGCAGACCATTCCACGGTGCTTATCCAGCTCTCCATGCTGGAGTGCCCGAGTAGGGCGTTCGGGAGGCGGCTGCTGTCCGGAGCCCTGCGGGACCAGGTGTTTCGGGAGGCCATTAGGGCTGCAATAGTGGTATACTTCGAGCTTAATGTGGGCACCGTTGAGTCCTCCTCTATCTTGTGGGAGGCGTTCAAGACGGTAATAAGAGGAGAATGCATAGCAAAGCAGGCAGGGGTTCAGCGCTCCATAAGAGGAAAGTTGCATCATATTGAAGAGAAGATACAAGACCTAGAGCGCAAATGTTTTGCCATCAATAACGTAGGGATGTTGAGCCGCTAAAAAGGCAGGATCAGGGACTTTGAAGAGGCAGCATTGAGAGAGACCCATTACCTTCATAGAGGCGAGCGCCAGGAGGTATGGGGAGGGAGACCGGGCAGGCAAGACCCTAGCTGGCCTACTTAGAAAACCCTGGGCGAGTGATTATATTATGGCACTCCACACATCTGAAAATGTGACAGTTGTGGGTCAGGAAGCGGAACAGGCAGAAAAGATCTCATTCTATTCCTCCCTTTATGATGTGAGGCAGCTGCGGGCCCCTTCGGATCTTGAGACTTTTGTTAACCCGATACAGCTGCTCTGGCTTGGGGATGGGCACCGGCGTTTTCTAGATGAGCCGTTCACGGAGGAGGTGGTGAATCAGGCAATCAGAGCACTCCCAGGAGATAAAGCTCCATGCCTGGATGGCCTGTCAACTGCGTTTTATAAGGAATTTGCAGCATTACTGGCCCGGCATCTTATAAATATGTATGGGGAGTCACTGGAGCGGGGAGAGCTGCCCCCCATTGCTTAGAGAAGCACTTATCATTACAATATTAAAGCCTGATAAGGATATGCAGAGCTATGAATCCTACAGGCTGCTGTCCATGATCAATGTGGACAACAAAATCTTGGCCAAACTAATTGATTCGCAACTCCTCAATCTGCCTCCTCTCATAATGCGGCCAGATCAACCCGGTTTTGTCCTGGGTAGAGCCACAACGCACAACCTGTGCACCTTTTTTGCCATCCTTCAGGAGACAGAGACTACGCTGAAGGCAGCAGCTATTTTCCTAGACGCCACCAAGGTGTTTGATTCTCTTGAATGGCCGTACCTATTTGCGTTGCTGGCCCACCTGAGGATAAGCCCTAAATTCATCCAGCTGGTTGGTCTCCTCTATTCTCGGCCTACTGCGAGGCTCCGAATTAATGGGGTGATCTCCCCCCGTTACAGGTCTCTCAATGGACGAGGCAGTGGTGCCCGCTCTTCCCCATCCTCTTCGCCATGGCCATGGAGCCTTTGGCGGCCCACCTTAGGCAGCACCATGCCCACCGAGGTTTGGCCTTCATGCCCCGGGTGATACTTAGCTCCTTGTATACAGATGATGTTACTCTATATGTGAAATCTTGACCCACTGATTAGAGAATTCATTAGATTCTGTGGCCTATCAGGCATATTCATCATTTGGGCAAGGTCCGTGATTTTCCCGCTTACGGGGGCCACTGTGCAGTTTCGATCAGAGTTCCCCCTTCGCTGGGCGAAAGGCCCAGTGAAGTATTTGGGCATATGGCTAAGCCGAGAAGTTGATGTGCTATGGAGATCTAATTATGGTCGCCTGATGGACTGGCTGGATAGCCATCTATAACAATGGGCAAGGCTGACACTGTCCTTGGTGGGACGCCTGGCCATTGCCAAAATGGTTATATTGTCCAAATTTCTTTACTTTTTCATTAATCTCCCGCTCCCTCTTTCCAGCAGCTTCAGGCGTAGGCGTTCGAACATGATCTCATTGGCATGGGCGGGGAAACAACCCACGGCCTCCTGGGAGACACGGATGCTTTTTTTGAGCAGGGTGGACTGGGTGCACAAGACATGGACATTTATTATAACTGCACACAGGCACAATTTGGGTTTCACTGGGTATACCCTACACAATTCATTGCGCACACTGCGCCGGAAAAAGATCAGGCTGCGCCACATCCCTTGCATATGGCCCTCTATAAGGCGCAAACTAGGCCACGGCCCAGAGTGGACACGATCAGCAGCACGATATGGGCATGGCACGAGCTGGGCCGGAGGGCACGGCTGGAGGTGTTATTCTCTGGAAACAGGAGCAGGAAATTATTCTCGCTACTCCTGCAGCTTGGTAAACGGCGAGTAGCGATGTGTTGGGGCTGTCGCTCGATCGCTCATGTGGAGGATTGGCTTAGGGACGCAGCATTTTGTCAGGGGCAGCTGGCAGCCCACTGGGATCTAATGCCCGTCCAGGCGCGACCCAGAGATATCTGGGGCTCTTTGCAGACCTACCTGCAATCGCGGGCGCAAGAGAAGACGCAATCCCCCCCTCCCACCTTCCCTCATGTGTGCCGACCTGATGCCAATAGAGTGTGATGATGGACGTTGTTGTCGCTCTGGGTACACAAAGTAAGCTAAGGAGGTCAGCCCTTTCCCTTCCCCTCCATCTTTCTTCCCCTCTCGTTCACTTTCTTTGTGCCCCTCTAATTTCCTAGTTTTAGAGTTATGGAATCAAGATTTGCCTTATATATGTATGACGTGATGATATAGTGTTCTTGTTCTAGATGACTCTGTGTAAGAACTGTAAGGAGCTCAGTTTCTTCAAACAATACTACGATGATGCCTTATTACTGCATTCTCCAGACTGTACTGACCTATATCTTCAAAAAACAGAAATAAAAAATAAAAAAACTGTTGAGTCAGTTAGTCCTCTTATATTCCATGAGCAGATTTTCAGACAGGACCCCCTTTTCTGGTTTGCAATATTTTGGGGCCATGGACTAGGAGCGGGAATTTAAAGAACTTGATAGCCACACCGAATCCTTTAGCGCGGAATATTGGGCTATACAATGGCGGCCTTCACCAGATCTGCTTACCGCAATTGTTAATGTCTCTTCCATAATTTCCAGGGGTCGACTTTCCTTTGTGGTGTCCCTTAGAACTGAACCAGTGGCGGGTATGTTCGTATTTTTTTTAATCGCTCTCCTGGCATCTCCCCTTATTTGTGCCTGCATCCAGCTCAAGGAAACAGGCAGGATACTTGCTTACCATGGGATCAACAAGTTTTATACCCCATTGTCAAAACTGCGTCTTGCTTTTAAGCAGTGCATTAACTAGGTTAAGATCAGCACTGCTGGAGCACAGGGCAATGCCTAATCCACGCATGGCACCCTCATATAGTTTTCAGCCTTTAGAGGTAGTGCTGGGTAAGTAGCATGGTTTCACATAGGGATCGACTTCTCCCAGGTCCATGATTTTCGAGTTGTAAGCTTTAGAGCAACATTAGGAGCCAAATGCAAGCCTGAAAGAGGGGGAGGCAACCTGTAGAAACCAGGTGTGGCCTTCTTGAATAGCGAAATCATCAACCTGTTTGCAGCTGAAGGCACCAGAAATTCCAAAAGCAGCTTTTGAATAAAGTCTGGTTCAAAAGAAGATGAAAAAGAAAGATCCAATCATTGGGGAATGACAACAGACTCCTAGAACCATCCCATAAGCTGGACCTCTCTCTACAAGACAAATAAGAGGACCTAAAATTCTAGGGCTTTTTATGGTGACGGGACCAGGAGACTTACCTGCTGGGGGAAAGGGAGACAGGGACTGTGTGCCACAGCAGGCCTTGGTCAAAAAAGCTTGGCTTCCCATTTCCTGATCATTTTAAGGTAAATCAGAGAATGCTGATCACCAGTAGCAAGTACTACTGAAGGGTCATACCTCACTTGCAGATGTCGAGAGGACCAAAGAAAGCCATCTGCTTATGGCAGAACTGACAAAAACCTGACATCTTAGGAGGAGAAATGCTCAATACACTTGACAAAAAGGAAAAATTGGGACAGTAGAGATGTGCTTTATAAAGCGTATGTGTTGCCATGTCCAGGGAAGTGGGTAAAAGAGCTGCGGTTGGGGCTACCTGGTGTCACAATGTTATTGCTCTGAAATTTTCTGGCTACAGTCTGATACTTATGTCTGTTAAAACGGTGAGGAATCTACTGGAAAAATTGTGCATCAGAGTTCACATACTCCTAACGCATACACTTTCAATCCAACGCCTCCTTCCTGTCTTCCCTCTGATCCTACCATGCCAACCTCTAATTCTACTCATATACTAACAACAAAGAAGATTCAACTTGAGATTGACAGGATATTAAGTACCGTTTGATGTTAATTAAGACCTCAATCCAATAGAGACACGGCCAACCCAAAACACCTTAAAGATTACCAGCTCCTTGACTGTAAATACTGTCATAGGCTCATCCCAACTTCTCAATAAAGTGAGCAATATATTATTGCCACTACACATTTTTGGGAAACACCATTCCCATCAAAACCAAACTAAGGAACATCTTGATATTCTAGAACTCAGAAATAAGTCAACCACAAAAGAAAATGTTACTTTTGATAAAGATATTTCTAGTTCATACCTAATCTTCCCGCATATTCCTCAAATTATAAATTATCCAACCAGGTTTCCGACTGGTCCAGAAAACCTTTCCCCAGGAGTACCGTTCGAGCACCGCAATGTGGCGCCTTTCGTCTTCAGCCACAAATCCAAAGCAGAATGTGATGACACTGGAATATATTAGGTGTCAACGGGCATGCTGGCGTCAGTTGACGAAATGTTTTCTGCGCCCCATCGAAGCGTGAAGGGTAATTAAGAGTAGCAACAACCGCGACAAATACAGAACATAATATTTTTCATACCTTGAGATCTTGTTAATCACAGAACTATCTCTCAGGGAAGAAGAGAGGGCAGAGAGGAATCTGCAACAAAATTAGGTACCCACCAGAAGGAAAATGTTTCTTATCTATACCAGTCCGTATGCAGCTTGTTTTTCAAACTCCTGCCATCTAGTGTTGGCCTCGAATGATAAAAGTTGCTTTTATTTTAAGAAGGGTTTTCAGTTTCTTGTGATATCTCCCCTGTAACCTATAATACACCAGGCCAGAGACTCCCCACCTCGGACCCTCTTTTCTCCCTGAACCGTTAAGTGTATATTTAGAGGAGCAAAGAATTATAAGGTCTTGAAATCTAGAGAAGAAACCTGTAATAATTGTGTGAGTATTAATGATGCTACCACTTGTGTAACCCTCAACTCGCATCCGGGGAGCCAGGTTGGGCGCATATGAATCTACAGCACCATTTTTATTTATTTAAACGGTTTTATATAGCGCTGGCTAGACCCAAGGGTATCAGAGCGCTTTACAAGGGTCGAGAGAGGAACCAAATGCGATATAACATTCGTACATTAAGGAAAAGTGCAAAATACTCAGCACAATATGCAAAAAACAGTAAATACATGAACAAGAAATTAAGGAGCAGCGTTAGGGCATAACCAGAGTTAGAAATTTGGGCTAGCGTGGGTAGTCAGGGATGGGGGGGGGGGGAGATGATTGAGGAGGGGGAGAACAGAGTGGGGAAATGAGAGAGGCAACAGCAAGCAGAAGTAGGCCGTAAATTATAAGAGAGCTCGTGGGGGGAGGGGGGAGGGGGAAGTAAAAGTGAGGAGGGGTGGTAGTAAGTCCAGTATAATATAGTGAGGACAAGACACTGTCAAGGGCAGGTTGGGAAATCCGGAGAAGGTGGTAGGATTAAGGACCCCAGTATTTGTTGCAAATACCAGGTAGGCAACATTTTCTTTTGCAGCATATGATGCTCTAGTTCATTTGCTGTGCTTGGAATGAACAGTCCCTACATCCCTGAAAGGGGTAGCTTGTGAGCTGAAGCAGGAGACTTGAATAACAGTACTTTTAGTACAGGTTGGCCAACTTGTGATTTTTCTCAGGCCTGAATGTCTACACAGTAATGCTCAGTGAAAGTGTGGAAAGATGATTATGTAGCAATTGTATGTATATCTGCTAGCAGGATGTTACCTAGGAAGCCACTGCGACTCCCTCTGTGAGTGGAATGTGCCCTCCGTAAACAATGTAGTGATCATTCGTCTTTGTAATTGTGAATGCATTAAACATTCCACTTAGCAAGCCAAGTCTTTCAAAATACGATTACCAAAGGTTGCACAAATAGTGGTTTGTTTTTCTTAATCGAGAGGGTACAGTTAACATATTACTAACCTTTATCCTCGGAATTTAACATGTGACAAATATCCTGCAGTCCCTGTTCCTTACATTTCTCCATCTTTAGATGCTTCTGAGTGCCCTACGTTTACTATTCTGTCCATCTGGGGATCCTATACCAAGTTCATCCCATCCTTGGTTTCTTCTTTTTTGGGGGAGTTTTATATACCGCGAATTCGACCCGAAGGTATCACAGCTCTTTACATGAGCACCAGTCGCGTTACAGACGGACACATTCATTTTGTTAGGCACGGGAGATTAAGTGATTTGCCCAGAATCACAGGATGTTGAGCGTCTCTGCCGAGACTCGAACCCGGTTCCCCAGCTTCGAGGTCGACCGCTCTAGCCCTTAGGCCACATCCTCTTCCCTTGATAACCTTTCCTTTTTCTTGATTTACTATGTTGTCTATTAAGTTATTGAAGAAGGATTACTGCACTTGTTTTGTGCATAAGCATTTATTAGGGTGAATGAGCTGTAGTCCTAGAGAAGCTCTGGGAGAAAGTCCCTCTCGATCTTTGCACTTTAGGCCCATACCCTCTAGTGGCTTGTGTGCATAATATGGAAACCCCTGATGTTTTCGTGCCGGCTGAAGCCCAAAACTGTACTGAGTATCTTTGAGGTGCGTTCAAAACTTGTTCTTGAGTCCAAGGTGAGTTTCTAACAAGAAAAGGATATCAGGGTCATGGTGCAGTATGGATAGCAGGATTTTCTGCCTTTTACACGGGGAGTTTAAGCCTTTTCCGTTAAGTGAAAGTAGTTTGAATGTTGCTTGTTTTGTGGCAGCTCCCTGTCAGTATATTCATTGTCATTGCTAGATGGGGATGGCTAATGGTAGCGCGCACTTGCCTGTCCCTACTCTCAAATAGTGGACCGGGGAGTCACACAATCTTCAAAACATCTGACATTAAATGAATGCGGTCTTAGGCCATTCATCTCTCTAAATATACGGGCATTGCTCAATTTCTCCATATACCCCCCTTCATTTGAGTTTATTATCATATGAAATGTTCAGGCATTACTAGGCCTTTCCTATGTTCCTGTGATAGCCTTTGTATGTGCTCGACAGTGGACACAGTTTCATGGTTATCTTTGACAGCAGAGTGTTAGGCGTGATCCATGATGCCTCATTTTCTTGTAGCCGAACTGTCCCTCTGGCAATTTGGAACTGTCATGGATGCTCTCTCTTCAGGCCCATCGTTCCTTGGACTTGAGTTCTTGTCTCTGCTATCAAGACAGATGCTTCTGTTTCCAGTCAGCTTCATGCCATCTTCAGGGTTCAAACTGGCCTTTCCACACTCCTTATTAGGAGAATTGCAGCCCCACTGGGATTAAGCATCTATACAGGGCTTTAAGTGGGATGAAAAAACTGGGGGGTCTCTCAAAGGGGCGTGACCAATGTAATTGGGGGCGTGGCTTAAAAACACGTAAGCTAAAAATCTGTGCTTAGCATAGTGTGCCACCCGACTTGTATTTGGCTGTTTCTGTCATCGCATCCAGATATATGATACAACAAGTAACATCATACCTACAAGTCAGGACTATTGGCTTTGTCAATGGTTGTTAGTTGCATAAGATAAATAAGCTGCAAATATGGCTTGTTGTATTTAATATTGAAAACGCTTCCACTTAAAGCCCTGGTGACACCACGACAATGTTGCTGCTCCTGAGTTTCAAAAAGAGAAGGGAAATCCTGAGAGAAAATGACTCTCTTTAAAGGATTTCCCTTCCCCTACAACGCTCACCTGGCATGATGTCATGCCGTAACTTCTCCACAAAACAGAGCCAGATAGAGACCGGTTTGGAGGCCCCCTTTAAAAAACTGCCGGTGCTCAGTACCGGTGAGACCCAGCCCACTTAAAGCCCTGCATCTATATTAAATAGGGGGCATGACCAAGATGGCCGCACAGCACTGATGCTCCTCCGAGGACTGCCCGCAACATCCTTCTCATCGAACACTCTACCTTCATGAGCTCAGGGCTGTATGTTCCAACCACACAACCCTTAACCACGCATGGCTGAACAATGCGGTCTTAACGACCGCATCTTAACCACACATGCCTTTACAATGAATTTAGTTGTAATGACATATTGGGTAAAGGAATATGCGTGGTTAAGGTTCTGCCCTAGCGCCAAAACACAGCCCACATGCGACCCCTGCCCTAAAAACACCCCAGCATTCCGTCCTGAATGTTGATAGTGGAAGCCCATCCTAGCCCCTCCGTGCCCTGAGCCCTAAAACCCATCCCCCTTATTTGAAATCGATCCGACCCCCTGCCTCTTAGCCCTAAATCCTTCACCCCAGAACTGGACCCTGACCCCCCCCCTCGCTCTACCCCGTGCCCTAAAACCTTCACCCCATAACTTAAAAACACCCCCAGCCGTAAAAAGTACAGTATTCCCCATTGCAACTACCCAGCCCCGCACCCTGAGCCCTAAAACCGCCCCAGCCAAAAGAAGGGAATAAAAAAATCGTACTCACCGAGCCCTCACAAAGTTCCTCTGACCCTCTACCCAGTCCTCCTCCAGAGTCTAGAGTGCTAACTACCACGGATGTCTAAACCACGCATATGCGTGGTAAAGGCATATGTGTGGTTTAGACGTCC
Source organism: Calotriton arnoldi (assembly GCA_963921515.1). Taxonomy (NCBI): domain Eukaryota; kingdom Metazoa; phylum Chordata; class Amphibia; order Caudata; family Salamandridae; genus Calotriton; species Calotriton arnoldi. Next base: position 1,469,816 of record CAWUFW010000115.1, read on the forward strand.
GTGGTTCCGCCTGCATCGTTAAGCCATGCGTTGTTCAGACTAAGGGTATAGGGTGTTTACCTGGGTTCAGCAATGACGCCAGACCTACTTAACCCATTCTGAGGACCGGGTGCACCGGACCGCGTCTCGGTACGGCTCCCGTCGGACCCTTTTCCCGACGATCCGCCTGCCGCAGCCCAACGTGGCCTTCGGAGGCCCCGCGGGGACAGGGCCCGTGGGTGAGCCTAAGGGCGGGGTCGCGGCTTGCCAGGTGCTGGCAGTTTGTGCAGCTGGCAGATGGCTGCCAGACGACGCTGTTCCTCCCTGGGACACCCTGGATATGCCCTACCTGCATTTAAGCGGACTGGCGCGCTGCTGTTGCGCGCCCGGATTACGGCGTGTCTGAATCCCGGCGCGCGGCTCTTGACTGGGCTCTCTACTGAACCGCCATTCCTATGGAGTTCCCCTGCTGGTCTCAGCAGGCGGAGGAGCCTGCTGTGGACGTTTTTGGGCTCTGGAGGCAGGAGCGGTGCTTGCCAATAACCAGACAACGGCCCCGTGCGGAGTTGAGGAATTTGGTTCTTAACTGATTGCTGCGACTGCGGCTAGGCCGCCCTCTTTTGCACTGCGGTACCATTCTGCACTCCCCTGCCTCCATGGTTGCACCACGGCTTGATTCCTCAAGTGGACCTCGTTCATAACTCCCTGTGCAGCTGATGCTGGAGACTGGGAGCTTACTGACCTCCCTCCTATTCACACACTTGCTCTGGCTGCTTAGGGACTCCTCATTGTTACACTGTCAGTGCGACCATTGGTGGTAGACAGTGAGACTGTAGCTAGTGATCTCCTCTTTTGGCCTCCATTTGTGGTCCACTTGCAGCCTGTATTGCCGGCTGACCCTGCGACCCTTCACTCTTCGCTCAGCATTGCGGGGGGCTCTCCTCCCATTGTTTGTACCATGCTGTTCGGCAGTAGCTTGTGCTTGGATTACCTCCATCCAGTGCAACTGCCTGCTGTTCCTTCTCCTCCCGCCTCAGCTTTTTTCTGCCTGACCATTCCCCTCTGTCTTTTCTCCCTCAGCTGCTTCGACTTGTGCTGCTAGTTCCTGTGTATGGTTCCAACACTCCCTCCTTGGCAAACAAGGTGTGCACACTACAATGGGACGTGGAGATCCAAACAGAAACAACTTACCATTGAATCAGCTAGGACTCCACGCCGTCAATGCTCTCCCTCCGACTCCACTGGCACCTCAGAATATTTACAATGGCTGGCCCCCGCACCCCTCATACCCTCCCCCCCGCCCTCCGGTGGCACTGCAATGATTATGGCTGAACTTCGAGCCGACTTCAAGGTGATTGACTCCACATTTGATATTCCGACACAACGTTTTGATGCCATGTCTGAACGACTCAACCGTCATGGTGTGAGGCTCGATGGTGCGGAGGGCAGAATTTCGGCGATTGAGGACGGCAATGCCGAAACAGTGAAGCGCCCTGAACGTATGGAACAAATCCTCAAGACCACTGCAGCTGAAAACGAGGACTTGGAGGCGAGGTCCCACCGTAATGATATCCGTATAGCTGGCATATCGGAATGTACCAACACAAGACGTCTTTTACTGTCACCTTTGTGGTCGGAAAGGGCGCATCGAACACAAGGTCTCCGGCCTGTTCCAGGGGAGCCACCGCAGCAGATTATTGCTAGGCTCCTAAATTTCAGAGATCGCGATAATGCATTATAATTGGGCCAAGACAAAGGTTCACTGCAATATCAAGGATCCGCAATTTCGCTCTTTCCGGACTATACTCCAATGGTTCAAGAGGCCTGTAGCAAATTCACAGTCGTTAAACGCACTCTCCAAAAGATGGGGCTAAAATATGGAATGCTCTATCCTGCCCATCTTCGGGTGGAACTTGATGGCCGTCACCTTGTTTTCTACACCCCTGCAGAGGCTGTACAATTCTGTAAGAAGCACTCCTCTGACAAGTCTTCACCTGGCGGGGTCCGAATGCTGCCTCCTCTGCTGTCCTGTCACCTTCTTCACCTGATGCGTTTCCGCCGTAGCTTGTTCTGCACATTTTGCTGACTCATAAATCTGGTCGCCCTTCAACAGTCTTCTAGTTGTGTTGTCACTTCATTGATAAATGCCTTTTGGTCCAGATAGCAATGTATTGTTTTTGTACTGTATGATCTTTCATTGCTCACTTGTTTGATGACCGTTATCATTGCATGCTTATTGCTCTTTTTGGGCTTTGCTCCCCGGGGCGTTGTCACCCCCTATGGTGTATACCACTATGTCTATAGTTTTATTTTCTCCTAGGGTTATTTGGGTTCTCCAGTCTCTGTTTCAGCTGGAGTGGGATACAGTTGTCTGTTTTGCACTATTTCTCGCTGAAGCTTTTCTAATGTCATGGTACGTAGCAGGTTTACCCTCACAATCTTTGCTTGTATGCTATATTGATCTCAGATATTATGCCTTCAACCACTGGTAGAGACTCAGTACTTTCAATCTCCTGCAGGACATGGAACATCAGAGGTTTGAATAATCCCAGAAAAGGCAAACAGGTCCTCGCTTATTTACACTGCCACGGGGTACAGGTGGCCTTCCTCCAGGAAATGCACCTGGCTCCCCGACCAGATTGCAATTATGCATCCTCATGGTATACTCATTGTCACTTCTCTCACTATAGTTCTTATTCACGTGGGGTGTGCATTGTGATACAAAGCAGTGTCCAATTTCAGCTGATACGGACTGCCTCAGACCCTGATGGTCGTTATTTCTTTGTATTGGGGAGGTTAGCGGGTGGGTCAGTCTTGCTTGCACCAAACACTGTGTTGTATTCCGCTTTAGGTGTCCGTATATAGGCTTTCCTGAAACATGCCCTTATATAGGCACAATTCGCATTGCCCTTATATAGGCATAAAATCCCAGTCCTTATTTAGGCATTAGCCATGCACTCCAAATACAGGCATGGTCACCGACATCCGTCCACCCTAACGTCACAACGAGTTCTTTGAAACCAGACCCTTAAGCTCTTGGGAGTTCCCCTAGCACAGGATTATTGATTTCTCCAAGAACTCATCTATTATGCATGAACCGCTATTCCTTAAGGGTTCATTCCTGACGTCTTCCTCTGTCCGACTTCACGTCAATGCTAACATTCCAAGGCACCTACCAGGTATAAATATACCTTCCCTTGCCCAAGCAAGTTAGGAGGAGACCTCGACTTTAGAGGAGCACGTGTCCCGGCCTGACGCACTGAGAAGAGACGCTGTCATCCCTGCTCGCAGAGAATCCAGCTTCCAGTGTTCTGACTCCCTTCGCAGGGTGTTAAGAGTTCGAAGATCCGGAAAGAGATTCCCACCTCTCTCATTCTCAAGGTATGGAGCTGACTAGAACCTAGAGGGACTCTTGGCATATCAGACTCTTAGTATATCATACTATAGAATACTTCACCTACTTCTTACCTTGTCCTACACCTAGGTTAGGTTAGGTACACTGGGGTAGAACTAGCTTAGAGACGCATCGTATGAGTACTCGCATTTTTAGCTCATGTTATTTATGTATATGAATATATGTGTGATAGCTAAAAGATAATGCTAGCGCAGTATTATTTCTTTCTACTGCTTACGCTGTACATTATATATCTTGCATACTGTCTTGTGATCATAACAGCTCATATCTCTTACACGAGAAACAAGACCGTTCAATAAATCCTTTTATTGAAACGCCCGTCTATTCTTTCTGTGTAACTCTGAAGAAACTAAGCATGCACGATTAGCTGAGTGAAACTGTTATCTATTGTTTCCACGATTCTGAGAGTGTTCCGATTCTAAAGGGAAACAAAGTTGTCATGTTTATGCGGTTGCCAGAAACTACTCCCTTCTTGTTTACAAGGAGTTTCTAGTGGCCTCTGAGTTAGCTGGCACAAAGTAATTAAGTTTAATATACTCGATAGGGACATACTGACCTCAGTCCTATGTCAAACCTATAGGGTATATTATTCCAATGCGCAGAGCCTATTAGGGAAATAGGAACTACACTACAACTGACTCTCCCGATTTCTTTACTGACTTATCTTCTCAAATCAGCCAATATCAAACTGACTATATCATACTGGGCGGCGACCTAAATCTTACCCTACAGCCAGAGCTTGATTCCACTGGCTCCACAGCAGTTACTAAGCCTCATTCCCTACAGACGCTAACTGATCTGCTTGACACATTTAATTTATCAAGCCCAAGGCGTCAAATACCCGAGTCAGCGTGATTACACTTTTTACTCTGCCCCACATAACGTGTGAACTCGCATTGACCACTGGTACATGTCCCAAAGTGCTCTCCTGTGGCTGCATACTATCGCACATTTGCCCCACACGCTATCAGACCACGCTCCTGTGATGACCACCTTACACGTACCCTTAGATGTCCCTATGGTCCATCACTAGCGTTTTTACTCTAATGCACAGCAGGACACGGTCTTTCGTTTGGAAGTCCAGGAAGTTATTATTGAATTTTTCTCCACCAACGTTGGCTCTGTGGTGAGCCCCTCTACCCTGTGGGAGGCCCTTAAGGCCTTTGTGAGAGGAATCTGTATCTCGAAACATTTGGGAGTGCTACGCAGTATTCGGACCGATCTTGCTAAGGTAGAGGGCAAGCTCCGGGCATTAGACTCCGCTGACAGGGACGTGACACACTTGCATCAACTCCATGATGGATCTAAATTACTACACGAGTTCCATGACATCGCAAAACATGAGGTCGCTTACCTGGAAAAGTATGCTAGAGCGCGCTGCTATGGTGAGGGTGAATACCCCCATCGAACGCTTGCTCGTTTACTTCGTCCCCCTTACTATGCCACATATGTAACCCACTTGCAGCGACCGGACGGCACAGAAGTCACGGATGAGGCTACCATTTTGGAAGACTTCACTGGCTACTACAAGACACATTACACGTCTCGTTCGGACCTCAGTGATGATGCACAGGCCAATTATTTACCTGAAATCGTGATGGTCTGGCTTGAAACCGGTCAACAGCAGTTCTTCACATCTCCCAGATGTTTAACTGATATCTACTGTGCCAATCTGCCAGTCTGGATTCCTATTTTGACCATCGTTTATGATGGAGTATGGGGGAGGTACCGGCATCCTGGAGAACAGCAATTATTGAACCTCTACATAAAAAAGGCTCTTGCAACGATCCTGCCAACTATCATCTAATTTCACTATCACTAAGGGATTAAGCCAAGAAGATCTATGGCAAATTGCTCCTAAATTTTTAGAAGATTGGGTAGAAGAAAATAAAATTATTTCACCACTACAAGCTGGCAGCAGGAAATCGCAAAGCCCAATCGGCTAAGCTATGAGACTATACAATACTGCCATAAAATACATGTACCAAAACAATTTGAAACTGTATATGACGTTTATTGACCTCAAAACGGCATTCGATTCAGTGGTCAGACCATGGCTCTGGTGTAACTTGCTAGGTGTGGGTCTCCTAGAGAAACTTGTGACTGCCATAAAACTTCTTCACCAGGAAAATCTCATCCACAGTTAGATAGGGGCCCGGTGGAGAAACCACAGTGAGCTTTGGGATCAACGTTAGCACCAGCCCCGTTTAACATCTTTATTAACAACGCTGACAAATTTCTACTGCCCTTGAATTTAGATGTACCAATCAGTGAGGGGGCTAAAGAATTCCACCTGACTGTTTGCTAACAACGCAGTACTCCTGGCCCGCACTGAACTGTCAACGCACAAATCAGTGAGAGGATTCGAAGATTATTGTAATGCGAAGTACCTCATAATTAAGCCAAAGAAAACTAAGTTTATGGTCGGAAACTGCAGGCAAAATCCTAAGAATATATTTAGAATATACAGTAGATCCCTGGAACATGTGGTCCGCTATGACTATTTGGGCATCAGATTCGATAAAAAAGCTGTCCTGGACTAAGCAGCTAGTGAAAAGTGAGTCGCATGGAGGCGGTGGTCACAGGATCCTATGGGGTAGAGCTATGGGGCCATAAAAAGGGTGCAGGCTTGATCAAATGTGAAAAATATTTTTAAGATGTTTATTATGTCTCAGCCCAGGCACCCCAATGGTTGCACTTAAGATGGACCTAGGCATGACAACTATTGAAGCATATTTGGCTCTTAAACCAGTTTAGTATTGGTTACATAGATGAACAACCCAGAGCTTGAAAACTACAAGAGAGTTGCATGTAAATTATACAAAACCAGTAACTCCCACAAATTAACTTGGTACAATCATGTTACAAAAGCACTGCTCTCATGCTGCCTATTATACTAAACAGCATAAGAGCAGTGCCAAGGTTGGATGGGTCTGGCAAGCACAGCGCTCTGTCGGAGAACGATGGGGCTGTGTCTCTGCTTTTTCAGCTCCATCATATCATTGGTTCTGGAAGCCTGAATTGCACATGTTAGGCTGGCCTTGGTGAAAACACCGGCCAATCTTACATGCGCAGTCCAGTTTTCATAACCTCAGCTGGACCTGGTCGTCCAACAGCGAGAGCGCTGTAGCCCAAACCCTAGTGGAAAAATGAGTGACAAAACTGGTAAGTTTTAGTTTAATAATGAATCTCTCGGACTGTGGGGGCTCCCAGTAAGGGATCAATGCCCCCACACTCTAGAGGAAAAGCCCCTGGCAGATGGTCAAACAAAATTAGTGGCACAACCACTGTACTTGGAAACAGGGATGAGAGGAAACCATAGTACACTTTATGATGCTTTGAACTATTTCCTTGCAGGCCAGAAGGCGCTTTCTGTGTCCTCTTTTTATTAACAATAATGTGAGGCATAGTAAGGCTGCAATTGTATTTGGTCTCTGCACTGATTCCAACTCGATTTTCCTCCCAGGGGCTTCACACTAAAAAACTCTTGTGATTATTGTAACTAAATGGAGAGGGTAGAGGGGTTTAACTGTATCCCTTCACCTCATTGCCTAGTCTTTAGTAGGGAGCATTACTTCATACAGATAGCCAGCACTCTGATTTTGGTTATATCATACCTTAGATTATACCCAACATATGAGTCACTGGTTAGCACTAAAGTATAAAATTTAATCTGCTCGCCTGATTGTCGAAGGGCAACAATAGGAACATGTTTGCACTTTACCTCTATCCACGGATGGACATCAAACTGGCTGATAGTTCACCAATTTCTGACATTTATCTGTCCGTATAGATAAAACTAGGACAGTGGCTTATGCTTGCAAGGATGATTTTACCTCACAATAGCACAATAGCATGAAGCACTTTAATAGCTATTATTACAGCTGAGGACATTGAGATTCATTAGTATCTAATTTTTAATAATTCTTTGCATGATTTTTTTTTAGTCCATGAAGTCTGCAGTTGTTTGATATAATTCCAATAGGTAGCACTTTATTAGCCGATTTTCAGAGTCGAGGATACTAATGAGCCATTTGTTCCTATCTTTTCATAACCCTCTGTACAATGAGTTATTATGTTTATCTCTGTCATCTTTTAGTAGCCAGGTTACAGCTATCAGGCCTCATATTATTTTTTTATTTGATTTTCAAAAACCTTTATTTAAGGTAATCAATAGTGAACACAGCGTGGCGCCTACAACCCTGGCCGGGCTGGCAGCGTAGAGACTGACAGAGCCATCAGGGTAATCAGCATGGGAATACACAGCAAGTCGCCTACAACCACTTCGGGCCAGTCGCGGAAAGTCAAACATTGCACGCAGGCTAAACAAGCTGCAGAAGGGCCTTCTAGCTGAGCGAGGCATGTGATTATGTAATATAGTCAGGAACATGTAAGTTCGATGTTCAGGGGCCCCAGGAAGGTGCAATCAGGAGTGAGGGATCGAGAAGCGTGGTCGCACCCCTACGGGGGTATCTGCCCCAAGCATCCCTTGGTTTGTTTGTTAGCCCACTGTGTCAGATGTACTACGCATTAGAATGCGTGAGTGGTCCTGTGGCTAGGGCGGCGTTAAGGAAAATGAAAAAGAGAAAAACTGATAACAATTAAACAGAGGCGGAACAAGCTGCGGTGTGGTATGTGGCGTGGGGCGTCTTGCGTGATCTGTGCACTAAAACGTGTGGTGGGATTGAGGGGGAGGGATCAGTGTCCGGTGTATCTGGAGCCTTTCGCGGAGGTACCTTTCAATCGTTGGGAAAGAGCTGAAGGGCCCTCAGCCTTGGGGGGGCTAAAGCAAGTAAACTCAATGCGCATTAAGTAAGAGATCAGTGGCTGCCAGATGCGTTGGAATTTCTTTTCAGTGTTTGCTATATTATGAGAGAGTCTCTCGATTGCCAATATGTGCCACACTCTGACGAACCATTGGGCCACTGAGGGGGACGAGGTTTGTTTCCATGTACACGCTATAAGCTGGAGCGCTGCTAGGAGCAAGTGGCGTATGAGGGCACAGTCCGCCCAGGTCATTGCCGCCAGGGTAGAGGGACGTATACCTAATATTACCACATGTTGCAAATGTGGGATAGGTTACCCCACGACGCCCTTAATATGTCCCAGGACCTCCTTCCAAAAGGTGGTTTTCACCTGGCAGGACCACCATATGTGATGTAGAGTGCCTTCCTCCTTCCCACAGCGCCAACAGAGGCTGGGGACTGTGCGGTATATAGCAGCAAGACGAGAAGGCGTGTAATACCATTGGAGCATTAGCTTATATGTGGTTTCACAGGAGGCAAGGCTACAATACGTTTTGGGGATGTCCTGCCATAGCTTATCCCACTGTTTGGGAGAGAGTCCTCCCCGGGTGGCGTCCTGCCAGGCGGTCTGATATTTATGAGTACGCATCGGGGTCGAGTGTTGCAGCACCCAATAGGTTTTGGAGATTAGTCCCCGGGTGCCCTCATAGGCCAGTACCAGTTTCTCGAATAGGGTGAAGGGGCGCGTCGCCGCCGCACAAATCTCGGGGGCAGAGAGCCAGTGCCTCAGTTGCATGTACTGATGTCGCGCCGTGCGGGGCAGCATGTATTCGGATCGGCATGTATCAAATGTTTTAATGTCATCCCCTGTAAATAAGTCGCGAATCGTCCAGCACTCCTCAGCGCTCCATCTACTGAACGCGTGTGTTGGGAGGCCCGGGCAGAATTCCGGATTTTGTGTGATGGGGGTGTTCGGGAACGGAAATGAAGTCAGCCCCTTTTTAACTGCTATTTTATCCCAGACTTCTAGGACTGTTTTAGTTGGTGCCGCGACATACGCACTTCGGGGTCGGGCGTGTTTAGGCAGCCAGGCAAGGTCCCACAATGGCCGGCACGCCACTGCACGGTCCATGTGGAACCAATGCTTCTCACTCTCCCGCACGACCCACTCGGAGATGTATCTCAAATGGGCTGCCCAATAGTATTGAAGTTTTAGTTACGCTCGGCCCAGTGTTAAACCTAGAATACCGTAGAGCAAAGAGTGAAAATGACAAAATTACCCACGCTTTTACAATCATATAACGTTGTTAATACATCGTTAGTATCGAGCAGATAGTTTTACGAAAGAAAAATGCACAAATTTATGATAAATGAAACGCGTGCTTGCATGCAACAAATAATAGACACTACTTGAGAATAGTGGACAACGACGCTCTAATCGTATAGGACGTGACGAGATTGAAAGTCAAAAGATAAATGCATTATTACAATAGTGGGGTTTTTAAATGGCAGACATGTATACCCCAATTTCTTACATTAGGGCAAACGCAAGCCCTTTGGGTTAAATAGGTTTTGACTGACATTACAATAACGTGCATGACGCCAAATAATGATCTCTCAGTGCAGATTATTCGACCTTGCACGACACTGAAAAGTAACATGGCGCCCTTTTCTTACAGGTTTTTAATCTACTCATTGCATGATCATTACAGCAACTTTATCAGGTAAAATTTGAGAACCTTCGCAAATTATCAGGTGTATTTATACCCGAGACATGGAGTGACGGTGTTTCTCTCCTTCTCTCTTTCAAAACAGCCCATCTGCCGCGTTCATGTGAAATCGGCGGGGACGTTTTAAATTTATACCTCCAATGACGGCACATCTGCTGGTGTTATATTTGTACCAGTCCTTTCTTTCTTTGGGTAAGCCTGTCTACACAACAGGTTCTTAATTATATTTGGTTAAATCGTATAGACAATCTAGGAGTAACGCTCTCTGTAAATTTCCCCCATAGACCTTGTTCTTAATCCATGAACAATAATATACTGGTGGCATCAACGAACCTAATAAATATCAATTGGTTTGTAGATTAAGGTATGTATAAGTGCGGGTGGATGCCTGTATGGGGAGATATGTTTTTTGGAGTTACCATTGAGGACAACCTTATTTTTCCTTCTTATTCCTCTCCACTTTAGGGTTTTGGTATAAAAATCCAAATACGAAGAGGGACATCTCCAAACCCCAAACTTCACTTAAGCACATTACCTCTACAAATATCTAGTGAAATTGAATCCTAGCGATTTCCTACTTTAGGTAGGTTTGTAATAAACTTTTGCTTTATTGGACTAACATGGATCATGGGTAGTGACTAAATTATAATGTGAAGTTAGGTCTTCTAGTACAATAAAGAATATTGTTTTTGGGGCTATGTTTATTAACATCAGATAGAAATGCTATACAATAGGCATTTGCACTGATTGATGTACACATGTTTTTTTAGAGTCAGATACATATATAAAAATGTGTAGTGTTGTAGGCCAAGCGAGATTGGGACAAGATATATGAGAATGTTAATAACACAATGTTTTTGTTACTTAGAAAACTGTCCTGAAGAAGGTGAACGATTTCCAACACACCGAAACGCAGCGTCGACTTTTTGTTTTCTTGTGCTATATATGATTGTAAATTGTATTTTAATATGAAATGTTTTTAACTTTACTTGTGCATTTTTACAGAATACATTTTATATGTCCCATTTAGTTTGGCATTAGTCTTCCATGTGGCACTGACTCTTGTAATTGAAGATTGTATGATTGTATGTATTTTTGACTCTAAGCCAAGTCGCAGCATTGTGTAATGCCCATGATCCAAATTAGTTTATATATTGATTAGGGACTCTTGTTTTCTGTCTGCCCAATAGTATTCCTGTAGGTTTGGGCATGCCAGGCCTCCTCAATAGTGAGTGCGCTATCCTCGGTCGTTTCCCATTCCACACGAAGGCACGCAAGTCACCCTGGAGACGCTGGATGTCCACCTGTGGGATCGGTGTTGGCAGTGTTTGAAATAGGTATAAAACCTGCGGTAAGATGTTCATTTTAATAATGTTGATGCGTCCCAACCATGAGAGTCAGATACATATATAAAAATGTGTAGTGTTGTAGGCCAAGCGAGATTGGGACAAGATATATGAGAATGTTAATAACACAATGTTTTTGTTACTTAGAAAACTGTCCTGAAGAAGGTGAACGATTTCCAACACACCGAAACGCAGCGTCGACTTTTTGTTTTCTTGTGCTATATATGATTGTAAATTGTATTTTAATATGAAATGTTTTTAACTTTACTTGTGCATTTTTACGGAATACATTTTATATGTCCCATTTAGTTTGGCATTAGTCTTCCATGTGGCACTGACTCTTGTAATTGAAGATTGTATGATTGTATGTATTTTTGACTCTAAGCCAAGTCGCAGCATTGTGTAATGCCCATGATCCAAATTAGTTTATATATTGATTAGGGACTCTTGTTTTCTGTCTGCCCAATAGTATTCCTGTAGGTTTGGGCATGCCAGGCCTCCTCAATAGTGAGTGCGCTATCCTCGGTCGTTTCCCATTCCACACGAAGGCACGCAAGTCACCCTGGAGACGCTGGATGTCCACCTGTGGGATCGGTGTTGGCAGTGTTTGAAATAGGTATAAAACCTGCGGTAAGATGTTCATTTTAATAATGTTGATGCGTCCCAACCATGAGATATGGAGGGGCTTCCACCTCTGAAGGTCGGCTAGCACTGAGCGCTGGTGGATCGCCCAGTTTGTGCAGGACCAGGAGGCGAGCGTGGGGGTGATCTGAAGCCCTAAGTACTTGATGGAGTCCACCGTCCATTGGAAGAGGGCCAGGCCCTGCAATACTCTGGCCTCGGGGATCGGAATATTGACATTTAAGATGAATGATTTAGATGGATTGATTTTGAAGCCGGACACAGCTTCAAAGGTCTGTAGGCTTTCAACCACACATGGGAGCGAAAGTTCACGTTGAGTCAGCATAAGCAGGAGGTCATTAGTGAACAGATTGATCTTGTGGACTTGGCTCCCAAATATTAAGCCCTTGATCACCTCTAGTTCTCTCACTCGGATGCTAGTGCGAAAAGCAGGGGCGAGAGTGGGCAGCCCTACCTCGTGCCCCGGTGCAGTGATATCGGTCCTGTAGCCCGCCCGTTTACTCAAATGCAAGCTGTTGGGGCCACATACGACGCCATGATTTTCGAGATGAAATCCTGCCCAAGGCCGATCTTAGTCAGCACGGCGCGGAGATAGGACCAGTCTACCCTGTCGAATGCCTTCTCCGCATCAAGAGAGAGAAGGCACGTGGGGATATTCAGCCGTTGAGCTTTTTTGACAAGGTGAGCTATGCAGCGGACGTTGCCCGCGCCCTGCCGGTGGCGGATAAACCCCACCTAGTCTGGACTGATGGGGCCAGGGAGGTAGGGGTCGAGACGCGTGGCTAATATTTTGGTAAAAATCTTGGCATCCGTATTGAGCAGGGCTATCGGGCAGTAGGAGGAGCACTGCGCCGGGTCCTTGCCTGCCTTAGGGATAAGGGAGATCTCGGCCATTGCCATGGTGGGGGTGAGGCCCGTGTCGCCTGTGAAGGAATTATACAGGCATAGGAGGTGTTCCTGCATCTGTGGGAGAAAGGAGCGATAAAAAAGCACAGGTAGCCCATCTGGCCCTGGGGCTTTACCCAGGGGAAGACTTTTAACGGCGGTACAGAGTTCTTCTGCTGTGATGGGGCTGTCTAGGAGAGACGCATGGTGTGCGGACAAGGGTTCCCACTCACAGTCAGTGAGGTAGGAGTGGAGTCTCGTGGGGGAGGGGTCTTCCCGAGAGAAGAGCCGCTGATAGTAGTCTTGAAACACCTTGGAGTTGTCCTTCTCTGCTACCGCCCATGTAGTGGTACCTGTCAAGATTTTGGCGATGTGTGTTTTCGCCTGGCGCTGCCGCAGTTTACGAGCCAGTAGCCTGCCCACCTTATCCCCTACTTCATAGTATTTCTGCTGCAGGGCCAGCAGAGCGCGCTCCTCCTTTCCCACGCGGTGGGCGCAAAATTGGCCACGCAATAAGGCTAGCTGCCTTTTAATACTTCTGGTTGGGGCTCTTTGTCCGAACGCTCTAGCAGCTTGATCTCTGTGGTGAGTTTAGATTCTACTAGTTTCGCTTCCCTCCCTCTAGCAATGGCAATAGACGTTATTGTGCCCCGGATCGCCGCTTTGAACCCATCCCACAGTGTGTGCAGAGAGATCTCGGGGGAGGCATTGAGGTGGAAGTATTCCATGATACTCTTTCGTATCTCTTCCACATCTACCGGATCCCGTAGCTGATGCGAGGGCATGTGCCATCGGGGCGGGCAGGCCGGTCGAGAGGACCGATCTTCCCATGTGAGTTTGAGATGAGCGCAGGCATGTAAGGAGGGATGGTGTGACAAAGGTGTAGTCAATGCGCGAATAGGAAGTGCGCACATGCGAGTAGTAGGAGTAGTCCCGTATGTCCGAGTGTTTGTATATCCAGGCGTCCACCAGGCCCCATTCTTCAATGTCCCTCGTGAGGTGTGCCGATATTGCCCCAGTGTTGTGAAATGTCGTGTTACTCCTGTCAAGGGTAGGGTCCCAGACCAAATTGAAGTCCCCGCATACCACTATGTCCCCGTCCACCCCTTCAAGCTGTTCAGCTAGCACGCGCCTAATGTACACATCCTGGACAGTGTTTGGGGCATAAACATTAAGTAGCGTCAGCTGTCGTTTCCCTCGCCACAGCTGCAGTTTTAGATATCGGCCCTCCCCATCCCGGGTCACTCGAGTTACGGAGGTGTAATAGTTGGTCTTGCACAGCACCCCCACTCCCAGGGTCTTAGAGGGGGCATATGCCCAGTATCGTTAGGGATACTTCGGATGTGCCATGCAGTGTAGGTCTGCCTGCATCAAGTGGGTCTCCTGCAGCATTATAACGTCTGGGTCATGGTGTAAGATGTGGCGCCATATTTGCTTGGGCTTGTTTGGGGAGTTTAGACCCCGATTGGGGGGGGGGGGGCATTCCCAAGTTATGCGTTGTGTCGGCTTTGATAGGCCAATATATATTGTGTTATAGGTTGGAGCTACAGTCCCCGCACCCTGTGTGTGCCGTTCCGCTGCTTTTAGGCAGAGTGAGTCCCTGTCCTCCAGGCCTTCATCCGTGTAGAATGTCAGCGCATGTGGAAGGAGGCACCAGCCCGCCCATATCTCCTCTCCCCCATCCACAGCCACAATGACTCCATTTTCATTGCTACGAGTGTCGCCATGTGCAACCGATAAAAACAACCAAACGAACATTAAAAACCAACAGCGGGCCAACCGGGCCCAGCAAGACCTTCTCGGACTGCGGAGACCGGCACCAAGGTGCTCTGATCCCGCTGGAGGGGTCGCCCTCTTCAGGAGAAGGTTCGGGGAGGCGGGTCATCAGGGGTGTAGTTGGAGTGTCAAAGTACATTCCAGGCAGGCCCAGTGTGTCCCCGGGGCCTGCCAGTTACCTCTATAGTTCCTGGGCGAAGATCTTGTCGCCGCCTTCAATGCTGATTTGGCATCTCTGCTCGGTCAGGACCAGGTCTGCGCGCATCTGATATGGCGTGTTTCAGGGTGAGTCACCCTCGGGGAGATTCAGCAGTGGAGTGGGCAGGGGAGGGACCCCTGCTAAGCGAGCAAAGGTGGTCGATGACATCTTTTTTTGCCGCTTGGGACGATATTGGTGTGGCTTGCTGTTTATTGGTGTGGGGCTGGGGTATTGTTGTCCATCCGGGCTTGAGATCACGGTTCGAGGCGCCCATGGAGGTAGAGCTTTCCTCTGCAAGGCAGTCATCCGCTATACCCGGCAGCGTCTTGGCCTCTGCCAATGAGTGAAGAGAACGGCGCCTGCCCTCCCATTGGAACAGGAGTGCGAAGGGATGACCCCACTGGTATCGGATACCCTGTACCCGCAGCCTGTCAGTGATAGGTTTGAAGTCTCGCCTTTTGAGGAGAGTGATTGACGGAAAGATCCTGGTAGAGCTGGACCACGTGCCCCTGGAACTTGATCCCCGTCTTTTTGCGGGCCGCCAATAATCTCTTCTTTTTCGGTGAAGAAGTGCACCCTGGTCAGGATGTCCGCCCGCTGTCTTTTCGAGCCGTTTGCACGGGGACTCTGTGGGCCCGATCAAGGGCAGGTGGGGATGTATCATTGTCTCCGCGGACTGCCTGCAAGAGCTTTGCCGTGAAGGCCACAATGCCAGTGCCTTCCGCACCGGCCGGGACCCCCCGGATGCGAATATTGTTGCGGCGACTCCTATTTTCTAGGTCTTCCTGCTTAGTCTGGAGCTCAATGTGTTGGTCTTC
Source organism: Calotriton arnoldi (assembly GCA_963921515.1). Taxonomy (NCBI): domain Eukaryota; kingdom Metazoa; phylum Chordata; class Amphibia; order Caudata; family Salamandridae; genus Calotriton; species Calotriton arnoldi. The sequence goes on from CAWUFW010000115.1 coordinate 1,485,351, forward strand.
CAGTGCACTGATGCGCTTCAGCAGCATCTGGTGATCTTCTGATCTGTTGTCGACCGTTCGCTCCAGGTCGTCTACCCTGTCTCCAATCTCAGTCACCTCTCTCCAGATGTCGCGGAGGCCCGACTTAAACTCCTCTTTGAGGGAGGAGATGTCCGTCCGTATCTCCTGTAGGAAGCTGTCCATATACCCCTGCGTGATGGGCGCCGAGGGTTCGCCTCCCGCCGGCGTCGAGTTCGAGGCGGAGGTCTGCATTGTCTCCCCTGGCTGTGGGGCCTTGGTACACAGGGATGTTAACGGATTGCATTTGAGTGTCTTAGAGCGTGTCATAGCAAGTGACTGGCAGCACTACGGCACAGGACTCCACGTGTAGGACCGCTACTCCGCTATAGTTGCTGCCCGACAGCTGGGGTAGCTGCGTTGTGAGTAGATAGAAGGGGCGCCTTGTCCTCAATAGCACCCTGGGGCGTCCCAACCTTTCTAGTCAAAGTCCCAAGGCCCTTTCTGGGCTGCCACTGCCCAGTACTGTGCTTCAGGGTAGGGGATTTGTCCTCTGCAGCTCCACAGGAATGGTTGTAGAGAGGGCAGCTCCCCCCGGCTGCCGCAGGCACACCAGGGGTCACCACATGTCAAATGTGTGCTATCGTAGCAGGCTCCCTCCACGCCACCCAGCTTCGGCTTACCAGCGGCAGGTAAGCCCGCCTCTGTTCAACCTGCAGCCTCCCCGAAGGCCCGCCACCCCACCGCTTCACATGCGTCGGCAGGAAGGGGCGCCCCAGTCCAGTCAAGGCGGTCCAAGCAGCAGCGTGGGGTATGCAGTGGTGACCTTCCCTCGGGGCTCTGGGCGTCATGCGGCAACCGAGGGCACCCCGCCCTGCGCTGCGCCAGCCAGAGGGGGTGTCTGGTTCCACACAAGGCCCAGCCACTGTCCTCCGCAGGGTTTGCAGTGCCACGAGCCTCCACCTACCGCCTCTCCCGCTGCCGGGGGGCCCCTTGGGTGATCGGGCTGGAGTCCACTTCCGGTAGGCCAGTCAAGCGAGGCCCGGTGTGCTTATGGTGATGGGGGGGCCAGACCCGCCACAGACCCCTAATCCTCTGCAGGTTTCAGTGGCCCAGGGGTGCCGGGTGTTGCCTACCAAGGCGGGCACGGGCCCCCTAGCCTAAATATGGCAGATTCAGGCGCAGGCGATGATCTGCCTCGGGGGGGGGGGGGAACACAGCATGGGTGTCCAGTCTGAAATGACTTGTTCGCCCCCCCCCCGCAGGTCGCGTTGGCCCAGGGGTGCTGGTCGCGGTCCGACAAGGCAACCGCGACCCCAAACACTCACCAGGCAAGTCGTAGCAGGCCCGCAGAGCAGTCGCTGATCCCTGGAGTCCGCTCGCGGTCCGCTGGTTAAACCGCCAAATGGCAGCCGCCGAGCACGGTTCCCTGCCGCTGTACTTTCGCGTTATGGGCACGTCCCTGCCGCCCCAGGAGGGAGAGGTGCTGTCTGGCAAAGTCACTGGGGGCTTGGGCACCCCCTGAACAGGCTGTCTCAGGCTTTGGGGGCAATCAACAACCCCTGGGATCCGGCTGCCGACTGTGGCACTAAGATGGCGGCCGCCGACCTCCGCTCGCCGCCGTGGATTCAAACGATCCGAGGATCCAGCCGCCCGGTCAGCAATCAGCAGTCAGGTGAGCCCCCGCGGGTTCCGGGAGTGGTCACGAGTGCCTCCGACCGCCAACATTCCTCCGGTGCGCTGTGCTGCAATATAGCGGGCCTCAGGGAGACGGAGCTCACCGGAGACACGTCTCACTCCATTGCTCCCATGGCCACGCCCCGGCCTCATTTTCTAAGAAGAGATATTTTATTGATTTAATGTAATCCTTCTTTTAATCATCATATCATGTTGTCTTACTTACAAGCATTGCACTTTACGAGCCATCCATAAGGATGATGATAGCTGTAACATTTTCTTGGGACTTCCCCTTACGCCATCCCATTCAGGAAAGTCACTTGGACTGTCTGGTAGTTTCTTATATTCGGTGATGATGAGGGAGATATTTTCTTGATTTTTAATCATAAGAACACTTATAAAGATAAAAATGGACTTGTAAAATTTTGAATTATAGGTATTCTTTGTATAGTTATAATACTCTTGCTTTTGTTTTGTTCTATTTGATTTTTTAAAATTTGTAACCAGTTATTGCATGATGCTTTTATAAAGCTGAAACAATGAAGAAGTTGTATGTATACATTGCTCCACAAGTCAGTTATTCGCACTGTGGCCTCATTGGACTGCAGCTGTCTCCACCACTGCAGGCCAGTGTGCTTTGCTTCTTTGATGCCATGCTGGTCTATCCAATGCATAGGTGGCTTTGCTGTGTTTTAGGCATCAGACAGTCACTTTCTCCACCTTAGTCATTCCCTGCAGGAGGAATATGATTGATTCTGGCTGGTCTGACCAGCCAGGGGCACATGGAGCAATACAGAGATGATTTTATTGCCCCGCCATCTTGAGGCAGAGTCCTGGTGTCGGTTTTTAAAATAATCAAGTGTTTGCAAAAATGTTATCTATACCATGGCCTTCGGTCCCTGACATCACATGAGTCTGGGGCAAAGGGTACTGAATGTAGCAGTTGACCTAAAGTTATGTTTGTAAAGTTTAGCTCTGCTATTAATCCCTTTACTACGAGTGTCGGCCAATGGCCGACACCCGCACTACCTCCCCAATGAGTGTCGGCCACTAGCTGACACCGAAGAACTGTATAAAGGCACCTCTGGTACTCTGCACCACAGGTAGTCCTTTATTTTATTTTAACCACTGGCTGCTTCTGAAGAGATTTGTTGCTGGGCCTAGTGACCACGACAGGAACAGATCAAACCCAGGTCAATGGGAGTCCCTTTGCAAGGACTCCCATTGACCTTGGCTTTTTCCGTTCCTGTAGCGGGTACTAGGCCCAGCCACACAAGTGGAGCATTTGTAATCGGCACATGTGGGGTAACACTGGGTGGTAGGAATTTTGTGTATTCCTGAAGCTTACATTACAACAATGTTAGGAAAATGCGTGATTTCAGGCAAAGTTTGAGGTTTGCAGATCATTGTGGGTAAGAAAGCCATATGGGATTCACGCAAGGCACACCACCCTGAAATCCCCTGGTTGTCTAGTTTTCAAAAATGTCTGTGGTTCATAGGTTTTCATGGGTGGCACTACTGCACAGCCCCAAATACAGAAGCTACTGCTTATTTATCAAAGTAGCTCTTTAGGGCCTTTTGTGTGGTGGTCTCTTGGCCCACCCACACAAGTAGGGTACCGTTCTTATGGGGGGACATGTGAGCACTCAGGTCTGTAGAAAGTTTGTGGCTCCCCACAGATTTCAGAACTTTCCGTCACAGAAATGTGAAGAAAGTGATTGTTTTTTAACCAAAGTTAGACATTTTCAAGGGCTTCTGGGTAAAAAAACACTTGGTGAGAGCCATGCAAGTCACCTCACTCTAGATTCCCTCAGTTGTCCAGTTTTCAAAAAATTGCAAGTTTGAGGTTTTTCTTGGTGCTGGCTGAGCTATGGCCCATAATCCACAGCTACCCACTTTGCAACAAAAAAAAGGGTCAGTTTGGAGTGGAAAAATGTTATTAATCTTTGCTGCGTTTTGGGCAGTTTCCTGTCGTGTGCACTAGACCTACCCGCACCAGTAAGGTACCATTTCTATCATAAGACATGTGGAAGCATACAATAGTAGAACATTTGTTATTACCAATTGGACTTTACTGCATTTGTGCCTAACAAATGTAAACCAGTGTGTAAGATGCCCTCTAAATCATATGCTAGTACATGAACCCACAAATTCAGAGATGCACAAATAACTAATACTCCTAAACTCCATATCTTGTGCCCATTTCAGAAACACATAGGTTTTCTTGATACCCATTTTTCACTCTACATATTTCACCATATGAACTGGTCTATTCTCGGTACACAATGAAAATCCATTGTATATTCTTGGTACACAATGAAAAGCCATTGTACGGTGCAACTCATTTGTTGGGTACCTTTGGTTCTTGGGGAACCTACAAACCCTATATATCCCCGCAACTAGAAGGGTCTAGTGAACGTAATGATATATTGCTTTTGTAAATCGGCCATTGTGACAAAAGGTTACAGATGAAAACGTCACAAATAGCCGTTTTTTCCAACTCATTTTCAATATTTCTTTATTCAAACAGTTAGGTTCTTTGGGGGAAACCTTGAGGGATCTACACATATGAGCGCTTGCTGAACACAGAATTGTGTCTACTTTCCAGAAATCTATAGCTTTCCTGGATCACCCATGGGTTTCACACTGGTTTCCACCACAAAATTGAAGTAGGTTGACAGTACAAAAAAGGATAGGTAGTTAAAGGATTAAAGTGACAGGTTAGCATATAAATAAATAAGCATCTAGGGGAGAGATGGAATATAGTTTCTGTTAACAGATATAAAAAGTTCTAAGGCTCCAGCTTCATACGTCGTTATTTCACCAAATTACACTGAAATATTGATTATTACTTTGCTGCTTCTAAAGCGGCAAATTCAAGACATACAGATCTGACAGACAATAAAATGACTTTAAATAATTCAATCCAGCAGAAAGTTGCAATTAACGTCGTAAATTTTGCAACTAACAAACTCAATTGACAAGAAGCAAGTACCAGTTAGTGCTTAATTGATCACAAAAAAAAATGAGTGCAAGGGCCCTTGTCAGGAGGCCACTGAAGTTTGCACCACCCACTGCCCCTGCCAGCGCTGCCAATGACTGTAGCAACACAACTACTAACCATCACACTCTTACAAGTGTGATAATTCAGACTATTCCAGGCCCCCAAAGCTATAAGAATGGCTTGGGTGGCAGGTATCAGTCATTTTTAATGTACAACTGTTGTTGTGCTCATCTCCAAATTACACAGACAGCGCCACCATGTGGCAGACAGTCATAAGTGCTGGTGCTGACAATTAAGTGCCAGTGCCGAGCACCGGAAACCACCAGCTCAAATTAAGCACTGGTATGAATATGAGGCGAGCCAAAAAAAATCATACTGACTTGTGGAACAACATCTGTAGACTCACCTGAATCTGGCAAAGAATTGAGATCAGCGCACAAAACCAGCGGAATGGCATTTAGATCCATTGGGGGGCTGCTTGGTCTAATGGCAGACTTCTCTAGGATCATTTTCAGCTCAGAGATAAACATCATTGTCTGAATCAGCTTCACATCTGAAAATTCTGGGTCCCAGTGCATGTGTGCATTTGCTACTAACAGTAGTTGTTTATCCGCAGTATTAAGAGGCTTCACTCCTGTGCAAAATGAATAAAAACATTATCAATGAAATATATGTGGATTGCCAATTTTCACATTGACACAGTATTCATTAAAAACAGTGTACTGGAAAAAAATCAAACAGGCATAATAAAATGTCGGACATAAGTGTACGTGATTGATACAGCCACAGTTACACTCCACAGGTTGGTGTAATGGTACAATTTATCCGATATAATGGAGCAATAATTTGTATATTACATTCTCATTGCACATTAAGTTTTGTGGCAAGTTGTTTAGCAAATATTAGGAAAAATGTTACTTCTCTTGTAACTATCTATTTGTAGCCTGTGGTGCTGCAAATTCACATGCTCTGCATACTCCTGCCAACTAGTGTTGGGTGCAACCTGTACAAGTTGTTTTTCTTCGAAGATGATTATAGTCTTGTGATCATTTGTGACTTTTCCTCCCAGACTCACAAGGCACCAGGACAAAGATTTAACCTCTGATTGTGTTTTCCCTCCAATGAGAAAGTGAAGTATCCAATTGGAAACTGAAGTAAGAGGATCAGAGTGAAGCAGCCATTTACAATGTTAGGATGGATTGTGAAAGATAACATGTAATGTATGTGTTGTAAAAACATCTGAAGCATGCTGCTTGCATCTGGGGAGGTGGGAGCATGCATGGGAATTTACAACACTATAAGCTCTACAAATTGATGGTTACAAGGTAAAAAAAAATCTGTTTGTAGCATGGGCTGCTGTAGATCACATGTTCTACTTAGACTAAAAAGCAAGGCTTCTGAGCAGGTGAGGTAGATATTTAAGTACTGTCTGGCTGACCTGTGGTTTTTGTGGGTCATGAATGTCTATATAGTAATGTTTTGTGAGAGTCAATGGTGTGAATCACATAGCATCTTTGCAAATATCTGCTAGTGGTATGTTACCTATGAAGGCCGCTGTGGCTCCATTTTTATGAGTAGAATATGCTCTAGGCACTGTATGTAAAGTATGCTTATCTTCAGCATTCCATACGAGAATGTATTTGTTTTTCCATCTAGCAAGGCCTGACTGAGATGGGTTTCCCAAGTGTATTTTGGGAGAGCAACTACCAGTTGTTTGGTCTTTTGAATGATTTGGTACGGTCAATGTAATACACGAGAGCCCTCTTTATATCTAATGTATGTAATGCTTGTTTAGCCAGTGGAGGTAAGAAAATTGGCAACTCAATGGATTGATTAGCATGGAAAGGGGAGATCACCTTTAGCAAGAAAAGCAGATTTGTCCTTAAGACAACCCAATCTTTATGAATCTCAATGAAAGGATATTCCACTGTTAAGGTCTGCAGAACAAAGACTGTACACAATGAAGTGAATGCTATTAGAAATGCGACTATGCATGAAAGATACTCCATTTCACAATAATGTAAGGGCTCAAATGGAGGTCCCATAAGTCTTGTGAAGAATTCATTAAGGTCCCAGGGTACGATCGTTGGTGTCCATTGAGGAATGGCCCATTTTAAGCCTCTTCATAAATGCTTCAATTATTGTGATCTTAAACAAAGAAGCATGTTTTCTGTTTTGCATACAAACAGCAACTGCTGTAAAATGAAGACTAATAGGCCCTGACTTTCGCAAATGTAACCGGAAGTAAATGATTTCTTGAAATGAAGCTTTAAAAAGATTGTGTATGCTTACTCATATAGTAGTGGATAAAGCATCTCCATTTTGCGGCATAATACACTCGGACAGCAGGTCTACAAGCCTTATACGAAGTATGCATACACTCTTTGAGAAGTATCAATTGACCATGATGCTGTGTCAGAAGGGACAGACATTACTAACAGCAAGAATACCTTACTGCCTTGCCCAAGTCAGATTGAGGAGTATGAGCGTCCACAACATTTGTCTCAATTTTCTCATTGCATATGGGATTAGAGGAAGTGGAGGGAATCAGAAGAAAATATCCTTGAGCAGTTCATCCATAGTGCATTGCACATGGAAGGAGTATGGGTACCTGGGCATTTTATGTTTTCTGCTGTGGCAAACAGATCAACCTTGGATGCTCCCCATTGTTTCAAGTACCCCTGGAGATTCATCTCCCACTTCTCTATTGTTGATGCATGCTGCTTAGCAGATCTGCAAAATCGTTGTCACCCCTTGGCTGATGCTCCGCTAGCCAAACACCCAATTAATTGTATATTCTGGAGTATTCTGATCTTGCGCGGCCCAGTTTCCAAACTTCCTTTGCTTTCTCCCTGAGTTTTTTGTTTGGTCCAGGATGACTAAATCTTCAGCGCATTCTAGTGTATGGAATTTGCGTGAGCCAATCTTCAGAGGGCATGACTTGGCCTTTGTAATTGAAGTCCCTAGATCTGCGGTATACAGATCAAATGGTAGAGGGGCCAATACACATCCTTGTTTGACTTCCCGATTTGTGCAGACTTTTTGCATTACTCAGTCGCTCGTGCTCTCTTTCGCTTAGAGAAATATACAAAGAATACACAAGGGGCGTTTTCAATATTTATTGAACCGTAGTGATTCGTGCATAGAATATATGGGCTGCAATGATTAATAGACAGAAGCAGACAGCAGTTATACTGAATGTCACAACGGTGAACAAAATGAATAGCTCGGCCATTTTGTTGACACAACATATATGCATACATATACAATAGCACAACTGTGTAGCGCACTCTTACAATACGAAACCCTAACCTACGTGTCTAGGGTGCAGATGTATGTTTTGACAATGAGCCCTCTCCTGGATGATCTAACCCCATTACCCGATGGGTATGAGTGTAAGACCCCTTCTTGGTCACAAATTGGACACCCCTCAAAGAGATGTCGGTCAGCAGGTAGGTGAAACATTCGGCATGCAGGGACATCTCGAAGTCAGCAGAAATGTCTCCTCTGATTATGTAAGGAAACAAAAGGTGATATATAGAAAATGGTATCCTTGCCTCGGGCCGAGATTGTAATCGGCCAATCATTGACTGAATTTCACAGATAGCTTAGTCGCCACATGGACGCAATAATAAAGCACATTTATGTCAAGCACTTGAAGGCCATGTCTAAAGTCAAGACAGTGTGATAGTGTGCTCACGAAGTGTTTCATGTCAGCAAGGCCAATGTTTCCAAGAAACTGGTCTAAAAGTCACAAATGCAAATGTGTGCCAAAGGGTGTTTTGACAGAGAGAAGGCAACTTTAGGAAAGGACAGTGTGCATGTAAAAATGGCACTAATTCCTATGGGGCCTAAATCGGGCACATGACTACCATTCCTTCCATCAACTTTGAGTACACACCCTTTCTCATAACCATTCTCTCCCAACTCGTTATTTCTCCTTTTCCAAGATGTTCATCATCTTAAAACTGGCTATGTGAACTTCAGCAAAGTGCCACATGCTTGTCACTACCTACATGAAACTTCAGCATCTAAAGAACCCACTTTCTATATTCTCAACATACACACCCCCCTTCCTGCCTCTCTTATTCTCAGTCCTGTTCTGAACTCCACAAAGGCTCAGTGCTTCTCCTTGTCCACTACGTGCTCGTTACACTCATACATAATGCGGCATGTTCAATGGCACAGGCCGTCTCAGCCTATTCTGGACTTGAAAATTCAGTAGATACTGTACCCTTTGCTACAGGTTCTCTATTAATTGGTCCCTAATCTCATCTTTAATGTCTCTTTAACTGCACGTTGCGGCAAAAGACTGCAAAGCCCCCATATATGGATACAGAAATTACTGAAGCATCTATACTCTTGGTATGAATTTATGCCCTTCTAACACTGCATTAACCCTTGGATTCAACCTCGCCAAACCGCTAACTCAAGGACTTATATTCATCTATTACATCACTTTTCCCTTCCATTAATCACTTCTTTTCTTGGCAAAACTGAGTACATTTCTCCTTTCAAGTCCAAGGCTATCTCAGAAGAGCAAACTTTGTTGTTGCGGTCAACATATTCCCAACAGTAGCCCCCAAATATGCTGCATATTCTTCCTTTCAATGCTCTCATTCTAATTCGTGAGGCTCAGATTACTTCATGTTCAGTTGCTGTCCTCAGCCACCAAGCAACTGGCAGTCCAAAATACAAGTCAAGCTTCTTCTCAGCTTAGCTTAATGATACCACATTCCTTAATAAGAATATAACCTTATTAAGGAAGCACAGTCTATATCACACACCTTAGGCATTCCCCTTGCACCTAAGACTAAAGTTTAATGCAGATGTTATCAGATGTGAAAATACTCTTCCCTTCCCCCCTCTTTCAACCTGCCCTGAGAGAACACGAGGTGGGCCGCAGAAGCTCACGGCGCGCATCGGGCCGCCCTAGTGTAGCGGGCTAAGGTGGATCAGGCCCTGGCTGCTCTCAAGCTGCAAACAGGACAATTGATGGACAGAATGCTGAACAATGTCAGTCATTTACCCCAAAACAGAAATCTGGGCCTAAATCCCTTGTTTTTTTGCTCCACATGCCATTCCAGATTAAACCCAGCCATATGCAACTCAGTCTTGACCTTGCTCCCCATGGGAACAGTCCAGTCCGAACTGCTAGGCCAGGTCCTCCCCGGGTCGGAACCAAGCATCCTGGGACCGGTTTCGGGGTATCACCCCTTATCAGCCAGACTAGCTTAACTCCAGTGGAATGGAGAGCACAGGGCCCACATCTGGGCATACCCATCCCACTCGGGTGACAAATGCAAAAAGAACAATTGATGGACAGAATGCGGAACAATGTCAAACATTCACCCCAGAACAGAGATCTGGGCCTAAATCCATCGTTTTTTTGCTCCCCATGTAATTCCAGTTTAAACCCAGCCATAGGCAAATCGGTCTTCACCCTGCTCCCCGTGAGAACAGTCTAGCCCAAACTGCCAGGCCAGGTCCTCCCTGGACCGGAAACAAGCATCCTGGGACCGGTTTCAGGGTATCACCCCTCATCAGCCAGGCTTGCTTGACTCCAGTGGCACGGAGAGCACGGGACCCACATCTGGGCATACCCGTCCCACTCAGGGTGACAAATGCAAGCTGTCAAGCTGCGCCCGGGTAGAAATTGCTACAGACGCGACGGCCCTGGGATCCTGCAGGGGACCCATGCGGTGCTGCGGCAAGGACCAGGTGGCGGACAGGCATCGGGTAGTATGCCACAGGGAAACAGTGTTTACAATGCTGTCATTACATCGCAGTACTATTACAACGCGGTCGTTACAACGACCGCGTTGTTAGTACACGATGCATTTACATCGCAAGTCATTACAACGACTTGCTGTAGGGGGCGCTGAGGTATTGGAAATGAAGTCCAACACCTTGCCTAAAGTTGCGCAAACTGGAGTAGGAATAGTAAATAATACTATGCCTAAATCCAATGCGCCCCCTACTGCAAGTCGTTGTAATGACTTGCGATGTAAATGCATTGCGTACTAACAACGTGGTCGTTGTAACTGCGTTGTAAAAGCACGCAATGTAATACATTGCGTTGTAATGTGCTATATTCATGCCACAGGGATCCTCGCTACGAGGAGTGGTCCATGGCAGAAATTATCCCTCATTTTGTGCCCCCCTCCCACAGCTGGACATAATTGTGGCCTGACACACACGTCCTGGGGACCATAACAGCACAGTCTACATCCACCGCCTGCCACTGACTTAACTGGGATAGGCCGGCTTCCGCATTCACTCCCCACCCAGGGCCGCACTCTCGCTAAGGGATTGCGGCGTCGTAACCCGTAGCAGGAGCCTGACCTCCCTGTTCGACACCACTGAACCACGCACCTCTGGAAGCGCCATAGACTCTTGAACTGCCCTCTTGGGCCGGATGCAACCCTAACACACCTGGGTGGTGAGATCTAACGGAGGCCACAGATGCCTTGAGACCGTTTCCAACTGCTCGCCAACGGCAGACTTGGAACAATGAGGCCGTGCCCGGGCCCTCCCTGGGAGTGGACTCCACATCGACGGCCCTCCCTCCCTTTCACTCTGTGCGGCTGGAGCCCCTCTGGGACTCCCGGGTTTACTGCGATGGGCCACTTAAGATCTATTGTGTCGACTTAGGCCCCAGAGCGAATGACCCGCTGACGTTGGTACCAGACACCCCTGTGCCAGAGGACTCTCTGCGCTCTTCGGTCCCAGCGGCAGAAAACTGGACAAAGTCCTGGCGGCCATAGAAAGCTCACGGATCTCAATGGAAACAAAACTTGCCATTTTGGCGACAGAGCTGGGATTCCTTCACTACGACCACCAAAAGCTCATAGACAGGGTAGCTGATGGAGAGAAAGTGCCAGCCACACTGCAGCCGCAATCTACCACTAACCAGCTTGCCATCCAGGAACTACAAGACCAGGTGTGACTACTGGAAGGGAGACCGGAAGACGCCGAAGGGCTATCCTGAAGGAGTAATATCCGCATTCTGAGCCTGTCAGAGGAAATGGAGGGCCATGGCTGGGCGGCATTCCTTGAGAACTGGTTCAAGTCCTTTGTTTTACCAACTGAACTTACGTCCTTCTTCTCTTTGAGAGGGCACACAGGGTGCCGGCCTTTACCGGGGGCCCTGCCGCGCCCAATACTGGCCAAGCTTCTTCACTTCAAAGATCGGGATGCTATCCTGAGGGCTGCCAGGACCTTTGAAAATAGAGGAGTAGACCATGATGTTATTTCCGGACTACACTCAGGCAGTGACACGTCGGTGAGCCTCCTTCTTGGAGGTGAAAAAACAGCTCAGGCAACAGGGAGTCCAATATGCCCTGCTGTTCCCAGCGCGCCTCAAGGTCCTTTCAGGTGGCAACTCCCTCTTCTTCACTGATCCCAAGGAGGCATGGGACTGGGCCAACGGCTATCATGAAGTGGCTAATGCTGGGTCCACGGGGGGCTCCGTCTGGCCCCCACGGAAGGGGCGTAAGTGGCCCAGTGGGGCCCCTCTCCAATATCCCCACTGACCAAGTTCCCAAGTCCTATAACAAATCATGGAAGACTGCTGTCGGGCTCGCCAGGCGGTGTCATCTCTAGGAGACAGCGCTGGCACCTCAGACTGTGAGAGGGGCCCTCACATCTTCTCCATGGAAGACGATTCAGCCCTGACAGACGGCTCCCCCCAGGACTCTCAGTTCCCGTCACTGGTGACCCCACAGACTGCTGATGACATGATATAATGTTGGCCACCTGAGAAGGCCTCAAAGACACAGTTGCACTTGGCCCTGTGGTTTGACGTTCATCTGTCACCATGGTGACACTACGTTGCTCAGGAACCATGATATTTTGGACTTCCCATGCGAGGGGGTGGGAGTGTAGACTTGTACCCTGCACTCAACTGCCAAGCACAGCTCCATCAGATGTTGTCATATAGGGCTGCCCTATGCCCAACCTTTGCCCTTGCTACTCAGCCACAACCCCATTCTACACATTGGTTCGACGCTTTAGATAGTTTGGGCGTGTCGCCTGTTGTGGCAGGCTGTACATGTTGCTGTTCCCACCTGTTTCTACGTCCCTGTTCCTCAATACCCTATGATTCGGCTTGGCAGGCAGTTATTACTTGCTTCACAAGGAGCAGATAGAGGCGTCAGGGCAATGGGGTCATTGGGCGGGGCGCAGCACACACCAGGTACTCGGATCTCTCCACACTATGGCTCCACCAGCCATGACTAGGTTTCTCACACTAAACGTATGTGGCATGCAAATGGCGAGAAAACACTCTCAAGCTACTCCTACCTCAAATGTCAACATGCGCACATTATATTCCTTCAGGAAACACACACCACGGCCATGGAGCTACAGTGCTTGCAGAAGCAGTGGAGGGAGTATCTCTACGCCACTCAGGGCTTTAAGTGGGAAAGAAAACTGGGGGTGCTCTAAAAGGGGTGGGGCAAACCTCAAAGGGGTGTGGCCTAAGTAGGGGCGTGGTCTAAATAAAGATAACTAGTGTAGCAGTACCCCCTGCTCTGACAAGCCGTCAGCTCTAGGACTCCTCAGAGTGTCATTAGATTTGGAATTCCCCGCTCAGGTTTGCTCTCTCCGCTCCTAAGAAAACATGCCTCTGTCAGAGACCCACCCACCCCCTTCTTTTTAAAAAAACTTCGCCGAAGCAGTGCTTTGCGGAAAGGCAATCTGCAAATGTGGGCCACTTTTTTTTAGCGTGCCCCGAACAATTTTTTTATCCCAATCCAACCCTGCTGACCTGCAGTTACCTGCATGGTGGAAAGATCTATTTTCAAAACCGCTTTTAGGAAGCAGTTACTTTACGTGAAAGAAAAAGCTCAAGGGTAACACGTCCTCTTTCATCGTATATAGTACTTTAGAAGTTGTCATTTGCTCAAAATAAACCCTAAATTTTCTTGCGTGACACTATCCTATTTTTTTAAAATCTCAACTGATTTTGTGGTTTGGTGCTCAGACCAGACTAGTTCTGCAGTGCTCCGCACCGTCATATCTGGTTACGTCTAATCTATCAGATAGGTCCAGTTCACATAACGTTTCTAAAAAGGTATCTTATCATTGGAATGAGGTGTTTTTGAAAAACATGGCGTCCATTCGGTACTTACATAAACTGGAAAATCCGGACGGGGTGAACCCAAATGCCAATGTCAAGAGCTCTGCCGGCCTCGGGCATATGCGAGATACTCAACTCAGAAACTGGCAATCGAAGAGGTACCTCAGAATCGGAGGACCGAAGTGGACTTTAAAGGAAGACCTTATAATCGAGCTCAGGCGCGCAACGCCCATTGGGTTCAAAGGGCTGTCTCATTCCAGGTGCTCAATACTGTTGTAGATAGGTAAGGGAGATACATGTTGGTAGATGGCAGGCTTGACGCGTCCTGTGTCCTCCTGGGAAGTATTTATGCCCCGAACGCAGACAAGGGGACCTTCTGGGCCACACTTTCGGAGACACTAGCGCACAGAATGCATATGCCGTGGATACTGGGTGGCAACTACAACTGCGTGCTTGATACCCAGCTCGATCGCTCGCATTCTCCCGCTGCCCTGTAGGCCCAGTCAGAGTGCTTTGCGGGGTGAACCAGTCAGTAGGTACCTGCGGATGCTTGAAGGACCAGGCATCCGCGTTCCCGCATCTACTCCTTCCACTCTATACCACATGACCTGTACGTGTGCCTCAACCCTATCTTCTGTTCCAGCTCTATACTCGACACAACCACACGCTGACTACCTTGGGCGTGTCGTGTCTGACCACGCAATCCCCACATTGCGTCTTCCCCGCGACTGCTTTGAAGACCCAGTACTTCGTAAGTCCAAGGAGTGACATATTAGGCAATACTTCAGCTTAAATCACAATTCCGCTTCCACCAGAGCGCTCAAATGGGAGGCCTTTAATGTGGTCACAAGTGTGATTTGCCTGCAGGAGGTGGCAGGAGTCCTCCGACTGCTTGAGAGGGAGATTGGAGAGGTGGAATACCTCCTGCCCACATTAGAAAGGGCTTTGATACGCAACTTTTCAAGAGGCCCTGAGCTGGCGAACTTACCACACTGCTTTATTGGTGCGGCTGCGCTGCTTCAATTTCAATACCTACGTGGCAAAGACACTCTGAGAGGGTGACAAATCAGGCTGCCCTATCGCTTGGTTGATCCAACAGGACTCCAGCACGAGCCCTGTCCGTGAGATAACCACACCCGACAGCCATAGCCTTAACGCGCAATGTGATATTATGCAGGTGTTCTTCACATACTACTCCATCTACGGGGCATCTCCCTTGCATGATGCTGACATGGTCTGCGCTTTTCTGGAGGGACTTCTCCGAATCCCCGATGCAGCAATGGAATGCCTGGGCACTCTTATTATTCCCACAGACTTCAAGCAGCCCATTCGGGATCTGGCCAGAAACAAAACCCCAGGCCATGACAGGTTGCCAGTAGAGTACTATGGAACATTTGCTTCGAGTCTGGCTCCTCGGCTGGCTGAGGGGTTCAAAGAAGCCCTACGGAACAGAGAGTTGCCTCGGTCTCTCCGTGAGTCCCTCTGGTGTCTCTCCCAAAGTCTGATAGAGACCAGGTCCATCTCTCCTGATACAGCTAATCGCCATCTTTGGTGCAGACTATAAGATCCTAGGGAAGATCATGGCTGACAGATACGCCCAGATCGTACCTGAGCTCATCCACCTAGACCAGAGTGGTTTTGTACCAGGTCGCAGCATGTCTCAAAACATCCGGCACCTGTTTCAAGTACAGGAATGGGCCACACAGCAGTTTCCCCATGCCAACTGCCTGATATTGGATCTCGAAAAGGCATTCAACACACTCACTCATATGGGATTACTTATTCCGAGTTCTGGTCCAGATAGGAGTAGTAAATCACACACAACTGAGGGGAAAGAGGTATCACTCCTACAGCAACCTCCCCATCAAATATCCAAACACTCAAAAAGATGTAGAAGAACAGAGAAACAGAACATAGGTAGTGTATGGCACACGCTTTGTTCTTAAAAACTGCCCTCACCCACAAATTGTGGCATGCTTCATCATTGAGCTTGCTGAGAACATCCCTGCATAGACCGATGCCTGGGACGGAGCAAAAGGGACGGGGAAGACAAAGCAAACAAAAAGTTATAGGGATCAAGAAAGAATTATAGTGCAGACATTAGAATGAAAACTGGCACAGGAATATTGGCTATAATTTATTCTTGGACTTCCTGATCAGGATTAAAATGTATATAGGATGGTGGTGTCGGGGTGAAATTAATGGCCCCACACCCCTCCTTTCTGCATGCCTGTCAACATTTTCCGCAGATTTGTTTTAGCCCTATGAGGGTCTTCCAGCTTTCGCCAGTACCTTAGATCCCCTAATTCCCTTATAATCCTACCTTCCTTTGCCGGTAGGTTGAGGTCTGACCCATTCTGGTCTGGGGGCTTCTATACACACTGCAGTAATACTGAGTTTCACAGATGTAATGGCTCAAATAGGTGCGAGAGCGGCTCCCTGAAGTCAAACATTTGTCAAGGTGAGACCGCCGCTGCTTTGATTCTCTCCGCACACTGTGAAAGTCCTGGCGAGGAGCCACACTCCGTTACATAGGCACCCATCTCTACCATGCTCCTGCCGACCTCTATGTGGGTCACCTATGGAAGGTCCTATCAGCCCTCAAATCACAACTGCAGTTTTGGAAATATCTACCCCTAGCCACTACTGGGAAAATAGTTCCAAAATAGTAATTTTACCCCGGCTCCTCTATTCGTTCACAAATCTCCCCCACAGCCCCACCCCAGGAGCTTCTTCCGCAACCTGGATACCATGCTGGGTGAACTCATCTAGGGAGATAAGACACAGAATCGTGCTGAAGAAGCTGCAGCTGTCTCGTGGTGGTTGGCTGGACACTACAGGGCAGACATATGCAATGGATTTGGATCCCTTACACCCGCAACAATCTGAGGCTTCCTGCTCCCCAACATTACAACCCCATCCACATTTCGCTGCAGGTGTCAGTTGTTCGCAGGTGCGTAACCAGGGTCTTTCACCTCATAGGCCACATCAGGCCATATGCCCCAGCGTTCCCCATGCAGGGTCCTCCCAGCTTACCCCAGAGCCTACTTCGCCTCAGAATTGACGGCATGGAACGAAAGATTTTTGGCTGCAGTCGGTAACCACCTTCTCACTCTTGCACGACACAGAATGGGAGCAGGCTTTAGAGTTCCCAGCGAGTGTCTAGGAAAGCTCACTTTAAGAGCATACAGTTCATCCTCCATCACGCCTATCTGAACCCAGAACAACTCAACCGTTATATCCCCACAGCGCACCTTTGCTGCCACCGCTGTTGAGCGGCCTCAGCAGACTTACAGCGTATGCTGTGGTCCTGTCCAGATCTGCCTTCTTATTGGCACTCTATCCACGACACGTTGCAGGAGGTCACAGAACTTAATGACATCCACACCTGGGAGGCCTGTGCCCTAGGAATTTTTAAGTGCGGGAAGCAGTATCGGGTTAGGACCTTTGAGGGTCCTCACTTTGCAGTGGCGAGCCACACAGGCCCCTCCCACAGCTGCGTGGCACAGGGCAATGCGAAAATGGAGGACAGCTGAGGGGGAAGACCTGCGCTACAAAGAGGTTCGGCACCTCCTCAAGTATCCCATATCTGCGGCCTGTGATGCTCTTCATGACCACTTACGGCAATATACCCGCAGTGACGATTTACCCCCATAGGCCCGGCTAGGCCTCTATAGGTCTCTACACCAATCTACTCCCTAGGCAACCCCTCCACGCCACCAAGTGGGTCGAACTCTGAGCCATGGACACCCACATGCCCGCCTGGTGCTCGCCCATAGCGCTGCCCGGCCCTCGCTCTTGTATGAATTTTACCCCCGATGACCCCAACACTCTGCTTGGGTGCAATTCCTCTAGCATCCATGCTGAAACACTATTTTCCTTCCCCGGTTTTAGAGTTATGACCCAGTTGGGCGGGTCGACTCATCAGCGCGCAGCTGCCCCAAACGTCTCCACATAGCCTCTTCCACAGGCTATGTGGCCTCCCCCCAATGCATAACCTTGTGTGTTTGATACTGCTCTATGACTACTTGCACTGTGATCGTCCACAGTTACTGTACTTCATCATGTCATGTAATGGTGTCACTGTTTGCAAATGAAAACCGTTAAAAAAAATATATATATAATATTTTAATCAATTTAATCGCTTGGTAAGGACGGGCTGGAAACAGTCAACATTGCCTCTTCGTCAATATGACCAAACACCCACGGCTTGGAAGCCATCTGGTGCCTGCATCAGGGGCTTACCCCTATATGCTCCTACTTGAGCTACAAGCGTATTGCTTGCACTATAGCCTGAGTATGTTTTTCTGAATGACAATCATCACACACAGTGCATGGACTTCATGAGGGTTAAACTCAAAGCTTGCAGAGATGCTTTCCACTCTGGCAGTTTCCAGTTAATGCAGTGATGGGGAGCACGATCAGTAAGAGAGATATTGTTCAAAAGAGCCTCTACTCTTTCCTGTGGCACGTCTCCCTAGCTGATACCTGCTTGGGGATTGCCACAGAAGGTAAAAGCCTGAACAGGGACCCACCCACTAAACCACCAGAGGTAGATTCTCACTGAGGGAGGTGCCCCAAGCCTGGGCAATATGCCCCTCCTCCCATTACAAAAAAACAACAAGGTGATGGATGGAATGCTTAAATTAATCTCAGCCACTGGTAGTCGCTCAGGGCCACATCCCAATCCATCATTTTTTGCCCTCCTTGCCACCTCAGTTTGGACCCAGTCATATACAAATCAGTCTTGACCCTGCTCCTCATGGTAACACTTCAGCCCGAAAAGGCAGACCAGGTCCTCCCTGAACCAGAACATAAACAACCTAGGACTGCCAATTTCCAGACCTTTGCCACCTGTCACACCACGTATGGGCAGTTCTGTGGCACCCATACGCCACTCATCGGGTGTTTGGGGAGGTCAGTTTCCTCTACCAACCTGGCCAGAAGCCTCTTTTCCCCGTTTCCTCCTCCAAACACCACAGTGCTGCCTATTGGAGTTGGCGTGCTATATAGTACAGGTGCAAGTCAGGGAGGCCTAATCTGCCCTCAATTGGGTCTAATTTTAAAAGATAAGTTAAACTCTGCTCCTCCTGCCTGCCCACACCAGGGAAACCAGTAGGCTCTTCAGCACTGTAAATGTGGACCTCAGTGTGTCGCAGATAGAGTTCTGCAAATCGACAAGACAGCAGGGCACGGACCATTTTACTCATTGGCCACCCTGCTCATTACTGAGAGCGGCAACGTGTTCCAGCACCCAAAAGACACATGTAAGCCGGCAAGAACTTGGCCCATATTATGGTATTGGAGACTCGTGTATGTGAAATGTACATGCCCAGATACCGTAATTTCACCAGTTCCCACAGGAGGTCCGCCAGGAGTCCTGCCAGGTGCCCCAGGAGAAAAAGAATTGTCTTTGGATTATTGATATGTAGTCCTGATGCCCCCCCGAAGTCCTTCACCTAGCAACATCGGCACGGAGCGATCCAGTCGGGTCAAGTAAACAAGCGTTATTGTCTGCGAACACTGACACAATGTGCATAGGATTACCTATGCCCCATTTGCGGAGGTCCTGCCTCAGGAGTATCGCCAATAGTTTCATCGCCAATTTTAAAAGGAGTGGTGGTGACAAAGAACAGTCTTGTCTCGTACCCCTCCATATTTGAATCGTCCCTAACACTGTGTTCCCCGTTCGCACTCTCAGGGTCCAGCGTACAGCAGACATACACAGGACAGAAAGTCTTGTCCCAGCCCCAAACGTCTCAGCACCTCCCGGAGGTACACCCAGCCCAGGCTGTTAAAGCTTTCTCAATAACCCAGCGCCATGAGAGCAGCTTCCGTTTCTGTCCCTTGAACTGAATGCAGCACGTGAGAGAGGCGTCTCAGATTTATGTGGTTTCCACGACCCGGCAAGAACCTGAATTGATCCTTGTACACCAGATGGAGCACGGCCCGTCATATTCACGCCACGAGTATTTGAAAGTATTTTTGTGTCCACTCCCAACATGGATAGCAGTCTGTAGGACCCTAGGTCTCTTGGGTTCTTGTTGGGCCCCGGGACCATAACAATCAGGGCGCCTTGCATAAGTGGGGGCAACTCACCCAGTCGCAGTGCCTCCTGCAACATCTGTAACAAACTGGGAGCCAGCAGATCAGAGAAAGTCTGATCGTACTCAACCGCAACATCATCCTGGGCCAGGCATCTACCAAAGGAGCGGCCAGTACTTCCTCCACCCGCATATCCCCCTCTCGCTCCTCCCTCTGTGCATTGGTGAGCCTGGGAGAAGTAATCCAGTGCATGAATACCTCAGCTTTGTCTAGGGATCCGGCAACAGGTCCCCATAGCCTTCCGCAATATGTTCCCACAGCAAAGCATTTATCCAGCTTGTCCCCTCACCAGCATACCGTCTGGGCGGAGCAAGGGCAGAATCATCGGGGGCCTTTCTCTCTTAAGCAACCACACCAGTAGCCACCCCGACTTATCCCCTTCCCTGTGTAGCCTCAGTCTGTACTTGCACTTCGTCTAACAGTCCAGCCTGTCCAAAGCTCCAGCAGCTCCCTACCCTCCGCCCATACAGTACCTTCCTGTCGCTGCAACCAACTCAGCACCCGCTCCTCCTCCCGAATGCCTTGGTCCAATTGTCTCCTAGTGCCACCTACTCCAGAGTCTCTTCCCGAAATAGTGGGTCCTGCAGCGCTTTCGGGTGAAGTCGCCATAGTGGTATCTCCGGGCGCTGCCTTTCCATCACACACTCCAGTTCAATGGAGCATGATCCGAAAGAAACCGAACCCAAAACTGTGCCCCCTGCACTGAAGGCGCACAGTCCTCCCTTACCAGAAACCTGTCGAACCTACTGTGGGCACCTTGGGCCGGGGGGAAACACGAAAATTCCCTGACGTCCGGGTGGAGCTCTATCCAAACATCCCTACAATGCATGGTTACCTTAAGTCCAGTCTATCCAACAGTGCATCCAGCACAAAATTGAAGTCCTCCACCCATATAAATGGTATCCCAACATACAGAAGTAGCTCCCACTCTAGCATGGCAAAAAAGTCTAGGTCATCAACATTAGGTGCATACATATTAAGAAAAGACATTTCCATCCTATCCAGGTAACTGTGTACCAGCACAAAGCTCCCTTCAATGTCGGCCATGAAATCCTAGAGTTGGAAGGGGACTTGCGGGGCCATATAGATGGAAACCCCTCTAGCTTAGCTTGAATAAGTGGAGGAGAAAAGTTGTTCCCTCCATTTCTTCTGCAGTTTCTGCACCTACCCCTCAAGGAGGTGCGTTTCCTGCAGCATTGCGATGTGCACCCCAATTCTGCACAAAAGGGGTTTAGTCTAGAACGTTTGACGTAGGTATTCAGGCCTCACACATTCTAAGTAGTCATTCGCATGTGACCTGCCATATCTTTCATCAGTATTCCCCTTCCCTCAGCAGGCCCAGGCCTATCCCCGCCCACCCCGCATTCCAGGGGTCTAACCGGGTCGCGCATCCACGTACACACTCAATGCAGGTCCTGTCCAAGAACATTTTGCATAAAACTGGAACTCCACACTGCACAACCTCCTCCCTTGGGTAAACACTCGTAAACAAAAATTGTGTTTTCCCAACCATACCAAGCTCCTACCTCTACCCCTATTATTTAGCACTCAACGTAACATGTATTGTGGGGGTGAACCCTGCTCCGGAAGCAACCTACCAGTGAACGATCCAAAGCACATTCAGACTCTGAACTGTCCTTTGCCGGATGTACCTCACACACACTCCACAATGTGGTCCTTGCACCTCACCTCACTCCCGCCCAGTACAATGGACCACCCACTGCCCAACACACACACAACAACTTTAAAAACCCGAGGGGAGAAAAACAAAGAGGTCCAACACTGATCTTCTGACACTGTGCCGAATCGCATATTTCGCATCACGTAACAAGGCCCACGTTTAACAGGGAGGCATTACTCATAGTGCAGCACATCTCTCAGTATTACCCCTCCAGGGCAGCGCCCCCCAACTCACTCTCCCCAGTCTTAGTGGTATCCGTGGCGGAGTCTCTAGAGCAGCAGGTCCACTCTGTCCGCGGGTTCAGTGCCAATACCAAATCTACACATCCCAGAGCCAACTTTAAGCCACGGCCAGCTCCGGTGTGTCCTCTACTACCTCAGAGCCGCTTTCACCAGACTTCACAAACATGACCACCTCCACCAGGGCTCTCACTGCCTCTCATTCCTACCTCTGACTCTCGACATCCAGAGTACCATCATGTTGTACCACCACTCAGGTATCCGAGCTCAGTGCCCCCCTATTCCTGGCTCGCCGCTTCTCCGCTGACCTATTCTAGCTTTGTTTCGGTGTCCAAGCCAGGGGGTCCCCAGATGCAAGCACCAGGATCCGGCCATCTCCTTGGTCCTTGAGGCATTCCCACACATCCTGAGGTGTTGTGAAAAAATTAGACTTCCTATCATGCAGAACTTTAAGCTTCCCTGAGTAAAGGAGCATGTATTTTAGGGCTAGGGCTTTCAATTTTTTTTGACCACCTCAAATGTTTATCTCAGTTGCTGCACCAGATGCGAGTAGTCTGTGAAAATTCAAAATGATCGGTCTTCAAACACAGGATCCCCTCACTGGTGGACAGGATAGCGTCTTTATCACTATAATAAAAGATCTTAGCGATTATTGTTTAGGGAGGACGCCCTACGCTGGGAACATTCAACCCAGTCCTCACCACTCGTAGGACGTGTCTCAGGGGATAGACTGGCCACCAGTAGTGTCTTTGGGACCCATTGCTTAAGGAAGAGTTCCGGATCTGTACCCCTGGTTCTCTTGGGAAACCCCACATAGCGCAGATCTTCAGTGCACATCTCCAATTTCTGTTTTTGCACTGTGAGGCTGGCAACCGAGGCTCTAACGGCAACCACCTCCTCCTGCAGTCGGGGCGGGAACCACCTATTTGAAGAAAAGACAGCCAGCGCTGGAAGAGGGGAGCAGTAGCATTACTGTGAGCACTGCACTACTGCTACACCTACTGGTAGCAGGACACACACAGCAGCCAGGGCCAAGAGAAGAGAAACTGACTAGATCTCCTACGACCGGGAGAAGAACATCGCACGCCCCCTGGTAGCTGCCTGTTGTTTTGTAGGGGAGAAACTGTAAACTCCAGCGGGGCCTAACTTCATTAGCCACCAGCAAAACGGGGGAGCCCTGAACACTGACGTGCCAGCCAGCCAGCAAGACCCCAAAGCAGCAAGCCCACGAAATTGAGAAGGCTGTGAGAGACACAGCCAGGACTGATGCCGAGTACACCACACGCCCCTAGTGGCCGTAGATCACTACAGCAGCAGCAAAGAACCCCCAAGAAACACTATGCCGCACAGCATAAGAAAAGGCGGGGCTAGTATGAAGAGGAGAGCATCATAAGCTGAGCATTGCAAGCCCCGAGTGGCAAGAAGCCACCACCGCAAGAAAGTAGAGCAAGCATGCCAAGCGCCAGAAGAGGGCGCCCAAGAAGGCGAACGAAGAGCGCGATGTCAGAGGTGCCAGAAGGCCGCACCAGCGGACCTGACAGCATGGGCAGGCGTCCGGGAGATAGAGACATCTCCACAGAGAAGAAGCAATGCTGAAGGCAGCGAGGAGAGCATTCACATTTCCACTGCTTCAGCAAAGCCCCGCAGTGGGCCTAAGACAGCAGAGTGTCCTCCCTCACCCTGCCTCAAGACGGAGTCGCCAGTGATCCAAGACAGGCAAGAGGAGAGTCGCACACTCCATGTGGCAAGCTGCCACCACAACGTGTGCTCAGACGACAGGCGACATGTGGCCGGACGCCACATTCGCACCGCAAGCATGGAGCACGTCACTTGAAGTGACCAACCCTGCCAAGCATGTCCGAACGGAGGCAGGATCAAGCGCCACGACTGCGTAGCCTCGAGGCGCAAGCACGATGCCCTCGAGTGAAGAGCAGAAAAGCATCACGAAACCCCTGAAGAGGGGAAAGGGACCTGCAAGAGTTCCTCAAAGAGAAGAAGCACGTCCTAGCAACAGGACAGACCGGAGACAGGTCCGCAGCAAGTAAAGACGGTCCTAAGAACTGGACACGACCAGTGAGATGTCCATGTGGCGCAAACATGAGACATGTGGCAGGACGCCACACCCGAGTGAGGAACCTGGTCGGAAGGAGGAGAAGAGCGTGGCTGGACCCCACTTAGCGAAAGAGAAGAGAGTGGCAGGATGCCACTCCGTGAAGGAAGAAAGGAGAGTGGCACGACGCCACAGGGCAAACAACCACCCCAGGTGCGCGAGAAGGAGAAGATCGACAGGACAGAGGACTCGTGCCAGCACTGGAGAAGGTGTTTATCAGCACAAGCCAGCCACTGGGGTGCAGAGACGTCACTGGAGACAGCTTCACGGGAGGACCAACCGTAAGCCGCTTGCAAGCGCGATCTGCGTCCAGGCCCCACGCTTCACAGTGCCACCGTCTACCTGTCACCCGCTGCTTAGCATCGGTGGCGCCACATCTAGCAAGTGCACCTGCCAGAAGACAACCGCAAGTGGGCGCAAAGTCCCTCCAGTCCTCCTCACTCCACGAGGTCACCGAAAGCAAGAGATCGCTGCCTGTTTGCCCAAGTAAAAATACACAAATATCATCATGTTCATCATCCAGGTGCATCATCACCAAGAACATCGAAGGAGCATCGCACCACCAGGGTGGACCCAAACACTCAAGACATCCGGAGGTCAACAAGGCACTCCTGGCGCCGTGAGAGGCTAGCCACCCAGGAACCTTCTGTGTGCCCCCGTAAACCTGAAGCCTGCCGAAGAAGAGCATACCCGACCATTGCACTATCCACCCTTGGGGTTACACGTGGCTCGACCTTAGCCCTGTCGGGAGTTCTGTAGCGACCCCTCAGCGCGGCCTATGAAAGGCCCACGCAGTCACGTGGCAATCCAGGGGCAAGGGCCTCAACGGAGTTCCTGTGAGAGGGGAATCCGGATCAGAGAGATGCGTCGGCAGCAGCTCCACGCCAGGCACTGGAAAGCATGGAGGTCACAGATGGAGACTGATCACCCAAAGACCATCTGAGGAAGGCAGAGAACCGGAGTCCTAACGGCGAGAGCACACAGACTCTGAGACACCCCCCCTTGTGGCTACATGAGCGACTTGGCTGTGGTCCTGTTGGCAGTTCCTCAGCGACGGCTTCGTGCGGCCTACACGAGGCCCACACGGTCTCCATGGCGGGAGGCCCTCCAGGAGACTCCTGTGAGAGGGGAGTTAAGGCAGGAGAGGCAAGTCTGAAGCTGCTCGGCTATCGGGAACTGAAAAGCTTCATCTCCTCCAAGGAAAGCCCTATCGCCTCCAAGGAAAGCCCTCATCCACCAAAGTTGTCCTCCGTATTTGCAGGTTGGCTGTCCACCAGAGCCTGAGCGCCTGCAGGATCTCCAAATTGGACTCCACCACCGCTCCAGATGCACCGTTATTGGAACTGTGTAAATAGACTTCGACACCACGAGACCAGGCCGGTCTGAACTACATCGCCGAGGAGGACTAAAGCATCCTGACCATGCGGTCCAGAGCTCCAGCACTGCTCGGCAGATGGCCTGAAGAAATTCATTGGTGCTGTGTATTGCTGTTTGGTTTTCTTCATAGGTTGGACTTTTCGCTTGTTTCATTTTCATTAAAGTTTGGGAGGGATGTAATGTCCTGCTGGACACGTTCTAGTGTTTAGCTTTGTATTCCACCCACACTAACACCCACCCATCACAGGTGTCACCAGTCAGGTGACCCTGCAAATAAAAAGGGGCGGGCGCACGTGCCCTGGGCCAGTTAACTAACCACATACCTGTATCCGTGTTGTGATTCCAGCAGCATGTGGGCCTAGGGCCCACAACACGACAGCGCCCGTCAGATCCACATGCCGTGCTTCCAGTAGGTCCCCAACACACAGCCAAGGGCCCCCGTCACAAAGTGGGTCCCAGTTGAAGCACCTCTGCACCACAGCAACCACACCTCTGCTACCACCACCTTAGCTGCAGCACATTCTTGAGCCTCCTCCAGTCTCTTACTCCTTCCCAGCAGGAGACCTCTCGTCCCTCAAAGGGGGAGGAGTCCTCACCGCATCTCCCGCCTCTCCTCAGGCGTCAGTCAGCAAGCATCTACAGTCCCCATATATATCTGCCATGCCCCCCAGGAGGGAGGAGATGGGGGGAGGAAGATGCAATCTCTGCTCGGGCACCACCCCATTGGTGCTCCTCAAGGATTCCCTAAACTGCAGGGATATCGCTTGCGTATACCCATGCTCACCTCACCACACCACAGTAGTGCGCAGTGCTTTAAATGGAAAAAAATAAGTGCAGGTTCTCACCAAAAATAAGCAGTGGATTGGGGGTGGAGTTTGGGGCGGGGCAAGGGGCGGGCTATGTTTTAACTTTATAAGCTTTGTATGCAAAAAATATGTATGCATTGTAAAAATGTCTAACCATTTACATAGTACTTACCTAAGTTTATGGTTATAAAACAAATGTTTATCAATAAATGGTACACTGACGAATCAGTACTAGTGCTGCAGTTTTAAAAAAAAGCATGAATGCATTGATTTAATCTAGAGAGCAGGGATTTTGTTTCATGCAAATTCCTTTCATTTAAATTGTTGATGGGCGAAGATTTGCGGGCGTTTAAAACAGTAGGCATGCTAACAAGCTGTGTGCCTTGAACAATGTGTCCCACACTCGCGCCTATTAGGTTTTATGGATACCTTCCGACCCCCTCTGAAAGACACCCTCCACCTTTCACTCCAGAGAGGCACACGCAGCTCTGTATTCTACTGAAGACGAACTGCTGTGCTGGCGCTTTTGAACCAGCGCAGCCCAGGCTTCAGCTCCGTTTGAAAGGCGCATTAACCCTTTGCAGGCCGTGCAGAAAGAGCTGCCAAGGATGGAGCTCAGGAGCGCATCACCAACCGCATCAAAACCGGGCCGTTATGGGTACCGGTACTCTCCCTTTCCGAGGAAAGGTCCCGGTACTCAAGGGGAGAAAATATAAAAGTGCTGGTACTCAGTACCGGTGAGTACGGGCCCATTTAAAGCACTGGACTAGTGCGGCTCGGGCCAGCCTCCTCCTCAGGTGACCTCCCCGCAGCCACAGCTCCAGCCAGCAATCAGTTCGCTCGTGGTCCACGTCCAGCAGCCGCAGCTCTTCACCTCATCCGGGCCTTGTCACTGCTGTCCATAGCAGCGCATTCGCTCCCCAGCCCAGTCGTCACCACTAGCAAGACGTGTCTCAGGGGCTTCGGGCCGTAGCTCTGACCCCACCGCAGCAGTCTCAGACCGGCTCCTCAAGCCTCCCAGCTCAACAGTTCAGGAGCCGCGTGGCCGGCCCAAACCCTTTGTCCGCTCTCCCAGCAGCTGCTGCTACTCTTCCGTCCTTCTCTGGGGCAGACCTGCACAATCTCAGGGCGGCATCGTCAGTGGGAGTGCAGGTGCCACTACATTAATTGGCCCCCACAGCAACAGACTGCCTCATTGGGCACCCGCTCCATGCCTGTAACGCAGCATGTCACCATGAGGGATCGCAATTCCCGAAAGGCCGCAAACTTATGCGGCTGCTTCCCCCGTATCGATTTGCGGGACTCGCCCCAGAGGGGGTGTAAAAAATGCACCCCACTGTCCTCCGCTTCCGATGCTGCTCCTGCGGGGTTAATTCGCAGCAGCTGGGCAGCAGGATGCCTTAATTGGGGCTGGAGCACCTCTCTAGTGCTGGTGTACCGCCATCTTGCTGGCCACGCTCCACCCCGGCAAGCTTTCTTAAACAGAATGTACGTGCGAAAACTAAGCTTAAAACAATTTCATCTCATTTTCTATGGTGGATTAATGCAGTATTTGGGCCTGCGATTCACCAGCACACAGGAAACTACGAAACAAGGCAATTCAAAAAACTAGAGTCTAAGAGACCAAGTGAAATCCAGAGTGGTGGTGCCTGTGTGGATGCCTGCATGTGACTAAGTGGACAGCTTGGTAAGTAGCTGGAGGGTAAATACGGCACAAGTGAGAACAGGTGGATGGATAAAGCGTAGGCATGGCTGAAAAAAATGTAAAAAGCTTTTATTAATGGATGTGCGTGGATGGTATCAAACGGTGTAGATGAATGAAAGAACGACCCTAAACTCCAGCACAATTATGTTAAATTGTTCTCACAGAGACCCAAGGCCTAGCACCGCCATTTCTCCTAGATGCATGCCCTCCAGCCCAATGAGGTGGTGTCTGTGACCAAGATGGCTTGTGACTGTGGAAGACTAAAGAGAAAACCCTCAAGAGGTTGGAGAAGCACGTCCATCAATTGAGATCTGGGAAAACAGAGCAGAAGACAGGCACTTAACTGGAAAAACTGCCCTCTGGCACCTTACACGTCTTCTGATGTGCTGCACCAACAAGCTGCATGCGGCTATGAAAACCGTCAGGCAAAGAGCCAGCAGAACTGAAATTGGATTCAGAGTCTGAAACATCAAGCTCATACCCTGAATGGCTGAGATCCTCTGAGGTTTAGGAAAAGCTTTGTGCACACTGTGTCCAACACAGCACTGATAAATTACAAGAAACTAGTTGCTCTTCTAGGTTCCCATGCTTTACTTTATTCCACAATTTAGTAGTTTGGGTCCAGAAATATTCAAAAGTGGGTGTTGACAATAGGCAGAGTTCTACGATGTCAAGTATAACCCAAAATGCCCCAGTGTTTTGCCTCCATTTTCAGATATATTATTTTTCCTGGGTCTCAACTATTACTAATTCAAATTAGTAATCACTGTAAAGTAACCACTGCCCTTTTCCACCACTCAGGGGAGGCGTGAAGGTTCCATTTGATCCAAGAAGAATCTCAAGCCGCAAAAACTATTGTTACAGATAAGTAATACATTTCTCATGCAGTGTGAGCCCTTTGTAGATTTATAAGCTTCGCGTTAATTGTATAGTGGTTTATTTTCTCTTAAAGTGAAGTGTGCGAAGGGTGGGTAATGCTGGACATGTGTCTTAATACCGACTTCTCATTTGTGCTTCTCTGGGTCTAAACTGCAAAGGCATGGTGGGTAAAAACACGATGGATTCAGGCTCAGATCTCTGTACTGGGGGTGAATGTTTGACATTGTTTCAGCATTCCGTCCATCATTTGTTCCTTTTGCATTTATATCTAGATAGTAGATCTGGTAAAGGTGTATTTAAAGGTCTATTTTGCCACTGAGCATAAATCCTTAAGAGAGATGTTTCCCACAAAAGCTAAGGTTTCCCCCTTTTTTTCTTTTTGAGTCTGGCCCTTGACTTGAATTCTAGTTTTTTTTTTGTCATAGCATACCACATTTGTATTGTTTGCACAACCTGAATGGTTATAGAGGCCTATGGTACCCACTTGCCTGTTGATTGTGGTGCATGAGCCACCAAGAACTGTTTAGTCTCTCAGATGTCCTTTGTATTACATAAAAACCATCTGCCATTTGATGCTTCCAGTGTTTTTTCTGCTGTTTTTGGCACTTACGAAAAGGCAGGCAATTGAATACTTTGATTCACATACAAACTGGACACCACCTGAGGAATGGATTTTGGGTTAATTCTCATAGCTACTTTATCCTTAAGTACTTGAAAGGATTTTTTTTGTATATTCAGTGCCTGTAGTTCACTTACACTGTGTAGAGATGTGACTTATGTAAAGTTTGTCTTTATTGTTAAATGCTTCATTATTGCCTTGTGTAGAGGTACAAAAAGGGCGGTTTTAATAGCAGTGTTAGAACTGTTTAGGTTCCACAACGTTGGTGGAATCTCTCTCGGAGGATATATTTCCCTACCTCCTTCAGGGAAGGAACCATAATTGCTGGTAGCTTGAAAAGTTGTCTGTAGTCCAGACTTTGGTGTATGCCACAGTAACAGAAAGATTTACTTTTAACAATGTGTTTGATAATTTGCAGTCCGGCAAGGGCATGGTTATTGGATATTATTCAATCAATCAATCAATCAATCAATCAATCAGGGGAATTGTAAGCGCACTACTCACCCGTGAGGGTCTCAAGGCGCTGTGGGGGGTTGTGGGGGGTATGCAGCTCCGTTCAGTCATTTTATTCCTTTCTCCAAAAAGATGGCTTTAGTTGAGAAACACTCGCTATTTAGCATTGTAACATTTACGTGTGGTTGGACTTTCTATCCCCTCTAGTCACTATTTTGTTTGTTTGTGGTGTGTGAATTCTAAGTCTTCAGGAGACACAGTGCTAAAGAGAGCTGGCGTGGTTTTCTGAGGTATATTTTCGCACTTCCCACAGTCAACATGTTTGTGAGATTTGGTAATGTTTTTTACCTGTCTTTGGACATAGTAATTAGTTGTTAATACAACAGTTGTCTTGCCCACGTTTGTGCTATTCATATCATATGCATCTTTCTTCTCAGCATTTGCCAATTACTACAGGGAGTACTGATACTGGGAGAAATCATAGGCAAATCTTTTTGACCAACAATGCATTGCCTGGGAAGGGGATGATGGAACATTGATGCAAAGCCTTGGCATTCTGCATTTTATTCTGCTACAAAAAAGGTCTACTGATTTTTTCCCCCCAATTTTTGCAACAGTTCTGAGAGGTGCTGCATTATCTACTCTATTTTTTCTCATTGCTGGTGCCCATACCTTGAGAGCAGTGTGTAATTCTCCTCTTCGTTGCTGCTGCCTTTTCTGATTTTTTGTCCACATTTCGGTCGCTATGATATCGGTGCCCTAGGCAGAATTACTGGACCTTGTTCTGGCACTAGAAACTATTACAGAATTAGGGTCTGTGTGAGCTTTTATGCAATTTGGGTCGTGTGTATTTGGTCTATTTTTTATTTTGACTTGAGTTGTACCTGCTTTACAGTAGTCTGGTTTCCTGAAACCCTACTACAGTACACTAGGTAGCATTGGGGTGTAATTCTATTTCCTTTGCAAGGGATTAAACATTTCTAAAAGGAAGTAGGACTCTTCTCCTGCAAGTTGTATCTCATATGTTTCCGCTGCACTATTAATAATAGAATGATATATGGCTATGTTGCCTGGGGCTAGCGAAATACCCTTGGTGCATGCATCTATCTCTTATTGTGGAGATTCAGTGTCTATGTGGTACTCAGTTGCTTTTTGAATCATGGGTGTTTTTTGATTGTGTGGCCTGATGTATGTCTTGTTCCTTTATTTCTGCTTTTGGATCAGACACCGGGATATCTGGTTCTGGAGATTATGATTTTTCTCTCTCTGTGGTCTTTTATGTTCTGTTTTACAAGGGATTTTTAAAGAAGCCGTTACAGAGTTTCTTTGCAGAACATCTGCCATTTTGGCTTCAAGTTTATTATTTCAATGTCAAGTGTGTTTTCATAGTTGAAGGCCTGAGCTCTTACTTATTATGATGAAGAGATTTGGACTTTGTCCTTAGCTTACCTCAGGTCTGAATCCTCTTTCAAGGCAGAGTCACATGGTTTATGCATCGTCAGCACATTGGCATCTTTTAGCTACAAAGCCTTGATCTCATGTAGCTTTGTTTCTTTTTTTCCCAGCACCGAAAATTTTAGACATGTCAGCCTTAGGGTGGTCTTCCCCCCAACGTTTTGTCCTCCTCCTCCATTTTTCTAACCTTGTTTTTGCTGGCATTAGGACTCTGCGCACGTTACAACTGCTATCCAGTGCTAAAGTGCATGTTTTCTCTCCTCTAAACATGGTAATATTGTCTCATACCCAATTGGCATATTTAATTTACTCCTAAGTTCCTAGCAAAGTGAACTACATGTGCCCAGGGACTTTAAATGAAATGCTACTAGTAGGCCTGCAGCACTGATTGTGCCACCCACTCAAGTAGCCCTTCAACCATGTCTCAGGCCTGCCAATGCAGAGCCTGTGTGTGCAGTTTTATAATGCCATGTCGACCTGGCAAAATAAAACCTTTTCCAGGCCGAAACCTTTGTTTTAAATACATGTAAGTCACCCCTAGGGTAGGTTCTGGACGGCCCAGAGGGCAGGGTGCAATGTATTTAAAAAGCAGGACATGTACTTTTAAGTTTTACATGTCCTGGTACTGTGAAACACAAATTCCTTTTTCACTACTGCAAGGCCTATATCTCCCATAGGATAACATTAAGATTACCTTATTACCTTTTAGAAGCGCAATTTCTGAATGGGAAGATATCATTGGTTCAAGCTTGGTGTCTATAGAATCTTTATTTGACATCCTAATTTACAGTGAAGTCGGTTTTTAAATTACATTCTGAAAATGCCACTTTTAGAACATTAGAACGTAAGAGTTCTTACAAGGGATTCAATCAGAGATTATTGTTCAAAATAACTATGTTTTCAATATGGTGACCTCTAATGACACCCAATGGGATAACTCAAAACAATTCAATTTTTTTTTAAAGAAAAACTATTTCAACAAACAGGTGTATCAAAAAAGGTCATTAGTTTCATATTCAAACAGAATAGAAGTAGGGGTACAGAAATAACAGTCAAATCAAAAACATACATTGACAACAGACAACATATATATTAAACAAACAAAAATATCCTGGTTCTCAATGTACCAAATCCATCTTCATTGAATCAAAACAGTGAGTCTGTCCTATGCACAGGATTCAGAACTCAAACCAAATCAATTAACAGTAACTGAAGAAAGAAGAATGGATTAGGCGTCGACGTTTCGGTCTCCGTTGCATCGAAACAGTGAGACCATCTTCAGGACAAAGAAGAGTTGTGTGAAATTTCTTGACCCCTTGGTTGAATAATTTGAGAGAAAATTCAAATTCTCAGAAGAAGTTAGTTTGCAGGTTTGAGCAATAAATATAAATCAATTGGCCTCTCGACACAAAGAGGAAGAATAGGTATCTTATTTTTAAAACGCTGCGGCATCCAGGGTTCGGTCGTGGTGAGATCTCTCTTGGCGTGAAGTCCCAAAATCCCTTAAGATATACCCATAGGTATGACACCATATATGTGATTGTTTTTCAAGTCAAGATTGCAGAGATCAAAAGGAAAGAAGGTTTGAAACAAAAGTTGCTCTATATAACCAACCGAAAAAGTAGAAGCCATCTGTGCTAGTCAAACGCGGTATATTTTGAAACTAAAGGTGAGTCAGACACCCATCACCCAAAAAAAGGAAAAAAAGCGGGGTGAGTTTGTTACTCAAGAGCACAAACCATTATCATGTTAGATGTCAAAAAGATTCAGTAAAAACAGTCATGTATCAATGGACGGCGAATCCCCGATTTCCTCTCCATAAAGTATATTGTTGGGGGGAGGAACAGGTAAAACCATTGAGTATACAGAAGGATGGATGTGGTGAAAAAACCCCTACCTACAGTTCTATTGATTTCTCTAAGGAAGAGAAGACACCCACCTGCTAAGTAAGTAAGTAGCCCCAAAAGTGAACAATTGATTTGTCAAAAGATTTTTCCGTGGTCCAGGTATTTTGGAGAGAGCAAGATGGTGTCTGAGTGAGACGCTGCTGTTCCTCCCACCCTACCTCTTGGGTCGCTCGATTAGCCTCCCGCAACGAAGAATGTGTGGTGGAGTGAATCTAGGACGCCGAGTCAGTTGGAGCGGAAGCAACGCACACACCCGAGCTGATCGGAGATCCGGCGGCCGTAGTGGCGCCGCAAGGATCATAGTCCTCGTGGCCACTAAAGCTGTACAGAGCTTTATTCGACTGGCCAAGGCCCTCCTACCCTCGCCGACAGTCTGCCTGGAACGTATGCCGGGCCATGGAGTCAAGCGGCCAGCGCCAACAAACATGACAGCTCCGCCCGCCCTCTCTTCTGCAGGTCATGATCCCGGTAAGGAGTCAAAGGATTCTAGGGGGGGAGGGGGGAGGGGGAAGAAAGCAGGAGAGAGCATCAGTAAAGAGAAGATTGAGTAGGGTGCTCAGACCTCAAAAAAGTCTATAACAAGACCATCAAAGGGCTGTACACGTGGAGATACTGGGATTTTACAGCCACTCAATCAATCAATCAGGCGTTTGTTGAGCGCGACTACTCACCCGTAAGGGTCTCAAGGCGCTGGGGGTGGGGGGGTGCAGGTTCCAGTCCATCAAGGAGGGGGTCTGTCGAAGAGCCAGGTTTTGAGGTTTCTTGCGAAGATGGGGAGCGATGTTGTCTGTCTGAGGTGAAGCGGAAGGGAGTTCCAGGCTCTGGCCGCGAGGAAGGAGAAGGAGCGGCCTCCCGATCTGGTCTTTCTGGTGCGGGGGACCACGACGTAGGAGAGCTGGGCTGATCGTAGGGTCCTTTGGGGTGCGTGGAATTTGAGTCAGCTGTTCAGGTATGCTGGTCCGGTGTTGTGGAGGGCCTTGTGTGCGTGGGTGAGCATCTTGAAGGTGACTCTAGCCTCGATGGGGAGCCAGTGGAGTGTGCGCAGGTTCTGGGAGATGTGGCAGTGTCTTGGCAGGTTGAGAACCAGTCTTGCGGCGGCGTTCTGGATGTTCTGTAGCTTGCGAGTGAGGTTTTTGTTTATTCCGGCGTAGAGTGTGTTGCCGTAGTCGAGTCTGCTGGTGACCAGGGCGTGAGTGACGGTCTTTCTGTGTTCGAGGGGGATCCATTTGAAGGTCTTACGTAAGAGGCGGAGGGTGTGGAAGCAGGAGGACGAGACGGAGTTGATCTGGCGGTCCATTTTGAGCTCGGAGTCCTGGATGATTCCCAGGTTGCGTGCGTGTCTGTGGGGGTGGGCGGGCTTACGAGGGCGGGGGGCCACCAGGTGTCGTTCCAGGCGTCGGGGTTTGGGCCCATGATGAGTACTTCTGTTTTGTTGGTGTTTAGTTGTAGGCAGCTGTTTTTCATCCATTTGGCGACGGCTTCCATGCCTTCTCGAAAGTTGTCTGGCGGTGTTGGGTTCGTCGGATAGGGAGAGGATGAGTTGGGTGTCGTCTGCGTATGACACAATGTTGAGTCCGTAGGTTCTGACGATGGGGGCGAGCGGAGCCATGTAGACGTTGAAGAGCGTAGGGCTGAGGGAGGACCCCTGGGAGGCTCCGCAGGTGGCTGGTGTAGGGTCCGAGAGGAAAGGGGGGAGTCTGACCCGCTGCGTTCTGCCGGAGAGGAAGGAGCGGTTCCAGTCGAGGGCCTGGTCCTGGATCCCTGCGTCGTGGAGTCTGCGTATTAGGGTGCGGTGAGAGACTGTGTCGAACGCCGCTGAGAGGTCGAGGAGGATGAGGGCTACTGTTTCTCCTTTGTCCAGTAGGGTGCGGATGTCGTATGTTGCGGTGAGGAGGGCGGTTTCCGTACTGTGGTTTTTTCTGAAGCCGGATTGGGAGGAGTCGAGGATGTTGTGCTCTTCCACTGATCTCGAATATGTTCTCCCCTACCGACTCCAAAGTTGATCCTGGGGTAACAAACAAGGGCAGCGTTGTTTCTATGACAGGAGTTGATATCAGGGGTGCAACTTCTCTGAGTGAGTCAGACATAACCCAGATGGTTACTTGCCCAAAGAGGACTAAGGGGGTGGAAATAATGAAGGAGCTAACTCAATTCCCTGCAATGCACCAGATAGTGCAGAAAGCACAAGAGATTGATATAAGTGAAGAACAAGAACTGATTAATTCTGTCCAAAAAATCTTTAGATCACCAGAGGTCAACGTCCAGAAGTAAATTCAGAACACAAACTGCTGAGGCTGCTAAGACTCCCGACTGGTGGGAGAAATTATTTTCCTTGACCGATGAGTCAGACTTCTCAAATCCCTGTAATATTTCATCATCCTCTACCGACGATATACTATCCGACTCCTCCACCAGCAGTATTCCTGATAATCCTGCAATTTTCAATTGAAAAAAATTGTCCAAGAAGAAAAAGAAGGGAGAGAAAGGTTTTTCGAGAGGGCCGGGGTAGGTGTGCAGAGGGACCCCTTTGGGGAATCTGAACTGGGACTTTTCAGCCATGCATTGGTATATGCTGAGGCAAGACCCGAAACATTGGCGATTGAATCTACATTTGCAGTAATCCTCCAGTGTGTTAAACAAATGCAGGAAGAAACCCAAAGTGAAAGCCGCCGGGCCAGATTAGAATCCCAAAAATTACGCAGATCCATTATAAAATTAAACAAAACTTGCTCTGATATTGCGGAGAGGACCATGCAAGTAGAAGAAAGGATGGAGAGTCTTGAAACTGAGTTTAATCTTTGGAATAATCAGAAATCTTCTCACGATGCACTAATTGCAGATATGCTTTCAAAGCTAGAAGACCAGGAAAATAGATAGCGTAGAAACAATTTAAGATTCCTGGGAATTCCAGAGGGGGCAGAGGAGGGTGATATAACATCACTTATGGTTACTCTGCTGAAAGGGGCATTTCCAGAAAAATCCCAATGGGAACTGGGACTCTGAAGTCCAATGTGCCCATTGATTTCCCCTAATGGTAAAGAAACACTCGGCAGACGCCTCTGAGAAACCTCAAGTTATCTTAGTATATCTTGGCAATTTTTTGGTCCATCAGTTAAAATATGACTTGGCCCGCCACAACGCTAAAAGGGAATTAGAAGGGAGTTCATTTTTTACCGGGCCGACCTTTGCACATGCCACTGTTGAACGTCGTTGGCGGATGCAACAGCTCATTAGCCCTTTTAAAAAAATTGGTGCCGAAGTATTCCTTCAAAATCCAGCATGGCTAAAAGTCATAGTAAATGGGCGTGCCCATAGCTTTACCTACGAAATAATGGCCCAAGAATACTTAAAAGAGTTGGATGGAGGGTCCGTCACAACCGGCAGTAAATGAGGAAATAGAAATTAGGGTATATGTCCTAGATATTGATGGATTTGTATAGTTACAGACAGAGATGTTCATAAGAGAAATATATCGGGAAGGGAAGTGATTTGAGCATGGTATGGTAGTGAAAACGGACTTTGTCGTGTCCTAGCTTTGTTTATTTGTTTGATGGGGGGGTGGGGCGGGGGGACCGGTGGTGGGTTTTCTCTTCAGGAGTCATCTCACAGGCATGGGGTCTGTACGCTCATGTAGTGGTGGGGCTGATGGGGGGGTTGGCTTGGGTCCACGGGGTGGTTAGGGGGTGGGAACCACACATTTAAACAGTCCAAAACAGTATAGGTCAGTCTTAGGAGGCTACTCGCTTGGACCAGATGGTTTCTGGCGGGAAAGCTTCAATAGGAAAGCTAGTCCTAATATTAAATATGAGTAAAATACGGATAGCAATGGGTAATATTTGTGGTTTGAATGATGGGAGGAAAAGAGGTATAATCACGTTAGAGCTGCAAACCCTAAACGCTGATATTATATGTCTTCAGGAGACACATATCGAGGGCTCACAACAATTACTGTGTACACTGGGTTTTAAACTAATTGGGAGGACATCACAGGGGACTCGTACATGTGGAGTAGCAGTATTAGCTTGTAACTCATATGACCACTTTAAACAAATTCCTACTGATAAATATGGGCGTGGGTCATCGCTAAATTCCAGTCTATTACACAAAAATTCACATTATGGTCTGTGTATCATCATATCTCTGACGATCCAGGGTTATTCGATTGGCTATCGAATGAACTGGTCCTTTGGCCCTCACCTATTATTTTTGGTGGGGATTTGAATATTAACCTTCCGGTGAATTGGTCTTTAGATGATCACTTGGTTTATTCCGGCAGGAAGCCTAAATTATTCTAATCTAAGGGGGCTTTGTAAAGAGCATGGCCTGTCGGATGTTTGGTGGGCTATGAAATCGTCTGAATATGGGTTTACATATTTTTCGGCATTGTATCGCGCCCACGCAAATCTAGATTCTTTTCTGGTTCCCCATGCATTTATTCAGGTGTGTAACATTGAAAGCTATCTGAAGGTCATGTCTGACCATAATCCTTTAGTGCTAGAAATTAAGGATGGAGGCTTTAGGAGAAAGCAGTCCCATTGGAGCTTCAAACGCAGTCTTTTAATTAATAAAGAATATTGCACATATATGAATGAATGGTTCCCCATCTTCTTAAAAGAAAATATCGGGAGTGCTCCGCTACCGTATGTGATACTTTGAAGGACGGCATTC
Organism: Calotriton arnoldi; assembly: GCA_963921515.1. NCBI lineage: Eukaryota > Metazoa > Chordata > Amphibia > Caudata > Salamandridae > Calotriton > Calotriton arnoldi. Next base: position 1,523,115 of record CAWUFW010000115.1, read on the forward strand.
GGGGGGAGACTCTGCAATTTACTTTAAATAGAGCCAAGAAGGAAAGACAGAAACTGGATGAGCTATATGCATTGCTAGCTGCAGAAGAAAGTAAACTTGTTATTGCAACACAGCTGGGCGATAAAATAGCTGAAGGTCAAATGGGGGTCGCAATCGCTAAAGCTGCAATTGTTGAAATCTCTGCGAAGAAAGCTGCAGATAAATATTTGGAATGGAGGGAATAAGTGTATGAATGCAGCGAGCAGATAGGGCACCAATTGGCCATTAGAACAAGGGTGGAAAATGCCCGACGTAAGGTTCCGGAAATAAGAGACCCAAGGCGGGGGTTGGTATCTAATCCTATAAGTATTAGGGTGGCTTTTCAAGACTTTTATCAAGATCTGTACACCGAGAGCACTGCGGGAGAGGAAGGGAATATAATGCACAATCTAAACTCAGTTTCCCTGGATAAATGATGTCAAGATGAACAAGAATGACTGGAGGGGCCTCTCGAATGGGAAGAAATTGTGCTTGCAATGGGTAGTCTTCCTAAGGGGAAAGCGGCCGGCACAGACTGAATCCCACAGAGTTTTATACAACATTTGCGTCTGTGTTTAAAGAATGCTTAGTAAATCTATTTGGGCAAATTTATAACGGGGCTAATCCTCCGAAAAATTCTGGCCACCCGCTGTTCCCAAATAATTAATAAGGTGGTTGTTAGACAACTTCATAGGTTTATCCCGTGGAGAGGCACAATCGATCATATTCGCAGAGCAATTACCTTGCTTGATGCCGCTCATGTGTCAGGAGACTCTATGGCCATGACATTGTTGGACGAGGAAAAAGCCTTTGATAGGGTGTCCTGGCAATTTTTGTGGGCCGCTATGCAAAGAGTGGGTATCGGTCCAGGTTATAGCCAGGCCATCAAGGCTTTATACAACAACCTGGAAGCCAGGGTTTATGCAGCAGGGGACATGTCGCAGTCATTTAAAATCAAGAGGGGGCGCAGATAGGGGTGCCCCTGCTCTCCACTGCTGTTTGCGATCTATATTGACCCTTTAATTCGCAGACTGGAGAACAACATCTTAATTCATCCTATGCAGTTTCAAGGGAGGGACACCAAGACCCTAGCTTTACGCCGATGACATTGCATTGGTAACACCAGACCCCGTTAGGGTTTTAGAAGCGGTTGAGCAGGAGGCCCTCAGTTTTGGGAGTATCTCATGATATGTATTAAATAATAAAAAGACTCAAATTGTGGTTAACAATAAGAATACCCTTGCAGATAAGCAAGTAGTGAAAAGCGAAAAATATCTTAGTGTAAACATATCATCGGAGATAGAGGGAATAGTTCAGGAAAATTTCAATCCTCTGATCTGTAAAACATTAAGAGACCTGAATAGATTAAACAACTTACATCTTTCCTTAGTTGGTAGATGTAATATTATAAAAATGTTTTTTTTCCCTAAGATACTTTACTTCCTCCATGCGATACCATTGGAATTTAAAGGTCATTGGTTTAAAAAAATGGAGGATGTAATTTCTCGATTTATTTGGTCTTCTGCGAGACCAAATTTTTAACTATTCCAAGAGAGAGAGGTAGATGGGCCCTTCCTAATCTTAAACGTTATTATTGGCCGACCACAATGCTGAATACCTTAGTCTTACTACGAGAAATTGCAGAGGTGTATATAGAAGATCATTTTCTCACCCCGCTTGAATTGTTAGTTGGTGATGACGCTTGGGGATGTCTGCGCCAGCAACTTGAATTTAGTTATTACATAAAAGGTCCGCTTTAAGACTCTACAAAATGTTTTTAAGGTCTGGTTGGCTGTACGCAAGACGATGGGGATCAGCAGATTCAACTATTATACACCAATATGAAAGAATAAGGCATTACGGGATATTTTCAGTGACCTTTCTATATCGTGATGGAACACTCTTGGGCTAAAAAGATTAGTGCATTTTTTTTACTATCAATGGGATTGTCTCGTTAGCAGATCTCAGGACCGATTACAACATAGAACATAGAGACTTTATGTATCTCCAGGTGCGGGATTTCCTCTTACAGAAAGGGGGTGGTGGGGCTCAGTGGGTTTTCAGAGAGTTAAGTTAGTTGACACCCTTTTCAGTAATTGGAAATGTCCCATCAGAGTAATGTATCATTTTTTGATGGCAGAAACAAGTGATGACGTGGATAAGCATTCACAGAGGTGGCAAGAAAAAATTGAATGTACCTGCAATGCTCATCTAGGAATCCTTCTTACTAGGTAGAACAATTTTATTGTCATCTAAACTGCAAGTGCAATATTATAAAACCTGTTTTAATTGATATTATACACCCAGCAGGATTATTAAATGGGGGGGAAGGTAAAGGAACTCATTGTCCTAGGTGTCAGCTGCACGGTGCAGATAGAGTGCACAAATTTGCTACTTGCAGTGTTTTAGCCGGAGTGAAAGAGGAGATCTCTAGATTCTGCAATAATCACTTGCGGTTTAAGATTCAACTAACCCCGGCATTAATACAACTCGGAATACAAGAAGGGGAGGGGGGACAAAGGGGGTAGACCTTTCCTATTTATAGCCATGACAATCTGGTGATTATGTATTGTCTCTGCCTGGTTGGATCCGAACCCTCCAGCATTCCAGAAATGGCTAGCCTGGGTGCTAGCGATTTATAATTTAGAAAAAGCCATATATGCAAAGAAAGGGGCTCGGGCAGGGGAGAAAGGGCTGAGGAGATGGGCCCTCCTGATGGATTGGCTTGAAAGGGGTTAGTACCATGTGGAAAATGTAAATGCTGTCAGTCAATTTGGAATGAAAGAATAACTGTCTCTTTTCTAAAAAAACAACAAATAAACACAAAAAACCCTGAAATAGGTTATAATGATTATACTGATGAAATATTATGATAAATTGATGTGTTGTATTTTATAGATCTTGAATCATGTTGTACTGTATTAGGACAGGCCGAGCAATGAGTAGGTGGGGTGGATTGGGTGGGGGGTGGGGTTTGGGTTGTTGCACATTAACATTTTAAAATGCATAATAAAAAAATATATATATTTTTTTGAATACTTTCCCGTGTGTCACTATATTTTTGACGAACTCCTGAGCCAGTCCGTCTAGTCTGAGGAAAGGATCAGAAGTACCAATTAGAAACATCAGCATATGTATGTTCCACGGTTTGAAAGGAGCTTCAGAGTCTACATATAAACTTGGTTGTGTTTCCCAGGATGATTAATACCCACCTCTGAGACGAGGGTACTAGTCTTGACAGGACTGCAGAGAAGTAGTAAATCTCTCTAAAGTCCCATGTATTCAATAATTATCTTCAACATTCATCGAAATGGACTGGAGTAGAATAAGATGTTAAAATTAGAACCACTAGGTCCACTGACCAACTGAAAAAATGCTCACCTGTGGATGTAATCATCTCAAGGTTGGACTACGGTAATGTTCTTTATCTTGGTTCTAATAAGGAGGTGATTCGTAGGCTGCAGGTGGTTCAAAACTCTGCGGCTCGACTTCTTTGCCGGATTCCCAGGGCCGCTACGGTCTCCGGCCATTTACGAGATTTGCATTGGCTCAGGGTGGGAAATCGAATTTGGTTTAAAGCTCTGTGTTATATGTTCAAAATTAAAGCAGGAACCGCACCTCAATACCTATGTGCTCTAACCCACCCATATGTGCCTTCCCGATGCCTACGCTCCTCCACCCAAGGGAGGTTTTCCGTGCCAAGATTCAGGCTGTCTCGGATGGGTGGCAGATCTTTTTCTTATCTTGGGCCCTCACTCTGGAATGCCCTCCCTATAGCCATTCGGAGCGAAACAGCCTACGTCCAATTCCGCAAATCTGTGAAGACCTGGCTATTTAACAAGTAATCTTTTGCTGTTAATTTTTATTATCTGGTCTCTCTTTGCCTAGCGCCAGGAAACCCTTTTTGGGTAGCTGTAGCGCTCTATAAATTAAATAAATAAATAAATAAATGTAAAGTCCTGATCCTATAAATCAATGTACAATTTCACCTTATAATTTATATAAATGAAACGGAGAAGATTGGGGGGGGTTGAAGGGAAATGTGCCCTAGAAAAGTACAAAAAAGATAATGTAGCAGGCCCATAGTGAAATCCAAGAAAATCTCATTTTTCTTTGCGTGGAAACTATCCTACTCTGTCATGCATGATGATGTGATGCCCAGTAGCAAACAAACAGCTAGGAGTGGTAGATGATGCTATAATATTCCTTCATGCAAACCTTATTAAAAAACATGTAGAGCCCTTAGTGTGTTGGTACATTCACTGTAAGGCTATATCATCATAATCTTTATTTTGGTAAATTAACATAAAAGAGATACAAAGTAAATAAAACATTAAAACATAAAATATTAAAATCTTTAAAATACCATTCAAAGTCTAAAAACATACCTAAAAAATAGACATGATTCATGAATAAAAAATAACAACTTGAATCTAATACAATAAAATACCAACCAGTCACGGTTTCCATAAATATAGAAATTGTATGTCATAAAAGTGTTTTGCCTATTATCTGTTCTTTTTTTAAACAGATTTTACTGTTTACAAAGCGAGACCAAGTTTCAAATGTAGCAATACACCATCAAACAATAATACATATGTGAATCTAATCATTTGATGGTCAGGGCTGCCTCCCTTTAGACTAGGCTGGGTGAAAGGAAGTGTTAGTCCATCCGTATATACATAACATTTACATTGAAATGTAGTCACAAATGTGGGCAGCCTTCCAGCTATAGCTAGGTAAAAATTCTCTGTGGAATATATTGCAAACCAAACTGTAATGGTTAAACTAACCTCCCCCACTTCCCCTCCCTCTAGGCGTGCCAGGGCTGAGTCTAATGTCACTTTAGGAGATGCAACATACTGAGGGTGTGGGGTAGTGACCTATGCTTACTTATATTTTCTAGTCCTTTAGACTCCCCTCCGACGTCTCATGCTGAGGAAAACTACGTGGCTTCAGTGCGGAATTAGACATAGTAAGTAGATGTGTTACAAACAATATCAGGGGGTATCTCGTGCCTCCTCGTGGGAGGAATCTGGGTGCTTCAATTGTGCCACCAATGTCTCCCATGCCCTGACAGCCTCCAATAGGCCTTGCCTATTATCTGTTGAGGTGGAAACCATATTTTTCCTAATAAGCCAAGCGGTCAATAAAAATCTTGAAACAGCAAAAACCAATGGTAGGGCTGGGTCTGTTTGGGAGTCTGAAGTTGGTTGCCAGTGGGGGTGGACTACGTCCCCCAGTCTCTCTTGTGGCAGGAAGCCGCCATCCTGCCGCCATCGCTGGTCTCTGCACCGGGAGGTGCCTATTTTTAATATTGACGGGCTCCAGCAGCGCAGGAGTCTGAAGTTGGTTGCCGGTGGGGGTGGACTACGTCCCCCAGTCTCTCTTGCAGCAGGAAGCCGCCATCGCTGGTCTCTGTGCCCGGAGGCGCCTATTTTTAGTATTGATGGGCTCCCACAGCGCGGGAGTCTGAAGTTGGTTGCTGGGGGGGGTGTACTACGTCCCCCAGTCTTTCTTTCGGCAGGAAGCCACCATTGTTGGTCTCTGCACCCGGAGGCGCCTATTTTTAGCATTGATGGGCTCCCACAGTGCGTGACGCGCCGGGGCGCGGGCTAAGATCAGGCCAAGAGCGGGCCCGTCTGCGCCAGTCCACGGGCAGACAAGGCTGGGCTGGGCCACGTCCCTTTCATCTGCAAACCACATCAGGGCCTGCCAGGGATCCTGTACGGCTGCCACCTGCAGCGGCGTGAGAAGACTCTGGTCAGTGGTGCAACTTTGTCTGTCTTGTTCTGTCTAGTCTTTCAACTCAATTTTTTGTCTTCTCTTATTTGCCCCAACTGCTTCTTTTGCACAACATTTGAGGGGGGAGGGGGGGGGGGTTTCCCATTGGGTGCCTTGTTACCAGCTAAGTAACCATGGGGAAGTGGGCCTGCCAAGAAAAGTCACAGGCACAGAGGCTAACCTCATCCCTGCCACCTACATCAATTGATAGAATGCTGCAGAGGGCTATAGGGTTGTGGCAACCGAAATTGATCTAACTGAGAGACGGCTGTCCCTAAACCCCGGACCCCCGATGCTCTTCGACAGGTCTGAGACCCCCCCCCCCCAGCTACCCCCTGTAACCAGCCCAATTCTTCTCTGATCCCACATGGTGACCACATTAAAATCAAAGATGTTCCAAAAGAGCATCCACAGAAGTGGGGTGGTCCCACAGGCCTCTTCAAGATCGACAAGACCAAAAAAACAACTCGAGGGGCGGCTAAAAGAAGGAAGCAAAACGATGGAATACTTGACAACTCTCCCTGCCCAGACGATCTAGACCCTAGCACTATTGCCAGAACACGAGTAGACAATGAATACCCCTCATGGGTGGCCAACCTGCTAATGGATCTACGGGAGCAGATTAAACCATCGAGAGGGAAGAACTTATTCCCTTGGTAGCACGCCTAGACAAGGTGTCAGAACTCTGCGAAAAATTGGCTGAAAAGTCTATATAGAGATCTTCTGAGGTCGCATCAAGGGGAATTGACGCCATCTGACAGACAGTTAACCCTAGCTCAACTATAGTACAGAGGAATGATATAACGCATGTCCACCAATTGAGGGGGCATGACAGGCCTTGACAACGCCAACAAATCCCTATCAAGAAATTGCATCTTATCGAGCGAGGCTAGGAGCAGAGGGGAGGGGGAAGGGAATGAGCCTGGAAGAGTTGATAGGGCATGTCTCCCCACTATTAATCTACCCCCTGCTTCATCCCCATATGTTATCGTACTAGCAGGGGTCCCCCAGATTGAAACAAGTCAGAGGGAAACTCAGAATGAACTAACTAACAAATGTCTGTTTTGGCTAGCTAGACATAGGCAATTTCCATATGATAGAGCAAGGGAGATTTATATGACTCGTAGGGTCAACTGAGTAGGAAATAGACCCAAAGATAGGCTAGGAGACTGCATCCTGATTAATTTTAGGAACCCAATGACTGTTTATAGTCTCTTGCTATTGAATCATCCCAACCACGATCTGGGCAAAGCGATCAAGTCCCTCCCACTTGGATACTTTTACAGTCACCCCACTCACCACTAACCAGGGAACAAAACAGCCTTACATTGGGCACCCTGAACCCAATTCAACGGCAAGCTGGACCTCTACACCAGATACCTAGACCTTTGTTATTTATATGGTGTCCTGGATGGGGTTGATTGACTATCAGACCAGCTAGAGTTAGATCAAATAAATGCTTCTGAGGGGAGTCCAATGGAGAGGGCAAGCCATAATTCACAGCTGTGTAGCCCACAGAGTGTTTATGGGCTATAGGAAGAAAGAATGGAGCTACAGATAGAGCTCTCAGAAGCAGCTACAAAAAAGGGAGGTGATAGGGAAAGGTCAACGAATAAGTGTTAGTCCTACAAAGGTTGCCAACCCATCCCACATACCTATACCTTAAAGGCGCTAGAACAGGACAGTAGGCCAGTAATGATAGCAGGCCCAAGCCCTGGAATTAATGCCCCATGCATTAGAAGTGTGCAGTCAGGGCCAGGGGAGAGGGGATCTCTAGAGCCTCAGAGGGAGATACTGTCCTCTAACACTGCCCCCAATTTAGCAAACCCGGGTACGCAAGAAGCACCGACATCGCTGAGGGTATTATCCTGAAACGTTGCTGGTCTAAAGAGTAAACTTGACTCCACTGACTGGGGGTCTTTTGAAGACCAGTATGACCTGTGTCTTTCCCAGGAAACATGGTCTAGGGAGGATGTGCTGTGGATGGGATTTGCGAACTTCTCAACGGCAGCCATCACTAGGGGGAAGGGATAACCGCCCAGTGGACTCTGTATATGGGTAGGTACACACTTGGGATGTACGGCAAGAGGATGGAGTTTTCCCCCAATGATATCCAGTGTGTTCTACTTACTTCTGTCCCAAAGGTCGAAATAGCATTGGCCAATGTCTACTCTAGACCTGTAAGGACAAGACAAGAATCCTTGACTGTGGACCAACTGGCCTCCCTCATGTCAGCTATCACGAACAGCGGCCTATATGGTCATTGGGTGCGATTTTACTTGCCAATTCGAGGCTTTGGATTACCCTAATGGCGGAGCTGTCTGTGAAGAAGATAGGCTATGGGACATTCCAGAGCCAAGCATTCCTCCCATTAGGGCCTGGACTCCGCTGGCCCTCCAGATCAAATCCCTTACTTTGAACTACCCAGTCAGGGCTTGTAATGGGCGCACAAAATCGGACTACCTGGAAGCATACTTTTAATAGGGTGGGTCGTTCTTCCTCGATAGACTACATACTGGTAGAAACCAGGATGTGGCCCAGGGTTGTTGACTTTGCTGACCGGCCCAGGCACGACAGTGACCACAACGCACTGACTCTGGAGCTGGAGATACCGGTAATGCGAGCTGGATCTTCAGCAATTACACCCCCAGATGATAGATTAATACTCACCACTAACGGGAAGAATTCGCTGGCCGGTAATGCAACAATCCTATGGTATGATGGCTGCCCTATACAAGGTTGTAAGCTCCTCTTTACTGGATGTAAACAAGATTATAACAGAAGAAGGCATAATTACCTCATCATTCCTTTTCTCCTTATATATTAATAATATTGGACAACATCTTAATGATTTTAGACAGGATTATCCGATTATTAATAATATACCTATCCCAATCCTTTTATATGCCGACGATGCGGTCATAATGGCGCGGACGCAAATAGGGTTGCAAAGAACAGTCGACAAGTTTGTAGATTTTATGTCTGACAGGGGCTTAAACGTGAATATTGGTAAAACTTATACAATGCAATGTGGGGAAAAAGCGACAAAAAAATGCAATATTTTTATTAATAACAAAAAAATTGAAAGCACAGATAGATTCTCTTATCTGGGAATTAATTTTGATCGCACAGGCTCTTGGAATGCGGCTATCCAAGCAAGAAAATTAATGTTTTCCAGAGCTATAGGTGCATTGATTAATTTCTCCAGGAAACTAGGCTGCAGACCTCTCCCAGAGTTATTGGCTATATATAAATCAAAATGCTTATCAACGGCCACATATGGGGCAGGCATATGGGGATTTGCTGACGTGCAACATCTACAAACCTGTGAGAATTTATTTATTCGATATTTATTGGCAGTACCAAGCTCAACAGCTAATTTTATTTGCCATTCGGAGCTTGGATTACATTTTATTACTGATACTATTAGAACCAATCCCCTATTACTTTGGCATAAGGTCTGGGTAACAACAGAAACCAGTTTTAATCGTGATATCATCATGGACTGCTTAAAACTTGATAGAGGCATGCGTATACCCTGGCTTGGCTATATTAAAGGAATGGCCAATGATATTGGCCGACCAGAATTATTTGCGGCCCCGGAGAGTATGGTTGATATCTCAAGAAAGTCTTTAAAAATTGAGTGTATGACGTTTTAGAAAACCAACGTTGGTTGAAAGAAAGGGTAAAAAAGTCAGTTATGGTAAACCAAATAATGTTAACTACTCCAGGTATACAACCATACCTCAAACAAGTTGAGAGAAGTTTTGATTGTATGCTTTTAACTCGCCTTCGCTTCGGTACTTTTTATAGAATGCTCACGTTCCCTGAGGTTAATGATTGGTCGAGAAATTTACTCCCGTGTCCATGTGATGATTTATCATCTCAATCTACTATGCATATCCTTTTATTTTGTAAATTTTATGCCTTCCCTAGGAAGATGTTTTTATTACCAATCCTGAATAGTATGAATTTGCGACAATGTAGAACAGCTTATTTGAAGCTGCAGTGCCTAGAAAATCAGTTGCATACAATGACCATTGTTGCTTTTCTAAAAGTGCTATTAGATACAGGAATACAATGTAAAATAGTATTAGATCTCAAGTATTTTTACTCTGTTGGATATGTATATATAATGAGATTATTTTTATTGTGTAATTGATTGTGTGTATATGAACTGTGCTTTTATGATTTTTAATGACAAAAAATCGAATAAAGCTATATTTGATTTGACCTCATTAGTAGGGGTTGCAGAGATCCAGAAAGTACTGACAACCAAACTAGCAGGTATATTCTACCCAGAGGGGCATCCCAGAGGCCAAAGGAAGCCCCTGCACTCCTGGTTTAATCGCCGGTGTCGGGAGGCTAAATTGGTATTGGTGGAAGCCCTCAAATCTAATGATAGGCCAGTAATAAAATCTAAGCGGACCTTATATAGAGAAGCCATTGCTTTAGCAAAAAAAAAACTTGGAAGCAGGAAGAATGGGATTCTATGCGAAGGGCTCTTATAGGATATGCTCTGAAGGCCTTTTGGAACATAATCAACTCAGGTTGCAGAGAAGGAAAAGGGGTTTTTGAGTCTAACACTGTGGCACAAACCTGGAAAGATCATTACCAGGCCCTGTATGCACACCTGAGGAAGAGGGAAATTCATTAAACCTAATCAATGACCTACAACAGCGCGTACCTCGGGAGTCTCCAGAGATAATCCTGCCTGAGGTCTTAAGAGCTACAAACAAAATAGCCCCGAATAAAGCACCGGGACTAGACAAAATTCCGGGGGATCTTTTTCTCTCGGAACCAACAATCTTGGGGCCATACCTGTGGGCAATATTTAACGTCGTGTTGGGGGGGAATGTCGATCCCTAAAACCTGGGCTGGAGCATAAGTTGTTTAAGCCTACAAGAAGGGTTCCCCACTTCTATCAGTCAACTACAGACCCATCAGTTTAATTGATGTGATCCAGAAAGTCTTTGCCTGGGTATTACTGGCACGCCTTCAGGACTGGATGGAGGATCACAACATCCTGAGTCCTTTCCAAGCAGGATTTAGGAAAAATACCTCTACTGTAGACAAATACTGGAAAACAGTGATCTTGGAGGGTGGTAGCCTTATTTTAATATTTGTCGTTTTAAAAACTGCATTTGACCTAGTACCCAGGGACAAGTTGTGGTCTGCACTAAATGATATCGGGGTCCCCCCATATCTCTGCCATATGATCAGGAGATTACACAAAGGAAACTTTGCCCTAATCAGATATGGGAAGCAAGGGGAGCTCTCTAAACCACTCGCTGTCAACAGAGGTGTTAGGCAGGGATTTCTGTTGGCCCCCACTCTATTCTGTTTATACATCAAACGAAGTACCGGAATTGATGTTTGCTGACTACACCCTCCTACTCTCCAAGTCACCAATGGGCATTCAAAAAATTCTTGAAAGCTTTGGCGCTTTTTGTAGCAATAGAGGGCTAGAAATTAACACCCAGAAGACCAAATATATGGTTTTCAATCCAGTAAACTCTACAGGCCCCAATGCCTGCCTGAAAGGCACCTCACATGAGAGGGTATCCGTTTTTGAATATTTAGGGGTTACCCTAACCGAAAAAAATGGACTGGTCAACACAAATAGCAAAAACGAGCCTTAAGTTAGTACAGACATCAGGGGGGTTGACCAAAGCGCACAGGAACTCCTTCTGCAAACCTATTAACCCCACTGCTGAGATCTATTAAGTGCAAGCTATGTATAGGGCGGAACTTTGGGGGTACTGCTCAATGAAAAACATAACCAAAATTGAAAATAACTTTATCAGGCAGTTACTTGGACTCCCCCTTAGCATCTCACTTCTTCCACTCTGACTGGACTTTGGCGTCAGACCGATTGCAGAAGAAATAGGACTTAGACCACTAACCTTCTGGCGACGCATTTGGGGTACTCCGGAAATGATTGCATACAGCTCGGAGTTAAAAGAGGTAATGGGTCTCCCTGGGGCAGGGAAATTACCCTGGCTCACATACTTTAGGGACACACTCCAGAGCATTGGAAGAACGAGCATGTGGAGTGACCCCCACAGTGTCATGTCCTGTAACATCAAGGAATGAACTCGTCAGGAGCTATAGGGGAGGAAAACGTGCACTCCTTCATGGAAGCTCAGCATTAGGCTCTCTAACAGTAAGCTTTATAGGAGTCAAAGACCATTATAATGCTGAGCCTTTCTAGATGAAGTCCAGACAACCCTAGCTAGGAAACTATATGTCCAATTTAAGCATGGGTCACTTCCCCTGCGCTCTTTTTCCAATAAATGGGCAGGCACTGTTTTTTTTTTTTTAGAGTGCCCGGCTTGTGGAAATGCTGAGGAAACAGAGCTTCATGTTTTTTTTTCTGTCCTGGTTACACAAAAGCTAGATCGAGATGGTTGATAAAGCTGTGCAGAAATTTGGGGACCGCCCATTGTGCAGAAGCATTTAGGCTCCTGAAATACGATACTCAACAACCGATCGTATTTGCGGTTTTGAGATTCCTGTTCTCTATGTGGTGCACGTGCAAGTTACTCGTGGGCCCCAGTACTCACATCTAAGTCAAACTACTGTACTTTCTGGGGAAGGACAAGGTTAGTCGTGGTGGGCGCTTGCTTGTTCCAATAGCAACTGCTTCCCTTGGGGCAGGAATTTTAGCCAGAGGAGTGAGGAGACTAACTGGATCTTCTGTAATCAAATAATAATTGCACTGCAGGGAATTTCCCTGCAAATGGTGGAAAGATCCACCCTTCTATCTGAGTAACATACTCACCTGGATCCTAGTGTGCGCAAGTTATTTCTGAGACTATAGCACTTACACCCAAGCCAAATTGCCGTCCCCTTTGGGGAGGGTCCAGGCCAGACTATATTACGGGTTTGCCTGCTTTAATAGGGGAAATGCACTCTAATGGGCAGGAATTTTATGCAGAGGAGTCAGGAGACCAATTGGACCTTTTACTGGTAAAATATAATTGCACCTTAGTAAAAGCTATGCAAAAGGTCCAAAGATACCGTCCTTTTTTAACTGAGTATTTTAATAAATAGGATTTTATTTTATTGAGGGAATATGGAATATTTTTTTAACTGAATGTATACTATGTTTTTATGGCCGGGGCCGAGACGAAGAAGCATCTACTGAGGTGTACACAAACGTCCCAGAAAATGAGGCTTTAAAAATACTGCTGCTTAACTATGGGCTGTGAAGAGTACTGTCCAATAAAGAGAGTCGACCATAGAGTACTTCCTTACTTTTCTAATTTCTATGCACATAATGAGTCTCACACTTTTAGAGGAGACTTTTTCCTTCGGAGCAAAAACTGCTTTGAACCATCAGATAGTAGACTGTGTATACATCAAACAATCACCAGTCTCAGGAGTTAGTTATCCCCAGTTAGGCATGGACTAGGCATGCAACATGGCGGACCCCCCTTAGTCCAGTTTTATGTTGTTTTGAGTTCATTTCTCCTTTGGAGGATATCATAAAGTACTCAAATGGATATTTATAGGTTATGTGAATGTGCACTTATAACGGTGGCTAATTCTATGTACTGTATGTATTTATTACATTTGCACTTTTATGGTCATCTGACCGAAATAAAATATTTTGATGATGAAAATTCTACATACCACCTCGTTTTTAGTGGTGCCAAGGTTCTTGCATATAGGAATCAACCATTTTAACCTTACCCTTCTATAAGCCGGGCAAAAAACAACATGTGGGCTACGGTCTCCTTCTCATGTCCACATGATGGACAGCCCAACTCAATAGAGTTGGCAGATCCCGCCCAACCAGAAGTGAATGCATGAATCAGCAGTATTCCATATCTAAACTGTACGTACAGTTTCTTTGCCAAATTAGGTTCAATTTCATCCAAGAAAGATTCAGCATGGTAAGTATCCTTGAACGTTAAAAAATAAGTTGTTAAAGTGCCCTGTGGATATATTGTCAAAAGAATATTTAGCTTGTAGGACTTATACTGACTTTTTAGGTCCTTCATACGAATACCTGGGCAAGATCCCCCAGGGTCATACCACAGATTGGCTAAACCCATCCCCACAAGTGATTCTTTTATATATTTAATCCAAGGGAAGTTAACAGCGCTGGGTATTTAAGTACTTTCTCCAACCCACTGCGATAAGAGTGACAGTTCAGGTGTGGCCCACAGTCTCCTCCAAAAAATTAGGAGTGGACGTCGATTTTTTCCGAGATCGTCCTAATCCCTGTGTCCAACCTCAAGGGAGTCAAAGGAGTGCTGACCGGGAGGCACAATCGTGGTCTCAAAAACCGATTCCCAACCAATACCAAGGTTTTTGGATTTCTGTGTCCCCATATCTTGGTACAATATAGAGCTGCCCCCAATGCCTGAAGAGAATACAGCTGAAGGACTGAAGAAACAAATTTGCGGCCCGAGAGGTGTGTGCGGTGTGTTCAAGAGGACCGGCGTGCAAGTTGAATGGCAGAGATAATAGAAAGGAGACTGTTACAGTCTTGGGAAGTATAGTGGAAAAGGTGCAGCCATTTCAAAACCATCCAATCTATTCCGGAAAACGCACAATGCACCCCTCTCGGACCACAGACACAGGACGCCACTTTTGCAGATGGCTCCGCGCCGATACTAGATAAGCCTACATACTCGAGCTGCGTGCCCATAGACCTTTATACTTATTTTCATTTTATATATTTTTTTATTTCATAGAAAGGGCCAGAGATTTCGGTCATTCATCGACTCACGGTATGTTATCTCTTTTGCTTGTTTTGGTTTGCAGGAGCTTATCAGATCTCCTACAAGCTTAGGAATGGTGATTTTTTCAAATTAATCTAGGATAGCACAGGTGTTGATACATATTCTAATCATAGCATGTTACAATAACGTCTGCCCCGTGGGCATTACGTGTTTTTTAAAAACTTTATTTCCCACTTTCCTTCCAGGAATTGACTAGACTTCACCCTTTGGGTATATTTATAAAATCGTTCAGTTTATTCATACCACATAGCGGTTTGAGGTTGGACACGATTACTGATACAGCCTTACAGTAGATGTACTAACACACTAAGGGCTCTGCACGTTTTTGAACAAGGTTTGCATAAAGGAATATTATAGCATCATCTGCCACTCCTAGCTGTTTGTTTGTTACCGGGCACCACATCTTCATGCATGACAGAGGAGGATAGTTTCCACGTAATGAATAAATAGATTTTCTTGGATTTCACTATGGGCCTGCCTCCCCTTTCTTTACTCAAGAAAGGTAGTTAACCCATGGCCCTTTTTTTCATGTCATTAGAGTAAATTATTTAATTTGCTACATTATCTTTTTTGTACTCTTCTAGGACACATCTCCCTTCTTCCCCCCATCTTCACCATTGTCATACACACAACTTATACGGTGAAATTGTACGTTGATTTATAGGATCAGGACTTTACATTTACACCTACAGGTGAGCATTTTTTCAGTTGGCCAATGGACCTAGTGGTTCTAATTTTAACATATTGCCCTCTGACTGACGCTTAATCCAATATTCTTATTCTAGTCCAGTCCAATTCGAGGAACGTTGAAGATAATTATTGAATACCCGGGACAACGGAGAAATTTACTACTTCTCTGCAGTCTTTTCAATAATAGTGTACTAGTCTCAGAGGTGGATAATAATCATCCTGGGGAAACACAACCAGGTTTATATGTAGACACAGAAGCTCCTTTCAAACTATGGGACATACATACGCTGATGTTTCTAATTGGTACTTCTGTTCCTTTCCTCAGACTAGATGGGCTGGCTCAGGAGTCCTTCAAAAATATAGTGAAACACGGAAAAGTCTATTGATGAATAAATTGTTCACTTCTGGGGAAACCAACTTACTTGGCAGGTGGGTGTCTTCTCCCCCTTAAAGAAATCGATGGAACTGTAGGTAGGGAGTTTTTCACCACATCCATCTTTCTGTATACTCAATGGTTTTACCTGTTCATCCTCCCTCCAGACAAATTCCTTTCTGCAGACGAAATTGGGGATTCGCCGTACTTTGATACATAACTGTTTTTACTGAATCCTTTTCACATCTACCATGATAAGAGGTTTGCGCTCTTTAGTAAAAGAAAATCTGGGCTCTGGGTGTCTGACACACCTTTAGTTTAAAAATATACAGCGTTTGACTAGCACAGATGGCTTCTACTTTTTCGGTTGGTTATACACAGGAACGTTTGTTTCAAAAATCTTTACTTTCGATCTCTGCAATCTTTGACCTGAAAACAATCACAGACTATGGTGTCATACCTACGGGTATATTTTAAGGGATTTTGGGACTTCTTTTGTTTTCTTCCTTCGGCTTAAATTATTTATGCTCAACGAATATGTCTGTTCCTGCCTCCTGACACATACTTTTGCATATATAGATAGTTTCTCATTGCCCGTTATTGTAGTATACAAATTGAGCAGCCTTGAAGTCACGCGACGAAACACGTGTTGGCTGTACCTTCTGAGGTCACTTTGTCAGATGAAGATCTCTAACAAAGAGAACCTGGATTGAACATTTCCTGACCTTGATTCACTGGACTAAAGTTTAAATATTAGATCACATTCACAAGTGCTGTGATATCCTTTGTAAGCATTTAGAATTTGACTGGAGAGGCTAGGCAAGCAAGTGATCCATTGCAGACGTTTTTAAAATGTTCCTAGGAAAGAATTTACTTCGCCAGCCCCCAGTCCCCTCCCAACAAGACAAATATTATATCTATCAACCAGCCTATCCATTAGGGCAGCCTGGATGTCTCAAGAAAAGCTCTTCGAGTGCATCCAGGCAGGATTGCCTTTGGTAAAGTCCATAGCCATGGAACAAGGCACTGTGTCAGTCAGCCACGTCTAGGCCATGTTACAGGATTTGCTTAGGTGTTTAAGTTGTCTATCATCAATGAACTTTTCATGTGTTATAGGAGGCTATTTCTCATACCATGAGAAAGAACTGACCTACAAGGTGTGTAGTAGCATGTAGATGTCCAGAAGTGTAAAGTTTGTGTCCCATAGAATAAAGTCATTTAGACTTACGAACCGGGGATACAGTAGGGAAAGTGTAGCAAGTGAGTTCCGCCCATTTAGTTTCTCAAGGATGTTTCACTTTTGACTTCTCGTTTTTCTGGCTCACTCACAGTAAATTCACTGTAATTGGACTAATCGTGCTGTCAGTGTCCGCCATTTAAGATAAGTCTGCTGCTGCGGATCTATGGTAAGAGGATCTGGACTGGTTACACATGTTCACAAGCTTGTGGGCCGCGCATGCCTGACTACCATCTTGAGCAGCCCGGTATCTGAGCACTGTTGGGCTGTCGCAGAAGGGACTTTTAGGGGATTGGTGCTGACCTGGGCTATATAATGTGAGTGGGCATGCATACTGTAGGTCCATAGTGCCTAGTGAAGATCTGTGATGGTTACACTGTATACACATTAAAGGGGAGATCTGTACTAAAGTACACTTTCATTCCACATAGGCCAATAGGACCCACCAAGGTACCAAAGTGGGGTATAACCTGCACCCAGAGTATGAATTTCAGCTTTCCAACATCCCACACAAATTACGGCATTTTAAGGTTTGTCATATTTTCTTGGTTCAGCTCGGCATCAGATTCCTGACTTTTTATCCCCCCTACTAGACCAGGTTAATTATTCTGCACCCCAGCAGAGGGATCACATGCCTCCACATACAATTGAGAGATTACAGTGCTTGACCCATTCGGTGGGAAGGAAAGAGGTGAGGAGGAAACCTGCCTCTGATAATTAGCTTATCACACTGCAGCTGGGCTGAGACAACCCAGGGCTACTGGATGGCCAAATCCCTGGATCGGGAGCTAACACAGGAGTGACTCACTTTTGACGTTTTGATGGGAAGGCATCAGGCAGCTGTATCTTCAAGGGGCGGCGGTGAAGCTCTCAGGGAAGGTTTTTCCACGGACAACTTTTAAGTCACCATCTTGGTTTGTTCCAGAATGCTGTGTGGGAGTGTTGGGACTGGAGGGATTAAGTAACATCCTAATATTGGTCAGTGGGGCCTGGCCTCTAGAACTTTCCACCTTCACTTAAAATCCCCTACACAAAGGAGAGAGATGGGAAGGCCCTAGACCTGGGAGCAACAATGGTAAAAGGATTACCAGCTTGAAGGTGAAACCACCTGAAGCCCTTCAAGATGGACTAAGGCATTTCACTCCAGCTGCCCCAGGACAAGAATGGATGGATCAAGCACCAATGGCGCTGGCCCCATGATGGATGCACCCTGGGGAACAGTTAGGGGAAAGGAGCTGCTGGAGGACTCTGCATGACTAGGACTTCTGTGGATTGGCCCTGGAATCCACGTACACACCAGTGCCATTCAAGAAGCCAGGAGGGTCATGGACTGGCGGAGTGTAAAGTAATGGTGCTTTGCGGGCTGGTTGCGAAGGGACTGCACAAGATGCCCCAAACAGCAGGAAAAAAGCGCCAAGAGCCAAGCAGAGGGCAGTCCTGGCAACGGGAGCCAGAAGATCCAGCTCCCCAAAAAATGCCTCCCTTTAGACGCCAGGAGGTTTGAAGAAAATGTTTCGTGGCTAGAGTTGTCCCCAAGAGCATAACAAGCCAAAGGTGTCTAAATTAGTCCAACAGAGCTAGAGAAACGGGCCTAAGACGGCTGGCCTCTTTTAAAGATATAACTGGAGAAAATTAGTGCAAAGCGCTCTACCTGTATCCTTAACAACCCCCCACACAGCCCTCCCTAGGTAGGCCAGGGCC
Source organism: Calotriton arnoldi (assembly GCA_963921515.1). Classification (NCBI taxonomy): domain Eukaryota; kingdom Metazoa; phylum Chordata; class Amphibia; order Caudata; family Salamandridae; genus Calotriton; species Calotriton arnoldi. The sequence goes on from CAWUFW010000115.1 coordinate 1,541,674, forward strand.
CTGGGGTCTGCACATAAATTTTTCATTTATATTTCTGGGAGAGGAGGCATGCGTGGGGCCCGAGGACCTTGAATCTCCCCCTCAGGCTCCACCATGAAATAAGGCATCTGGGGAACCCGCAATAAAGAAAAAGCATAAAAGAAAGAAAGGCAGTAACAGAAATGCAACACAAGGCCACATTCACCTCATACAGCCACCCATCTGATATTCATTGAGATGGGTGAGGAGTGTCTCATAATGCCCAAAAGGGGCTTAATTTTACATATCCTGCTTCCTTGTGGTGGCCCCATTTTGGCCGTGGGCACCACTAACAGCTTGTAAAGAGTGTTTGGGGGGCTCCAGAAGTGCAGCATCACACACCTCACCCTGAATCATGTTTTTATAGTCACCAAAAATCTCAAAGGGAATTAATTCCCGGATCCTGGGAGAGGTTTATCTGAGTTTTTAAAGCACTCTGAGCTAGAGCTTTTGCTCTTTGGCTCTAGGGTAAACAGACCATTTGTGTTAATTCTATGACTGCAATAGCAATCCGATAAAAGTGAGGAAAGACTCTCGACACCAATGTTTTTGATTTTTAATGCTTTACTTAAAACACGAATATTGACAATGCAATGTTTCTCATGATAATGAATGCTTCTGACTAATGCTATTCTTTGCATTGATAAATGATATTGCATCATGACATGTGGTTACTCTTAATGATGTTGCGACACCCTGACAAAGCCAATAGGCCTGCTTTATATATATACGGACACCCCTTTATTGTGATGTTGCATATATATATATATATATATATATATATATATATAATATTTCACTGAAAAAACCAAAGGGTACAGGGACGTTATAGTTACGCTCAGGTTAACTCGTACAAAACCAGTGAAATTCAGCCGTTATAGTTAATGAGCTAACTATAACTCACACCCCCACAATGCACTGCTTATGACCTTACATATTAAATCACTCATGACATGGTCAGTGACATCACTGATGACATCTCAACTGACATCCCTGATGACATCATCCAGAGACTGTGTGTTTTTAAAAAGGTTGAGTGTTAAATATATATACCAAGGTGTATCAGTGAATCAGTGAGTGTTTGGATGATTCAGTGGGTGCGTGACTGACTGTATAAGTGAGTGATTAGGTGTGTCAGTGAATGTATGGGTGAGTGACTGGTTGTGTGAATGTCTGTCAGTTGGTGTCTAAGTGGCTGTATGGGTGTGTGAGTCGGTACACGAGTTTCTGTATGGGTGAGTGGTTGGTTGCCTGAGTACCTCTATGGCTGTCAGGAGTGTCTGTGTGGGTGGGTGAGGGTGTGTGTGACTGACTGTATGGATGAGTCAGTGGGTGAGTCAGTGGCTGTATGGGTTAGTGAGTGTGTGTTTGAGAGGCTGTATGGGCGAGTGAGTGTGTATATGGCTATGTCGGTGAGTGAGTGCATGTGCCAGTGGAATATGGGTGAGTAACTGGATATGTGAAAGGCAGTATAGGTGAGTAATGGGGTATGTGAGCGAGTGTATGGGTGAGGGAATGTGAGAGTGGCTGTATGGGTGACTGTGTGCTTGTGTCAGTGACTATATAGGTGAGTGAGTACGTGTTAGTATCTGTATGAGTGAGTGTGTGTGTAACTGTATGGGTAAGTGGCTGTGTGATTGACTGTATGGGTGTGAGTAGCTCTATGGGTGACAGACTCAGAGTGTGAGTGGCTGTATGAGTGGATGTGTGCTGATCTATGAATCAGTGAGTCGCTGTGTAAGTACTGGTATGGGTGTAGGAATGGGTTTGAGAAAGGTAGTGTGGAAGTTGGAGTGGGTATATGAAAGGGTGTATGGGGGTGTGAGTGGGTGCATCCGAGATTCTGTGGATGACGTAATCGGTGATGTCACTGACCATGTCATGAGTGATGTAATATGTGAGGTCATAAGCAGTGCATTGCGGGGGCTCGAGTTATAGTTGGCTCACTAACCATAACAGCTGAATTTCACTTGTTTTGCACAAGTGAAACCTGTGAAATGAAATTTGTACTTGTAATGAAATTTGTACTTGTAAAGCGCACTTATACCCCCAAAGGGGTGTCCTGGCGCTGTACGCATACCGCTGTGGAACCCTTCCTGGCTTTTCCCTGTGAAATGTCCACTCCTGGGCACCCCCAGGGTGAAGCCAGGCATCCCAGCGCTGTTGGGGCCGTTGTGGAGATTAAGCAAGCTATTGCCCAGAGTTGCAGAGTGGGACCCATGATTAGAATAGGCACCGAGGCGAGAATTATCAGTTCCGAGGAAATTGAGCCCAAGACCCGCCTAGGCGGGAATTGAACCCTGGTCCCGGGCCAGATCTCTGCATCAGGGTCTGCCGCTCTAACCATTGAGCCACACTTCTCCACCTGTGCCTAACTATAACGTCCCTGTAACCTTTGTTTTTTTCAGTGAATTTCTAAGGATTATTAAATACTAATTCCTAACTATAACGTCCCTGTAACTTGTTTTTTTCAGTGAATTTCCATTTTCTTTTTAAGCAGTAGTCGCGTTTGTCGAGTGTTGGAGAAAGGGGGGGCGCCAGCCAGCTCTCAGGAATTCCAATGTGTAGGACTTACAGGAGGTACCTGGCGCACTACTAGTTAAGGGATGAAGCCCCCTTGGCTCTTGAGGGTCCTTGGGGGCCAACTACCCCTCCTGGTACCTCCAGTAAGTCCCACACAGCAAGATTGCTGAGAGGTTTTAGTTGGCTTTTCAAAAGCCTAGGAGGGGGGCCACATGAGCAGCCCCCTTCACTATAAACCCTCATGCCCCGGGATATGGCCCACCGGGGGCTTTCTTATTTTGCAGCGGCTCTTTAGGTCCACCCGCAAATGTGCATCAAAATCAAATTAAAAAGAATACATTTTACCCCCGGCGGGGTCCCTGTGGGACCCCTCCATCATATCTGGGGGGTCAGGGTATTCCTACCCTGCACCCTTTTCATTATTTTTTACTTTTTTTGTGGGACTCTGCTTCAAGCCAAGTCCTAAGATGGGTGCCAACACTTCCTGGTTGAAGTCTTGGCAGCCAATCAAATTTTAGTATGATCTGCGCGTCTAATGCAAGGACTTGCGTCCCCATATAGCTATATTTTTAAACTTTAATATCTCTGAAAATACTGAATGGATTTCCATCAAAGCACGATTCTGGCCCAACCTCTAGCTCTCTGCCAAATTTGATGTAATTCCGTTCAGTGGTTCTGGCTGTAGTCGTGTTCAAAAAATGAAAAATCCCCATAGACATAACATGGGGAAAACGCGTTTTGGGACGCCCCTTATTTCTCGGCTCCCACTAGATAGATCACCCGAAACTTTCAACCCAGCAACTGAACCAAAAAGGGGGCAATTTTTGAAAATGTAGTGAAGATTCGTCAAGGGACGCCAAAGTTACTAGCAAAACAAAAAATGCTTTTCCTTTGGAAACTTTGTCCTAACTATAACTACCTACTGGCGACCACCAGTAGATTATTTTATTTATAGATGTAATCCTCAAGCCATGTAATAAATCTGTATTTTAAAGCACCCTGAGCGCTGTGCTTCTGCAAGGATTTAGTAGGAGTCTTCCTGGAAATGTAAGAGGCTCTGGCAGACGCATCACCACACAGGCACCACTGACACTCTGGAAGCACGCTGACATCCGCTGTTCTGTATATATCTTCTTTCCGTATATCCATGGATTACTCTAAACACGGACCACAAATCTTCGTGCAGAATTTCTTTATTGCTCCGTCGCCATAACGTTTCGGCTCGTCCGAGCCTTGATCACATGACATGGCAGGATCCTTTTTGGAAACATTTTTAAAGTGACAGGTGCGTTCAAAACTATTACCACGTGCTTAGTGCTGTCAGACATAGAAGAATCCTCTATACATCTCAATAAAGTATTTTAACACCAAGTACTGTCATTTTCAGTAATTTTAGTTGCAATACTAATAGTGCATCTAAAACCAAAGTAAATACATTAAAACGTTGTATAATTCATATTGTGCAAAATTGCTTATTGTTCTCCTTGAATGAAGAGAATTGAGTATTGCCATCAATATGCCATTTGATGTGTAATTTGTTATTAAACAACAATATATATATATATATATATATATATATATATATCTTTCTGAAATCCCGAATGTAAACATCCACTGCGGCGCAACACCAGGGCACAGACTCCAGAAGCTGGTATGAAAATCATCAAAGGTTTATTCAAACATCAAGGTCCAAATGACGCGTTTCGGCTGCAAGACATGCAGCCTTGATCACATAGCGCGCTGTGAACACATTAGTGACATATATACAGGTGAGTGAAGTAGTCTGCTTACTATGTCAACTACAATGAGAAGGCATTTTCCCACATCTTACTACATAGATTACATGTAGGCAATTTACTTTACTTGCCAAATAACATGATTGTGACATTGTCAGGCATGGATAGGCATAAAGGACAGACTCGCAACTGAAAACTGAGATCTATGTAATTCCTCTCACAAATGACGACACACATATATTGAAAAATTCTAATATTCAGAAATTAATCACATTTCACGACTTATAAACGTAGAAGACCTCATTAATGTTGAAACTTAAAAGATGTGTTATGTTATTCAAGTAAATTCACCTTCTTTTGACTAATTGGATAAAGGCAGCAACATACTTAGCCAGTGTCGACCGGACTATAAAAACAATACAGACCATAGTGGTCCTAATATGACAACAACGGTGACATGGGCATGAGATGAGGTACGATATACCACGCATCGTGACGAATAAATGTGGTCGTCAACAGAAAAGTGAGTTTAAAAGACGTGACAGTTTTCAGGGCTTGCACTAGATCTATTTCAAGGTGCCTCAGTGGGTGGGTAATGCCACATTAAAATATAGGGCGGGAAACAAATAGGCCGGAGACTACTAAAGAGTGGTGACACCATTAACAATGCTGAGTGAGAGGAAGTAGGGGAGTGCCAAAGGAAGAAAGGAGGGGACGTGCGTGATGAGTGCAACTATACGCTAGTAGTGGTATTGAGTGTGGAGTAAAAATCTCCTCCAGTCTATGAGAGCAGTGGTTAAAAGGGAGTCATACACACTGTGAAAATAATGTGTGAACATACTCCACAATCTAAGCAACCTACCTAATGCGTGGTGACTGCCGCAGCAGTACTCCAACTTGGTTAACACCTGAACAAAATGATATCAGATATGTGGCAATCAAACAAACGAAAAGATAAAAAACAAGAATAAGAAAAAGAAAAAATTATACTAACTGCATAAATGCGCAAAGGCAAAACATAATGGAAACTCACTGTGTGGCCTGATGAAAATAAAAAAACCTGCACAGAGCGGTGTATTTTCTATCATTTTATACGTTAATGGCAGTTCAAACCACACAGAACATGATGAGCGAAAATATGGGCTTAACAGACGGTGTCTGTTGTCGTTTACAGAAAGAGATGTAAATCCTCACTCGTGTTCAGGCCCGTCGGTGTTTTGGTGTTGAAACCTAAAATGTATTTGCTTTCCATTTGGCGTAGCAATTTTTCATGGTTGCCACCACGTCTCGAAATGGGTATGCAGTCAATGACGGAGTATTTTAGATGTTCCAGGTTGTTGGAATGTACCTCCTTAAAATGTCTTGCTACTGGGTAGGTGGGATCATTATTCACAATGGCTCTAAGGTGTTGTAAGATGCGCATGTGAACTGGCAGCTTAGTGCTCCCAATGTATCTCAGCCCGCAGTCACATTCCAGGATGTAAACGGCAAATTCTGTTCTGCATGTCAGGTAGTGTTTGATGACTAATGGTGCTGACCTGAAAGTGGAATCTAGTTGTGTGATATTTTTACCAAATTTGCAGGCTGTATATATATATATATATATATATATATATATATATATATATATATATATATATATATATATATATGCCATTCCACCGGCCATCGCACCACTCACCGCGGGTGCCGCTCACCGCAAGGTGGTTTGCGGAATCAATTTATCGACCGCAATTCTCCCGTCCTGGGAACTGCTTTAAAAAGACGAGCGCACTCTGGAGCGATTTAACTTTTCAATAGTTTATTCCACGTAACCAGGATGACAGGCGCGTTTCGGCACGGTCGCCTTACAGGGCTTAATTAGTGGTGGTAAAGCAGGCTTGGCAATTTATGTCTTTTGTAATGATTTTGGAGTAGACACACATATGATGAATATGTATTTACAATGATGTGTGCATTCCTTTGATAATTAAGTCATATGAAATTGGAGTAACAATATATGTTTCAGTTATAGATTATCACCATGTTAAGGAAAAGAGAATTAGACTCTCTAAGATGGCCGCCACGTTATCCTGGTAATCAACAGAACCTTTAATTTTTGACCCTTTCACTGTCACGGACTTCCGGTCAGTTTGTGTCACAAAACTTTATTTAAAACATGAATAGAATGTTATGAATTGTTGACACTGAGGAAGGCGACCGTGCCGAAACGCGTCTGTCATCCTGGTTACGTGGAATAAACTATTGAAAAGTTAAATCGCTCCAGAGTGCGCTCGTCTTTTTAAAGCAGGTCCCAGGACGGGAGAATTGCGGTCGATAAATATATATATATATATTTTATTGTTCAGTATTCAGTAGTGTGTGTAAGTGTAATAAAAGTACAAAGGGTAGTCCAAAAGAACTTTGGATCACTTGGGACTAAGGTACCTAGCAATGTAAGCTAGTTGGTAACGGAATGCTCCAAGGCAGCCAGCACTGGCTCTCTGTACAGATTTGTTAAAAAGGTAGGAGAGGCTCTGTGGACATTGTACATGGTACATGAAACACACAAAAAAGGTAATGGGAGGAATGCTTGCAATTTGTCTAACCACTGGCGATCGCTCGGGTAGCATCCCAACCCATCGTTCTTTTGCTCATTTGTTTTGTTGCATTTTCACCCTAAGTGGGAAGGGTATGCCCAGACCTAGGTTCCGTGCTTGTTATGCCACCGGTTTCAAGCTAGCCTGGCTGATGAGGGGTGATGCCCCAAAACCGGTCCCAGGATGCTTGTTTTCTGGTCCAGGGAGGACCTGGTCTGGCAGTTAGGGCTGGACTGTTCCCATGGGGAACAGGGTCAAGGCTGATTTGCATATGACTGGGTCCAAACTGGAATGGTGTCGCAAGCAAAATAATGAAGGCTTAAACCCAGATATGTGACTGGCGGTGAATGTTTGACAATGTTCAACAGTCCATCCATCATCTTTTTGTGTTGACATTGTACATGGTGCCAGGATTTACAAGAGGATGCTGGAGTTTGGTTCCACAAATGGAAGAGGCAACTCAAGTGCCTCCACTGCCTTCCGCACCACTGACGTGAATATACAAACTTTCTCAAGAAGAGGGTCCAAAGGCTACATGATATTAACTTTAGGGGACGAATCTAGGCCACTGGCAGAGTAGAACCCAACATAAATGTGATAAGAAAGTAGGTGATCATCAGTATTCCTATATATGCACCTACATTTCAGATTGGACATTTCCAGTATATTGGAATCCAAACAGATGAGTTGTGCTGTGCATGCAAATAAGCAAAACTGAGCAAAGGGTATGCAAGAGGCTGGTCCTCAGAGGTGGCCTTTACATTCTCTCTAGCTATCTAAATGTCTTTTGCATTCTAGAGCTTAGGTGGGTCCAAAACCTGCACTGAAGGCTACATTGGAATCATTGTTAAAGCCAATCAAGCCAGTGCTTTGACCAGAAGGTTTTGTGGGAAGTAGCGACAAGGCCTGTGGAAGAAAGGAGGAGTTGGGAGGCAGGAGGTCCGAGGTACCAGAATCGCTAAGCTCGAAGGATCTGGAATACTCTTGGAAGCAAAAAGGACCTAAAAGGGACGAGGAACAGTGCTGAAGATATCCAACATGGCTTGCTGAAAGGCAAATGAAATAAGAGAATGGTTAGTAGATGGAGCCAGAAATTGTAGTTTACGCCACTGACTCTCTGAATGGTCGTGGGAGCTGGGCAATCACCTTACTGTGGTGTTTATGTTTTTGCAGGACGACCCTTTGGAGGACCGCTCTATGTGGTGATACTTATCAGAGGGAGCGAAATAGTGACCTTATGGGGTGTCCTTCCATGCCCAATGCCAATAACAGAGTGACTTCCTGCTCCCTGATGACTTTCAGGTGCATGTAGGTATAGGATTCCCAATTTGAGGGTGGTGGTCAGCCCCCAGACAGCATGTGCAGATGTTGTGTGGATCTGACAGACGTCATTCGAAGGTGCTGACAGAACTTGAAATGTGTTCAATTTGCTGTTGAAATGTTTGAGGAACTTCCTAAACACTGAAAAAGAGCTCCAGACCTACATAGTAAGACATGTAAAGTAGGAACTTATAGGTCTGTGTTATCGCTCCCTAGACTGTTGTTGGGTGGTGCTACCTGGTGAGTCTGGAGGAAATGTTTTTGAATCCAGTTTGGCACATGAGAAGTTGATTAATCTGTGGCAATATGTATCAATCAGAAGGCTTTAGTTTGGGTAGCTCTTCCATTCTTCACAGGTTGGGAATCTCAGTTTTGGAAGAGTTACACGTTAGGTAATTATTAAAGATTCTTTTTGTCCAGATCTCAGAGGCCACTTCTGTTTCAGTTATATGATCCATGTGTCTTCGATGCAGAAGGTTTGATTTGAAGACTTACTGAGGTCAAGTAAGACTGCAAGCTTTAGTTTGAAGAGGAGTGTTGAAGGAACTGAGCCATGGTGCACTCCGGAGTCGAAGGTGAAAAAGTAATGAACAGAGAAATCAAGACCATGCTATAACTGCCATATAGGTAGAAAGAGATCTAAACAAGGCTGCTTCACCAGGTGCCAAGTTCTTATTGCCCCTATAGTAATGGTCTGGTTGCATACTGGTCAAAGCTGTTGGACTGATCTATCAGTAGCAGAGCAGTAACTCCATTTATGATTATCACTGTTTTCAGGTCAAGCCAGACTAATATCAGCGCTGATTAAGTGTCTCTACCTAGACAGAAGCCTGATGGTGCTGAATACTTTGTTTAGTTCTGTGAATCTAACTTGCATCTGCAAGGTAATTTTATGTTTTTGCTTGATTAGCTGTCCAATGAAGATATCTTTAGGTTGTAGGGGAAGGTGTCTAGATTTGGTTAGCAAGTTGAGATTCATTCTTGCTGGGGAGGCAGCTGTTGTGCATAGCAGGATGTCTTTCAAGGTTTGTGTTGCATAAGAGTCTGCCGGAGATCCAGCTGGCATGCTTGCCTTGACCAGTCTTTGAACTGGGTGGGACTCAGTTGCTTGAAGGCCCTTAGAGGTGGCTGCTGTCTTTGCCATTTCTCTTGATTGTCTTGGTCTCAATAGGCTGAATGCTGACAATTTGATCCTGAGGGGTTGTTCCAGATTCTTTGTTTTCGTGACAAGTTTGTTTTCAATGGCACTGCAGAAGGCTTAGGAGTGTCGTGTTTTGGTGGGAGTTAGCATTGTGATGCAAAATCAGAGAATTCAGTGTAGTTTATTGAAATTTTGCTATGGAGATCTGCGCATGGAGATTTTGCTACGGAGATCTGTAGTTTATTGAAATTTTGCGACGGAGATGGGACTCTTTGTATTCTAGATGGATGATCTGAATAGCCTGTTGTAGGGTAGGAGGCACGTTTGCACTGGTGTTCTGTATCACTCAATACAGTCTTTAGCTTATTTACTGAGCCTGTTTCTGAGGCTCGGGCATTTGAAAGTCTTCACAGGTTTCACTTTGTTGAAGCTGTCGGGGAGCCAGATGTTAAATTGTTCTATTTCATTTATTTGTTTGGGGGGGGCATGGTGAGAATAAAGTTAAGTGCTGAAAGTTTAGACTTGATACTCCATCTGTGAATAAGTTTGTTGATAATTGCTGCGATACTAATAGTTCTTGGGAGGTGATTCGCAACAAATGGGAAGTTGGTGGCTCCTAATTACGTGGATTCCTGTTATTCTGATTAATCATTGTGAAGCAAAGACTGTGCCAAATGTATGTCCAGTTGATTGTACTGGTAACAAGATAAGGTGGGTTAAGGTTGCAGGCTGGTAAATTCACTGTGAAAGATTGGGTGGTTAAACCAAATGCTCCAGTCTTTAAGGAAGCAGTGACTGCTTTGGTTAACTGTATGCCAAGATGCTATCTAGGAACGAGTATTTAAATGCTTTGTTGTTCAGCATAAGTATGAATATCAACAGGCATGAGCAAAAGGTAGGTGAGACACCTGCTGACAATAAGTAATTCCCATTTTGTCACTTCACAATGTTTAAAGCTTGTGGTTTGTAAGATGACTTCAAGCAACCTTTTCCGGATTTGAATTCTGAGGGGTGGTTATTACCAACAATAAGCACTGTGTCAATAAAGCTTACAGCAACACTACTTCACATTTGAGAGGATTTCTAAAAAATTGGCAGCGAATGATGATACTTACAGTCTTTGGACACAGGCGTTAATCAGTCTGTCAGATCCTACAGATATTTTCTCCATTCCTGCCCCGCATCTACTGGTGTCGTCCATCGATGTACCTCACCAACTGCTGTTCCTTGAGTATCTCTGGCGCACTGGTCAAGTTGGTTGACTTCCAGAGGCAAGGTGTATTAAGATGTCAACTTACTGAGTCAGGAGCACTGTGTTTGGAGAGCTGAACAATCTCCAACATCATCTTCCTATAGTGACAGCAAAGTTGGTTACTCCCAAAGGCAGGGCCTTCCCCGCATTGAATACTTTCTGAGCCGGAGTCTTCTCCACAGTGCATACCAATGGGCAGAGACACAGTGAGCTTTCTTAATACACACCCACGGAAGCTTCAAAATGCCAAGGAAATAAGTAAATAGACTCGGCTATGCATCGAGCTAGTCCACTGTTGTTGGACCCATAACTCACAGGTTTGAATTTGTTTGAATTTGTGCCTTTTTATTTTCCAGCAATAAGTATGTTCTGATTCATCGTATTCTTCTGGACATACATATTTTATTAGTTATGTTCTAGCTATCCATCTATACATAACTATAAGGTACTCTAGTACTATGCTAAACTGAGTAGTGGTATTGAAAGCCTTACTGGTACAGTGCTTAATGGCAATAACCGACGCTCAGAATTTAAATCGGGTCGCATGGGCACCCGTACTTGAGGAATACGAGCACACGCCGCAGGTGCAAGGACTTTAAGCGACCTCACAACAAGTATACAAGACGTTTCCCTTTTTTACCAGAATAAACGCTATACAAATAGGGAAAAATAAAAAGAAGTAAAAAGGAAGAAAAAACAGGAAGGATTTAAAAGATCAAGGGCCTATATCGGAACAACTTTAGAATGTGAAATTATAGGTGGCATCATCAAAAACAATCAGTATGAAAAATGGCATGAATAATGTAACAGCATTAAACTGTTTATAGAACCCAAGGTACATATAGAATGCATACCAACGCACAAAATAGTTATATAAAACAGTTTTAAAGTACACACAAAATCTTTGAATCTTATTGACGGTGCTCTAACTCTACCACCCTAATTGACTCGGGAAACTACTGAGTCAGGTGCTGCATATTCGAACTGTCTCCGTTTCATTCTCCCAGTCACGTTCAGTTTGGGCAACAACGCATCCATATAGCAGAGTATCATTACTTCTATTTTGAGTACCTCTTCACGGAACAAGTAACATACCATACTCATCACAACTGTTGTCTTCACACTCATTGTCACACAACGTTCCTCCCTTGGAGCAGTAATAGTTACACTTAGCTACACGCTTCACATTTCACTCGAAAATCTTGGGTCACGGCACTTCTGAGATTAACTCAACCATTTTTAACAGTTTACCAAATTTGGAATCAATTTTGACAGTAAACCCATGTTTAGGAACTCAAACTTAATCACCTACATTAAAGTATGGCAGCTGCACTCTCTTATTACGGTCATACAGCTTGTTCATTTTGTCCTGTGTACCAGAAACTCTCCATTTAACACTTTCTATGTTTATTATGTCTCTCCTTTTCACACATCTTTTAAGCCACCAGGGACGTAAATCTGAAGCAGGTTCACGTCCTTTAAGTAATCTGAATGGTCTTACTGGTGTGGTGCTGTGCGATGTAGTCTGATAACTCCATAAATAATCTTTCCTGAACATATTTTCGACAATCACTGCTATTGTAATTGCATTGATCATCTTCTTGCATCCTTGAAATACCCCTTGAGTTCCCTCTTAAAACTCTCAACCTAACCATTGCATTGGGATTCATACAGTGTCGTAGTAAAGCTTTCCGCATTACAATTTTTAAGAAATGTTTTCATTTCTTGGAAATGAGTTGAATGCCATTCATTATCAGTTACTAGGTAACTCGTAAAAAACACTTATTTAAAAAACATAATCACTACTTTGGAAGGAACTCTAATTACAGATTTCAACGCTGGACATTTGGAATGATAGTCCACAAGTACCAAAGCAAACCTGAAATCAGCAAGGCGATCAACAAATGGACCAGGTGTCAAATCCTAACTTCTCGCACAGGTGCTTTGGCCAAGGGACAAGACACAAAGGAGCAGGAGAAGTTTTAAAAATGCGCTCACAGCTATTACATTCAGGATATTCCCTGGAGCTGCATGCATGCACCATCAATCTGTTCTGGATTTGAATTCTGAACGATTGACAACATTAATCATTGTGCCAGCATTCCTAATAGAGAGATCAGACGATTGGGCTGTAAGATCAAGCGAAGGTCTGGCAAAACAGGAAGGTCTTCAGGATTTTCCGAACCTAACCTTGTCCTATCATTGTCTAAGGGATGGGTTTAGGTTATACAAGAATTTAGAACTGCAATGCTTAGGGGCTCATACTCCCCCATGCCCAAATTCCCTTCTTGTTAAAGAAATTTGGAGTGAATTTGTCGACTGGTGATTTTATATTTATTTTATTTATTTATTTGCAGAGTTTTATATAGCGCTGGCTAGACCCGGAGGTATCAGAGCGCTTTACATGAGGATTATCGAGTTACAAAATTCCATCAGTTACAGGAGCATGAGTTACTAGAGCATAGACTAAACAAATACACATAGCCAATGGGGTATAGGAGGAAGAGGGGAAAAGAAAAGAAAAAAAAAGGGGAAGGAATGAAGATCGGGTCAGGAAAGACAGGCAAGGGGGAAAGTAATTCAGGGGAACCAAAAAGACAAAGTGAAAGTCAAACAAGCCGGCTGAATCGTCGGATGGCGGGGAGGAAGGAGACACTGCAGAGAGATGAAGGAAAGTCTGCCCAATGTCCGGCTGGGTAGGTGACGGCCGAGGGGGAAATCCACAGCCCATCTCCTCTATAGCTACCTGGGTAGCTCCACCGGGCATCGGTCAAATTGCTAGGTCTCCGCGGTCGGTAGAATGTTCACAAATTCCTCGGAAGTTGCTGAGACTGGTTTCAGATTCAATCGGGGGAGTTGGAAAATCAAAGGACCGCAGACCTTAGAGCCCCAGGTGTGTATCAAGGTTCAAGGAGGGGAACTTCGTCGGAGGGAGGGGGAGGAAGGAGACACAGTGGGGAGACGAGGAGAACAGTGCCCAATGTCCGGCTGAGTTGGTGACGGCCGAGGGGGTGAGCCAGAGCCGATCTCCTCTATAGCTATCTGGGCAGCTCCACTGGGCATCGGCCATATTGCTCAGTCTCCGCGGTCAGGATAATAATCACGGTTACTCTGAAGAATTTCGAGTTTAAACACGGGAGTTGGCGAGATGATAACCGCAGTCAAATCAAACCTCAGGTGTATATAAGGGTCCAAGAAGGGGGTAGCATCCAGGGGAATTAATGCCAAAAAGGCAATCCCTAGCCGGGGAGATTGCCGGCCGGCGCTGATCATCTGTCGGCCATCTTGAAGATATCCTCATATCACTATATGGTGGACTTAAGTATGAGGGGCTTCTAGACCAGCTGCTCTAGAGGTGATGAAGAGAAACTTAATGCCAGCGTTTGCTTAATGGGTCGCAAGTGGAGGCTTTTAAGAACCAGGTTAATATGGTATGATTTTTAGGTGTGACAGTAGCCTCATCTGAAGATTGTTTAGTTGCTTGCCTATATACATGCAATTACACTAAACAAAGATAGGGTACCAGTGATGCATGAGGTCCACTTTATACTGGAAGTTTGGCAACGGAGCTCCTATACTGAGCATACTGAGATGGAATGGTGCACTCCGAGTACCCACAGTAACTGGTACCAGGTTTGGAGGGAAAGCACAAAGAAGATGGTCCGTGAAAAGTAATTTGTCTAGGGTCAGGTCTGTCAAACAGAAGAGATTCCGTCTTTGCAACAATTTAGGCACAGTTTGCCAGCTCTCATCCACTCGTGAACTGCTGAGAGGCATGAGTTGATGTTTGAGCTGTCATCCTTGCATTTACTCAGATACATCATAATTCTGTGGGTTGTCACTAGAACAGAAGTTTGAAATTATCCATTATATCCGCTAGCAAGTGGAAATAACAGTTAAAAAGCCAGGTGCTATAAGGAAGTATATTTGGGTATCTTGCATGTTACGTCTCAAATGGCTGACCTGAAATGACTCACTTATTTTTTTGGTAAGATATAGCTGAAATTATTTCAACATGCAAGGGCAGGCCCCTTAATCCCCAAACTGAGTGCAAGATAGTGGGCCTGATTTTTGTGGTCCCATGTGGCATGCAGTGCCTAACAGGATTAAGGATAAGGATGGCAGCTGGTTGTTGTCTCAGGCCCTTAAGAATTTGTCTAGAAGGGAAGAAGATGGCAATCGGATGCATAGACTCTAGCTCCACTCCAGATGCACGCCTGTAAACTTTGCACAGCAACCCCAGATGTGCATGCCGCTGGCTTGGTCCTAGCATCGAAGCAGAGGGACAGCAGCCACAATCAACTGCTGTCCAATATAGTGGTTAGCCTGGAGTTGACCGAGTGCCCAGATGAAAGGGGAGTCTCGGATTCCCAAAATGGTACCCAACTGCAGCTAAAGGTGAAGTAGAAGGATGAAGAACAAGTTACTTACCTTCGGTAACGATATATCTGTAAGAAACATAGGTTAGTTATAGATTCCTTACCTTAGAATTACCCCCAGGCGTCAGACTGGATCCAGAATTTTTTTTCGTCAGCAGTACCCCTGCGCGTCGGAAGGTGGCGTTGGTCGACTCCGCATTCGTCGTCAGCTTCGTGGTCACCGGGATGACGTCGCGGTAGCTACTTAACGCGCGCTGACGTCAGTTCTGTACACGACTTCCACGCCAGAAGCGCAGAGCCATGCAAGACACTGACCACTGGTGCACAAAACTAGGGGCCTGAAAGAAATCCTTAACCCTAGAAGTCAGTTCACAGAACGGGGAGGATGGGTGGGGCGGTAAGGAATCTATAACTAACCTATGTTTCTTACAGATATATCGTTACAGAAGGTAAGTAACTTGTTCATCTGAAAGAAACAGTTAGTTATAGATTCCTTACCTTAGAATAGATACCCCAGCGACACCAACCCCGGAGGTAGGTCTGCGAACCAAGTTCACACCAGAAAGTCCTGGAGAACAGAACGGCCAAAGAAGCCGTCTCTCCGGACTTAGCTGTCTAGGCAGTAGTGTTTGGTGAACGTGTGCAGCAATGCCCATGTAGCTGCCTGACAGATGCCATTTAAGGGGACTCCTCGTCCCACAGCAGTGATAGCTGCCGTCGACCTGGTGGAATGGGTGCGCAGTCCCACTGGAGGCTCCTTCTTTGCCAAAGAATAGCAGGCTTTGATGCACAGAACGACCCACCTGGAGATGGTCCGTTTGTGCACGGCCCGAACTTTCTTAGTGCCCATGTAACCAACAAAGAGCTGGGCATCCACCCGGAATTGTTTGGTGCGATCCAAGGAAAGCGCACGTTTTGGATCCAGACGGTGGAGCCTCTCTTCTTCTTTCGAAGGATGCGGAGGCCGAAAGAAGGTGGGCAAAGTGATCGTTTGGCCAATGTGGAAAGAAGTAACCACCTTGGGAAGAAAGGAAGGTCTAGTTCTAAGGATGACCTTGTCCGGATGGACAGCCAGAAAGGGAGGCTTGGAAGAAAGAGCTTGTAGCTCACTCACCCTGCGTGCAGAGGTGATGGCCACCAGCAAGGCAGTGCAAAGTCTGAGAGGACAGTTATGTAGCGGCTCAAAGGGAGCGCACATAAGATATATAAGGACCAAGTTCAAGTCCCACTGGGGCATTGCAAAGGGAACAGGAGGAAAAAGATGAGTAATGCCCTTAAGGAATCTATTTACAACAGGGGACTTGAAAAGAGAAGGCTGATCAGGAAGCCAAAGGAAGGCTGAAATGACCGAGAGGTAGCCCTTTAGAGTGCACAGAGCAGAGCCCTGCTGGGCCAAAGAAAGGAGGAACAAAAGAACGTCAGAAAGAGGGGCGGAAAGGTGTTCCACAGCCTTTGCTGTGCACCATGCGACAAATTTGTTCCATCGGCAGGCATATACCGTCTTAGTGGAGGGACGCCTGGCTGCCAAGATAACATCGCAAACTTCGGGAGGCAGGTCAAACAACGTCAACTGCCGCCGCTCAATCTCCACGCAAGGAGGTGGAGGCTGGACAGGTTTGGGTGGAGGACCGTCCCCTGCTGCTGCGACAGAAGATCCTCCCGAAGAGGCAGTCGGGTCGGAGGATTGATGGCCATGTTGAACAGCTCGGGATACCAGACTCTTCGTGTCCAATCCGGAGCCACAAGAATGACTTGGGCCCGGTCGCGCTTGATCTTCTTCAGCACTCTGGGCAGAAGTGGTATAGACCGAAAGGCGTATAGAAGACCGCAACTCCACTCGCGACGAAAAGCGTCGCCTAGCAAGTGCCGCCTTGGAAATTCCAACACGCAGAACTGCTGACATTGCGCGTTCTCTTCGGTGGCGAATAGTTCTAACCAAGGCTCTCCCCATTGCTGAAAGAGACCTTGCACCACCTCCGAGTGAAGACGCCATTCGTGATCCATCATGCGCCTGCGGCTGAGTTCGTCCGCCCTGGCGTTCAGGGAACCTGCCAGGTGTTGAACCACCAGGGATATACCCTGATGTCCCAGCCATGTCCAGAGGCGGAGGGCCTCCTAACATAGGGTCCACGACCCCACCCCGCCCTGTTTGTACCACATGGCGGTACCACATGGCGGTACCACATGGCGGTGGTGTTGTCCGTGAACACCTGCACTAATCTTCCCCGGACAGAGGGAAGGAATGCTTTGAGTGCAAGAAGAATCACTTTAAGCTCCAGAAGGTTGATATGGAGCCCGGACTCCGCCGGAGACCAGAGGCCTCTGATCTCCGCCTCCCCCATGTGGCCGCCCCATCCCAGAAGTGATGCATCGGTCACCACTGGTTGAGGAAGGGAGAGGGATCTGCCGTTGACACAATCCTGGTTCGTTAGCCACCACTGCAACTGGTGTGCAGTGCCCTCCGAGATCTGGAAGCAATCGGACAGGTTCCCCTGATGTTGGGCCCACTGGAACTTCAGGTCCCACTGCAGAGCCCGCATATGCCATCTGGCATGATTCACCAGCAGGATGCAGGAGGCCATCAGACCCAGTAGTCTGAGGGTCATTCTGACCGAAACCCGGGATAGAGGCTGAAAGATCTGAATCATAGCCCGAATATCCCGGACTCGCTGTTTGGGAGGATAGACCCGAAACTGCTTTGTGTCCACAACCGCTCCGATGAAGAGGAGCTTCTGAGTGGGAATCAAATGTGACTTTGGCACGTTGATGGAAAACCCCAGCAAATGCAGGAGGTGGGCCATAGTCTGGAGGTGGGAGACGACAGCCTGGGGCGAGCCCGCCTTCATCAGCCGGTCGTCGAGATAGGGGAAGACTGGAACCCCTGATCTGCGCAGATGAGCTGCGACCACCGCCATCACTTTCGTGAACACCCGAGGTGCGCTGGTAAGGCCAAAGGGGAGCACAGTAAACTGAAAATGCTCGTGGCCTACCGTGAACCGCAGGTAGCGCCAATGGGCCGGCAGGACGGGGATGTGAAAGTAAGCGTCCTGCAAGTCCAACGCTACCATCCAATCTCCAGGGTCGAGGGCAGACAGGACCTGAGCGAGCGTCAACATTTTGAACTTCTCCTTCCGGAGGAAGCGGTTGACGTTCCTGGGATCGAAGTCAGGACGCAGGCCTTTGTCCTTCTTGGGCACCAGAAAGTAGTGGGAATAGCAACCACGACCTACTTCTGGGACAGGAACGCGTTCGATGGCTCCCTTGGCCAAGAGTGCCGAAACTTCCTGTTGGAGAAGGGCCAGATGATCCTCCGACATGCGATGGTACTGAGGTGGCATGGATGGAGGGGCAGTCTCGAAGGGGAGGGAGTAGCCCCTTCGGACTATCTGCAAAACCCACCTGTCCGACGTGATGGTGCGCCAGTGGGGGAGGTGATGGCAAATCCTGCCGCCCACTGGTGTATGGTGGCCCTGAAAGGTCGGACTAGGAGGGTTTGGAGGCTACTGCAGAGGGGGCTGTGGGGGACTGGCCCGCCCGCTGGCCCCCAGAACCACGGCGCTGGTTCCCATGTCCCCGGCCGCGCAGAGGCTGAACAGCTTGCGCCGGCCTGTGCCCCTGGGCGGGACGTGGCGGGGCACCACTTCCGTAGCCACGAAAGGGGCGAAAGGCAGACTGCGCAGGGCGGGTGGTGGAGAGGCCCAAGGACCTGGCTGTAGCTGGAGAGTTCTTAAAGCGCTCTAGCGCGTTGTCTGCCTTGTCGCCGAAAAGGCGACGACCATCAAAGGGCATGTCCATAAGAGTGGATTGGACTTCCCCCGAAAAAACAGACGACCTCAACCAGGCGTAGCGTCGAAGGGCTACTGACGTGGAAATCGTCCTGCCTAGTGAGTCGCGGTATCCAGCCCACAGCGGATGGTAAACTTTGCTGCGTCTCTCCCCTCGGCAACTGCACGGGAGAGCACGGCCCGGGCCTCTTCCGGGCACTGGGGCAGCACCTGTGCTACCGTATCCCACACAGAGTGGGTGTAACGGCCCAACAGACATGCAGTGTTTACCGACCGCAGTCCTAAGCTGGAGGAAGAAAACATTTTCTTCCCAAGGTGGTCCAGCTTTTTGGATTCCCTATTGGGTGGTGCGTTAGGGAATGCGCCTTTGGGGGTGGAGGCTTGGACCACCAAGCTCTCAGAGGTGGGGTGTTGGGAGAGGAAAGTAGGGTCGCCCGGGGCCGGGCGGTGGCGTTGGGCAATCATCCTGTCCACAGGAGCCCCTGTGTTGGGCCTGGACCAGGTGCCCAAAAGGATGTCTGTAAGTGCTTCATTAAACGACAGCAGGGGCTCCGAACAGCTCGCTGCCGGTTGAAGCACCTCTGTCAGGAGGTTAGTCCTGACTGCCACCGTAGGTAGCTCGAGGTGGAGAGCCTCTGCCGCCCTACGCAACACCACTGTGTATGACGCTCCCTCCTCCGTAGCCACGGTAGTACGAGACAACATGCCAAGGTCTGGGGAGGTATCCAGACCACTGGCTTCCCCCAGTTCCCTTTCCGGTCCAGTTCATAACCTAACTGGTCAGTTAAAGTGTCCCCAGACCCCTCCCAGTCCTCCTCACCCTCCTCACCCTCTTCTGGCTGCCAATCTGGTCTCAAAGAGCCAGGGTAGAACAGGGGCACAAAAATACCCATCGGCGTTGAATCCGGCGTCGGTTGACGCCGGTCCGTGTCTACCTTGAGGTGGAGGTCGGGGTCGACGTCGGCTGGGGACACAGTCGACGCCGGCTGCAGATGTGGTGCCCGTGGAATCGGCGCCGGGGGAGGCGTAACAAGGTCGACCGGCGCCGATCCGGATCCAGGCCTGGATCCAAGGGGACCCTGCGGCGCCGAAGCCACCGGCGTCAAAGCCCCAGGGCCCCCAGCCGAATCCGCGGGGCCCGAAGGCGCGCCAGCGGAGTCGGGCTGCCCAAAGATGGCATGCATCGCTTTGTAAAACTGACGAACCTGGGCAGGGGTCGCTCCCAGTCCTGGGAAGGGGGGGAAACCTGGAGCCGACCCTACGGGCTCCGCAAGCGGAGCCGCGGGAGGGGCACCACCTGCATCCCTCGTAGCGTCGGCCGACGGACGGGGAGAAGTCGAAGAGCGACGATGCTTCTTCGACTTCTTCTTGTGCTTCCACTTACCTGACCCAGAGTGCGAAGACTTGGATGAAGAATGGTGTTGGCTCAGCGACTGGTCCCTCGACCTCCTACGCTACCGGGACCTCGAATGGCACGGAGCCGACTGCCGGGCCTCGAGTAGCTTTCGGGACCGCTCCTGCAAAGACTTCGGGCCCTGGTCCGGCAGTCGGAGCACGACTTGGGGTCGTGGTCGCGCTCCAGGCAGTAGAGGCACACGCGGTGCGGATCCGTCACCGACATCAGTCGGTTACAGGAACCGCAAGCCTTGAAGCCGGGCATCCCTCGTGCACCAGGAGTCGAAGACTCAAAAACGAAGTCGACAAAAGTCGAGAAAAAGTCAGTCAAAAAGTGACTGGAGGTACCGCTCTCTCCGGATCTGCGCTTGCTGGCGCGGAAAAAGAAAGCACTGACGTCAGCGCGCGAGAGCGGCGTCTAAGTAGCTACGGCGACGTCATCCCGGAGACCACGACGCCGAACGCGGAGTCGACCTACGCCACCTTCGGACGCGCAGGGGTACTGCTGACGAAAAAACTTTCCGGATCCCGTCTGACGCCTGGGGGTAATTCTAAGGTAAGGAATCTATGACTGTTTCTTTCAGATTAGTGGGGCGCCGACCAATCCCACAAAAAGTGACATGTCAAAGAGAGCAGCAAGGATCAAGACCAAACAGTAGGGGCGATGAGATGACTGCTTAGTGTCTAGAGGGAGGTAGAGGAAGCTTAGATTAGCTTGACAGCAGAGGCGAAAGACTACAAAGTCTACAGCCAGACCGGCAGAAAAGAGAAGCCACAGATGACTTCAAAGCCAAAGTGCAGGACAGAATTCCGTGAATATGTACAGCACAAAAGCAATAAAACACAAAGCGTGGATCTCTCAGAGTAGAATGCGAGATCAGATGGGAACAGTGAGTGATATGAAGGTGCAGCAGAGCGAGGAGAGGTAGTAGGGGTGGTCTGACAGGGACAGCCCACTCCTTGAAAGCTGGAAGTGATCAGCACTTGCTAGGGGGCAGCATAACAAGCCAGCACAGGGAAGTCGGAGTCATGTACCAAAAGGGAGTCAGGACCTATATGAGAGGCCCTGCAATGAATAAAGACATACTGTAATGATCACTCAAATATAGGGCACGGCATGCAGAAACCAGAGAAACAGTATTTGACAAGTAGCGGGGGAGTGGACACCCAAATTCTCATGTGGAGCAACGACTCAGATTGCCGCCAGACTTCAACCTAGAAGGGAAAGGGCTGTATGGCTTGGGCCTGCCACAAGAATGTGGGGAAAGTAAACACTGCAATAACCTAAAGAGGACACCTGGAACCATCAAATACTACTTGCAGCCAGAACCATCACAGTGAAAGGCCAGTTCTGACACAGTTTTATAGCAAGAAGCATGGCCCAAGGTATAAAAGACAGCAGAAAGTAAGAAAGTGAAGGCTGACTATACAGCAAACAGGAGGTCTTGTTGTGCACAGTGATGGAACAGACTAACACCCCACCATAATAGCCATTGGGGGCTTTTAGGTTACAACCAAGTAGCAACTACGAGATAAGGCATGAAAAATCAAAGAATAATACAATAAAGCCATGTAGCAACAAGGCAAAAGAAACAAAAAAATGAACTGCTGGAGGCAGAGGAGCAGGACGCGGGAACTGAGAAGAGGAGGGAATAAGCACGAGCCAAAGGAACAGGTGGCCAGGTCACACGCACTGTTATGGAACATGTTTTTTCACCTCTTCAGAGACTCAATTGCATCCGTCAAAAGTGATCGCCAAACTGGCTAAAGGATATTAGGAATGACATCACAGACTTGAGAAACAGTGTCAACACCCTAAAAGAAAGAATAGATCAAAACCATGTTAGAAATGGAACAGTAGAGAACCTGCATGTTGGCATTTCTTGAATATTTTCGCAGAGGTGCCTGGCTCTGATTGGGATGATCTCAAGACTATTTTATTTTAATTTTATTTATTATCTACTTACATTTCTTATTCTCAATTATGTTAATGTATTATTATTGCTTTCCCAGTGGATAATTGGTTGGGGAGCCAACCATTCGCATCAGGAGCTGGCCCATCCATAACTGCCAAGGTTTCAGATTGCTTATGTGTGACATTTTGTTAATTTCAGTGTAATTATGAGTGACATTCAACGACTATGAGTGACAAGGGAAATATAGAAATTTCAGAAATTAAACCCATTTGAGCAACCAGGCACTCTAAGAAGATCTTGAAACCGCTGCATAGCACAAGAAATGAAAGGGCACTAACCCACATGACACACAAAGTCTGTCCAGCCTCTCCACGTGGGACCTGACTGTAACCAAACTGGAACAGGATGTGAGAGGCCCCAGAATGCGGATCTCAGCTGCCTCAGCCTGCTAATAAATCATGATAATTACTAATCACACAGCCTGACAGACTGCCTTGGTCTGCAGCAGAGCATCAACTGTTTGGATCCAGGCCGCTCTGTCCCACGTGGGACCAGGCCGATTCGAGTCTACCAAACAGGATGTGAGAAGCCCCAAACACGGATTCTCAGCTGCCTATATCATAAATTCAACACTGACAGTCTGAGTCAGCTGAGTGACTGGTGGACGCGAGCCACCGTAGACGACAGCACTGGGCATCGATTCAGGGCAAGTCTCCGAGTGAGGCTCGGTCCAGATTGTGACTAACCACGGCTGAAAACTGTTGAGCAGACAGGTGTGGCAGCACATGTAGAATAATCATGACCGCGCAGCGCTAAAAGCAAATTTTATCCACATTAATAGCAACATGGCTTATAGTAACCTTCACTCCAGGCTTTTACTTGCAGCGGCTGCCAGCGAGCGAGGCGACCAGTGACAATTCCATAAAATGTGCTGCCTGGTAGCTGCAATGAACCAGATCGACTGACTCGCCAGCCCCGCCGGCAACCAATGCCGGGCATGATTGTTTCACTGTTCTGAGAGGGCTCGTTGTGTGCTTTGGGTTCCGGTTGCACTGTGCGAGCTGCGCTGCCATTGCCGCCAGCAGCCAAATATTCCCATCATGAACGCCTGCCATATGCTCGTGCTGCAGGCTGCAGGACAGACCCGCCTATAAGTGTGTGTCTGACAACTCATGTCCTGACCACACTGTCTGGGTACTAGCCATTGGGCTGCTGACTCCTGACGTCAATTGTAACATGACTAATGTGCCATGGCACGTGCTGCCGAGTGAATTTATTATCAGTGTTTATACATTGTAGCAGCAGCTAGAGCTGCGAGCAGCCAGCCAGCCCCCAAACCTGCGGGGAGCAGCATGCATCGTGACTGTACGCAGGGCCGGCTTTAGCACTGGTGGTGCCCTGTGCAACAATGATTTTTGGCGCCCCCCCAATGACCACCTCTGCAATGGATTGCCGCACTACCACCCTTTAACAGTCTCCATAACCACTCTCTCTCAGATGCATTTAATTAGTTTTATAGTGTCACTGATAAAAGTGAAGGATGTCAGAGCACTTTACATTGCACACACATTACATAGACAATCATATATGTGTAAATCAATGTATAGGAAACATTACATAAGACAGAGGACTACAAGGGGTAGGATTTATAGGTCATCCATACTGGTAGGCAGTATCGTTTAGGGGGGCTTGGTCTGGAGAAGCACACCATCATTGGGGGTTCTTTTTAATAATCAGAAATGATTTCCACCCAAATTAACCCTTTGTGAAACATTAGAATAATGAAAGTCCGGGGAAAAAATCAATACGCTCTAATCTATACTTGAAGTTTGCATTTCAGTTCTTTGATGACAGTTAATAGCTCACGGTTTTACATTAGGAATTTAACTTGTAAACTGCAAGTAACAAAAGGAAGTCTCTGACGAAAGCAGTAACCCACTCACCTATTTATGTTATATTCACTTTGTGATTTGCATGGTACACTTTCTTTGCAGCAGGCATATTAACCCTCTGCACTACCTTATGAGGAATCAAAACTTCCACCAGTCAAAACTTCCACTAGACAAAACCATGGTCTCTCTCCAGGAAGAACATTAATCACCGGAGTTAACTTGACATTTTTATTACTGGCTGAAAATTGCTGGAGGCCAGGAACGTGGCAGCGGGTGCTTTAAAAAAACAATATAAACTAGCAAACAGGCGCCCCTACGTGAAGTCTGCACCCGGTGCAGTGGCAGCGGTCGCACCGCACTAGAGCCGGCCCTGACTGCACGCTACTACTCCAGCTCAAATTCAGTCAGTAATGTTGCATGGTAGCGCTCCTGCTGTGACAGCTGAGGAGGTACGATAATGCATGACATTTTGCATTTCAGTGCGATGATGCAGACCCCCACACTGAAATGTGTTAGTCTAATACCTGATGTGTGGTACTTGCAAGGCTCTGGATTGATTTCTTCGGGCCGCTCCTTTTTGCATGACTTGAGGCCTCTCAGGTCTGCCTGGCTTCCGCACTGGCACATCCACTCCTCTCACATGGCGGGTCACTTCTTCCTGACATAGGCCTATCCATGCAGTCAGCATGTCAAAGCTAAGCCCTTCTGCACCCGGTCCACAAATGCTGTTCTTTACATTAAAATTCTTCATGGTACTTTCGGTAAGCCCTTCCCTTTAATAGCCTTGTACTCCAAAGAGTGACTTCTCTCTACAGTCATACAACCTCTTGTCTGACAATTTTACCAAGAAAATCTGATTCATCTAAATATTTTTCAATATATAGGAACCTTCTCTAGACCGCCAGCACTTAAACCACTCAATTTTAATCTCCAACTCTGACAACCCAATTAGACCCATTTTCTCTCCCGAACTCTCTAATTCAGGTCAACATCTACGGTTTGTTTATTAATTGGACATGCCATCGATTCATGATTTAATCACATATTATAAACTATAATAATTTATACATGCTAAAATCAGGATCAAAGAACATGATAATTCTATAGTACTCAATGCCACGCCCAAACGGTTCAAAAGCTGTTTAATCACTCTTCGAGAAATTGAATTTCGGCAGCGGTAATTGGTAAGCCATCCCACTCAGCCCCGCTTGATAATACAGACTCTTTTAATCAAACGGTCAGCTCCATCCTCTAAACCGCTAACCATGCTCATCATTTATCGTCCTCCTGGCAATTAGACACTTTTTATGTAAACAATTAGAGGAAATATTTATAAACTTGTTAACCACTAATGACTAAGCTAATTAGGCCATTTCAATCTACATATAGACAAAATCTGAGAAAACCTATTCACAATTGTCTCTTCTTATACACTGCCTGTGATATCAACCAACATGTAAAAGAGCCTACGAAAAGTGCAGATCATTTATAGGATATTATATTAGCTCTTGAAATCTGCATTCTTTCCATCACTACTGCTCCCATGGCACGCTCTGACCCAGTGCTTATCATATGTGAACTTAACTGCATACCTCCCTTCAAGAGACATGATTTAATTGAACATAGGGCACGTAAAAACAATTAACCCTCTCCCCTTAAGAACTACAATCGCAATTTAAAGAACTTTCCTGCCCAAGGTATTTGAGACTATTGCGCCTAACAGAATCGCCTCATACAACACCACAAGAAGAAGAGGCACAACAGAGGTTACAAGTCACAACAGGCTAGAGGTTGCTAGCCGGGGAGGGGGTCTGGGGGACGTATACTATGGAGTTCAATATTACAGGGGGGGACTGGGTTTGTTCTGTTCCTTTTTTGTCTTTTCTTCTTTGTATTTAAGCTAGCCCAATTGTCGAGGTTCATAGCAATATTCACAGATTGCATTATATTGTGGTTACTGTCTGGTTATCATAAAATCAATAAAGAAATTTAAACATAAGAACTACAATTGCAGATGTATTTTATGTTCTTTTAGCGAGATAGATCCTGACAATATGGATTACAAATCTTACTATAAGCTGCTAACTACTAGCTTAGATAAAAAGGCACCATTATCAAACAAACTTACTCATTCATCAAACAAGAAGGGCCCATGGTTAAACAATGGCATTAAAGAAAAAGAAAAAAAAAGAGCAGATCACGCATGGAAAGCTATAGCTACAATGAGAAGGACAGGCAAAACTTTGTCCCCCTAAGGTCCTCCGATAAAAATGCCATATTTATGTGCTAAATGAGATTTCAACAGAACTGCCAACTTGAAAAACACAGCTAAAGAGATAGTTAAAAACCACCTAGAGCTGTCCAATAACCTATTCACAAGCTCCTGGAAGGAAGCCACAATATCGTTAATTCTGAAGCCTGGAAAATGCCCCAGAAAATGTGATTCATACCGCCCTATTTCCTTGCTAAACAGCGATTACAAGATCTTTACTAAGACCCTGGCGGACAGGTTAAATGGGGTGATGGATGAGCTAATAAATGATGACCAAAAAGGTTTTATTCGGGGAAGATTTTTGAAAGATCTGACTTTTACATTGGTCGGCACAATAGATCTAGCATCCACATATAAACTTCCTTTTGCCTTGGTGGCTTTGGATGCTACCAAGGCCTTTGACCGTGTGAACTGGGTCTACTTAAAAAAAGTTGCTACCTCCCTGAACCTAGGTACAAATTTTTGTAATGCTCTTTCTGGTCTTTATCAAGCCCCAGAAGCCAGGATTTTAGTTAATGGCTGCTTGTCCCAACCTGTAATGATATCCAGAGGAACTAGGCAAGGTTGTCCCGTCGCCTTTGCTTTTCAACCTCTATATAGAGCCATTGGCAAGAAAGATCAGAGAGGATCCTGAAATTATACCCTTTAGTTTCTCTGGCTGGGAAAAGAAACTTGGGCTCTATGCGGATGACATCGTGATTTTAACTACAAATACTGTGATTACTGGGCCTCGTTTGATGGCTCTAACGACAGACTTTGGGAAGGTCTCAGGTTACGAGGTTAACGGCGATAAGTCTGAAATTATGTCTTGGAACATCGAGGGGGAATCTGGAAAGGACGAGATCAGGTATTTGGGTGTGATGATATCTCATGATATTGGCAAAATAGCGAAACTAAATTTCGATAAAGTCCGAAAGGAGATTTTGAAACTTTTGAAAAATTGGTCTCATCTCCAGCTATCTCTTCTCGGAAGAAGTAATTTGATTAAGATGGTAATTCTCACAAAGCTGACTTTTATCTTTGACGCTATCCCCTTACCTTTTGATACGGATTGGATCAAAAAGCTACAAGGAGAAATAGGTTCCTTTATATGGGCGAGTAAAGGTCCAAGAATAGCTTGGAAGAAGTTGCGGAGAAGGGTTGAGAAAGGAGGCTTAGCCTTGCCAGATTTACTCTTTTATTCATGGGCGTTTCTTTTAAAAAATGGGAAGTGTCTCTTTAGCTCTCCAAATCCTTCTATGGCAGGAGGTTTATGGGCCAAAATTGAGAATCTGGAGCCGGGAGGCAATGTGGGCTTTCTTTTCAAATATGCTGACCCAAATTTTTTTTAAAAGGTCAGGCTGAAGATTTTGAGGGGGCTTGCAGAGACTTGGTATAAAGTGAGGAAAAACATGAAAATTCCATACCATAGTTTTTAGCTCCCATTTGGGACAGTCCCGGCTCCCGGAGTGGACAAAAGACATCCTTGCCAAACCCCTGTTAGATGGGGGCTTTACGCACTGGGACCAGATTTTAAGTGATGGTGAGCTTATCTCCTGGGAGATATGTAGTCAGCTTACAAACTTTCACCTATCTAGGTTTAAATATGTGCAAATGCAGGGCTGGATCCACGACCCACTAACGAAGATAGGTGTACCAAACGACCTAGAGTTTAAGCTGACGCAGCAATCCAGTCAAAAGAAGGAGTTAGCGACTATTTATTGGCTACTGGTGGATATGGAGGATGGTGATTTTACGCTTCCTGTGGAACTGTGGGAAAATACTTGCCGGATTCATCGCTGGAAAAATACTGGCAAGTATCTATGGCTATGCTTTTTAAATTGGTTAAGCCTGCATACCTGAGGAGAAATCATCTCTTTTCCATCCATAGAGCGTATTGGTCACCTTTGAAGCTGTCAAAGCTCGGGAGAGGAGGTGAAGTCCCCTGCCCGAAGTGCGGCAATATGAAGGCCGATGACGTCCATATGTTTGTAGAATGTATAGAGTTGCAAACTTTTTGGAATGATGTGAGTAGGGCGCTGTCTCAAATGCTTAAGCTACATGTAAAGGTAAGCGTTCTTATTATTTTCGGTCAGTTGGAGCCTGAAGTAAAACCTACTAAAGCGCAGGCAAGGCTTATCTTTTACATTGCACTGTTGGCGCGCAGGGAAATCTGTAAGTTATGGGTGTCCCCCCTCTCCCCTAGCCTGGAAAATGTGTTGGTCTCGATTAAATACATAGTTACTATGGAAAGGATGAGCTCTAGAGATGTTAACTTTTGGCTTCCCTTGATTGAATGGTGTGACGCTCTAAACGACAATAGTTAGGTTTTTCAGCGGTCCTATGATTATGCCTTACCAGCCTCACCAGGTTTTCGGGCTTAGGTCCTTGTGGCTTTGTCTGCCGGTTGGAAAGGTAGAGGAAGAAAGCAGACATTTGGACAAGAGAGTAGATGGATTTCGATTCCAAGGGCCTTTAGAAACCTCGATCTCCCTCTCTACTCGTACCTACCCGTATTGCTGTAAAGCACAAGAGCACAGGCTTTCAGGTGTCCATCAAGATGTGCATGTGGAAGAACGTCATTGTTTTTTCTTTCCACTAAAAAGGCTTATGAGGATTAAAAAAAAAAAAAAAAAAAAAGAACTGCCAACTTGAAAAACACAGCTAAAGAGATAGTTAAAAACCACCTAGAGCTGTCCAATAACCTATTCACAAGCTTCTGTAATAAACTGGCAACTTTTTTTTAAAATATACAATCACTCACATAAGATGTAATAGGGAAACCGCTTACATTTCAACATCTGACCTAAAAATAACACCCCCAGATTGGGATTCCAAAGCTTATCCTAACTACGATTGGTCAGATTTTGAGATGCCCTTTCAGTATATCGAAGTCAACGCTGGGCCCTATACCACTTTCTGTTCTGGCTAAATATGGCTCTCCCGTATATTTTTTCATCATTAGATCTCTCTCCTCGGGCACTGTACAACCGAATCTGAAAACTGGCACTACCATTCCCAAAATAAATAAATAAATACGATCTAGACAGTGCCAATACAGCTAATTACTACCCAATTACGTTTCTCTTTGCTATTGCAAATAATAATGAGTCTCAGGTAGCATAACAACTAGAAAATAACCAGCTTCTACATGATCCTCAAACTAGATTAACCTTGGGTAGAGGCACTGAAAAAGCTATAGTTGAAGCCTCAGACCATCCTCCAGTGGCAGCCGATATAACAATGTATGCGGCCTGATATATCTTGCTGCTGCATTAGATACAGCTGTCCATGGGATTCTGCTCAATAGACTACTGTCAGCAGACATAAAAGGTACAGTCTTTCAAATGTTTTCTTCCTGTCGAATCATACTCTGAAAGTTAAATTGGGCCCTTACTGTTTAAAAAACAAAAACAAAAAAAAAAACTTTATTTATGCAATTTCACATCAAACTGAGCGGTCATAAACAGAATCCTTCGAGACAATATCCATTGATTTATTACTATTACAAGCATTAGAATCCCGAGCACATTGCGCAGTTAAATATACTTTACGCTATTCATGACTCGGCAACAAATCATGCGTCATATACAGTTAGGGTTGACACAAGCACCAACGTTTACATGCTGTTACTACCATCAGACTCATCAGCCTATTCACTACCTGTCCCCACTGGGTTCAACAATTCCCTCCATAACTCTCTCCAACTTACTAAATCCTCCTCCAACTTTTCATCCCTGCGGCAGGCTTTCATGTGTAGTTCCTCCGCCAGAGACCACTCTCCCACATCTCTCATCCAGCTCATGCGGGCCCTTACTGGTTAGAAGGATTCTCTCTTCAATTAAGTGTTTCTCAAGGCTTCACTCTGTCTCCCTTTCTCTTTAACTTGTACATGCAACCATATCTGTAATATTAGGCTCCCATAAATGCAGCTTACATACATATGCGGCGTCTAAAGCTGAAATGAATCATGCCAGGGGAGTGTGGCAGGTAACCCTACGCACACAAGAGAGCGAGAAATCTCCTCACCCCGCCGACTCCCAAAAATTAATTTGACAAAACGATGCCTTTAAAGGACCAATTTTAAAATTGAATGAATACCATTGCACATTAACATTCTCTTATTGTTTTCATAATGTATTGTGTTCTCACATTTTTATTGATGTATTCAACAAACAGACATGTGGATGTGCCAGCAAATCATGGACATAGACATTAGCATTTATGGGCAAATGCATTTTCAGTTATACAGTTTCCTAGCATGGAGCAGTAATTAGGAAATCACAATGGATTAACATGATGGTGTACAATCTATGCTTACTCATGAGGGGCAGTGGGTGGAAATTGTTCTTCATCAACGTCCATATCAACACCATAGTGTCTTATCCAGGGGGCCCAAATCTTATCAAACTTCTTCAGTCAGCCTCTAGCTGCGTACGTTACTTTTTTGCAGCCCTATATAGGTCCACTATACGTTCCCACTTATGAAGTGAGGGGGGGTTGGGGGCACCCCAGTATCTGGCCACATCTCTTTGGGCACAATCAGCCCAAAACTGCAAAATAATAGTTTGGTTATAGGGATATCTACTTCTGTAGGGATGCCCAGGAGAATGTATTTGGGGTCTGATGGTACTATTACTTCGAGTATCTCAGTAAGTTCTTCAATGACTCTAGACTAGTATGTACTGATGATAGGACATTCCCATAGTGTGTGTATAAACGACTCCATTTCCGCCCCACATCTGAGACAATTAGACGAGGTGGTCCTGCCAAATCTGTGTCGTTTGGCTCCATCTATCATATTAGACCCTATGTAAAAAAAATTAATTGGATTAACCTAATTCTAGATTTAATCGCCACCTCTCTGGGATGCATTGTTGGGTTCCATCTCGTTCCATGATGGAATGAGGGTTACCGGGGCAACGGAATGGGAGTCAGTTGGAAGTGGTTGTTCTCCGAGTCGGAGGTCCGGCTCGTCCTGTCATTCCTGATATTAAATAAAGGATTTTATCTCAACGGAACTACGTCCTTTTAGTGGCGACGAGCTACCGGGACAGGACGAGTCCCCCACGTTGTGATCTGCCTCCTCATCTGGTTCCCGGCTGCCTGTTTCACGTTCGCTGCAGATCGTTTCCAGTTACTGGTTGGATTTCTTTTAGAGGTGCCAACTTCATCGGACTTGCTCGGGTTGTATTGCCTGCATCTGCAGCTGTAAGTACATTTTTAATAAATAGCGCTTCCGAACTCGAGCTCTGTCTCCCTCGCTCGAGCTTCGGCGCGTGTCCTCCGACTCTGCCTACGTCATCCACTCCACGCTGCGCATCTTAGCAACGTGCTTCCTTCTCTGCGCTGACAGCTTTCGTCTCACGCCGCGTCAGTCGTCTCTGTCCGACTGGAGTTTCGGTATCCTAGCGACCGAAGTTTACCTTCAGCTGTTTCCTTGGATCACTGTGTGCCGCATTTCTCTACTGGCATCTGTAATTCAAACGGCATGATGCGTATCACCGTACACTGATACCCACAGTTTCAGCGCTGTCCCATCTATGCATATTGTATTTTCATCGCTATACGCACTGCCTTGAATTCAGTATTCTGTCAATGCAGCCTCATTGCTACAGGAATCTTCAAGCATTTTAAAGTTTTGGTCGGCACATCTTCGCTGATACGCACAGCATCATCACTTCATTCATTGCAACCAGTGTGTATACTGTTATACACTATTTTATATGTGAACCTTTACGTTATTTCATTCTGATACTTGCAGTTTTTGATTCCATTGTATTCTGTTTTTATTGTGTTCATTTTCAAAATGCAAAATTCACTTGTACCTCCGCCTTCCTTTTCTCCAAATCCTACTACTCACGAATCTGACTGGGAACAATGGAAAGAAGCTTTTGAGGCATATTTAGATGCTTTAGATCGTGATACTTTCACACCTAAAAAGAAATTTGCCGTTCTTCGTCATTGTTTGTGAAATGAAGGTCGCAAAATTCTTAAACATATTCCTTCTGATCCTGTTTTGGTTTGTCAAGGTGAAGGAGAAGGAGATTTTGTAGTGGATGAATATGACTCAGCGTTAAAAGCATTAGATTTAAGATTCAAGGCAAGGAAAAACGTCATCATGGAAAGGCACAAATTTTACAGAAGGGTTCAACTTTCTGGTGAGTCTGCCGCCAGTTATGTTGGTGCATTAAGAATTCTAGCAGTTTCTTGTGAATACAAAGACGTTGAAGACGAAATGATTCGTGATCAATTAGTAGAAAAAAACAACAACAAGAAGGTCAAGAAGCTTTATTATCTAAACCTAATTTAACATTAGAGAAGCTGTAGAAATTGCCTCTAGAATTGAAAGCACCATGTCATTTTGAATGAACTCTCTATTTCCGAGAACAAAACCTCGGAAGTTTTGGCTGTTAAATCCAAATATTCCAAGTTTAAAAAAAATGATGCTTCTGGATTGACTAAATCTTCGGATAACATTATTAAAAAAAATACCTTCAGACAATTAGAATGTTACCGTTGTGGTAGTCCATCCCATTTAGGAAATGCTGATTTTTGTCCTGCTAGGTACCGAACTTGTGCCAAATGTATGCGGAAAGGACATTTCTCAAAAGTTTGTAGAGCTTCAAATAGAGTTCAATATAGGAGAAAAGTATTAGAAATAAATCCAAAAAACGTTGTTGAGGAAGATCAAGGTTCAGGCGACAGTGACGAGATACTCTTGATCAAAGACAGTGTTGCAGATGATTCAATTTGCCATGTTTCTTTAAATAATTTTACTAGACCATATTGTATGATCAGTATCAATGGTGTTGATGTAAAAGTCATGGCAGATTCGGGTTCACCTTACACATTATTGAGTGAAAAAGTTTGGCACGATCACTTCAGTGATACTCAATTATCCAATTCTATGTTACGTCCTGTTGGCTACGGTGGAAAAACTATAGATGTAATTGGTGAATTTTCTGCCATTCTCAGGTTTCAATCCAATTCTTCCAATGGGGTAGTTTATATAGCAAAAGATGACTCATGTTTATTGGGTTGGTATGATCAGAAGAATTTGGGTATTTTACTTGACCCCCAACAATCCTGATCAAGTTGTGTTGAGAGACAGTTATTTACCAATATTGCCTGTCTCTAAACTCAACTTATGGGAGTCACAGTTTCCTGAGGTTTTCCGCAGTGGGTTAGGTACCTTGAAGGGTTATACCCATATGATCAAACTTATTGAAGAAGCATCTCCAGTTGCTCACAAGGTAAGAAGGGTTCCTTTAGCCTTGCGTTCTGAGTTAAAGAATGAGTTACAGAAACTTTGTGATCTAGAAGTCATTGAACCTGTTGAAAGTTCTAATTGGGTTGCCCCCATAGTTCTAGCACGCAAACCCAATGGTTCTGTCCGCATGTGTGTGGATTTGCATAATCTTAAACAAATCTGGATTGATCGCCACCCCTTGCCCAATATTACTGAAATGCTTTCCATATTGGAAGGTGGTAACATTTTCAGTTTACTTGATATGACCTCAGCGTACCATCAAATCAATCTTCATCCTGATTGCAGACACCTGACATCCTTTATTACCCCGGAAGGCTTGTTTCAATTTAAGCGCTTGCCTTTTGGGCTAGCTTCAGCCTCCGCGGTTTTTCAACGGGTTGTGGAAGGCATGTTTAAAGGTGTCGAAGGTGTTCTTGCTTTTCAGGATGATGTATTAGTATTTGGCTGTGATCAAATGCAACATGACAACAGGATGCACCATGTGTTGTCCATATTAAAAAGCAAAGGTGTGACTCTCAGTACTGAGAAGTGTAAATTTGGAGTTACTGAAATTGAATATTTAGGGTACAAACTTTCTGAGAAGGGCATTGAACCTAAACTCAGTTTAGTTAAGGCTATTAACGATTTTGATATCCCAAAAAACAAGGATCAACTGAGATCCTTTCTGGGTCTAGTTGAATTTTATTCAAGGTTCATTCCGAAATGTTCGGAGAAATCCTTTCACATGAGGAACCTCCTTAAGAAAAATGTTTCTTTTGACTGGTCTAAGCTATGTAACCAAGAATTTTTGCTTATCAAGAAGGAACTTGTTCATGCCATTCCCCTCAAGCCCTTCAACACCTCCGATGAATCCATCATCATGACTGATGCCAGCCAGTTGGGATTAGGTGCTGTTCTCATGCAACGTAGGGATGGCAAGGATGAAGTTGTAGCCTTCGCTTCAAGGAGTTTAAAGGGTGCTGAAGCATCCTATTCAGTAATTGAACGTGAAGCGTTGGCGTGCTGGTGGGGCATTGTTCATTTTAAAACATATTTGTGGGGCTCTCACTTTACTGTCCGTGTTGATCACAAACCTTTGGTACAGTTGTTTACCACCAAAGGCATGGAACGTGCCACGCCCAGAATTGCAAAATGGCAGTATAGACTTCATGAATATGATTACACTGTGGAGTACATTCCTGGAGCTAAGAATATTTTAGCAGATTGTATGTCTCGTTTGCCTAATTGCAATGAAGTAGATGAAGTTGATTCATCTGATAGTTTTGATTCTATTTTGGTATGTGCTGTGGAATCCTGTTGTAATGGTGCTATCCGGGAGGTCGAATGGCGTGCAGCTTGTGAGACTGATATCCAGATGACAGAAGTGAAAAATGGCATTATGCAGGGTTGGTCAGAGTGGAAATCTGATGGCATAAAGGAAGATGTTTACAAGCATGTTTTTTTTTTTTTTAACAACAAATTTTATTGAGTTTACAACACCCAGTGGGTAAACCCCTGTAGTCAGTATAGAGACACATATCAATATGCATATACAACCGATACCTACGAGGGTTTCACCAAATAATCTGCGAAACATGCAGTCCAACATCCCACCCCTCCCCCCTCCCCCTCCCCCTTCCCCTGCACCACTCTTCCCACCTGAAATGAGAAAGACATACAGGATCATAACGCTGTGTCGAATGCCCCAGCCAATGAGCACCTTAGATTGGGGAATCATTGATGATGAGTCTTGCAATAGGGTCCGGATTCGCTGACTGTGTATGGATAAATAGGTCAATGCCCCGGTATTCTGCCCACTTGGACCATATCCTCCCATGTTTCTGCGGGCAACCCCGTGCCTGAAACACCGCCACTTCCGCCGACATACATGTATCTAGGGCTGTCTTCCAGGCCGCCACCCCGGGGGAGAGGAGACTTCCAATTCTGCGCTATATCACGCTTGGCTAGAGGTGAGACCGAGGAATAGAAGGTGCCTCTTATATCTGTTTCCCCGATGTCCTCCGTGCCATGAAGAAGTATCAATCGAGGATCCTCCGGGAGGTCCCAGCACAACACCCGCCCCAGACAGGACAGCACCCCGACCAAAAGTGTTGTAGTGCCGTGCAACTCCAGACCGTGTGGAGGAAGGACCCGTCGTCAGAATTACAACGAAGGCAGGTTGGGGACTGAATAGCCCCCATCTTCCAAAGGCGAAGGCGGGTATAATATACCCTATGAAGGTACTTAAACTGTATCAACCTGTACCTAGAGGAGACAGCAGCATACCTGGGGCTGGCAAGGGCCTCAGTCCAATCATCGTCCGTGAGGGCCGGTAAATCCACCTCCCAAGCTGCCCTAGTCCGGTGTATGCGCGTCTTGGAGTGCGTTGTCAGGGTCTGATATATTTGACGGATTTTGTGCCCTCCCAGATCCCCCATCAACAGTCTGCCCTCTAGTGGGTGGAATTCGGGTAAGGGCGTTAGGTGCTTTATCAGGGGGACAGGGCATGGCGAAGCTGAAGATACCTGTGGAACTGGGACTTGTGTAGATCAAACTCCTCCTGCAAACTCTGAAAGGATTTAAGCGTGGTCCCTCGCATCACATCACCCAATGTAGAGATTCCAATAGTATCCCATCCCCGGAACCCGGCTAGAGTGGAGACGGGCCGAAGGCGCGTGCCTCGCCAAAGGGGAGTCGCGCCTGTCAGCGTATCCCACCAACCCATGGACCGGGATACTCGTCTCCAGATCTGGACTACGGTACTACAGGCGGGGAGAAGAGCCTCCAAGGACGAATTGCTGTATAAGAGATCTAATAGTGGATGTGCCGCCAGGAAGAGCCGGTCCACCGCATAGGCCGGATCAGTCTGAGGATTGTACCACCATTCATTGATGACTAAGAGCTGGGACGCCCAATAATACGCCCGTACGTCCGCTGCTGCAATGCCACCGCAATAGGTGGATTGGATACAGGTCGCCAGAGCCACCCGGACCGCCCCACCCCCCAGAGGAATCTATTTAGGAGCGCATTGATTTGAAGAAACCACGACGGAGGGATCGGGAGCGGGAAATTTTGCAACCTATAAAGCAAGCGTGGCAGTGATACCATTTTGAATATTGCAGACCGGCCGTATAAGGATAAGGGAAGGTGGGACCATACCGTCGTCTCCTCACGTACTGCCGGAAGCAGGGGGCTATGTTGCGCGACCAAGCCACGACGGGGCATCTAGAGATATGGACGCCGAGGTATCTAAACCCTTCGTCCGCAATGACCAGCTGTGAGGCCCAGGTTTGACTTCCCTGTGCGCCGCATATGGGAAAGAGGATCGACTTGGACGGGTTGGCATGTAGTCCTGTCGTCTCACCGAACACCCGCAAGATCTGGAGCACCCTCGGTCCGGTGACCCAAGGGTCAGAAAAGAAAAATAGCGCGTCATCAGCATATAGTGCTATCCTGTCCGAACACTCGGGCGACCAGACCAGTCCCCGGTAAACCGCATCCCTGCGTACCCACTCAGCCAGTGGCTCTATCGCTAAAGCGAACAGAAGCGGAGAGAGGGGCAACCCTGTCTGGTCCCTCTGCAGATGGGGAAGGAGGGAGAACGGTGGCCAGCCACACGGATCGAGGCCGTAAGATCTGTGTACAGCAATTTAACATACGCGCGGAACCGGGGCCCCAGGTTGACAGCTTCCAAAAGTTTAAAAGGTAGGTCCAGCTCAAGGAGTCGAACGCCTTGTCGATGTCAGCTAGCAGGACCGCCGCAGAGGCGTCCCAGACGGTGGGCCTCGGCAACAGCGTTGTGCGCTCGCCGTATGTTATGCCTAGTGGAGCGTTGGGGCATAAAGCCTGACTGGTCCGGGTGGACGAGGTCCAGAATACAGGTGCGGAGGCGTTCAGCCAACACCTTCCCCAGTAGTTTCGGCTCGAAGTTTAATAGGGATATGGGACGGTATGAGCCCGGGGCCTCCGGAGGGCGGCCCGGTTTGAGAAAACCACAATTTCGGCATGGCGCCAGTCCAGGGGCAAGATCTTCTGCTCCAACGCCTGGTGCAGCGCGCCAAGAAGGTGGGGACCAACGGTCCCCATTTGGGAGCGCAAAAAGTCGCAGGGAACCCGTTGGGGCCTGGTGCACGGCCTGGGTGGGTATTGGTGAGGGCTGCCTGCAGCTCCTCCACCGAGATAGGCTCGTCAAGAACCGCTCGCTGCACATCAGAGAGGCGTTTTGGAGGGATATCTACAAGGAAGGCATCAATAAGCGGTGCAGCGAGTTCCTCACGCTCACAGTACAGGGCCGTATAAAAATCGGCAAAGGCCTGCACCACCGCCCCGGGGTGGCGCACATGTCACCGGCAGGGGACCTCAATAGAGGGACTTGCGTCGGGAGGCCCTCGCCTGACATAGTCGGTGGAGCATCTGGCTAGACTTATCGCCCCAGTGATATATCCGGTGCTGGGTCGCCAGCCAGGCATCCCTTGCATTGTCCGTGAGCAGCTGGTGCAGCTGCTGTTGGACATGGAGCAGGTTACGGCGGGCACCGGCGTCGGAGCTTTCCACTAACGAGGCCTGGAGAGCGAGCTGTCTATCTTCTAGATCTTGGATCTGTGCCAGGCGGCGCCGCTTTTCCCCAGTGCGATAGCTAATATCCGCCCCGAATTGTCGGCTTAAAGGCCTCCCACAATATTATCAGGGATTGAGTGGACCCGGTGTTGAAAGCAAAATAATCTGCCGTGGCTCGATGGAGCATCTCCCGATACCCGGGATCTCTAAGCAACCAGGGAGACATGCGCCAGTGATAGGGGGGGACGACTGGTCTGCAGACGGAGTTTGAGCTGAATGGGTGAGTGATCAGACAGGCTACGTGGGAAGATAGAGGTATGTGACACCCGATGCAGGTAGCTGCCTGGGAGGAACATGTAATCCAGACGTGAGAGGGTGGGGTGGACGGATGATGCGTATGTAAATCCATTTTCAGAAGGATGATAAGCCCGCCATGTGTCCACCCAACCCAATGTATGGGCCAAGATGTTGAGTTTAGACCTAGGAGGAGGGGTGGTCGGCGGTCGTGCCCGCCACCTATCCGGGGAGCCATTACGTCGTTCCAGTCCCCACCCAGGATAGTCAGGCCGTCGGGAATTCCCCCAGAGTTGCGTCAGTCTGTCAATGAACGTCCGACCTAGAGGAGGTGGTGCGTATATGCTCCCAATTGTAATCTGTTCCCCAGCCAGGGTGCCGGAAACGGCCGTAAAGCGGCCACCCGGGTCGAACCAATGCTGTGTAACTTGAAATGGGACCCTGCGGTGAATAAGGATGGCCGTACCTCGTGCCCCCTTGAGAAGCCAGAATGGTACACCATGGCATAGCCATAGCGAGACAGACACGGGGCCTTGTTGCCTAGCATGTGAGTTTCTTGCAGCAGCAAGACATCTGCTGAGTAGCGTTTTGCCAGGTGTAGTACAGCCCCTCTTTTAATCTTATTCAACAGGCCCCGTACATTCCAAGACACGATATTGAGATCTCCTAGCGGAGTGCCATTAGCTGTATGTGTTATGTGCTATCGGTAAGGTGTAGAGCAGCGGACATTGTGGACATATGGGACATCGTGGTGCGTATATCTTAAAAAACAACTGTATAACTAACAACGAATCGCCCTCCCAACCCCTCCCCCCGCCCCCAACCCCTATACTTCCTGGAACACGGAGTACCTGTCGCGGCGGAATCTCGTCCTGGCCCCCAAACGTGGAGGCCCGGCGGACTCCTCCAAGGATCCCCCACCCAACATTACCCATAAAAACTCAAAACAGGGAAGGCGTGGAGAACCCACTCCCTCCAGGGAAAGAGCAAAGTCCCTGGCTCTTAGTGGCAGGATATCCCGGCCAGTAGCAGCAGCCAACGGGCTCCGCCGTCGCATGAGACCGGGAAGAGTCAATACACCAGCGTATGTCCCAGCCTCGGGCTGCCTCAGTCCGCAGGGTCCTTCTTGTTCTGGGAGCGCCAGTTTGAGCGGGATCGATGTCGTCGATGAGTAGCGTCGCCTCCCTGCCGTCCACCCCGATGCGAGCTTTGAGAAGAGTCAGAGTCTAAAGGGGTGGGGAATGCGGCTTCAGGTGGCGGCGCTCATCTGTCCACGCAAATACTTCCTCTGGAGTATCAAAGAAATATGTTTTTGAATCATAAATGACCTTCAGACGGGCCGGGAACATGAGCGCATAGGATAAGTTCAGATCCCGCAGCCG
This sequence comes from Calotriton arnoldi, assembly GCA_963921515.1. Taxonomy (NCBI): domain Eukaryota; kingdom Metazoa; phylum Chordata; class Amphibia; order Caudata; family Salamandridae; genus Calotriton; species Calotriton arnoldi. Next base: position 1,581,346 of record CAWUFW010000115.1, read on the forward strand.
CCGCTGCAGCCGCAACAAAGGATTGGCGTTGCTGCTGAACCGTCCGGGTGTAGTCCGGGAAGGCCATGATGGGATGGGACTCAAAGATCATTTCATCCTTATGCGTCCTGGCAAAGCGAAGAATGGCATCGCGGTCAGCATAATTTAGAAGGCGAGCAATAACCGGGCGTGGGCGCTCCCCGGCGGCGGCTTCTTGGTCAGGGCGCGATGGGCCCTCTCGATCATGAAGCAGGAAGAAATGTCATCTGCGGGTAGCCGCGCCTTGAGCCATTCTGAGAGGAAGCCACCCATCGAGGACCCTCGCAACCTTCTGGAAAACCCACCAGGCGGATGTTGTTGCGGCGGGCCCGCCTCCGCGTCTTCGGCCCTTGCCTCCAGCTCTTTAGATACCATGGCCAGCTTGTCAACCTTCTTCTGGAGGGTGGAGACAGTATCCTCAACCGCGGAGACCCTCGTCTCGGCCTCGGTGATTCAGTCGACCGCCTTCCGGAGGTCCTGACGGAGGAACGACACTTCGGACCCCACCGCACCGATCTGGGCCTCGAGGGCGGTTCGTGACTGATTGATGGCCTCCAGGAGTGTCGCCGTATCTGAGGAGACGCCCTCTGCGGCACCTTTATTCGCTGGGGTGGCCGTGGTGTATTGGTCCATGGTAGGTTGTTTGGGTGCCGCCGCACTGGGTTGCTCTTACCCATGATGGCGTGGAGGGTCCGCTCCAGAGCAGTCAGTGCCGCAGCCAGAGAGAATGATGGAAGGGGGGATCGGTAGAGTTCACCATTCACCCCGGGGCGGATCACCACGACCGCGTCCCCAGCGCAGGCGCCCGATCCCAGGCGGCGCCGACAGGTATCACAGTCAAGAGCCTCCGGGGTCTCCCAGCCACGGGGCCGTCAGGACCGTCCATATGGCCGGGGGGAGGGGCCGGCGGAGCCCCCCGCCAGGGGGTCAGGCGCGTGGGCAGCAGCAGAGTCCAGCCCCACAGGTCCCCCGCCCAGCTCACCGCAACACCCTATGGCACCGGAGTCCTCAGGCAGGGCTGCAGTCAACGGCCGTCCAGGGGCCCGCCAGGCCCCACCGGGCAAAATCCAGGCCCAGGGTAGGCCCCACAAATCCAGAGCCCCTCCTGCAGGGGACCGGAGGTGGCGCAGCCGGCAGAGGGCACCGCGATCGTAGTGCACTCCCTGCTGCCCCTCAGGGCCGGGGCCCGATCAGCAGCTCTCTGGGGGGGCCGCCGGGCAGGATAGTCGCGTCCCCAGCCGCGCCGCCAGTGAATCGCGGCCGCCGCGGCTCAGCCGCAGCCGCCCGCCGATGCGTGCGTGGTCTCCGCCGGTCCGGCAAGCCGCGGCCGCAGCGGCCGAGTGAGCCTCCTGCCGCCACCAAGGTGTCTCGGCGCGATCGCCGCGGGCCCGTGAGCAGCCCGCTCGCACAAGCCCGAGTGTCGGGGACCAGGATAATGGCGGATGCTGTCCCTGGAAGGAGCGAACAGCGGAGCTCTACGGAGACGCGTCCGCCATGTTCGGCTCCTAGGCCACGCCCTACAAGCATGTTTTTGAAGAACTTTCAATCATCAATGGTTTACTTTACCGCTCTAGTCTTCTTGTTGTCCCAGAATCCATGAGGACCAGAGTGCTCATACTAGCCCATGAGGGGCACATCGGTATGCGTGCCACTAAGAGGAGGATCAGGGAACATTTTTGGTGGCCTGGGCTTGATAAGAGTGTTGAACGTTTTGTCAGAGATTGCATTTTTGTGCTGGAAGTGACAAGACTCAAATAACCGTTCCTAGTCCTATTGAGGCTATTGAAGTTCCCAAGAAACCTTAGGGAAAGATTGCCATTGATATCATTGGTCCCATGACAGTCTCTGAAGGATTACAGGAGTATGGTATTGTTGTTGTTGATTTTTACAGTCGATGACCAGAGATCAAGTTTGTTAGGTCTCCCAACACCTTAAGTGTCATTGAATTTTTGGAGTCTATTTTCCTGAGGGAAGGGATTCCAGATGAGATATTATCTGATAATGGTTGTCAGTTTACGTCATCTCAATTTTTTGATTTTGTTACCTTTTTAGGTATTAAGCACACCAGAACTTCCCTATATCATCCTAGGAGTAATGGTCTAGTAGAACGATTTAACAGAGTCATTAAAGATAATGTCCAGCTTGCCAAGGCCAGTGGTTTGAAGTGTAAGGAGGAGTTGCGAAAGTTGTTGTGGGCTGTGCGTACTACTCCTAATGCTGACACTGATATTTCTCCCTTTTCTCTTTTACGTGGAAGATTACCTGCATCTAGATTAATTAGAGATTGGATGGGGTGTTCTTCTCCTTCCGCACAGAAGGTAGAGAATGTGATCAAGAAGAGAATTGTTGCTCAGAATAGGTATGTGACTGCACGGGGTAGAGAATTAAAAGTTGCTGTTGGTGATTTTGTCAGAATCAAGGTACCTAGAATCATTGCCATGAAAGATGCCAAATTTTCTGCTCCTCAAAGAGTTGTGGTCGTTAAAAAAAATGTTGTTAAATTACAAAATGGTAAATGGTGGAATAAAGATAAAATTTCTATCGCTCACGATTCTCACACTGATAATCTTGCAGCTAGTGGTAGTGAAGGTCCTAGTGAGGGTTCTGTCTACACTCGCCTCAGCAGTCCATCTGCCAAGCTTAATCAGTGTGAGAGACGTGTTTCCACCAGAACTAGATTTCCTTCTTCAAGACTTCGTGATTTTATATCTTAATTGTTACTGTATATTTTATTGCTTGTTTTGTTGTTGTCATAGAAGAAGGATGCGTTATGTTATCAACATCACACTATGTTTTTCATTATTATTGTTGATCTTTATTTCTTGTTATTTTATGATTTTACAGTTGCATTCTGTTCACTATGTAAGGGGGAAGATGTGTTGGGTTCCATCTCGTTCCATGATGGAATGAGGGTTACCGGGGCAACGGAATGGGAGTCAGTTGGAAGTGGTTGTTCTCCGAGTCGGAGGTCCGGCTCGTCCTGTCATTCCTGATATTAAATAAAGGACTTTATCTCAACGGAACTACGTCCTTTTATGCATTAAGGCCACGTCCCAGTCTAAATCCTATAGTTCGTCCAATTCTTGTTCCCAACAAGATTTCAGGTTTTTTAATGTGTCGGATCTGTTGTTTGTGATCGTTTTGGACGTCCAGGATACCACTTTCTCACCTATTTCGCCCATGAGCAGTCTCCCCTTCAGAGGCGTGTATTCCGGCAGGTTCTCGACATCTAGGCCCTCAGCTAACCAGGCGTGGCGAAGTTCAAGGTATTTATAATAATGAGTAGTGTGAAGTTGGTATTCTTGCTGTTTTCATAATGTCAACAGTATTTCCCTTAACGTCTACATCCGTTCCCCTTTTTATCTTTTTGCTCATAAGCCGGTTATAATCTTCCTGGCAAGCTACTTAACAGGGACAAGATGAAAACATAAAACGAGGCACAGATCTCACAATCTCAGGTATTAGACAGGAGATCTGTAACTCCAGTTCGAGGTGTCCTATAGAATCAGATTGCAGTGACACCATTTAGGAGTAGACACCTTCCAGGTTGGGACAGCATACATCTACACCAAGCTTATAGGGGCAAGTCGGAAAATTATATTTAGTGATGCAGTATAGACAGTGATGAGCTATGAACCTAGATTATGAAATATTTCTGTAAGTCATTGCATAAAGAAAAGGCAATGTATCTCCAAATCATGATGAAATAATCACTCAATTGTCAGCTTGAAATAGATCGTGGAAGTGCACTTATTTCATCCCCCAAACAAGCTAATTTTCCAAACATCCCCTCAAACAACTGCTTTTCACTGTTAGTAAAAAAAAAAAAGAAGAAAAAAACGAATCCATTATTCCCCACACAAAACAGGCTAATTTCCTCGGTATTAATGTCCACAGGCCAGGCAAATCCACAGCAGTTATTCTACAAAGGACATGGGAAAAGCAGTGCCAAAGACCACTGGTCGGAGCCTGAAAGTGATGTAGGAAGAATTGTGCCACCGATATGGACGAGAATGGCTGACACTGGCCAGGTAGGGCAATCGAAAACAAGAAAAGGTTACTTACCGCTAGAAGCAGTTTTGAAGCTTGAATAATTTTCTGGATTCACATGCTGTGCATGGTTTCACCATCTACTGGTTGGTTCTGAACTGTTAGTCTTTAAAAGTCTTTTCACTCTCTTTTTTTGTTGTGGGTGTCGTCGAGTCATCGACCACTTGGTCTCTTGTCCCCTCCATGAACTACATAATACACACGCCCAGAAACCCTCAATGAAGTTGCCATCTTTAAGTTCTTTTTTCTCCTTTGTATGGATGTCTCTTCTCATAGGTTTTGATTTTTTCTTCTTCTACAAATGCTCCTTATCGGGAGGTGGGGGGTTACGTGAATTTAGAAAATTCTTCAAGCTGCAGAACTACACTTCAGGTAAGTAAACTTTTCGTTCTGCAGTGTGAAACTTTTCTGGATTCATATGCCATGCAATGATTTCATAGCAATGTCCTCTTCTCTCGGAAAGCTGGGATTAAGAGTGTGTATTTGCGAACAAGTGTTTTAAAACTTTGGCCCTTCTGGGCCCTCCTTAGTGGTTTGAATATCCACACAGTGATGTTTTGTGGAGATGTATAAGGAAGACCTTGTGGCTGCCATGCAGTTGTCATTTAAGGATACATTTGCAAGATAAAGCAAGCGTTGTTCCCTTCGTCCTTGCTGAATGGGCCCTCGACCACTCTCCAGTGTTACACCTGCTGTTTTGGGGCAGTCTTGAGTAGTATGGACCACCCATCTTACAATACTCCTCTTTGTAAAGGGAGTGCCTTGCCTTCTTCTTCAAAGGAGATAAAAAATAGGTCCCCCATCCTGAATGGTTTTGCCTTTTCCAAATAATACAAATTTGTCTGCCTTGCATCCAGTGCATGTAGGGCTCTCAGACCTGCGTCTTGGGTTGTTGGAAGAAGGCAGGTAAGTGTATTACTTGGTTAACATGAAAATGTGACACTACCTTTGAGATGAACTGTGGTTTAGTTCTCATCACTACTTTATCCTTGTTTATTTGTAGATATGGTTGCTATGTTGTAAGGGCCTGTAGTTGTTAGGTTATTGAGATTTGCATGTTGCGCTAATCACCCGGGAAGGTATCCTGGCACCCGGGAAGGTATCCTGGCACCCTGAAAGGACAGAACTACGCTGACTGAGAGGAGCCTAACTGAAAAGCCAGGTTTGCAATTTCCTTCTGAAATCAAGGAAGGGCTAGCCCATCTGATGGGGAGGGGAGATCTCAATCCAGGTCTTGGGATTGATGTGGGAGAAGGCACCGGGCGTGGGGCATATGGACGAGGAGTTGTCCAGTCGATCTGAGATGCCTTGTAGGGGCGTGAAAATGGAAGCGGTTGTTGAGGTATGCAGGGCCTAAGTTGTGGAGTGCTTCGTAGGTGACGGAAGGGGGTTTGAAGGTGGTGCGTTCCGCGATGGGAGGACGGTGAAGGTCTCTGAAGTGTGTGCTTGTGAAGGGAGGTTGAGTGTGAGTCTGGCAGCTATGTTTTGAACCACTTAAAGTCTGTTAGTGAGCTTGGAGGCGATGCCTACATAGAGGGTTTTGCTGTAGTCTAGTCTGCTGGTGATGAGTGCTTGGGCAACTATCCAGCGGGTGTCTGGTGAGATCCATCTGAGGTTTCTTCTGAGCATCCGGAGGATCGGGAAGCTGCCACTGTGTTGACTTGGCTGGACATGGAGATTTGGCAGTCGATTATGATACCAAAGTCCATGGTGGCTTTCTTTGAGATGAGTGCGGGTCCTAGGGTGATCTGTCCACCAGGCAAGGATACATAGAGAAGTGTGCTTGCTGAATAGTACCACTTCAGTTTTTAACCGTTTATCTACCTTTCATCCAGTCTGCTATGTCGGACATGCATGTTAGGAAGTTTGATTATGTGGTGGGTGCGCCTTCTTAGAGGAAGAGTACGAGTTTCATGTCATGTGAGTATGAGAGTATGCTGAAACATTATGGCCGTACGACGGATGGAAGACGAGTCATGTAGACATTGAAGAGGGTGGGGCTCAAGGAGGAGCCCTGTGGAACTCCACAGATCAGTTTGGTGGCGTCTCGACTGGAAGGGGGCAAGGCTGACTGTTTGAGACTGTCTGGTGATGAAGGAGTGGATCCATTGTAGGGCGGGCCTCGGATTCCAGCCTTGTGGAGTCTCTAGGTGAGAATAGAGTGGGATACAGTGTTAAAAGCTGGCTAAAGATACAGAAGAATGAGGGCTGCCATGTTGCCCTTGTTGGTGATGAGGTGTATTTGTCCAGGGCTGAGATAAGGGCCGCCTCAGTTCTATGGTTGGCTCTGAATCCCAGTTACGAGGGGCTGAGGAGAAGATTGGTCTCAAGGCAGCAAGTGTTGACCAGTTTTCCCAAGACTCTGGCAGGGTATGATAAAAGAGAGATGAGTATGTAGATAGCCATGGTCATCGGGTCTGCCGAATCTTTCTTGAGAAGGGGTAGAATGGTGGCATGTTTACAGGAAGCAGTGGCGGTTGCTCCGTGGGAGCAGAGGAGATCCGCCCCCCCCCCACACTGCAAGGCAGAAAGCGCCAAAATGAAATGGTATTACCATTTTATTTCTGACGCTTTGCCAGAAAACGTAGCGTGAGGGCAGGGCGGGCCAGTTGGCCACTTAAGTATGCATTGCGCATTTTGGTTTGCTACGACCAAACCGACATGCGCTATTCAAACCTCTCCAACCAGGCTGTCTTGGACAGCTGGGCTGGAGAGCAGGAACAGGTCTACAGTGCCTTTTGAAGCATGGATCCAGCCCACTCCAGCCAATCAAGACGCTTTAGAACAGCGTCTTAATTGGGTAAGAGAGCTGGCTGTGGGCTTCGCGCTCTGAGGACGTGCTGCAGAACAACGAGGTCATGCTGCAGAACGTGGAACGGCAGTGTAAGGCAAGTGATTTTTTTTATGTGTATATTTATGTTAATGTGTATATTATTGTGTATTTGTTATGTGTATTATGTGTATGGGTTATGTGTATATGTTATGTGTATATTTTTTGCGTCCCTACCCAATGTGATTTGCCACCAACCGCCACTGCTAGGAAGGTAGCGGTTGAGAACAAGAGGTTGAGTACTGATGTGAGCACCAAGCAGTTGGAGTCTCGTCCTTTAACAAAGATGTAGTGCGGGCAGGGATTAGAGGGAGCGCTGGATTTGATGCATCGTATAGTGTTGGCTGTTTCCATGGTGGAGATATCACTATTCCTCCTTAATGAAGTGACAGCAACTAAAGAAGGCTGTTTTCAGCATTAGATGTTTGAGTTACGCATTATGCATGGGTTCAAATGGTGACTAAATTGAGGTTCCATGTAGGTGTGGGTGCTGCCCTTGGGGGCGCTGTCCTCTCTGATTCTTCTAGGAAATGTTTATGACTAGAGTGGTGAGGAAGCCTCTACCTATTACTCCCACTGTATATGCCACTATGGCCACTAGGTGTACCTTAAGTGAGACACAGGAGAGAGCTTTTCGTCTAGCAAATGTGTGAGGTACATGAACACGGTGGTATCTTGTGCCCAGCCTCTATCAAGGCCCTACTGTTACACTAGCTTATGGATTTGTTGTATTTGTCATTATAACACTTTCTTGTGGTTGGTCTCCTGGCTCGTATAAGTATCTTCATGGATATTGGAGGTAGGCCTTGATGACCAAATTCTATGTCCTCAGGAACCATGCTGCCAGGCTCAGGGTAGTTGGTTCCGGATGGAATACCTATCCTTCCCATGTTGATAGCAAGTTGTGATGTACTGGAAGCCTCATGACCCAGCCCTGAACCATTTCCACCAGATCTGAGATCCACGTTTGTCTTGCCCACTGAGGGGCTATTAGTATTAGTTTCATGTGTACCTGTCTGCATTTCTGTATCACTCATGGTATCAATGGGAATGGTGGAAAAGCGTAGGCAAAAATCCATAACCATTGTCTGGACAGGGCTTTCCCTAGGGACCGTTGGTGGGGGATTCGGGAGGCAAAGTTTTGGCATTTTGTGTTTTGCTGGTTTGCAAACAAGTCCATATGTGGTGTGCCCAACCTTTGAAATATGTCTTCCACCATAGTTTCCTTTAACTCCCACTCATGTGTGGTGCTTGTCTGTCTGCTTAGTCTGTTTGCTACTCTGTTATGTACCCCCAGTAGTTGGATCACAAATAGCTTTATTCTCTTTTCTAGATTCAACTTATACATACCCCGTGCTACTTTGTCTAGCACTTGGGATTTTGTTCCCCTCGTTTGTTGCAGTAGAACAATGTGGTTATGTTGTCTGTTTGAATGTGAACTAACTTTCCCTCCACGTGTGTCTGAAAGGCTTTCCTGGGCTAAGAACACAGTCTTCCTGAGTTGCAACATATTTATGCTTGTAAGAGTGATCGGAGTTTACTTGCACTTTGTGTGTACTACGTCTTTTGGACTCCATGGGCCTCAACTTTCCTATGTGAGCGCCCCAACCTGTGTAGGATGTGACTGTTGTAATGGTTACTGAGCGAGCTGGTATTTTGAATTGTCTGCCGACTGTAATGTTTGCTTTCCATCACTGCATCTGTTTCTGTACTCTGTGACAACCACTAGATCTTCCAAGCTCCTGGTTAATTGTGACCATTATTGTTGTAGGCACTCCTGAAGTGGTCTCTCGTGCAACCTCGTGTGGGGTGGTTAGGGGATGCAAGATGCCACTATGCCCATCATTTCCCTGCTTTTCTCACTGTCAGACACTGATACTCCTGGTAGAGGCAAGTTTGCTCTGTTATGGCCTACACACTCATGTCAAGTCAAATAAATCTTTATTCGGATTATTACAATCCATAATAGACAATTGTTAAAAAGACACTGCAAAAATACAACTACATTTGTGTTAATGATGAAGAAACATATACACTGCCATAAATGGGATCCATAAGGATGGACACCAACCGTAAACCATTCCTAGAAACACAGAATGTTATTCATGGTGAGGGTACACACTATTGTTCTCAGTATGAAAAAAACTTACAAATAAATGGCACTTTCAAATGTTTAAAGAAATAATGTAGGGGGATATGAATGTGCAAAGATCACAAAACTATCAAGTTACTAAAAACAATAACACAATTCCCATGCAGACATACTTAGTCTTGTTCATATACTATGCTGTCATATAGCGCAAGTGATTTTCTTTTAATGGCACAGGTAATAAAAGGTGATACAGCACAGCAGATGTCAGCAGTCTCGAGATTACACAAGAAATTAAAAGTCTCCTGATAAAATAAACATCTCTCTGCTAAGAACAGCGGTCAAATAAAAAAATTCTAATATCAGAATAAAATTTACAAAAAATAATAAAATGCATTGTAGATTTATTTCCCATCACATGGCCACTTTGGTAAATTGTTAACCCACGCATCTCTTTTCGGTACGCAACAAGTTGGTGCAAAATACCCATCCTAAATCTAGTGAGGTACAACCTCTTCAGTACATCAGTCACCTTTATCAGGTATATTTGGAGACCTTGATATGTGGATCCTTCCGGGTATCGAGATACAGTAGTTTTATCCATCTCTTTTGTTTCTCTCTCTAGATTTTTAATACAAAACAATTCAAATTCTTTTTTACTATACTGAAGAATGGTGGCTGGACATTATATTGATACATTTTCCAATGCTATGGCCTTGGCGCCTGAGTTGGGACGCCCCGCGGCCTTACTCCTGGCAGATATTGACAAGGCATTTGACTCCCTTAGCTGGGAGTACCTTTTCCGACTCCTAGAAGCGACTAATTTCGGTCCACGTTTCCTAGCTTACGTGCGCCTACTATATACCGACCCTATGGCCTCTGTGCGTATAGCTGGCCATCGTTCTCCCTTCTTTCCTGTTGGTCGGTGCACGCGTCAGGGCTGCCCTTTATCCCCTCTCCTCTTTGCCTTGGCGGTGGAGCCCCTGGCGGCGTGGGTTCATGGGGACCCTGTGATCAGAGGCTTTGACTGGCCACGCCCACAGTCGGACCGTATTGCGCTTTATGCGGACGACGTCCTGTTTTTTATGACTGACCCTTGGATTTCGGGTCCACGCATCCTGCAGATCCTCCAGGTCTTTGGCCAGAACTCTCGGCTCCACACTAACCCAGCTAAATCGGTGCTGTTCCCCGTATGTGGCCATCAGGGCAGAGGCACTTGGGCATCCCAGTTAAAGCATGCCACGGAAGGATTTCAATACCCTGGGAGTATATATGTCCCCCTGTCCGCAGATTTCGTGGACTCGCAATATAATTTCACTCCTCGCCAGCCTCAGCGACGATACAGCTGTTTGGTCTTCCCTACCTCTTTCGTTATACGGGCGGTCTGCAATCTTTAAAATGGTCTCTCTCCCCAGGGTTCTCTACGGTCTCCAGAATTACCCGTACTATATACAGCAGGCGTGGTTTGCACAGATTAATGCCCTTCACAATAAATTCTTATGGGGGGGGGAGGGCGATTCGCGTCACACTTCGGACATGTTCGCTATCCACATATTGTGGAGGCATTGCTGCTGCAGATGTATACTCATATTATGTGGCGGCACATTTGTTAATTATCAACGATTGGTGGTATAACTCGCCTACGGACCCGGCGTTCACACTAGAACATATGGCCATGGGAAAGACTCCCCTCCTGCAGTTACTCTACAGTGCACAGAGTCTTGATTCTTTACCACAAGCCAGTCGGACAACGACTAGGCTGTGGCGGTATAAGGTTCGACGAATGGGATGGCACAGGCGGCTAACACAGGCAACGCCCTTATGGCACGGCACCCATCTACGTCAGGTGGTCGCTCTGAAGGTGTTCCGCCAATGGGACCTGATTGGTATTTCCACTTTGGGGGACATTATGCGGGGCACTGTCCTTAAATCGTTTCAGCGCCTACAGGATGAGTTCCATCTACACAAAACACAGTTCTATAGATACCTCCAACTGCGGCATGCCTTGACTCCCTCGCTGGAGAACATACCCGATCTCCCTGAATTTCATCCGCTAGAAGGTCGACTCCTTATGGGGGATCTAGGAGCACACAAAATAAGACAAATATATCAGACGCTGACAACGCACTCGAACACGACCCTGCATAAGACGAGGAGGGCGTGGCAGGATGACATTTCAGACCTGACGGACGATGACTGGACGGAGGCGATAGCTAGTCCCAGTGGTGCTGCGGTAGCTTCCAGATACCTTCTTATACAGTTTAAGTATGTGCACCGTGTGTACTTCACCCGGATGCGCCTTTGGAGGATGGGAGTTGTGGCGTCCCCCCAGTGCTTACGTTGCTCAGGGAGGAAGGGACCTTTTTCCATACGGTGTGGAGCTGCGTGGCTCTACAGCCTTTCTGGTGTAGGGTATTGACCTGCCTTAGAGAGGTGCTATCCTGGGACCTCCCGCACGATCCTCGTTTGGTCCTACTCCATAGTACAGAGGACAAAGGTGGTAACCGATATAAGCAGCACTTACTCTTTCTCGCCCTTACCATCGCCAAACGGGATATTGCTCAATTATGGAAGGGTACCTCTCCGCCGACGATGGGAAAGTGGCAAAGAGAACTAGATAAGTGCATGGGTGCTGAAATGGCGGTTTTTCAGGCGAGGGGTTGCCCCCAAATACATGGGAAAATTTGGTCTCGATGGGCAGCATACCGGGGTATTGATCTTCCTCCTCTCCCATCACAATCCCCGTAATAGTGACCCAATGGGAGGTTCGCAGATTGCTATGTACAATGTGTTATCTTGTCTTTCTGGGTGTATAAAGGTGTTGACATATGCTTGCCAATGTGGGTGGAGTGGGGAAGTCTGCGTACAGTTCCCAGTGTGTTTTCTTTTGTTATGTATACAAATTGTACTCACGGATGATTCCACACCTGGTAATATTTTACTAATTTGTCTATATGTGGATTTTGTCGGGCTTTTGCCCATGTGGTACTTTCAAAACTGAATAAAATATGTTTAAAAAAAAAATTGATACATTCTCGCCCATTTCCTTGAGTAAGCTACTAACATATGTCAGCCATGGAATCTTGTCATAATAACACAGGTCAAAGCAATCATTTATCAGGTCTCTTGTTCCAGCCTTGCTCCAAATGTTATACCACCACACTAGAGCACAAAGGTCTACGGTGTCCTCAAGGGAAGTAATATCCAATTCCTTTTGAACATTATAAGATGATACTGAGCGGGGAACTGCAAGAACTCTGCACAGAAAAGAGTTTTCTTGTTTCTGCATGGTTCAGGACACCATCATGCCCCACAGGACCGCCCCCTATGTGGCCGTTGAAATACACTTACTCTTATACAACTGTAACATCTCATGTATGGGTTTGTTATCAATTTTAGTGGCAAATCTAAACAGTGCCTACACACACTAACAAGGAATGCCTTAGTTTTGACCATGTTTATTAGCACCCCTAGGAAACCTTTTTCTCTTCCGGGGTTTTGTGATGATCTTCTAAGTTGAGGAAGAATCCTAGCTTGTGAAGAGTTCTCATCACAGTGGTTATGTTCTCCTGAGACTGTATGATTACACCTTTAGCAGCCAGTCGTCTAATAGAGATAAACATGTATTCTCTTTCTTCCCAAATGTGCAGCTACTACTGCTAGATACTTTGTGAAAACTCTTGGTGCGGAGCTTATCCCAAAAGGTAATAGCTTGAATTGACAATGCAACTTGTCCAGGAGGAACCTTAGGCATTTTCTGTGTGCTCTGTTCAAAGGTATGTGAAGGTAGGCATCTTTAAGGTATATAGTTGCCATGTAGTCTCCCTTCTGCATCACAGGAGGACTTCTTGCAGTGAGTTCATTTAGAATTTTATGTTTTGATAGATCTGCTGTGTTCCCTAAGATCTAATAGAAGCCTTAGTGTCTCGCCTAGTTTTAGTACCAGAAAATAGGTGGAATAGACTTCTTGCATACTTTCCTTTGATATTACTAGGTCTATTACTGTCTTGGTTAAGAGGTCGTTGACTTCCTGTCGCAACAGCAGCTTTTCTTCCTTGCCAGTTCCCCTTGCTCATGCAGTTCTATAGAGTAACCGTGCTGGATAAGATTTAGTATCATTCTGTTGGAGTTGATTTTCTTTCATTCCTGGTAGAAGCCTTCGATTCTTCCTCCGATATGGTGACTTGACTAACAGGGATAGCGTTGCAAAGTCACTTGCAGGAGGATCCACCCCACTTTTCCTTTTCTACAAAAGGTATGCCTTGAGGGCTAGTCACAATGCCACTGTGGTGTGGTTGATGGACCACCTTATGCTGTAAAGGATGCACGCGTTGTTGAAGGTACATCCCTCATCTTATCGGTGTTCTCATACTTTGGTCCATACCTCCTCTAAAGGGCCACTTGTATTTCAAAGCCCACATTGCCTTCCCTGTCTCATTGTCCTTCTACATGCGCTGTAGAGCTTCATCAACTGTGTTTAGAAAGTGACTATCCCTGGTGAATGGCATATTGAATAATGAGGACTGCACCTCTTGTTGAAAACTTGACACCCTCAACCAGCCATGTCTCCTAAGTGTAGTTGGCGCATACAATTGCCTTGTGGTAGTGTCTGCTGTGCCTGATGCTAATTTGAGGAAAGTTGGCAATAGTCTTGCCCTCTCTGACCACTGTTTTTGGCCTCTTTTTGTATATCTCTGGCAAATGCTGCACAGGTTCTTTGATCTCATTCCATTGTTGATGCGTATATCTGTTTAACAGTGTGTGACAGTTTGCTATGCACCACTTGTCTGCAGCTGACCTCCATCTTTCATCCCACCTAGAAAACCTACTTATTCTACTCATTGGAGGAAGGTCTTGTTGAGGTGGGAGCATCTGAACTCTTACCTGAATGCTGTTGCCACGATTAGCGAGTCTGCTGCCATGTTTCCCTTAATGTAAAGGGGGGTCCATAGTAAAGTATCAGTATTTTTCTCTTTTCTCAGTGTGATTGTTTTGGCAGCTGCAGGATCTTTGAATGCCTCAACCCTGGCCCAGGACACTGTGTAATATGGATAGGTACTGATTTCTCTTCTGTTTAGGTAATAGTGTCTCCAGCAGGAAACATTCTTCAGACTGCTCTTCTTCAAGCTGACCACCATAGGGGTCAGCTGCCCTCTTTATCACAGCATTGTACTCCATAGAATCGTCAGGATGTGATGGCCAAGACTTGTATGAATCTACCTCTAACTCCAGCAATTCTACGCAGAGGTCTTGCCATTCATCTGTGGACTCTCCTACCTGGGAAAGTACGTGCTGGACCAGTCCTTCTTCTCCCTCATACTTTAAGAATTCTTCTTCATCCTATTGTTCATGTGTAGCTGGTGGCCCCAAGTCCGCCACCTCTTTTTCTGTGTCTCTCATGTGGAGTCTTTAGAGGGTTCTTGTATTTCTTAAAGTTGGCTAACTCCAGTTCTCTTCTCAGCAAGGCCTCCATTCCAGCTTCGAGGTGCCATCTTTTTCTCTTGACGTTTAGTGCTTTTTGGTAGACGTCAACCGTTACTGGTCTCTTCTTTCGCGTGGGTGTCAAAACCTTAACAGGAGGTTCTTTCTCCCTCCAACGCTCCCGGTCGCTTTTCAGCATTGAGGCCAGTTCTGAAGGTTGGCCTCCAACAGTATCCTTTTGCTTGGACCGGAGGGGCTCTGCGGACTTCAGCCTGCCTTTGGGTGTTGGTAGGGAATGTATGACGTTACAACGCGGTCTTTACACCGCGATACGTTTACAACGCAGTCATTACAACGCAAGTCGTTACAAAGACTTGCGCTGGAGGGTGCTGGACTTAGGAATAGTATGATTTACTATTCCAACTCCAGCCTACGTAACAGTAGGGAAGGTGTTGGAATAGTAAATCATACTATTCCTTAGTGTATAGCGCCATCCAGCGCAAGGCGTTGTAACGACTTGCGTTGTAATGGCCACGTTGTAAACGTATCGCGGTGTAAAGACCGCGTTGTAATGGATGTCTCCCGTTGGTAGGTTTGGGTGTCTAAACTGTTTTAGAGTGCTCTGAGTCAGAGGGTTTCGGTTTGCTCGGTGTGTGCCCATTCCAAGTTAGCTAGAGTTTGTTTCAGCATCTTCTTAGTTCTATATTTCTGTGCCTCGACAAATTATTCAATGTAGGAACCTTCTCCCTGGGCCTCCTCAGTGCTTTCATGTGTCTCATCGTCGCTTGATAATCCTAAGTCCTTGAGTGATGCCTGCTTGCGCTGGGACAAAGTCATTGCATAGTGTGCCCACCTCTGCCTTTCCATTGTCTTGAGAGTCTGGGGCTGAAATTCAGCACATGCCTCGCACCTCTCTAACATGTGATCTTTTGGGAGACAGATTACAGATGTCATGGCTTTCCATTTGTGCATATTTGTGTTGTAAGTTGGGACAAAACCTAAATGTAGTATGCTCAATACCCATTGGTCATTGTCTGACCAACGGGTTCTACCTGGATCTCGATTGTCCAAGAGACCTTGATGGTTTTTTTTGCCATTTTTCATTCCCATCACATGTTAGAAACTTGGTTGTAAGCCCCTCTACCTTTGGAGTCTTCCTGATTTTTTGCTGTTTTTGAAGAAAAATGTTTCCTCTTGCCTTGGCTGTGCTTTCAGACCCAACGGCAGAAAAACGATCTAAAGATGGCAGGAAAGGGTTTCCAGAGCGTGCGCATGATGACATTCAAAAAGGGACAAGGGGCCAAATTGTGGATTAGCTGATCGAAAAAAGTGATAGATACTACTTAAAGACTAACATTCCTGGACCCAACCACTTGATGGCCGAATAATGCACAGCATGGGAATCCAGAAAAGATTTATACAGCAAAAATGTGCCACTGACTGCGGCTAGGCAGTGACAAATAAGTTACTTACCTTCGGTAACACCTGTTCTGGGACACACTCCATTTAACCACAGATTCCTCACCCTGTGAATTTCCCCGGGAGCCAGACTGGATCTGGAACATTTTCAAAGCAGTTCCCCTGTTTGTCGATAGGTGGTGATGTGTAGCTCTGTGTCGGGTCCATCCAGCCCAGATGTTACATCAGGGGTCACCATATACTCACCACCTCTGCGCACTGATGGCAGTTTCTTTCTGATCTCTGCCCATGCTGTCAGACACCGACCCCTAGAAATCAGATTATATCAGTGTGCAGATCTCTAGATGGGAACTTATTAAAAAGACTGTGAGTCTGTGAGTAATTGGGTTGTTGCTTGAGGGGGATGAAACCTAATCAAGAAACAGCCCCAATCCTTGCCAGGGTGAACCACAAAAGGTCACTAAATTAACCTGTACTTAACTTTCTGGTAGCGTGACACAAAAGCAGTCAGGCTTAACTTAGAGACAATGCATAAAGTATGTATGCAGTACTTACAACAGTAATAAACTGAAAATGCAACACAAGAAAAATCCCACGCTAATTTAGAATAGAGTAAATTTTAATAAATTATTTGACACCAAAACGACAAAAATCCAATCAGTAGAACCAGAGTTATACATTTTTAAAGTCTCAAGTGAAAAATAGTACCTAAAAGATCAACGTTCCAACCAAGGACATATAGTCGCGCAAGACCAGGGCAAAGTTGAAACTTATGGCCGACCACGATGGAGTGCAGGTCGGAGACACAAAGTGGACTGGGCCCGGCCTCCGCTTACTTTTAGATCTACAAAGAACAATTTCTGAGAAGGTAACGTTCAGTGGGGCAAGGAAGCTGGTGGTGTCCGAGAAGGAAGCATCATCGTCGGGGAATCACTGGATTAAGTTGCTGTGAAGATTTCTATGTTCGGACTTAGTCGAAAATCTACAACGGGACGAAGCTGCAGGCTGTAGGCAACGTGGGCCCCAAAAGGCCGGATACCCCTTCTGCGAGGAGCCGCTGAACAGGATTTGGTGATGCAGAGAAGAATGTAGTGGGGCTGCAGAGAAGAATGTAGTGGGGCTACAGTGAAGTCGGGCCAACCGGCAATCCACATTGGGCGGATCAGCAAGCAGGTAGCTCCGAGTCTCCTCTTGGTTCTCGGAGCACTTTTTGGAAGAAATTCTTTTAAGTCCCAAGTTTTGGATTTCGGCTATTGGCCACCTTTAGCTTCACTTTCAAGGGCCCAGTACTGGAGGGGCACCAACTGGAGGGTCAAGACTCACTCAGGCTGGGTCCACGTGCAGGTTCAAGATGGTTGGAGCCTTTTCTGTCCTGAGGCTCTGATTAGGAGACTAGTCAAATAGCCCTTTGAGTCACTCTAGATGTCTGGGGTTCAAGCAGGCTTTAAGCAGCAGGTCAGTCCTCCAAGGGTACAGGTCAGGCTTCAGGCAGCAGGGCAGTAATTTTGGTGCAACAGGGCAGCTCTCTGAAGTACACAGCAGGCCACAGGCAGCAGGACAGTCCTTAAAGTCCTTCCGCAGGTCCAGAAATGAACTAGGAGTGGGTCTGAGGGTCCTATTTTCTATACCTGATGCCAGCTTTGAAGTGGAAGACACGTCTGGAGTATTCCCTCCACAGAAGTGTCTGTAGTTTTCTGCCTCCCTGCCCTGGTCCCAGTCTGTCTGCAGTCACAATAGGCTAGTGTGAAATTCTTTGTATGTGAGCTGAGGCGGTGTCTTTTAAGTGCAAGTAGGGCTATGCACAGCTCTGTCCCCCATCCTGTCAACACTCAGTTCCTCTATTGTGTGACTATCTGGGAGGAATACACAAAGGCCAATGTCAACTACACCTATTCATTTGACCGAGGAAACAGGCTACAGGCTCCAAATGGTTAGAACAAGACAATGCCAACTTTCTAAAAGCCACATTATCAGAATTGTGACTTCAAATCTGACTTTACCATTAGAGAGGATTTTAAATTACAATTCCCTGGACACCAAAATGACATGTCTACCTGCTCCCAAACAAAAGTCATCACTTTTGGGTACCTATGGAAGAGGTAGGTATCAATAGTTGAACTGCATTCAGGCTGCAGTGGCCGATCCTGGGACAATAGTGAAAAACACATTTGTGAGTTTTTCACTCAGGACATGTGAAACTTAAAAGTACATGTCCATCCTTTTAATTACAATGCACTCTGCCCTATGGGAAGTCCACAGCCTGCCTTACGGGTAACGTATATGAAATAGATGGAGAGTTTTAGGCTTGGTAAGGAGATTATTTTCCCAAGACAATTGACAGTTTAAAACTGCAGGCAGGCTGCAATGGCAAGCCTGAGACATGTTTTAAGGGGCTGCTTCAGTGGGTGGCACACTAGGGACTTCTAAGTAAGCCAAATATGCCAATAATGTGTAAGCCAATATTAACATGGTTTAGGGAGTGAGCAGAAGCACTTTTGCGCTGGTTAGCAGTAGTAAAGTGCAGAGCTATAAGGCCAACAAAAATGAAATCAGCAAAGCAGGAGGGGAGAAGGCAAAAGATTTGAAGGGAGATCATCCTAAGGCTGACAGAGTCCATTTCCACAAAAGGGGAGGTGGCTGGGTCAGTGAGGGGTCTGCCTTTAAAGTCTCTATCGGAAAAGGTGTTACCAAAGGTAAATAACTTTTTCTTCTGATAGAGACTTCTAACCACAGATCCTTCTCCTTGTGAATAGATACCAAAGCAGTACCTCCTCAGCTGGTAGGTCTGTGAAATAGCTCAGACAAGGGAATCCTGCAGGACAGAAGGACAAAATGCCCCTCCTCCCAGACCTAGTTTTCAAGGCAGTGGTGCTTTGTGAACGTATGGACCGACGACCTCACAGCCGCATGGCAGATGTCCCAAACTTTAGTTCTGGTGGAATGACCACGCAAGCCTTCTGGGTGCTGTTTCATGGCCAGCCCATAGCAGATCTTAATGCATAAGACAATCAATCTACTAGTTCTTTTTTCTGTACCACTTTCCCTTTCTCTAGTCGTCCAATCATTGGTCTTTGGTACAATTGATGTAAAAAACTCAAGGCCCTCCTAGTGTCAAGACGGTGGAACTGTTACTTCTTCTAAGAAGAATGGGGAGGGGTGTAGAACACCAGTAAGGCCAACAGATTATCCTATGTGAAAGGACAACCTTTGGCAGAAAGGCACCTCTCGTCTGGAGGACCAGTTTGTCTGGGAAGAAAGTGGTGTATGGCTGTCGGACGGACAAGGCCTGACGTTCACTCACTCTATGAGCAGAAGTAATTACAATGAGGAACACTATATTTATTGCAATTAGGCACAGAGAGCACCTGTGCATCGGTCCAAATCGGACACACATCAGGAACGTGAGAACCAAATTAAGGTTCCTACTGCAGCATCACAAAAAGTGGTGGTAGGAATATATGGATCTGCCTCTTCAAGAAATTCAGGGGATTTGGAAAGGGATAGCTGATTGGGTAAATGTAGAAAGGTTAAAAGGGCTGAAAGACAGAACAATAAAACATCAGACCACTTTGCCTGTAAAGGATAGATGTCACTGGAGGAACACCAGACAAGAAACTTCTCCCAGCCTCCTGCATATACAATTTTTGTGGATGGATGCCTGACCTCCAGATTAACATCAAATACTTCAGGAGGAAGATCGAAAGCCAATAGCTGTTGCCGTTGAATCTCCATGCACAGAGGTGTAGATTGTACAGGCTTGGGCAGAAGACCCGGCACTAATGTTGTGACAGGAGGTCCTAGAGGACTTCTGCACATGGCCAGAAGTTCTGGGTACCACACTTTTCTCATCCAGTCCGGAACCACAAGGATGACTTGGGCCTGATCTTTCTTGATCTTTTTCAGCACTCTGGGCAGAGGAGGTAGGGAGGAAAGGTGTACAGGAGTTGCAAGCCCCAGTTTAGCTGAAAGGCATCCCCGAGCTAGAACTGCCATGGGAAGTCCAACTGGCAAAACGTAAACACTATGCAATCTCTTGAGTGGCAAATAGATCAAGCCAGGGTTCTCTCCATTATTGAAAGATGCCCTGTGCCATCTCGAAGTCTAATTGCTATGTGTGATCCAATAGGCAATGTCTGCTTAGTTCGTGCACCCTAGCTTTTAAACATCCTGCCAAGTGCTGTGCGGCCAGGGAGAAGCCTTGAGCATTCAGCCACTTCTAGAGGTGCAAGGGCTCTTGCCACAGGACCCACTACTTTACACCACCCTAGTTGGTGCAATACCACATGGCAGTCATGAGCACCTGTACCCATTCCATCCCCCACCCAACGGACGGTTGGGAGGAATACCTTCTATGCCTGCAGTAAGTGGATGTGGAATCCTGTCTCTACCGGAGACCAAAGTCCTCTGATCTCCATCTCTCGTAGGTGATCTCCCCCACCCAGAAACGATGCATCCGTCAACTGTTGGCTATGGGGCGAATGGGTAGAGGAGTCTGCCGCTGGTGTAATTGCGGTCCAGCAGCCACCCCTACAGCTTGTTTGCAGTCCCGTCCAACACCTGGATGGAATCCGAAAAGGTTCCCTTGGTGCTGATCCAATTGAGACTTAAGATTTCACTGCAGAGCCTGCAAGCACCACCTGCTGTGGTCCAGAAGCAGGATGCAGGAGCAAAGAGGCCAAGAAGCCTCAGACCCACTCTCACAGAGAGTATATACTGGGGAGTGGATCTCACATCCCTGTTGAACCTCCAGTGGCCCGATAAGTAATATAAGTAAGTTTGGTAGTGTCGTTGATATGCCCCCGTACTGGGTGTACCCTCTAACCCAGAGGATAAATGGCAGAAGAAATTCAAGGGGGTGCCAACACTTAGACATCACCTTTTGTTAAGTTGATTATGGTTTCATTATCTGTAATTCCACATGCAAATCAATTGAATTTATGTAAATTAATTAAATACAAGACTAAAGGTCGTGGTTTTAGTACAAATTCTTCTGTATTTGTTTCAATATGCTTCTAGCTTTTTCAGGCTATCAAATCAATTGGGACAAGAGTAAAGCGTTGCCTCTGTCCTGACTCACAATGAGGGTGGCAATCCTGCCGTACCAATTCCAATGGTGCCCGGACCATTTTAAATACCCAGGGAACTACTTAATCAGAAGCCTGGGCAGAATGGCTGTGGTTAACCCTGACCCACTGATGGCCAAAACTGATGTGGATGACTCCAAATGGTCCAAACTGAATTTATCACCATGGAGCAGAGTACGAGTGGTCAAGATGGTTATGGTTCCACGCTTTACCCATGTGCTGGGGATGTTACCAATTGTGATGCAAACGTTGACCCTGAGGGACATCTATCATGGGATTAAACAATTCATCTGGGAACCCATTAAACCTAGGCTGTGAATGTCCAGCTGCTCGCTCACAGACACACTGGAGGGCTGAGTCTTCCAAGCGTGATACACTATTCCGCAGCCCTCCACCAGTTACAAGTGATCTGCCTCTTGCAACATACAAGGATCTGCCTCTGGGTGTCCGCTCTATGCCAGTTGTTGTAAGGCGGCCCAGGTCTCCACTTGATCTATGGTCCATGCCCGATTCGCCTTCCAACCCATAACCTGATGCTCCTTATCACTTCCTATACATGGCAGAACTCCAACACACAGTTTTGTACAGATGCCCACATTCATAAAGGTGCCCGGATGTGGCACAATGCCAGCACTCTGGTGGGGGACTGCCCCATAGCTTGGGAAGAGTGGTGTTCTAAGGGCATAATGACGATCGGCTACCTCCTCTTAATGGGAACACTGAAGTCCTTTCCAGAGCTGAGGTCATTCTGGTCCGCACTTCAAACCATGTTGACTACCGTGCTGGACATACCTGTCCCCCCTTTCTTTGAAACTGGCCTTTCTGCATGATACAGCCTGTCTACCCGCCCTGACTAACCCCGTGAGATGCTTGCTGTTGACGGCCATCAAGGACGTAAAGATATTTGTCTTGCGCTCCCTCCAAAAGTCAACCCATTTGGAATGACTGACCGCAATGAATAAAAACCACAACTTACAAACACCTTATTTATAGGATGCAGGACAGGAACAGAGACATTTGCCCAGGTATGGGCCCTGTTTCTGGACGCACACAAGCTCGATGCTCCACAAGAATACGAGAGGGATTAACCATAACCCCTGGACCTAAGTACTTGACCTGGTAGAGCTCCCCTCCCCCCCGATTCCACACACCAACGGATGGATATACTCAGCCCCCACCCAGGGGACATACCCTGGCACTCTGCTGCACCCCCCTGTTAAAGGTCACGAAGAACACTTACTCTTAATCCCACACCCACAGTTACTGCACCTGCAGTTTTCGCGCATAGGTTCTCTCTTTCTGCACCCCAGTTCTGTTTTTAGGTCGAGCCTAGACAGCGCATGCACTTTCTGAAAGACCTGTTGTTATCTCTTATGTTAGTTTGTGGCACGTCCATGAATTGCCATTGGATGGTACCTGTGGCATTTCAATGGTGTTTGTCCCTCCATTCTCTGTCTGTTCCCGCCCCATGGCAATTTCACAAATTGTTTCTTTTGGTCGCCGCAGCAGACGTCGATCTCAACTCCTCATGCTCCTTCACATCACGATGGCCCCTCCTCCCGCCTGGGAATGTAGCCCATCCTTTCCTAGACCATCCCATCATAATGCTTCCTCATGACACGGCATAAATTAACGGCTTTTGTTTACCCGAGTGTCTCAGCTTCAGCAAGTTCAACTATATACAAATACGGCATTGTTTCATTTCTTTTTATGTTGTGATGTTGTCTAATTTGAATTAGTATTTATTTTGTTATATCAAGGAGGGGAGAGCCGACACCAGGACTCGAACCGCGGTCCCCAATCCTAAAGTCCGCAGCTCTGTATGTTGTGCTACATTCAGCCACATTCAGCACCAACTATAAAGTTTGCTATGTTTACTGGCAGTATGAATGGGCGGAAATGTGGCATGTTGATTCTATAAAACAAGCATTTGCAATGCAATCGGTCTCGCAATTACGCAAGTTTGAGCTATTGGCATTGTAAATGATAATGCCTTTTATTTTTATTTTGTTTTTTAAAACATAAATAAAAGACATTGTCATTTACAAAGCCAATATCTTAAATTCGCGTAAATGCAAGACCTATTGCATTGTAAATGCTTGTTCTGATAAGTCATTACGCCCAGCTAGAGTTGTTTATACCCCGGGAACACTGTTACTGTGGTGTGATTTGTACGCCTGTGTACTGAACCATTGCATACCTCTATAGTGCCTGCTGCCAGCTATTCATTGGTCAAAGCTTCCTTTTAAAGCCAACCTGAAACCGCAAGTAGACCTAGGGGGACTGCAGGAAGGGAATGTGGAAATAGGTACTCTGCAGGTCCAACACCATCATCCATTCTCCTGGATCCAGGGCAGATAGAATTTGCACCTGGGTGAGCATTTTGAACTTGCCCTTCTGGAGGAAGAAGTTCAGAGCGAAAATCTAGGATGGGGGCGAAGGCCTCCATCCTATTTCAGCACCAACAAATAGCAGGAGTAACAGCCAGTTGTGATCTCTGATGCTGCCACCCTTTCTATGGCTCCCTTGGCCAAGAGAACTTCACCGTGGAGTATGGCCAAATCGTCCTCCAGGAGGTGTTGCAGTGTAGGAGCCATATCCGGTGGTTGCGACAAGAATGGTAAGAAATAACTGTTCTCCACGATCTGGACCCATCAGTCAGAAGTAATGCTCCTCCACTCGAGGATGTAAAAGGTGGCCTACCACCTAGCGATCATGCGCCGCAGAGTACAAATGAAAGAGTTTTTGTGGTAGTTGTAGGAGTTGGGGTGGCAGTGTGATTAGGAAGTGCACTGTCCCTCTGGGTCTGGACGTTGGCCGCCAGCTACCCAGCCTCAATCTTGAAAAGGTTGGAAGGCCTGTTGAAACCTGCATGAGAATTGTCATACAGGCTTTGCCAGTCCGAGAGAGCATGCTGTTACTTTGTTATCCTTGAAGTGCTCTAGCGCAGAATCTGCTTATCTCCAAAACTAATGGTGCTATCAAATGGCAGGTCCATCAAGGACTGCTTGAAATCACTGGAAAAGCCAGTGGAGTGGATCCAAGCATGACACCTAAGCACCACGCTAACCCTGACTGTCATACCAAACAGTTGGTCTTGAGCAGGCCAGGCAGGATGGAGTATTTTGCAGCATCTTGGCCATCTTGAATAAGACACAGTAGGGTTTGGATTAACGCCTCTGGGATGGCTGGCAAAATGCCCTCCACCATGTCCCACAGATCGTGCGAGTATCTCCCATAGAAGACAGTTGGATTTGACTGACCTCACAGCAAGGCTACTTGAGGAGAACAATCTTTTTGCAAAGCTCTCCATGTATTTCGATTCTCTATATATGACGTGGTGGTCGGAAACACATTCGGGGCTTAATCGACTTGAAGAGGCCAGCACTATGAGGCTCTTGGGTGAGGGGTGTTGCAGCAGGAAGGCAGGGCCCCCTGGAGGAGGTCTCTGCCGCATTGCAATCTGCCTCTTGACTGGCACGCAAGATACTGGTTTGGACCAGGTGCCCAGCAGTGCGTCTGTCAATGCCCCCAGTGAAAGATTTGTCCCGGGTTTAGCAACTCTGTAAGAACATCAGTATTAACCTCACTCGAGGGGAGAGCCAAATCTAAAACTTCAGCTTCTCTCCTGATCACTTTTGTAAAGGATACTACAAAATTGTTCTGTCAGATTCACTTCACATCCAATTCGTCCCGCCACTCTCACCAGGCCAAGTCACGCCCTCAGCTTGGATGCAACTTTTTGATAGATGTGACTGTTTGTCAAGTGCATCTCTCCTGATGTTGAGTGTATTCCCAACCCTATTTCCACACTGACTCAGAGGTTTGATGGACTCCCCTATGAGAGGCTATTTTCCCTTATAATGCAGGATTTCATTTTGATGTTTACCCGGAGACATGAAAGTATGTAAGTTGTTCTATGACCAAGAAGAATCTGGGAGTCTCTCTCGGATTAAGTTTTGCATTTTATACACACAAGAGTTTACAAATTTTCATTTGTCATGCAGGGTGCTCTATTCCATTGTTCTGATGAAGACCCCATTTTGATGTATAATTCACACTTCTATATGGCGGGTCGAAACGTCCTTGAATGTTAAAATGTACCTACATCTAATCATCACGTTGGGCAAAGAATGTTGTGGATCAGTGGACAGTCCCAACATACAAGACTTTGATAAACTTTGATGTGATCAGGCCTTTTGTAAAACTATTCAGAGTTTTTGCCTTTTACTATTGTTTATGCACTTCTCATAAACTGCACAAGCACTTCTGCACCATACATGGAGCATCTTTAATTCAATTGTGTATTATATCAATACTTCAACATACATCTGTTATAAAGTGCTTTTTTGACTTTTACTCTTTTGTGCGACCCTTTAGTCAGATTTGAGAAGAAAAGGGATTGGATTCTAGCCTTTGTGTTAAAAAAAAGTTGTTTGTAAAGTCAATCAGGCAGAACCATTTTGTAGCATACTGTATGAAGCCCAGGTCAGGGGAACACAGGGTCAACCCATAGTCGGTATCAGCAATGTAGCAAAAGAAGAAGATTCTTCAGTGACTACACCAGGTAAAGGTGAGTAAAGGCTAGTGTCAGGCGAGGTGTCTAAACCACTGGCATCTGCAGGTGCATTAACAGGTTTTTGTCATTATAGAGGTCAGTTTGAGTGTGATCGTCATAAACGTGCAAGCGGTGTGTAAGTGATTCAGGGTCTGAAAGAGGATATGGCCCGATATGGTGCGATGTCAGTGGAAATCGCTCTGGATTTGCCTCCGAGTTCAATAAGACTATCAGCTTCACCTCCGGCGTCAACATCAACGCTTAGGGTTGGGATGTGTGTTGCAGCACTGCTAAAGATGTAGGGAGTGTGGTCGAGTCCAACGTCTGTTTTGACCTTGTGGCAAGGTAAAGTGGCACAGTCAGCGCTGAGAATGGAGCAGTCAGTGGTAGACCAACTGGAGGCCACCTCGGATCCTTAAGGCCCGAAGGTGTGCCAGAGGGATCTGTACGGGTACCGAATATCCTTTCCATGGTCTCACGAAATTCCCAGATTTGCTGCTGCGCCACAGAGGGGCTAGGGAAATTGGGGAGCAAGTGAACCAAGGTCGGAATCAGTTCAGGGGTCAGAGACAGTTTGTGGCCTAGAGGTACCCCAGCGCATTGCACAAGTCCACCTGGTGGGAGTGAAGGGACGAAGTGGAACCATGCTTGGACAGCTTATGCTCCTTAGATTTCTTTGACTTACCTGAAGACCACAACTTCAACAAAAACTGGGCACAAGAGCAGATTCTTGAGTGTATCCATCTCCTTGACTATGACCATTCCGGTCTTTAACTTCTTTCGGTGTTCCTGAACATAGACCTTCATGTCGCGGTTGGCCTTCAGCTTCATATTCGCATATAGATCACAGAACCCCAAGCTGTGCTTGGAGCTTAGACACCAGAGACAGATCTTGTGTGGGTCTGTCACTAACATCTTATTATAGCAATCCTTACACAGTTTGAACTCTGTCATCTTAGGTGGGGACATATTCAGTGTACACTGGAAAATTCTGAAGGAAAAAAATAATTGTCAGAACTTTGACAGAAGCTAGGAGTGAGCTCCGTATCTCCGTCGGAATGCTCAGAAAGAAAGGAACTAACGTGAGTACGCACAGGTGGCAAGTATATGTTGGCCCCGACGTCAAATCCAGGGTGATACGGACCTGATGAGGAGCTGCACAACCCCACTTACCGATGCACTGGAGAGTTGCTATGAACATCTTTCAGATCCGGTCTGGTGAAATGCACATGGTGAGGAATTTGTGGTTAGAACACTATCAGAAACAGAAGATTTTACCACTAACAAGGGCCAGGAGTTTCATGGGGGGGAGGTCTGCTAATGTCGGGGACCTATATTGCTACAAGTGAGATTTTGTTACCTACAGGAGCCAGGTAGTTTTGCTAGTCATCCACCTAACATTTTCTATGAACATGGTCATATGAAATAGTCCATGACTTTAAATGACACACAGATCCAGACAGATAATGACAATATATTTTATTTATGTAGGATGGCTAGATATTCTCTTGATTCTGCAACTTGCACAGATATGAGAATGACTTGGGGGCACTCGGGATACTACAGATTAACGCGGGGGCACCACTTTTTCTGCTTTCCCATCCCTCTCGGTGAGTTGGATTGCCCGTTTTTCAATGTTGTCCAAGCGTGTTAAAAAAGATTGTACCATAGTTTGCAAGAGAGTATTTAGTTTATCATAAAGATTGTCCAGATTATGGGGGGTAAGTCCTGCGACTGGGATTGACAGTTCATTGAGGTTCCCAATGTCGGGCCTTTCTTAGGTCTTTTAGCTTTCGTGGGAGCTAGGTCTCTCAAACCTACTCTTTTCCTTTTGCCGGTCACTTCCTTAGGAGAAGGCACTAAAGAGTCCCTTATATTTTTATGTGTGTTGGATCGATCTAGAGGAGGACCCCCTAGTACGGTGATAGCATCAGGGCTTTGGGGAGTGGGACCTACCAAACCCTCCCAGGCCGCCCCTCCCATTGAAAGTCTTCGTTCAGGTATTTCTATTTCCTTAGAAAGGGCCTTTGATGCATTTACGAGAAAAGAGCCCAAAATAGAATTTTTTTCCCCACCTGGTTCTGGCTGTCCTGTCTTTTTTTTACCCATGGTAAGACTCCGGAAACTTCTGTTGAACCGACAATGTTAGAGGGGGGCCCAGCCCAGTCTTCTCCGGGCTCCGACGGGCCTACACTTGGCCCGGTCTGCCCTTGGCCCAGGTACGCCCACGCCGCGGGTCAGCGTCGCGCTTATGAGTGCATGGAGCGGTCCTGGGGGTTGACGGGAATTGTAGTTGTTCCCCAGCGGTGCAGGCGAAGTGTTGCGGCACGGCTTCTCCCCCTGGCAATGTACAAGTACTAGCGGCTACCTTCAACCATGTGTTAGGTGAGACTGTTCAAATAGCCATGTCAGGAAATGTGTGTTGGAGAAACCAGGTCAAGGAGATGTGGTGGAGTTACAGGACCACACCACATTCGGTAACAGGTGAGACTCCATTTTGTTTGTCATAGGGAAGAGTGCCTTGCACTGTAGCTGTACCAGAATGGATAGTGAGGAGTTGTCGGAAGGAAATTGATGGTGGTAATTTGCTTGGAAAAATGGAGAAATATCAAAGGTGTTATGAACAGAGACATAATGAAAAGCTCAGAATAATGGGCAGAACATTTATGGAAGGGATGCTTGTGAGAGTATGTTTGGGAGACACGGTGAGGAAAGGATGTTCCAAGTTGTCAGAACCTAGGAGGGTGGAGAAGGTGAAGAGCAACTTACTTAAATTGTCAGATGTAAAGTGGTGGAATGCTAGACAGGTGTCGGGCTGTAGTGAGGTGGAAGTGTGTGAGTGGTTAAAATCGGGTAATATTGAGGCAGGAGATGAGGGTCATACTTGCAAAAGGGAACAAAGCAACCGTTTGAGAATGAGACCAAAAAACGTGGAAGATTATATATGTACATAGATTGTCAATATATTGGCCAAATTGTTGTTAAGGAAGGAGGATGTGTTATTCTATTGTTGTATTATGTTCTATGACGATTGCCTTGATAACCTGATGTAGCTCCTGGGCAACGGGATGCTTCCACTACTGGAATCCAGTCTGGGGATTCTGAGGAGCTGGAGCAGTCAGTGGCTAGGGGTCTTGTACGTGGCTGAATAAATACTTGTACTCTGAAATTACTGTGTCCTGGCACCCCAAAAGTTATAGCCTGAAAGTATATTTGTTTATATTTTTCTAAAGACCGAATGGGTACAGTATGAGGCGAAGATCAAGAATTAGATTATCGCTGGGAGATAGAGTAAAAACTGAGAAGGTGGTGGTGGTACTGGTGGTGGTGGTGGTACTGGTGGTGGTGGTGGTACTGGTGGTGGTACTGGTGGTGGTGGTACTGGTGGTGGTGGTACTGGCACTGGTGGTGTTACTGGTGGTGGTGGTATTGGTGGTGGTGGTATTGGTGGTGGTAGTATTGGTGGTGGTACTGGTGGTATTGGTGGTGGTACTGGTCTCGTCTGAACAAAGGTGCGCGGCCGCTATTAAAGTGAAAGCGCAGAATGGGGCGCTTTTACAAATAAAAGCATTTGTTTCTCAAGTCGACAAACAAATGCTTTTTGTTTCATAAAAGCGCCCCATTCTGCGCTTTCACTTTAATAGCGGCCGCGCACCTTTGTTTAGACGAGCCCAGTCTAAAGAAAGTAGCGTGCCACCATTAAAGATAAAGAGCGGAATGGGGCACTTGTTAAAAAAAAAAAAAAAACACGAAGTACTCCATGAATAACTACATAAAGGCCTACAGTGTAATGAAACTGTAGTTGGCCGGTGCTCCTAGCTTCCAAATGGAAGTGATGTGTCTGGAGCACCGGCCAACAAGGAGCCAGTAAACAAAAGCGATGGAGCTATGAACCAATAGCAGGCAGCAGCTGAAATTACACTCTGTAGAGTGTTTACAGGAGGTCTTGCAGACAATGCATGCGCGCTGATGCTCGGCCTAAAAATGTTAAGGTATTATCTATAGACCTTAGCAATCATGCTCCCTTAATGAATTAGCTTCATAGGGGCGATTCCCCTGGTATAGTGAGGACAGTTCCTAAGCCAGTCTTATTACCAGGCAACCCCAAGTCGGGTGCTAGGTGCATTCCAAGATATTCTGAGTGGTATCAACTAGCAGTTAACCTGCCCGTTATCCTAGAAAAGGCGCCCAATGACAGGAAGCCAGTCCAAAGAACTGTGGTGATTATGGCTTAGATTCTCTTTCCCGGTCCTATATGTGCAGATAAAAGTCTATGTTCAGGACTTGTGCATCATTAAAAATGAGCAGAGGTTTAGAAATTTTAGAATTTTATGAATGCTTTTCTTTAAATTTTGAATTTGTATTTGAAAGATTTATTTATTATTGTACTTTTATGCATTTTAATCGATGCAAAATAAAGTTTCTTGACTGACTGACATGGTTGAAGCGCTCAAATAAACCGTTTCCCCTAGGATGCTATACCCGTGTCCTGCATTGTTTGATACCTCAGTTCTTGAGGAAATCACAGAACTCCTCACAGACAAACTGAGGACCACTATCCGTTAACATCTCCACAGGACATCCTTCTCTGCGGAAAATATCTTCGCAAAAAGTAAATGCATTGCTAGTTTACACTTCCTTGACAAACGCCACCTCCGGTCACTTAGAATAGTAATCCATCAAAATCAAAGCATATTTTTCACTCTCTCCTAAACTTTTAAAAATACCACATATGCTTATAGCAAACCTCTCCCACGCACATTCAGGCAACTGCAGAGGACTTATCATTGTTTCCTGTAACACGACTTATCACTACACATACAGACGATGCCATCCCGCACATACCTCTCAATCTGCCTATCAATTCCCAGCCACCAGAAATCCAACCTGGCCTTTTCTTTTCATAGCAGACATCCCTCCATGCCCTTGATGTAACAACTTCAACAATCTTACTCGCAAGCTGATCAGTACTAAAAGATTATCACACCTTCTCACAACTCCGCCAACAGACAACTCCTCCCACACATTCTTGTACACCATTACTTCATCATCCACTTTCCAGCCCTGGGCCAGTGGTAACCTTTCCATCACCTTCACCAGCACAGAATCGGCCAAAATAGCGTCTTTCCACGCAGCTTCGTCAATAGCCTGACACACGTTGACAACATTCGCTAACATTCATTCTTCATCTTTCTTAACGTTCTCACCCTCTACAGGTAATCTGGATAAGCAATCCGCAGTTATATTTCACACATCAAGTACATACTTCACTGAAAACAAACTCCTGTAAATGATACAACCCTTTTGCAATGCGTGGAGCGGCTCTACCGGCTCCTGCCATGGAAAACAAGTCCACCAACAGCCTATGGTCAGTTCGAAGCTCGAAATGTACACCCCACACAAAAATGCGAAAATGCTGCATCCCCCACCAGCAAGCCAGTGCCTCCTTCTGCCCAGTGGAGAAGGTGCTTTCTGCCCCTTTGAGGGTGCGTGACGCAAATGCAACCAACCTTTCCTTCCCTTCGTGCTCCTGCATAAGCACAGCTCCTGGTCCATAACCACTAGCATCAGTCACAACAATAGTTCTATCATTGGGATCAAATGGCCTCAAAGTCACCGCCCCCACTATAGCCTTCTTCACTACCGTAAAAGCCCTCTGACACTCCTCAGTCCATTGGAATTTTGCACTTTTTGTCATTAGTTCCTGCAATTGATATACTCCCTCAGCAAAATGATTCACAAACTTGGCATAATACTCCGCTAGACCCAGAAACAACCTTAGTTGGTCCTTGTCTTGAGGGTGCACAGCTTTCTGTAGAGTTTTAACTAAGCTGAACCTGGGTTTTATCCCATTATGAGTTAACGTGTGCCCCAAATACTCCACCTCTGGCCTTCTGCACTTGCATTTTTGCAGACTAATTGTGAGACCAGCCCTTCCCATTCTACCCAGCACTTTACTCAAGACTTTGTCATGTTGACCTTTGCCCTTTCCCCAGATCAACACATCATCCTGGAATACCAAGATGTTAGACATGTCCTTAAAAACACCCTGAATCACCCTCTGGAACACAGCAGATGAGGAAGCCAGTCCAAAGGACATGCGAATAAACTGATACACTCCCTCGGGTGTAATGAAGGACGTGAGATGTCTGGATTCAGCCTGCAACCGTACCTGGTGGTAAGTACTGCATAGGTCCTGAGTGGTAAAGCATCCCCCCCCCTCCGACATACTCGCCGGCATCTCATTAATGTGGGGCAGAGGATGCCGGTCTATCCAAATACATTCATTTAAATCCCTCAAATCCACACACATGTGGATGTTTCCATTGGGTTTTCTCCCGATCACAATGGAAATTAACCATTCCGAAACTTCTATGGGCTCTATCACACCTTCTTTACACAGTCTCTGTAGTTCCTCTTTTAGCAACCCTCTAAAGGCTAGCAGCACATTGCACACCTTGTGCACCTTGGGTGTAGCACCCTTTTGGAGTACAATACGATGCTCAAATTGTTTCAAACATCCCAACTCATTCCTAAAGAGGTTGGGAAATATTGTGACCCAGTCACCCCCACCATGAGCCGTCAACAACACATGTTGAGGATGGTTGGGGTTAAGAATCATCCCCAAAACTCTTTGTTCTTCCCACCCCAAAAGTGACCTTTATTTCTCAACCACATAATTTTGCCACATGCTTTTCCGCTCTGAAACTCCAAATTTGCTCTAAAATATCCTAACACAGGCAACTTATTGCCACAATAACCCTCTGGTTCAACGTCAGTAGTACTCAATTCATTGATATTTAAACCTTCCCAAAAATGTTTATCTAGGAGAGTGAAAGGCGAACAAGAATCCGCACAAACATGCACATCCCTGTCATTTATGCATATTGTACATTTTGGAGGGTGATAAACATTGCATATATCCACAGAGTGATTCTTTGTTTGAGCATCCACATTACTAACCACCAGTACTTCAACATCATCCTCATCACTGAAACTTGACTCCTCTTCACACTTATTTGCTTCCGGAACCTTCACCACGTTCACAAATTTCTTTGCCGTAGAAAAGTCATCCATTTTACACCCTCGAAAAATGACCCATTTTCTTACATTTCAAACATCTACTTCTGGTAGCAGGACAATGGCTAGCCACTGCAGTGTGCCGAGTGCTACCACACCTAAAACACCCTTTCTTCTTTCCAGTATCTTGTTTGTTTGCATCATTCTCGTCACCGACAGATTGGGTGTTTTTCCTTGTATTCACTTTACACACTTTTTCAGCCTTCAAGTTACTTTTGGACCCAGGGCCACCCAGTTCCTTTATATAACGGGAAGTGTTTTCTATGCGCCTGGCTACTTCTATAGACTTATCTAACAGGGGTCCTTTAGGTCCAATAACTTTTCTTGGATCTTCAAGCTGTTGGTTCTATTTATCAACTGATCTCTAATGATCTTGTCCCCAAGATTCTTAAATTTATAAGTAAGGCTCCCTGTTTTCCGTTTTTACTGGTTTTTACAGATAAATACAGACAGAAAACATTTATTTTCTTGGCTGTATTTATTTTTAAATGTGGATATAAATGGAAATTGGGTTACTTTTTGATTAATTCTAAATACTGTCTGCCATGACTGCCAGGCCAATAGCTGTGTAAATTGATAGGTAAGGGGGCTAAAAAAGAAAGGAATTTTAGTAAAGAGGCCTTAACAGCAGAAGATATGCACAAGGTTGATACTGAAATTTACATATTTTCTTAAAAGTGCATTAATTTATCGTCTGTGGGTGTTTACAGCATTGAAACCTAGTAGGCATTCAAACATGAGTGCATATTTACCGGTTTAATAAATGTGGAAATATACTAATTTCAGCTTCATTTTTCCATAAAACCCAAAATAAATATGAATAAATACAGATAAAATTAGCCAAAAATAAATATGGATAAATACAGACGGAAATGTCAAAAAAATAAATACCATAAAACCGGGAGCCCTATTTATAAGTAACCACTAATCTTCTCAAAGCAGCTACGTACTGCTCAATGTTTTCGCCTTGCACTTGGGCACGGGAAAAAAATGTATGTCTCGCCACCACAATACTTATTTTTTTCACATAATTTTCTTCCAGTGCTCCGAAAGCACACTCAAACGTCATCTTCCTCACTGTCTGACCCGAGGTTTTGGCAAAGTTTTCAGGACCTTTTTACCTTCAACCCCCAAGCTGTGTTGGAGGATTGCCAATTACCTCTTTGCCACATACACATCCCCACCTATAGCCACTAAATACGTCACAAAGGGCTCTTTCCACTCTTCCCACCCCATACACGGTGGGGCTGGCTCTTGTAAAAATGCAGGAGGAGGTGGAATGGATTGTAATACCACAGTGAAATAGATAAGTAATAGTACTAGTAACCTATGGTAATAAACCTTAAAAGAATTCTCAGACACTAGAAATTCCCTTGAAGAAGTAGGACCAGCTGATAGGCAGCGAGCTTGTCACTGAAGAACTGGTTTGGAGGCAAAGCAAAACACAGGAATGCACAGAACCTGGATGTGATGTGCCTGTCACCCAAAGATCCTTTCAGGGAAATGAATTGGTTGACAGGTGGTGTGCCCGTCACTGAAGAATCCTTTACTGGCATGCCGGTTGCTGCGGATTCTCCCTCTAGTTGCTCAGAGACCGGGGTAAGCCTATCTTCCAAATCATTAATAAACCACACACTTTTGATGACGGGGATTGTGCACTTTACTTCTGCAGCGCTGCTGCACAGCGCGTACTCCTCCCCGGTAAGCGCTTCAATCGATCAAAAATGGGGGCACGGACAGCGTGCAGACGTCACGGAGTAGCCATGGCGACGGTTGACAACATGCGCAAGAACCACATCAAAACACATGCAAAATGGTAGCATGCAGGTTGTGTTGGCAACAGTCGGCACACACACTTACAAATATATCACTGCGCGCTCGCCCAGGTTCCAGGTTACACTGGATGCTCAACCAGAAGCCAAAGTTACCACTGTGACGCTATCTGCCGCAAGCGACGGGAAGTTCTTCATGTGTCGTCAGGCTCCAACAAACATGCACAGTGAGTTGTGCAATATTTGAACCACCATGCGCCTGGTATGCTCTCGTGCTCAGCATGCCCCAGGCAGGGAGGCACACGCGCTCGCAGACACACGCGTGGTCACCACCAAGTTC
The DNA here is from genome assembly GCA_963921515.1 of Calotriton arnoldi. Taxonomy (NCBI): domain Eukaryota; kingdom Metazoa; phylum Chordata; class Amphibia; order Caudata; family Salamandridae; genus Calotriton; species Calotriton arnoldi. The sequence goes on from CAWUFW010000115.1 coordinate 1,616,007, forward strand.
AAATGCAAACACTGCTCACCCGGACCAGCTCGTGCCACACCTCCGATGTTCCCTCAAAAGTGGAAGTGGTACACACTCCAAATTTGTCCGCATGGGTAACCGCTCAGCTTCTGACGTATTTCAAGGCCAGGGGTCGTAAATGTAATGGTGGACTGGGCGGGGGCCATAACCTAGGGGCATGCGGCTAGGGGCTACAGCCGACTGCTAGGGGCGACACTACGGGCAGGGCCTAACTGCTGACTGCGCCGGCATAAATGGGACCACCACACTCGGATACTCGTTCACGGCGTCAGCCACTTGCGCTGACGTCGTCCTTTATTTATACCCCCCCGGCCCGCGCCCGGCCCGGGAGTTGCGTGTTGCAACAGTGTAATGCAGTGGCTGGATGGCTCACTACATCCCATCCTAACCCACGGAAAACATGTGAGAACATTATTCAACATTAACCACAACAAATAGCGTTACACACAGTAAAGTTCGCCGTCTGGCGTTCCCAGCACTTTGTGTCTCGCCAGCATCTTCAGCATAGAAAGTCTCTCAATCTCATGCTGGGTTTGGGGTTCCCCCTCAGTCCATAATGTTGACTGCCACGGCCCTCGGTCTCCACTCTTTCCTCCGGGCTTGGTGGCACTCTGGTGCCTGCTGCTCGGTCATCCTGGGTCCCCTCACGCGTTTCTCCGGCCCCCTCTTGACACCCACTCCTCTCCGGGGACTGTGGATGTTCCCCCGCTGATGAGGCGTCGTCTTCTGGCCACTCATCCATCTCTTGGTCCCTTGTTTCACGTTCAGGGGCCCACGCTTTTTTGAACCATGACACGTTGCGTGCTATCTGTTGAGTTCCTCGTTTCACTGTTACCATGGATCCCTTGATTTGCACCACTTTCCACAAATCTCTTTCAAAGGGAGTCCGGAATTTTGATCCTGGATGCCGGTCTTTTACCACCACGTAGTCTCCTTCCTGAATGACTGCCGGTTGGGCTCTTCGCTTCCGGCTAGCTCGGTCATTGTTGTGTTGTCGCCGGCTCTGCGTGCCGTCCACATCAACGGTTGCTGGCACTCCCAGTTCACTGGCTGGAATGCTGTCTCTCACCACTCTCTACATGAGTAGGTCACTGGGGGCACACTTTGTGGTGCAATGTGGGGTGTTACGATATGCTCGGAGGAATCGGTGTAGGTAATTCTCCAGATGTTCCCCTTGATCCACACCAATCCCGAGGGTCTTGTTCAAGGTCCTCATGAACCTCTCCACATCCCCATTAGCCTGCGGCCACTGTGGGCTCACTCGGCGATGTCGAATGCCATAGCGTTCCATATAATCCTTGAACTCTTGCCCCTGGCACGGGGGACCATTGTCGGTTCGTATTTCCTCTGGCATCCCTAGCATGGCAAAGACCTTCTCCAGTACCGGCTGAATACATTCGAACGATGTGGACGTTACCACCTCCACGACGGGAAACTTGGAGTGAATGTCGACCATAACCACGGTGTGCCGTCCCTCCGGGAAGCTTCCAAAATCCAAGCTCACCTGGCCCCATGGTACTTGGCTAGGCCCCTCCGTGATGACCGTTGTGACGGGCGGGTCTGGTCCCGTGATCAAGCAGGCGTGGCATCCTCGCACCTTCTCAGCCACCATCTGGTCCACTCCCGGAAACCACACTTTCGCTCTCAGCCGGGCCTTTGTTTTCTCGACGCCCTGGTGTCCCTGGTGAGCCAGCTCTACGATTCTTCTCCGGAGTCTTGCAGGAATCACGAGTCGAGTGCCTCTCAGGATGAGTCCTTGCCCGGACTCGCTGAGCTCCTCCCGGCACCTCCAGAAACTCTCCCAATACTCCTTGTCTTCATCTGCTGATCGTTCCGCCCCTTGTAAGAACCATTTCCACCGGTGGTCTTGCAGAGTCCTTTTCACCACCTGTAGGCATCGATCTTGTCCAGTCGCCTCCACAAGCTCTTCGATGGTCACCGCATGCGGGCAGGCTTCCTCCACAATCTGTCGTATGAACGACTCGGTACCTTCGTCCACCTCCCCCTTGCTCCCGGGGACGTGAGCCAGGGGATGTCTTGACAGATAGTCTGCAGGATTGTTGACCCCCGGGCGGTATTCCACGTCGAACCGGTAGTGTTGAATTTGGACGGCCCATCGTTCTATCCGGGGTGGTCCGTTCCTTGCAGTTCCCAAGAATAGCGGGACCAAAGGCTTGTGATCCGTTACCACTGTGAAGGTGTGCCCACAGAGATAGATATCAAAGTGCTGGCACGCCCACCGGATGGCCAACGCCTCCCGTTCGATTTGGGCGTATCTCGTCTCCACTGCGGTGAGCGCTCGGCTGGCATAGGCAATGGGTACCCAGTCACCCTATCCATTCTTCTGGAGCAACACCGCGCTCAACCCTACGGGGCTGGTGTCCACAATTAGTTCCGTGGATGCTCCCGGCTGAAAGTATGCCACGGTTGCCCCTTTCAACAGCGCACTCTTGATGTCGCTGAACGCTCGTGCTTCCTCATCCGTCCACCTCCAGGGTGTTTCTTTCTTGGTTAGTCTTCGGAGGGGTTCCGATAGCGTCGCCAAGTGCGGAATAAAACGGCCGCAATAGTTGGCCATTCCCAGGAAGCTTCTGACCTCAGACTGGGTTTGCGGAATGGCTGCCGTTCTAATAGCTTCCACCTTCCCGGGATCCACCTGCAGGCCTTTTGCTGAAAACCTGTAGCCGAAAAACTACTTCCTTGGCATAGAAGTCACATTTGGCCCGGTGTAATGTTAGGCCCTGCTCCACTAATCTCTTTAATGTGGCTCGCAAGCGCACATGGTGTTCTTCCAATGACTTTGAGAAGATGAGTATGTCGTCGCTGACATTAATTACTCCCACTAGTCCGGACAGCGCCTCCCGCACGGCATCCTGAAACACTTCCGCCGCTGAGGACACTTCAAAACTCAGACGCTTGAAACGTCGAAGGCCCACATGCGTTGAGAATGTCGTGATATATCGACTCTTTTCGGCCAGCACCAGCTGATGGTATCCGGAGTTTAAATCCACCTTGGAGAACCACTGCGCCCCATTGATGTCCGCCACTATTTCATCTATTGTCGGGGTTATGTGTCTCTCCCGTCGTATTGCTTTGTTGGGCAACCTCATGTCCACACATAGCCTGATGGCTCCTGGCTGTTTGGGTTTGGGCGCTATCACCAGCGGTGATACCCACGGGGTGGGTCCTGACACTTTTTCGATCACACCATCTCGCTCTAGCCGCTCCAATTCCTCTTCCACCAGAGGACGTAGATGGAAAGGCACCCTCCGATGTCTGAGCGCTATGGGCTTGACGGTTTCGTCGATGTGAAGTTGTACCTCCACACCTTTCAAACACCCCAGCCCTCTGAACAGCTCCGGGAATTCATTTAGCACCACCTCTGCTTGCGTCTGGTGGATGTGTCTGGCAAACATCACCAACCCTAAGTCTTCAGCCGTGTGACAACTCAGTAGCGACCCAGCCCTGTCACATGTGACGTAGAATCTGGTACACGTCACCCTTTCCTTGTGCTTGACTTCAACATCGATGACTCCTTGCAAAAGGATTGGCGTGTGGCCTCCATACGTGAGGATTTTCGCTGTCGTTGCCATCAACCTTGGCCGGGGTCTTAATTCGCTGTATTGTGCTGCGTCCAGTATGTTCACCGGCGCCCCTGTGTCAATGAGTGTCTGTATGCAGTTGTTGCCGATCCAGACTTGGCACAGCGGTGGTGGTCTCCTGGTGGTATTCACCCCTCTGATGTTAGATATCACGAATATGTTGTCCTCCTCTTCGTCCTCCGCTACCGCCAGCTTCTGACACCTGCTGTCGAGTTCTTCCACTTCCTGGACACTCTTTGCATGTCTTTGAAATCGTGCCCCTCTTGGCCGACTCGCTCCTGTTTTCGCCGCTCCTTGGCATACCTTTGCGAAGTGGCCATACCTGTTGCATTTTAGGCACTGTCGCCCTTGCGCCGGGCATCCTCTTTGGGAGTGCATAGCTAGCCCGCAATTCCTGCACCCCTGCCTGTTTGGTCGTTCTTCTGCTCCAGGAGCCGTGTTTGCCCCTCGGTGTATGTTTTCCTGATGGCGTCCGCCCTTTCTTCCTTGATGGGAGTGGGGTACAGAGGTTGAGTGGTCCCCGACTTCTTGCCAACGCCACCTCCATTTCCCCGGCGCGGACATCCGCTAGTTCGTGCGACCGTCCCAGGACCAGGATGTCATCTAGTGAGATCCCTGGCTGCCGTAGTATTAGTTTCCTTAACTCCAGCGACTTGCACCCAACGATGATTTGTGCCCTTGTCTCAAATTGGCGGTCAATCCCTGTGCATGTGCTCGCCAGTTTTCGCAGACGTGCGAAAAACATGTCAATTGACATCCTCCCTCTGTTTGGCCTGGCGCAATTTGAAATATTCGAAATCCGGGTTGACTTGTGGATCAAAATGTCTATTCAAAGCCCTCACCGCCTTCTCATAGTCGTTGCCATCTCCTGTGTCCGGTAGGTCTTGGAAGAGGTCATAAAGTTCATCCCCTCCCATTAGGAGCATCATTGATCTCTTGACGGCGTTATCTGTCTCCCTTGTAGCTACAAAATAATTTTCCAGCTGACCCAACCACTTGCGCCACCTTGGCGCCGCCGTTGCCGGGTCAGCCAGTTGGCTGAACTCCGGGAGGGCCTTAACTGCCATCCTCCCTGGCCGGTGCCCAACAGCCCCTGCGTCCTGGGGCGCAGCCGCCTCCGCCACAGCCTGGGGTGTGGTCATTCTGAGAGAGGGGTCCCCGCTACCTCACACCCACGTAGGAGCTCCTGCGCGCTGTGAGCACCCCAAACGTTTTGGGCTGCTCCCAACCTTCAGCCTGTACGCAGTAGGGGCACCCTGCATAGGCTTCCAGCCTTCTTCTCTTGTAATATCCGTTACTGGCTGTGACACGTCCCAGTAGCGCTGCAGCACCACCTTCAAATGGCCTCCCCCGTCGGCGAGATCACTCGCACCACAGCGCCTTCCCAGCCACACTCGGGGGCTCTCAGGGCTGACCGGAGTCCTTCGCACTCTTCTCAGCGCTGTCGGGCCGCTCTCTGTCTCGCGCACTCACTGCCGCAGCATACGCGGGCCCACACTCGGCGCGTCCTCCACGGGCTGCTCGGCCGCCGCTCCAGGACCTCCCCAGCGCTGCTCCTCACAACCCGCCGGGCACTCCCCTTACCGCACCACAGCAGGCGATGACCCTCGCTCCGCGAACCCGCTGTCGCGCTCTCCACCACCCGCGCCGCCACCAATACCACAGGTCACTACAGTAAAGAGTAAGCTTTCAATACCAAAAACAGCTGATTCAGGAAATCAGTTAAAACAAATAAAACATTCCTCTTCACTGCAGTATTCTCCGTGTCCTCTTCTCAAGCATCCCATCCTACTCGCCAATTTTGGGATGACAGGACACGGTAATTGCAGAATATAAGTATTTATTCAACCACATACAACGACCCCTAGCCAGCCTCTGATCCTCAGCAACTGACTGCTCCAGCTCCTCAGAAACCCCAGACTCAATTCCAGTAGTTGAAGCATCCCCTTGCAGAGGAACAGCATCATGTTGTCAAGGCAATCAACAAAGAACATAACACAACAAGAATATAACAATAACCTTCTGCTTCATCTCTGATCACTCAGTGCAATAGACTGTCAGGTGACGGTGAATCCTACAAATCCTTACAAACATCAGACTAGGTGACTATGTAGCTACATACCATACGAGGGAGTGACTCCAGACTCCGAAAAATAAAGGACAGTATTGCAGAAAAGCAAAGCACAATTTATTCAACATAAAAGGACGCTTCACCTAGACCCTCTAGATCTTTATTATTTTATATTTTCTAACACAGTGGGGTCCGGTAAGTGGGAGGAGGGGGATGAATCATATAGTGGGTGATTTACAGTTCAAAGCATTACTAGGGACTTAGCCGGGAGGTGAATATTGCCAAATGGGGCAACACTGCTGGGATACAGCCATCTATAGAATCGACTAAGACTCGGTAAGAAATTGAGTTGTTGGTTTACTGGAGTGTGAGCCCTGGTCACTTAACAGCCACAATCCCTTGTAGCATGAAAAACAAAAAGTCACTAAATTCACCTCTGCTTAACCCTGGGTAGTTTGGCACAAAAAGCAGTCAGGCTTAACTTAGAGTAAATGTGTAAAGTATTTATGCTACACACAAATCCTAATAAAGTGAAACCACCAATTTAGAAAAATAGAGTAAAGTTTAATAAATAATTTGACACCAAAACAAAACAAATCCAATCAGTAGAACGGAGTTATGAATTTTGTACTTTAAAAAAAATTTTTTTTATAGCTTTTAAAGGATCAAAGACCAACAGTGGACATCTAGTCGTGCGAGACCGGCTCAAAGTCGAAAAATAAGGCTGACCGCGATGGAGCACGGTTCCGATACAAAAGAAGTTAATTAGGTCCGGGCAGTGCAAGAAATGTTCTGAGAAGGTAAAATTCAGCACAGCAAGGTTGCAGGCAGTGTCCAAGGTGGTAGTGTCATCATAGGGGAGCCATGGGCCAGAGTCACGGGGAAGATTTGTACATTCGAACATGGTCTCTTTTTTGGAAGTATAAAATCTACAGCAGGACGAAGCAGAGGGCTGTAGCCCAAGACAGTTCCACGATACTGGATACACCTTTTGCGGAAGACTGCTGAAAAAGATTTTCTACAGTGGAGAAGAACACAGTGGGAAAAGCTGTGAAGTCAATCTGACGGGCGATGCACCTCAAGTGAATAGGCGAGCATGTTGGTCGCAGTCTCCTCCTGGTTCTCAGAGCAGTTTTTAGGCGAACATTTTTAAGTCCTTTGTTTTGAGATTTGGCCATCTGGGCACCTTCAGAACACAACCAAGGGCCAAGGACTGATGGGACACCACTTGGGGGTTCAGGACTCACTCAGGCTGGGTCCAGGTGTTATTTCAAGATGGTGGTCCCTGTAACTCTGAACAGGAAACTAGCCATTGGAGTCACTCTGGTAGTCCTGGGTTCAGGTGAAGATGCAGGGCTCAACAGCAGGGCTGGCCTCTGAAGGTTCAAGGTAGGCTTCAGGTAGCAAAGCAATCCTTCCACGTGCAGCAGCAGTCTGGCAGAGTGCAAAGCAGGTCACAGCAGCAGACAGTCCACCGAGAGTCCTTCCACAGGCCCAAGAGTGAACTGAAGAGCTGGTGGGTGTCTGAGGTCTTTTTCTATACCCTGATGCGCTCCTTCTAGAAGGTGGAAAAAGCTTCTAGACAGTGGCTTTGAAGTTCAAGGAATTTCCTGACTCCCCTGCCCTGGCACCAAGCTGGCTGAGATGACAATGTGGAGGTGTTAGGTCCTTTGTGTGAAGGCAGAGCACTCCCTATTCAGTTGCAAGTGAGGCCGTGCTCAGCTCCATCCCATCCTGTCAGAAGATGGCCCATCCAGGCACGCCTAATCCTTGGGAGGAATTCACAAAGTCTGTCAGTTACACCTAGTCATGTGACCCAGGCCAGCTGCAGGCACAAGAGGGCTAAAAGCAGAACAATATCAACTTTCTAAAAGTGGCATTTTCACAATTGTAATAAAAAACAGACTTTACCATTAAATAGGGATTTTCGTTACAATTCCAAGGACGCCAAAACATGATATAGCTACCTTCTCTGAATTGGCAATTACTTATTGAATGTAATTAGGAATCGCCAATGTTATCCCAGGGGAGTGGTAGGTCTCACAGTTGTAGAAAACAAATTTGGGAGTTTTTCAGTACCAGAACATGTAAAACTACAAAGTACATACCCAACCTTTCAATAAAAAGTCACCCGGCCCTATGAGCTACCCAGGGCCTACCTTAGGGGTGGCTTATATATAATAAAAGGAGAGTTTAAGGTTTGGCAAGGGGGTTTTAATGCCAAGTCGACCTGGCAGTTTAAAGCTGCATTCAGGCTGCAGTGGCAGGCCTGGGAAATGTTTTAAGGTACTACTTAAGTGCGTGGCACAATAAGTGCTGCAGGCCCACTGGTAGTATTTAATTTACAGTCCCTGCGTATATCGTATACCACTCTACAAGGGACTTATAAGTAACTTAAGTAGGACAACTGGCTTAATCCAATTGAACCATGTCTTAGGGGAGTGAGCGCAAGCACTATAGCACTGGTTAGCAATGGTAAAGTGCATAGAGTCCTAAGGCTAACAAAAATAAGTTTAGCAAAATAGAGGAGAAGGGGATAGACGTTTGGGGAAGACCACCCGAAGTCTGACAGGTCTATCAGACCCCATATGTATATCAGTTTCTGTGAAACACATTACAGAGAGTCATAGAGAAGGTTATTGGTCCATTTATACTAGAAGGGGCTCTAAACATGGTAAGGTATGCAAGCAGAGATGGAACTAATTGAGGTTTGGTGGTTACATATTCCATTTTAGCTAAGGGGGTGGGACTTCTGGAGGACTTGGGCTTAATGGACAGCTGAAGATACAAACACCCACTAACACTGGACTACTCTCACAATTCACATGCGCACAAGTCCTATACTCATTTACAATACATTTTAATTGACAAATGCCTGTTAGGAACTCTTTGGTAAGCAGAGTAAGAACCACTTACATTGTCAAATCACGTGTCAGTGACTAATACACTAAAAGATATAGAAGAGAGTATCGGAGTAAAGAACATTAGGTGGAAGTGCAATGGCCATTTACTCAAAGATGCAACGATCACCCAAAAGATTAGGGAAGATATCAGGAATCATTACACACAATTAACCAGGGGAAGTGTTTGCAGCAACGAGAAAAGGTGCTTTGAAGATTATATTTAGGGGTAGTTTAAATGCAGAAGTCTTAAAAGAGAAAGAAAACACAAATGGCGGCTTTGAATCAAGAATTCTTGCTTTGATAGAGGCAACGCAAGTAAACCTAATCACAATACCGTGAAGGAAAGTAGTGGCAAAAGAAGCCAGATTAGGCCCCTAGAACTGGAAAAAGCAGCTGCACTATAATTATTATGAAAGAGGCAATAAGGTGGGGTCACCTTTTACTAAAACTCAGGGCAGCATGTACCCGTAACCAGATAATGGAGATCCGAGACCAGGAAGGGAGGTGGGAAGACTAAGAACATGGGAAACAAGAGGTATTTCGATCCTTTTACCAGAAACTTTACAGTAAAGAGGAAAGCAGAGCAGTAGACAGAAGTGAATACCTAGAAGGAGTGGCCTTGCCAAGGTGAATGACTGAGGACAGGGGCAAATTGAATGGCTGATAAATAAGGAGAAGTTCTGAGCAGCCATAAAAAAAGTCTCAACCCTAGAAGACCTCCAAGCTCGGACGAATACTCTGCCAGGTTCTAGAAAAACTCTACTCTACACTCACTAGAACCACTCCTGCAGTAAGTCAACCCATTTTGAGAAACAACCCCTGTAACACCCAATATGAGCAATGCACAGTCACGCTACTAATGAAACCTGGAAAATACTCTACTTGTTTTGCCTCCCACAGGACAATATCTGGCTGAACATAATTTACAAGATATTTGTGGGGATTTAAGTCGCCACATTAGATATACTGTTGAAGTTGATCCACCTGTTGGAATGGGTGAATACGAGGTCAATGCATATCAAGATATGTGAAAGCCTGACAATATCAATAAATGCAATGTGAATGTATGCCACAGCCTGTCAATGTATACCGTAACTTGTGCCCGAAGAGCAGCGCCGACATCAGCAATATGATACCAATGTATGTCAAAATCCATGCTTGTACGATATTATTGTTGCCAATAAGAACAATGTCAATGTACGTACAGACCAAAGTAAACATAACTATGTCAATAACAGTAAGAACGATGTCAGTGTACAAGATAACACCTGTATGTGCAATGTTGATAATGTCAATAAAATGGATACCAGTGGCTGCCATATTATTCTTACGAGTTCCAACGAACTCACATCATTGCTTTTGGATTCACCCAAACTGACCTCCCCATCAACCCAGAGTCAGATACGTGGGCAGGCAGGTCCTGCAACCTGCGCCCACGCCATCTAGTAGCAGGTCATTGGTGAGGCCCTTCATAAAATAAAGGCAAACGCGCACCCAGGGAAAATGTTTATCAATTCCACAGATGGATAGTTGCACCACAAACAAGCCCGAGGTAATTGGCCCCAATAAAACTCGTTTGGCCAAAGGCTCGTATTCCCCAGAAATACCACAAAGCTAGATACCACATGTAGATAGGTACACTAAACCAATCAGGACACGACATGCACATCAAACGTAGTGATCACACGCTCCTCATGCCGGACGTCTCGACACATACACACTGGCCCACATTAGCTCTCCCTGAGGTCGAGAGCCATCTGTGCCCTTATCAGAGGCACACATTTGATTGATTTACAACTAAGATGCTCTTAAGGAATGTAGAGACAATTTTATTGTACCTCATGAACTGTATAAATTGACGGCCAAAACTTTGTACATCAAGATATTTTGAGCAGACGCACTCTGCCCAGGCTCTCCCGGCCACAGCGTTGAATTAAACCAACTTGCTCCTGTTTTGCCAAACGCCTCTTGTCTATTCATTTATTTAAGGTAAATTCATATCCGAGCAACGCACCCCAACCAAGCCGGCATCATAAAAGGGAGAGAAACCAGGGATAACAAAGAAAGCCCTACACCTGATGGACATTGCATAGAAGCAAGAGAAGTGAATGGCTCTGCTCTCCTGGCACATCGACAAAGCCTTTGTTAGTGTTGATTGAGCGTTAATACCGTGAAAGCAGTACTAACATGAAAGGGCTTTGAGGAAGGGCTAATAAACTGGGTCCTAGTGGGATACACATCACTTAGTGCTGCAGTGAGGGTGGACTGGAGATTGCCAAAACTAATATACATCTACAGAGGTACAAGGCAGGGGTGCTAACTATTCTCGTTGCTTTTCACAATGTGTATTAAACCAGTGGGTGAAGGATTAAATATATTAGGAGTACTGAAAGAATCCTATTGGGAATCGACACTTTCAATACGCATTATTTGCAGATGACATTTTCCTGACACTACAACGTCCACAACACACCTATTACGAGAATCTGATAACTTCCAAGTAGTAGTGGGTTTTAAAAATCAACTCGGCAAAATCTGAGGGAATCATTAGTTAGAGATACAGCTACATTTTCAGCAAACCACACCACTGAAATGGTCTAGCTCATACAGACATGTGGACCTTTTCAACAAGCTCCTCTCTCTCTGCTACTTGCCTTCTTCCTCTGCCACTGTTACATTTCTAGGACTCAATACTGACAGCTTCTTCTTTTTAGTTGCATGGAGCTACTAATCCTACAGGCTGCAGTGATGTACTTCGATCTGAGGCACAACATGCAGTTGTCATTTGAATCCGAAAGGGACATCATGTGGCATCTGTGACAACATCAAAGTTTTGGAAGAACCATTTTACCTAGTCACTTTCTAATGTGGAGGAATTTTGTCAGTGAGACAGCGTGCAGTGGATCAGGGTCAATGAAGCACAGAAAAATGGGAGCCAACACCAGCTCTCCAGATGGCACTTAATATACTTTGGTGTTGTCATGTCCACGTGTGGAGACGTGGCTGGGGTGGCATTGCACCATTTGGTGGCTAAGGAAAGCAATTGCTGGGAAAAGATTTTCCGGACAAGTCAGAAGCTTGAAAGGATAATTCATAATGTAAAGAATATGTGGAAAAAAAGGTATTCTTCTAGTACGCTACCAACCAGACATTGTGAAAAATGTGTGTGCTTTGGCTGCATTAGCCAAAGACCACATAGGTTTAACAGGAGAGAGAGTGATGCAGGAATAGCGTTGTGCATTGTTACCTTATTTCCTATGCCATGTTCATACACTATTATAAAACATCCATGTCCAGTGTCTGCTTCACTAGACTCCAAAACGTAAAAAAACAATCAGTTTTTAGTTACCTAGTCCATTTTTACGTAGCATATAAAGCAATCACTCTTTAGACAGGAAGTCTGTTAAACATGTATTAAGATCTTAACCCACCATTAGCTGTTATATTATTTGGTATTTCTATAGCGCAGCATTTAACAATTACTCTGGCCTCTTGGCACTAAATCAATGATTGGCCTGTAGTGACAAGGGGAGTACTTTTATATATTGGCTACAATTATTTTAAAAAAATGCATGCAAAACAATAAGAAACTAGGATTTCTCACCTCCTGTAAACAGATCTTTATGGACCTCCAACAAAACAGCCACTCCAATGTTGTCCTTCGTCATAACTCTGTTCAACATGGCTTCTGAACCGTCGGAGTTTGCCATTGCCACTTGGTTGAATTCAACAGTGTGCTTTTGCACTAAAGTAAATCTAAATAATTCAAAAGAGTAACAGAAACAAGGTCACTTTTGGGTTTCCACTCCCTCACCTAAGGATCTCCAAAATTTGGGCATTCTTTGCACCCAGTGTTAAAAACGATTTTCGAAATAAAGGATGCTCTGGCTAAGTCTACATATTTTCTAAGCACATGCAATTCTATTAATGGCTTATTTAAAACTAGAAAAATGTGCGTTTTGTGCTTAAGAAAAAAAGCGGGGAGATCTACTTTTTAGTTTCTGCAACGGTCTCAGCTGTCTCCAGTTGCATTTTGAGAGGAACTACGGTTGATCAAATAGGCCTCAAAATTCTGTCATGGAATATTGCTGGAACCCACACGAAACTATTCAATCCTAACTGGCTCGCTGTAGTTCATAATGCAGAAATTATTTTATTGCAAGAAACTTGGTCTATAGAGGAATTTAGTGTCAATGTTTTTTATACACTTTGTTGTACAGCTACTCCATCTCGGGCAGGAAGACGTAAGGGGAGTCTAGCCATCTTGTTCTCTGTGAAGCCATCTTGTTCTCTGTGAAGTCACAGTTCTCTCTACCAGAGTAATTTATTTTACTTCCAATTATCAGCCAGTGTTATTGCAGATCCCACGATATAACCGTGCCTAAATCTCCAGCTGATTGCTGACAAGTATGTTAGGCCCAGGAGGGGTTCCATTCACCTTACATTTATGGACCTCTCCGGTGCCTTTGACTTGCTTAACATAGTGAAGCTCTGGAACATTATGGTATGGATGGGAATTGATCAGGTTATAATTGGATTGGTCCAAAGGATGCATTGGGATACCATAGTCAGGGTTAGATATGGTACAGACAGTGAACGTTTCCCTATAGTTAAATATTCATTAGGAGTCAGGCAAGGTTGTGTGATGGCCTCCTTACTGTTCCTTATCTATATTAATGACTTAGAATACTATTTGGGCAAAATAGGGAAAGATCTACCCACAATGAAGTCTAGTGTTATACCCGTCTTACTGTATGCGGATGACGCAGTGCTAATCTCAAGAACTGCAAATAGCCTGCAACTCCTCCTAGATGCTTTTCATAGCTTTATGGGGGGTTGGATCTTAAAACTAATCCCGTCAAATCTTGTGCAATGAGTATTGGTCCCAAAAATGTTAAATCAAGGGCTTTTATTTGGGTGGGTCAGAAATTCTTAGAGTGAAGACTTTTACTTACCTTGGCTTTCCTTTGGACTATAATTTACATTAGCATAGCCTATATAATATTAGGGCTAGTCAATGCCGAAGGCTGTGGAATCGGTTTAAACCTTTTCCTTTCCAGCTTAGCCACAAGCCGGTTCGAGAAATTATCAACATCTATAAAAGTATTTCTTTGGGGACCTATGGAATAGGTGTTTGTGGTACAAGGGTGCTGGGCCACTGCAGCAGGTTGAGAAGAAATTTTTGCCAAGACTATTGGCAGTCCCTCATTCAAATCCATCTTTTATGTGCCATTCTGAAGTAGGACCCCCTTGGAGGACAAAATAAAGCTGGAACCCCTACTCCTTTGGCTCAGAATTTGGGGAGCACACTTATCAAAGGAAGTGTTGGCAGATTGTCTCGCCCTGGATAATGGTATGGCGATTCCCTGGATCAAGTACATTAAATCGGGGTTCACAGACCTAGGTCTTACGAAGCTCTTTATTAAACCTGAGAATATAAAAACATCTGCAGTGTTAAAGGTGAAAGAGATGTTCAAGTAAAGGCAAGGTAGATTCTGCGTGCATCTAAGATTAGACCTCCAGGGAGGCCTTAGCCTTCTTGCAGTAATTGTGTAATGAGGATCTGTGCATTGCTGTGGCAATTTTTGCTCATTCTGTGATGGGGATCAGAAACAGATATGGGTCAATGTAATCATGTCTATTTTTGATCTTCTGGTGATGTATATCTTGTGCTGCTGAATTTGAAATTGTGAAGTTTTAAGCCCAATGCCTAAGAATAGATTTTTTTAAATGTTGTGTGTGCTTTTAAGGTTTTTAATAAGCCAAATAAAGTTTACTTGACTAGACTGGTTTCAAACATGTTATTGTGGAAGCGCTGGTTAAAGCAAATACACAAGGGTCAACTTTCAAGTATTGTAACAAAAACACAGCTCTGAGGCACTCCACCGTATCATTCTATAACCCCATTCCTGGTTCTTGGGGCAGTGTAGGAAGAGGGGAAACTAGTAACGAACACAGTGATTAACAACTGTAGTTCATCTCAATCATCTGAATGTACAACTAGCCTGTCTGAAAACGACAGAGTAACTATCTTACCTCCACCAGCTAAAGAAACGGCTCAAACATCATTCCTGACAGACAGAGGGCAATAAAGAGAATTCACACTAAAATGGAATTTGCAACCCTAAATTAAGGTACCAGTGGTAACAAGACATTCACCTCTTGTTATCGCTAGAAAGACCTTGGTGCCTTCAAATCTGAATGAAAACATATTAGTTTTATTACACCAAATCTTTAGTTTTGCAAGCTGTAAGAGCTCACCTAATTTCTAGCTGGAATACTTTGTTATTAATTTGCTGTAACTGACTTAGTCTACGCAAAGTGGCTTGGCTGTCATCTGGAAAAATAAAAATTCCTTTCAGTCTGAATGCCTTACTATTCCGCTTGCTGACCTCTCACAGGATTATGCCTTGCTCCCTGGGGCTGTCAAGCTTGGCTATCACAGTATCACAGATTTCACAGAACCCTTTCAGGGGAGACGGTGCGGAACTCTTCGAATATGCCACAATGCTCTTTGGCCCCCATGCAGGTATATTCGTTCTCATCTCCATAGGAAGCTAGACCCAAAGACAGTTGCATGGAATGTATTCCTTCAATTATGGTCAGATATTATACTTCCCCTTTTCTCTATGATTAGGAGGACTATGGTTCATGTCAGGAGGGAGAAAGTTCCACACATCTCAGGTGCTCCCTTTTGTTTTCAAATGTAGCCTGTATTCCAATTGGTTTAAATTGGGAAAGGATGTTTTCTTTCTCTGTCCTTTTTTACTGTGTACAGGTTATTTTTGCTGTTGGAGTAACAAGAACTGAAGCTCAATTCATAATATGTATCTGTGTTTTAATAGAATTTACACCTTAACTCACTAGTGAGGAATAGTGTGCATTGCAATTCACAACAGGCACAAAAGGGCACAGTGCAATGTTCGTCAAACATAATCAACATCTAATTCCACCATCCCAACTGTGGTGTATTCATTTGTCTGTGCCACACCCTGTATAGCGTCCATTCAATGTCAACCAGTTATTAAGATTGGACTCCACTGTTAACATATTAAAAAATGCATATCCTCAATCATTTATAAAGTAAAAAATAAAACAGCTAAAATTATAAGAACGAGTTTATGTGATTCCTTCCCATTTTTTCTGGCATGCCAAACACCGTACACTTATGGGAAATGGCACTCTGAGCTGCAGCTGTTACAAAACGAACACATTACTTACCTTTGGTAATACTCTTTCTGGTGGATAAATTATAAACCCTATAAGACCTCATCTTTAAAATATCTCCAAGCACTCAACCAGATCTGGAGATTGTTCTTAGTAGTGCTCCCGTGTGCAAGTAGATGGCATCATACAGCAATGTGATGACTATCTCCTCAAACGCGACGGAGTGGAGCTGAATATGAGCACCACCCTTGCGCCCTGACTTCAGTTTCGCTCATATTTATCATTTCACGCCCTCAGGCGCAGAGGTTTGAACAAATTAACAGTGACAATGTGCTGGCTTCTAACTTGAGACCCTGTAAGATGTTAGAGAGGATACTCCACAGAAGATAGAGCGCTACCAAAGGTAAGTAACCTATTCTTCTGATGGAGAATTCTAACTGCAGATTACTCACATTTAGGACAGATACAATAGCCGTATCTCTCTAGATAGAGGGCCTCTGGAATGGACTCAGATCAAAACGTCCTTTAGAACTGATTCGGGAAAAGTGAACTTCCCATTGGACTTAACTCTCAAGGCAGTAGTGATTTGTGAACGTATGCACTGACGTCTGTGTCAGCGCTTGCCATCTATCTAGCACAGGTACTCCTCGCGCCAAAGCAGTTCCGGAGGCCTTGGCCCTGGTGGAGTGTGCCCACAGGACCTTAGGGGTGTGCTTCTTGGCCAGTGCATAGCAGATTTAGCTAGAGAGGATTACCTACCTTGATATGATCCTCTTTTGCACTGTCTTCCATTTCTTTGGTCCAGAGAAACCCCCAGAAAGCTGATCATCCGCACAATGCAATGGTTTTTATTCAGCTAATGCAAATGCTTAAACCAATCTTAGGGTCAAGCCCATGGAGTTTTTCCTTCATTTTCAAGAGGTGAGGAGGAGCAAGGAATGGTGGCAGAGTGATTGGCTAATGTAAAAAGGGAGTCACACATTTTGGCTGGAAGGCCATCCAGGTCGTCAGCACCAACTTGTCTGGAAAGAAAGTGGTGTAGGGCGGTTGCACCGAAACCGCTTGCAGTTCCCTCCTGTGGCATGCCAACATGCTCGCAATGAGGAAGATGGTTTTCAATGTTAATAGTGTAGGATCTGCTTCTTATGGTTACCCCCATTTTTCTGCTGGATGTCTCACTGTTTTTGACTAGTCTGACTGGGATCCTGCTAATCAGGACCCCAGTCTATCTGCTTTCTCCCTTAAATTGACATACATGTACTTTGGTACACTCCAGATTGGATACTGGGGTGCCCTTATCAGTCCCTAGTATATGTAACCATGTACCCAGGGCATAGGTACCCCAGAGGCCTCCCATGGGCTGAAGCATGTATTATGCCACCCAAGAGAGACCATGCAAAATGGAACTCCAGGTCTGCTACTGCAACCTGTGTAAGCTGGTGCTTGCACCACTTACTTCAGATATAGGTTCACTATATCTATTGGTCACTACACTTAAAACTTATAAGTCACCCCTATAGCAGGCCTTAACAATCCTGAAGGCAGGGTGCTGGATTTTTAGTGAGAGGGTGCCCCTGCATGAGCAGAGCCCCTCTGCAGCCTTCGGAGACCATTCTCCCGGGTTGTCTGTGACTCAGCCGGACATATAGGTAGAGGTGCATTATAACCTCGCGGTAAATGCTATCTTGAAAAAGGCTGCATAGAAACATATCGTGTTTGGTATCAAACACCTTGGAATCATACCTCCACACCAGTAACTGGTGTGGGAGGTATTATTCCACCCTTCTGAAACAAGCTTCGTGGGGTCACTAGTCTAACCGGTGCCAGCCTTCTCGACCCGGACAGCACAAAACGGATGCTGCCGACCAGAGACACATTTCTACCCTCCTGCTGCTGAGCCAAGCTCGAGCAGAGGAAGGCAGCACATTAGGCATCCTGTCACAGGAAGGTGTGACCACCTCCCAGACAGGGTTTGGTATATTGGGGCTGGGTGGGTGCACTCAGAGTGCCTGAAAGTCTGCACCTGGGGCACATTTGGTGTCCCTGTGCATAGTCCAGCTCAAACCAGTTCTGGGAGCCATTGGCTCCTGCTCTGGCGCAAAAACCGGACAAAGGACATGGGTGTAACCACCCCTCTGTCCTGCCCCTTCCCTAGGAGGGTCCCCTGAATCTGTCCAACCCTCTCCCGTGGATACAAAAGGGCTTACCTGGCTGCAAGACTTTAGATTTTACGTGGACAAGATTCTACAAGAAGAAACCACTGACCTTCAACCGTCTGGACACTCTGGACTTCGCTGGACCTCGACTGGGCTCGACTTCGTCCCCCCCCTTTCCGTCCGAAGCTTAGTTTGTGCCTTTGTTCCATACAGGCTCCATGCAGGACCTGTGGTGCACTAAAGAAAACTGAAGAATCTCCCTTGGAGTGAAGGAGGGAGGGAGGAGTTTCAGACATAGTACTATCAGGACATGGAACTCTCTTCTGCTTTTTCTGAGGAAGATTTCATCCCGGTTTGAATTTAGGAAACACCTTAAAACTTGGCTTTTTAAAAATTAGCTTCCCTCTTACAGCATCAGACCATAAGCGCCTAGACACCTAAGGGTATTAGTGCGCTATATATATTGTTATAACATAACATAACTCCCCTGCATTTGCAGGCACCTAACCGCAACTGACCGGTCTGCTGCTACTGAGCTCCTGCGGACTCCGAAGATTTCAGCAACACAGGAGGTGGGTTTCTGAAGGTCCCTGAGGTCGATCTGCCCTCTCACCGAGTTTGAGGCCAGTATCCCTCGTGGGGACTGGATAACCCAAACCCCTGTGCACCGCGTCCATTTGCAGTTGCATATGCTTGTTGGCGATTCCCGAGCTTGTGCATTGGACTCCGTGTAGTCCCGACCCTGAGCAGTATTTGCACCAAAGAACTCCGGCCTTCCTGCACCGAGTGCTCCGTGGGCTGGTGCTTTGCAAACTTGCTCAAGGTCCCCTCGCGACTCCTGGTCATTCAGCCTGTGGGTCCTCCTGAGGGTCATCTTGATTTCTCTTGGGCTTTCCTGGTTGCTCCAGACGTGCCCAGACTCCCCATTGCTTGGGGAGTCCCCTGGACCTTGCTGGTCCACACGGTAACCTGTTTGACCTTCCTGCGTGGGTTGCTTTTGCCAAGGCTTTTTGGTGCTCTAGCCGGACACCGACCCCTCAGCACTCGACATCCTTCGTGGGACAGCTCGCATCTGGCTCCTGGTCGTCCTCGACGTCTCCTGGCTGCAGAGTCAAGCATCCCTTCTTCTCACCGGAAGCACCCTACATCGGTGGGCATTCGTCTACCGAGCCCCTGGTCACTCTGAAGTGACCCAGACTCTGTCCCCTCTGCTTTCAGGTTTCCTCCTTCCAGAATCCAGGCTTGGATTCCACCGGACCCTTTTCACCTTCACGGCAGCAGTACTTGTTTGCAGCTCTCCATTGAGAACGACGGCAGTTTCCGACGCCACTTCAGACCTATGCACCCGGCTCCTATGGGATAGGTAACTCGGGTACCTCGGTATCCACGGGTGGGGTGGATCTTCAGACTCTTCAGTTCAAAGGGGTTCGCTCGAAGTCCTCCTAGAAGGGTCCTTAAACTTTAAAAGTGTAACCGCGACTTCCCCATAGAACTGTACGGAGCCCGCTGTAGTGTTCCCACACTGCACCCGGCCTCCGTGGGGTCCCGGTCTACTCACCTTGGGTGGTACCTTGGGGTCCCAGCGATTCTACGTGCTCCAGACCTTGTCTTGATCTCAGTCGTGACTGTTATACCACTATTTTAGTATATGGTTTGGTCTCCCCCTGAAGCCCACTGTGTATTGTGCTACTTACAACTGTTCTATTGATCTCGTATTGTGAGCTTTGTGTTCTATCCTCGTGTAGAGGATAGTAGAGAGTGTTTTATTACTAAATACCTATTTTTATATAACTACTGTGTGGTTCCCCTTCATTTAGTCATTCAAGAGGTGATATTCTGGTAAAACAAGCTGCTTTACATTCCTTCCAGATTAAGCCTGAAGGCTGCTCTCCACAGCTACCACTAGGATAGCTTTCTAAAGGTTATCTTTGACCTCATACATCATCAGGGTCGTTTGGGCTAGTGCAAGGTGCCCACTTTAATTAGTGGACAGCATATACCAGGCCAACTTCTCACATTGGTGTGCAGCGGTTGGGATTCAAGCTTGCTATTGTTTTACCAGATAAATCTCATTGATTGATTAACTGAAAACCACTAAAGTATTAGGCACATATAATACTTCAAGATTAGAATAAGTAAGTTCCACTGAACTTGGGGTTGGGTAAGTTAAGGGTCTAGCACACCCTTTCTCCAACCTAAGAGAGTTTAGTTCCCACTAGGTTAGGTAGGTGCATACACCACACCACACTTAGTATGTCTTCTAAAGGAGAAGCCAGTGGCTCTCTGCCTTCTAGATACAATGGTCTCACATTTCAGGACTTGAAAGCCATGTGTGCTTCTGGGAAGCTGAAGACAGGGAGAAATGCCAACACCCAACGTCTCATTGAGGTGTTACTCTGACCTTAGAAAGACCCCATGGTCAGATGAGGTAGAAAGAGTGGGTGGGGCAGGGAATGAGGACAGGCCAGGGAGTAAAACCTTCTTTGACCTAGGATCAAACCCTGACCAGGAGGATCAAAATGATTCCCACCTGGACAACTTAGATCTTCCAGCAGGTGGTGGAGAAGGCCCCAGTGGCCCTCTCTTTACTCCTCCAGGAAGAGTGCAGAGTTTACCCAGGAGATCTAAATCTCCCTCTGCTGAATCTCACTATTCAGGAACTTCTATAGGGACCTCCATATCCCATAAGTGAGATAGTTCTTATGACAGAGAGTGCCAATTTCTAGAGCTTGATGCAGTCAAGCTTAGGCTCAGGCAAGAGCAATTGGCACTAGATAAGGAATCCTTGGAACTCGAGAACGCTAGGAAGAGATTGGGACTAGAGTCCCATGGTGGCAGCAACAGTGTCCCTAGGATTAAGGAGTATACTTATGATCATAGGAACCCGAGCAAGATAGTCACTCCCTACCATGGTAGGGATGACATCCCCAAATGGATAACTGCTTTAGAGAGGGCCTGCAAAGTGCAGAAGGTCCCTCAAGAGCAGTGGGCAGCTATCTTGTGGCTCTCCTTTGCTGACAAAGGCAGAGATAAGCTCCTCACTGTTAGAGAAGAGGATGCTGATAATTATTCAGTCCTGAAGAGTGCTCTCATTGATGGGTTTGGCTTAACCACTGAACAATACAGGATTAAGTTCAGAGACACCCAGAAGGCACAGACTCCGGACTGGGTAGACTTTGTAGATCGTGCTACTAAGGCTCTGGAATGCTGGTTACTTGGCAGCAAAGTGAATGATTTCAAGGTATTGTACAATTTGATTATGAGGGAGCAGATCCTTAATAATTGCCAAAATCAGTTGTTGCATCAGTACCTGGTTGACTCTGATCTGACTTCTCCCCAAGAATTGGGAAAGAAGGCAGATAGGTGGGTCAGAACCAGGGAGAAGCAGAAAAACCAGACCACAGGTGGTGACCAAAAGAAGCAAGATGCTAAACCTGCAGATAAGGGTGGGGAGAAGGGTAAAGACCAGAAGTCTTCTTCAGGGCCCTAAAAACCTGCATCTGGGGGTGAGTCACAATCTAACAAGGGAAAAGGCAGAAAGAAGCCTTGGTGTTTCCTGTGTAAGGAAAAGACACATTGGCCTAGGGATGCAAATTGTGCAAGAGCCAAGGATCCTCCTACCACCACCACTGCCCCTAAGGCAACTGTTCCCCCTAGTTCAGCTCCAAGTGGTGGTACAGGGAACAAGGGTATAGTAGGGTTAACCCTGGGATCTGAGATGGGTTCTGGCCTAGTCAGAACTCCAGCTCAGGCTGTTTTAGTCTGTGATGAAGGCATGGATATTGCCTCCCTATTTGTCAGTCCCAGTAATCTGGGCAAATACAGACAACAGCCCTTAATCAATGGGAAGGAGGCCATGGCATATAGGGACACAAGAGCCAGTGTCACAATGGTGACTAAGGATCTTGTGAGCCCTGACCAGATCATACTTGGTGAGATGTACCAAGTGACCAATGCTAGCAATGTCAGGACAGACCATTCCTTGGCAGTTGTTAATTTCAGCTGGGGGGGAGGGTAACTGGCCCTAACAAGGTTGTGGTTAGCTCAGACCTCCCTGTGGAATGCTTGTTGGGCAATGATTTGGAAACTTCAACCTGGGCTGAAGTGGAACTCAGGACACATGCAGCAATGTTGGGCATCTCTGCAAATGTGTTTGCTGTGACTAGGTCACAGGCAAAATTGTCTTCCACTGAACAGGCCGTGGATCCTGGAAAAATGGACCAGGTGCCTTCCAAGAGAAGGAGCAGCAGGGGTAAGGCAGTGTCTCCCCCCCAGACTCAGAGTGAGGATCAGTCTCCTGAGGAAGATGATTTCAGTCCCTGTGAAGGAACTGTCTCAGATGAACTAGAACCTGATCAGGTTGAGTTCTTGGGGACAGGGGGCCCTTACAGGGCAGAACTGAGTCAGGAGCAGCACAGCTGCCCCTCTCTTGAGCCCCTCAGACAGCTGCTGCTGAGAGTGCCAGTGGGTCCCACATGATCTACTGGGATGAAGGACTCCTTTACTCAGAGGGTAGAGACCCCAAGCCTGGTGCTACCAGGAGGTTGGTTATACCTCTGAAGTTTAGGGGCTTCCTACTTAAACTGGCACATGATATCCCTTTAGCAGGACACCTAGGCCAAAGCAAGAATTGGGACAGGCTTGTCCCTCACTTTCACTGGCCTCACATGTCAGAGGACACAAAGGAGTTTTGTCGCTCCTGTACCACCTGTCAAGCTAGTGGTAAGGGAGGCTGTAGCACAAAGGCCCCCCTGATACCACTACCTGTGGTGGGGGTTTCCTTTGAGAGGGTTGGGATTTACATACTTGGTCCCATGGATCCTCCAACTGCATCTGGGCACAGATATATTCTAGTGGTGGTGGACCATGCCACTAGGTACCCAGAAGCCATACCCCTTAGAACCACCACAGCTTCTGTGGTGGCCAGGGCCTTCCTGGGAATTTTTTCCAGAGTGGGTGTCCCTAAGAAGGTCCTGATAGGGGTGCAAACTTTTTAAAAAAATATTTGTTTATTGGCATTTCATAAACATAGAACAACAAACAACAGAGCCAGACCCATGCTCCAATAGTGCGTATACAATGCAACATTTACATGTCAGTACCACCTGACCGGATACAAAGAAGAACTAAAGTAAAGAAAAGAAAAGGAGAAAAGAATGTAAAACGGGCAAAAGATAATAGGTTCCCAAAATGCTTCCCTCCCCATCAACAATCTTCCCTTTCTTAACAGCAATTAGATCGACAGCATCACAGTGGGGGTAGATACAGCAGCTTTTATCTTACAAGACGTCCCTAAATCAGGGTCCTGAAAGCCCCACCTAGGCCTTGAAAGACCCCGCTCACCTTCATCTTACACAGCTAGATTCAACCTGGTACAGCTGCAACCCCAGTCTCCCCTGATCCCATCTAACGCGGTGAGGCAGTCTCTGGGCTACGATGCTCTCGTATCCACTCAATAAATGGCGCCCAAATATCCTTTGGTCTTGAGGCAGATGGCATCAATTCCCAGAAGGTGGACAGCTTTGATTGTACAAACACTACATCCTTAAGCCAATCCTCTTTAGATGGGAGTTTCCTACTACCCCAGTGAATGGCAACGCGGCATTTCGCAAATAATAAAAGCATAGCATGTAGCTTCCTATATGCCACAGGTGTGTCCTTGACATACCCCAACAACCCCTGCAGAGGAGTGAGAGTGTCAGCCACGCCTGTAATCTGTTGTATGATGTCACCCACGCCGGACCAGTACGTCTCCAGCCTTGGACAGTCCCATGCTACATGAAGAAATCCCGCTGGTGCAACACCAAAACGCCAGCAACTATCCTCATCTTTCAGACCCATCCTGTGTAGGCTGATTGGTGTTCTATAAAGCCTGTGTATAAATTTGAAGTGTATTAGACAGAGTTTATAATTTGGAGACAGCGCCGTTAGTTGGCCACAGCAATATAGCCATTGGTTGTCCAACAGCGGGGCCGGGAGTTCAGCGTTCCACGCCATCAGTTCCCGCGGTTGCGTAATGGGAGCTGATGTCTGTGTGTGATTGTATATTCTAGTAATGACCCTGCGTGGGGAATCCACAGCAAGTACATTTTCTAACGCCGCCAGCGTAGGTGGAGCGCTCGGAAACGTGCTATGCAGCGACCGGCATGCCATTTTAAGTTTATGGTAGGCAAAGAGTTCAGCGAATGGCACTGGGCTATCCTCCCCAGCTTCCGGGGGGGGGGGTCTAAACAGCCCGTCCGGGTAGAGATCCCCAAACGTGGCCAAACCCATTGCGTGTGCCTGGTCTTCTCCTATACCCGCACCAGAGGGGAAAAGCATTGGATTTTTAACTAGGGGAATGGATGGTGCGTAAAGAGTTGGTGTGCCCGCTCTCTCCCGCAATCCATGCCAGGCCCAGCGCAGCGTCTCGACCGTATCTATACCCTCTCGTGGACGTTTGTACTCCCCGAATAGTGGGACCCCCAAAGACAACGGGCGAACCACGACTTCCTCCACGGCCACATGTGGCTGAAATGGGGTGGGGTGTACCCAAAAATGTAGAAATTGAGCTTGTGCGCTCCAGGCGTATAATTGTATGTCTGGCGCTCCCAATCCCCCCTGCCGCAGAGGTAATGTTAGCAATTCCCAGGATATCCGGGCCTGCCCACCTGCCCAGGTTAGAAAGATCAGCAAGGATCGCAGGGTAGTGAAAAAGGCCTTGAGAGGGACATTCACAAAGAGATATAAAAATTTGGGTAATACCACCATCTTTACCAACGCTATCCTCCCGGCCAACGAAAGCGGTAGTTTCGCCCAGGCTGTGACCTTCCCCTCAAGCCAGGATATAGCGCGACCATAATTCAGCCTCCAGATTTCCTGCATATCCCTACTAATCCAAATACCCAAATATTTCACTGGTCCTGTTGCCCATTGTAGAGGGAACTCCGATGATGCTTGAGCTGTGTTATCGGTCAATGGGAAAACGACAGACTTCGCCCAGTTTATGGATAGACCGGAGAGTCCCCCGAACTTGATAAATTCCCTCAAGATTGGATCGAGGTTGTTCGCCGGGTCTAGAATATACAACGTGACGTCGTCAGCATAAAGGGATATCAATAGACTCCGTGCACTAAACTCAATCCCCTTCGCGGTGTGGTGTTGCCGGATACGGGCCGCCAGAGGCTCCATCGCAATAGCAAAGAGTAACGGGGAAAGTGGGCACCCCTGTCTCGTCCCACGAGAGATCGGAAATGGGTCAGAAAGGAGGCCATTAACCCGCACGCGTGCTATGGGTTGTGTATATAGGAGTCTTATCAGGTCAAGGAACAGTGGACTGAACCCCATACGTTCTAGGATAGCGAAGAGGTAATGCCACTCCAAGGTGTCGAATGCTTTTGTGGCATCCAAAAACACTGCAGCTGCTTGCACATCAGAGTGCAGGTAATGCAATACTGAAAAGAGGGTTCTGAGGTTGTGTGCCGTTGACCGGCCCGGTATAAATCCCGACTGGTCAGGTCGGGCGACCAGTGGGAGCAGAGGCTGCAGACGGTTAGCGACCAGCTACGCGCAGATTTTCACGTCTACATTTATCAAGGAGAGCGGTCTGTAGGAGTCCAACTCCTCCTCCGGTTTACTAGGCTTTAGCAGAGTGACTATAATCGCCTCTCGCATTGACGGCGGCAGCACGCCAGCCTCCAGTGCCTCCACATATAGTTTGTGTAGTTTGGGGGCTAACTCCTCGACATAACTTTTATAGAATGTGGTGGTCAGACCATCGGACCCTGGGGCCTTATTTAAGGGCAGGCTTTTTATGACCCGAGCTATATCCTCCACAGTAAAGGGGGAGTCTAGATAATCCCTGTGTCCCTTGCTCAACCACAGCAATTCCAGGGAGTCAAGAAAGGGAAGTAGTCCCTCTGGGATTGATCGTTGAGTAGTAGTATATAGTCCCTGGTAGAATCCTGAGAACGCCTCCAGTATGTCTTTCTGTCCCCTGAGTTGTGACCCATCTGCATTGGTGAGTGTAGCTACAAATGTGGTGTTGCGTGGCGGGCGGAGCATGGCTGCCAAAGTCCTCCCGGGGCGGTCTCCCTCCCCATACCGCCGAGCTTGAGCATGTTTTCCCAAAAACTTAACCTCCCTGTCCGCCTCTTCTTCGAACTCAAGCAAAGCTACTTTTAACGACGCCAGAGCCATGGGATCCCCAGTGGAATAGAACTGTGCCTCCAGCTCCTTTATTTGTTTTTCTAGCCTTTCCAAGGAACCTCTAATGGCCTTCAACACACCGGCCTGTCTGGCAATGCAGTTCCCTCTCACCACTGTTTTAAAAGCTTCCCAAAGAGTAGCCATTGAAGTCACCGAACCCGTGTTTAGCTCGAAGTAGTCTACGACATCGTTCCTTATTTCCTCTTTAAAGGCTTCGTCAAGTAGGGCATTTGGCGGTAAGCGCCATGTATATACCCGCTGTGTGTAATTGGGCAAATCCAGTCGCAACAAGCAAGGCGCATGGTCTGATAGAGACCGGGGATAATGTGAAGCCTCCCTCACCCATGTTGTCACATCTCTGGACACAATCCAATAATCTAGCCGGGACCATGCTTTATGGTGATCTGTAATACAAGTACCTTCTTTGACTCCTGGGTGCAGTTGCCGCCAAACATCCACCAGATCCCCATCCTCCAAAATAGCCCTCAGTGTCCCGCTGGCCAATGGGTGTAGCGTCCGTGCCATCCCCTTCCTGTCTAACTCATCATCCAGTACAGCATTAAAGTCTCCCCCCCACACAATTGTATCGCAGTTAGTGGCTTTTACCCTGGTCCAGACATTTTGGAAGAATTCGGGGGAATCGGAGTTTGGGCCATAAATCGCAACCAGTACCACCTCGTGACCATGAAGATATCCCTGTAGTATAACATATCTGCCCTCGGGGTCCAAATGTGTCTGTCCCTCCCTCCAGTCTAGCCCCCTACGTATCAAAACTGCCACCCCCCTTGCATAATTTGAGTAGACTGAGGAATACGCTGACCCCCACCTTCCATGTTTTAACCGAGGAGAGGGGTTGGCACGTAGATGCGTCTCCTGCAGCATACAAACATCAATGTGATGCCTAACCAGGTAAGCGTGAATCAGTCGAGCTTTTCTGCCGTCATTAATCCCACGGATATTCCAAGTAAGGAAATTTAAAGAGGACATTGGGAGTACATCTTGGTACACTGTGCCAAAACAGGCGGAGTACAGCATAGGAACCCATATATTTGTACAAAGTGAAGCGAATGCACATCGAAAAGTACGAGTCTGGCAAACCATAAAACAGTCCCTACCCTCCTCCCCCCCACCCACTCCAACCCCCCAATCAGGTTGAAGAAGACCCATCCCTAATAAGGAAACAGTTCCGATCACTCGCGGGAGCTCTCCCCCGGGGGCGCAGTAGTGCCGGCACACTCCCCTGAGTTCTCAGGGTGGCCGGAGACATGTATAAACAGTGTGCCACATTCTGCAAATTCGTGCGCTGGGAAGTTAATATCCTAACACCATGAAACGCATTGCCCAGGGGCGCAACCTAGTCTAAGTGTGCACATGGCAAGACAGTGAAAAAATAAACCGTTCGCGTGCCAATTAACCCATCCCACCCACTGCGTCCCCTATGTTAAAGTCTGCACCACCCAGCACTTCACTTTCGTAAATGCCAACCAGTATTTCCCATTAGCAACTAATCTCAATTCAAACATGCATTAGAACAATACCAGGGAAAGTGTACAAAGCCTAAGGAGAAAATCCAGAGGGCAATCAGTCATTGTCACTCAGACTTGCGTGATCCTGGGTTGCAGCTTGGGGGCTTCGTCGTGCCGTCTTCCCACCAACGTGCTTAGCGAACTTTAGCGCTGACTTCGCATCCGTAAACAAATGTGTAGTCCCTTCATAGCTGACCTTGAGTTTTGCTGGGTATAGGAGTGCATAGGGTATCTGTGCCTGGAGGAGCAGCTTCTTTGCCTGTATAAATTCCCTCCGTGCACTCTGCACCGCCGGGGTGAAGTCGGGGTAGAAGGAAATGGTGTTCCCCCCCATACACTATGGTACCTTTGCCACGAGCCAACCGTAAAACTGTCTCTCTGTCTTGGTAGTTCAGGAGTTTGGCCAATATTGGTCTGGGGGTTCCTCCCACCGGGGGCCTGGGGCCCAGTGTGCGATGCGCCCTCTCCACCGCAAACACTGTCGAAAGGTGTGGATCAAAGAGTTCATGGAGCATTTCAGTCACGTACCTTTCCATCTTCTCGATAGCCGTCGTCTCCGGGACCCCAGTAATACGAAGATTGTTTCGGCGGGAGCGGGCCTCCAAATCCTCATTCTTAGCCCTGATGATTCCGAGGACTTTGTCCATTTGTAGAAGTTGCTCCTTCGTCTCCACCTGGAAATCGTGAAACTCCGAGGCCCGGTTCTCCAGTACATCTAATCTGGTGTTGTGCGCTTCCACCTTCGACTTCACCGCATTGAGCTGGGAGGACATTGCATCCAGTTTAGTGTATATAGTGCGTAGGCTAGACCTAATTTCTAGCATGAGTGTACGTAGGTCCTCACCCTGGTCCTCTGCCGTTAGCTCCTGATGTCGCTCCACGCCCACCTCTGTATCTTGCTCAGTGTTTCTTGTGGTTCGACGTTGATCGAAGGTTAACTTTGGCTGTTTTGCATCTTGTTTACCAATGGTGGGACTGGGCGGAGAAAAATTGGTCTGGACACTTATCTGCCAAGGGCAGCCTTGTCTGTGGGCGTCTAGAGCTGATCCGCACCCAACAACTGTTCGGACCTATAACGTAGTGACCCACCAAATCCAGTAACGCAGGTCTCATGCCCCTCCAATTGCCCCCTCAACGAGGTCTCCCTCAGTGATACGGCTCTGGGCCACGAGGTGCGAAAAAAGTAATATCTCCTGCGTCGCCAGAAGGGACAGACACCAGGTCCTGCGCTGACCCTTTTTTAAGTGGAATCAGGCGACAACCAGCACTGTCATAAAACGTGGTGTCTGCTAGCAACCGCGTCTAGCACAGCTCCGCTCTCGCCGCTTGCTTGGGTCGCCTCGACTTTCCCACCAACCTTGTAGGGTTTATCGGGTAAGTCCTGGGTTCAGCTCGGGCTCTCTGAGGGGCTACCAGTCACAATGTCAAATCCGGGCTGGAAGGTCTTTAAGGAGCTCCTATAGCCGTAGAGATATAGGGCGCATTGGATGTGAGGTAGCGCAGTAACTCACGGCTCACGTCGCAGAGACTCGCGGGGACCGCGCCCCAAACCAGCCGTCAAATTCAATGTGTTGAATGGGTTCGACAGACGGGTGCTGGAACGACCTTCCCACAGCAACCCCGCCGACTGTCTCCTTTTGTATACTCTGCGCAGCCGGTCTCGCAGCGCCTCCGCGTATCTCCCTGCAGATCGTCTCTTGCCGCTGCTGTGTGTCGCGGCCCGCAAGCCGCTCGCAGTGCAGGGCGCGCCTCCGCAGGAGCCTCTAACGGGGCTATATTCTCCTCCAGCTATCGCCACTCATCCTCCGTGCATATGCCACTCTGCCAGCTTGTATCAGCCTATTGTGATCAGCTGAGGTCCTCCCAGAAATGCGCGCCCACCTGTAATCTGATTTACCCCAGCCGGGGCAAAATTCGGGCGCTCCCTTTAGTCCACTGTTCCTGGGGATATTTTCGTTTGTCACTCGGCAGCCCTCGATGCTCAGGTCTCACCCCTGGGGCTTGCGGCGCTCCTCGCTGCCGCGTCCGGCACGATGCGGCCGCCGCCTACCTCCACCGCCTTCCAAGCCGCTCCCGCCTCCGTACGGCTTATCGCACCACACTCCTCCCCGGACTCAGAGGCGGCTTTGTCGGGTATCGCCTGCGTCCTCGCGGTGAGCGCTTCTCAGCACACCGGGCTTTAATCAGCTTTGCACACCAGTAGCTGGTATAAATGCAGGATTATAACTCCGGCCGGCGGAGCTCGCCTAGTAAGCGGCCATTTCGTGGCACGGCCAGCCACGCCCCCCTGACAGGGGTGCAAACTTCATGTCAAGTTACATAACTGCTATGTGGAAGGAGTGTGGAGTGAATTACAAATTCACCACACCCTATCACCTACAATGCAATGGGTTGGTTGAAAGATTCAACAAAACCCTGAAGGGCATGATCATGGGCCTCCCAGAAAAGCTTAGGTGAAAATGGGATGTCTTGTTGCCCTGCCTTCTCTTTGCCTACAGAGAGGTTCCTCAGAAGGGGGTTGGCTACAGCCCTTTTGAACTTCTGTTTGGACATCCAGTTAGGGGTCCCTTGTGTCTAGTGAAGGAGGGATGGGAGTTACCTCTCAAACCACCTAAACAAGACACAGTGGACTATGTACTTGGTCTCCGCTCCGGGATGGCTGAATACATGAAGAAGGCATCCAAAAATCTTGAGGCTAGCCAAGAATTACAGAAAGCTTGGCATGACCAAAAGGCTGTGCTGACTGTGTACCAGCCAGGACAGAAGGTATGGGTGTTGGAGCCTGTGGCCCCAGCAGCTCTCCAGGATAAGTGGAGTGGACCCCATACCATTCTTGAGCAGAAGGGAGAGGTCACCTACCTGGTAGACCTTGGAACTCCCAGGAGCCCCCACAGGGTGCTCCATGTGAACAGGCTCAAGCCATATGTTGACAGGGCAGACATGGGCTTGCTCATGGCTACTGATGGGGTACAGGAGGAAGATAGTGACCCACTCCCTGACCTCCTCTCACAAAACCCTGATAATGGTTCAGTTGATGGTGTAGCCTTGGCAGGCAGCCTCACTGAGCAGCAACAGACTGATTGCAGGAAGGTCCTCAATCAGTACAGACATATGTTTTCCCTGACTCCTAGTCAGACCACTTGGTGTACCCATGAAGTGGACACAGGAGAAAGTCTGCCTGTTAAAAACAAGATTTACAGGCAACCTGACCATGTCAGGGACTGCATCAGGACTGAGGTCCAAAAGATGCTGGAATTGGGAGTCATCGAACCCTCAGATAGCCCTTGGGCTAGTCCAGTAGTCCTGGTACCCAAACCTCACACCCAGGGTGGTAAGACAGAGATGAGGTTTTGTGTAGACTACAGGGGGCTCAATGCAGTCACTAGGACTGATGCTCATCCTATTCCTAGGGCAGATGAACTTATAGATACTCTGGCCTCAGCCAAGTTTTTGAGTACATTTGACCTCACTGCTGGCTATTGGCAAATCAGACTAGCTGAGGATGCCAAGCCCAAAACAGCCTTCTCAACCCCTAGTGAGCATTATCAATTTATTGTAATGCTTTTTGGTTTGAAGAATGCACCTGCCACATTTCAAAGGTTGGTGCATAAAGTTCTCACAAGCCTGGAAGACTATAGTGCAGATTATCTTCATGATATTGCTGTCTTTACTTCCACCTGAGAGGATCACCTGGTCCACCTAAGAAATGTTCTGGAGGCCCTGCAAAAGGCAGGCCTCACTATCAAAGCCATTAAGTGCCAGATAGGGCAGAGTAAGGTTGTGTACCTGGGCCACCTTGTGGGTGGAGGTCAGGTTCAACCATTGCAGAGCAAAATCCAGACCATCATGGACTGGGTTGCTCCAACTACCCAGACTTAGGTCAGAGCTTTCTTGGGCCTGACTGCTTACTACAGGAGGTTTGTCAAAGGATATGGATCCATAGTGACCCCTTTGAATGATCTGACCTCTAAAAGAATGCCTAAGAAAGTTCAGTGGACAGTCAGCTGTCAAAAGGCATTTGATGACCTGAAGCAGGCCATGTGCACTGCTCCCATTCTGCAAAGTCCTGACTATTCCAAACAATTCATTGTTCAAACTGATGCATCTGAGTTGGGGGTAGGGGCTGTGTTATCACAACTGAATGAAGAGGGTCAGGATCAGCCAGTAGCTCTTATAAGCAGAAGGCTGAACCCCAGAGAGAAACGTTGGTCAGCTATTGAGAGGGAAGCCTTTGCTGTGGTTTGGGCTCTGAAGAAGTTGGGGCTATACTTGTTTGGCACTCACTTCATTGTTCAGACAGACCATAAGCCCCTCTTATGGCTTAAACAGATGAAGGGTGAAAACCCCAAACTTTTGAGGTGGTCCATTTCCCTACAGGGGATGGACTATACAGTGGAACATAGACCTGGGAGTAACCATGCCAATGCAGATGGACTCTCCAGATATTTCCACTTAGAAAATGAAGACTCAACTGGTCTAGGTTAGTCTCATGTCCTTTCGTTTTGGGGGGAGGGGTTGTGTAGGAAAGTAAGATCTGCTTCTTATGGTTACCCCCATTTTTTTGCTTGATGTCTCACTGTTTTTGACTAGTCTGACTGGGATCCTGCTAATCAGGACCCCAGTCTATCTGCTTTCTCCCTTAAATTGACATACATGTACTTTGGTACACTCCAGATTGGATACTGGGGTGCCCTCATCAGTCCCTAGTATATGGTCCCCATATACCCAGGGCATAGGTACCCCAGAGGCCTCACATGGGCTGAAGCATGTATTATGCCACCCATGAGAGACCAGGCAAAATGGAACTCCAGGTCTGCTACTGCAACCTGTGTAAGCTGGTGCTTGCACAATTACTTAAGATATAGGTTCACTATATCTATTGGTCACTATACTTAAAACTTATAAGTCACCCCTATAGCAGGCCTTAACAATCCTGAAGGCAGGGTGCTGGCTTTTTAGTGAGAGGGTGCCCCTGCATGAGCAGAGCCCCTCTGCAGCCTTCGGAGAACATTCTCTTGGGTTGTCTGTGACTCAGCCGGACATATAGGTAGAGGTGCATTATAACCTTGCAGTAAATGCTATCTCGAAAACGGCTGCATAGAAACATATTGAGTTTGGTATCAAACACCTTGGAATCATACCTCCACACCAGTAACTGGTGTGGGAGGTATAATTCCACCCTTCTGAATCAAGCTTCGTGGGGTCACTGGTCTAACCGGTGCCAGGCTTCTCGACCCGGACAGCACAAAATGAATGCTGCCGACCAGAGACACATTTCTGCCCTCCTGCTGCTGAGCCAAGCTCGAGCAGAAGAAGGTAGCACAATGGGCATCTTGTCAAAGGGAGGTGTGACCATCTCCCAGACAGGGTTTAGTATATTGGGGCTGGCTGGGTGGGTGCACTCAGAGTGCCTGAAAGTCTGCACCTGGGGCACATTTGGTGTCCCTGTGCATAGTCCAGCTCAAACCAGTTCTGGGAGCCATTGGCTCCTGCTCTGGCGCGAAAACTGGACAAAGGACATGGGTGTAACCACCCCTCTGTCCTGCCCCTCCCCTAGGAGGGTCCCCTGAATCTGTCCAACCCTCTCCCATGGGTACAAAAGGGCTTACCTGGCTGTAAGACTTTAGATTTTACGTGGACAAGATTCTACAAGAAGAAACCATTGACCTTCGACCGTCTGGACACTCTGGACCTTGCTGGACCTCGATAGGGCTCAACTTCGTTCCCCTTTCTGTCCGAAGCTTAGTTTGTGCCTTTGATCCATACAGGCTCCGTGCAGGACCTGGGGTGCACTAAAGGCAACTGAAGAATCTCCCTTGGAGTGAAGGAGTCTCTCCCCTGCATTCGCAGGCACCTAACCGCAACTGACCGGTCAGCTGCTCCTGAGCTCCTGCGGACTCCGAAGATTTCAGCAACACAGGAGGTGGGTTTCTGAAGGTCCCCGAGGTCGATCTGCCCTCTCACCGAGTTGGAGGCCAGTATCCCTCGTGGGGACTGCATAACCCGAACCCCTGTGCACCGCGTCCATTTGCAGTTGCATATGCTTCTGGTGATTCTCGAGCTTGTGCATTGGACTCCGTGTAGTCCCGACCCTGAGCAGTATTTGCACCAAAGAACTCCAGCCTCCCCGCACCGAGTGCTCCGTGGGCTGGTGCTTTGCAAACTTGCTCGAGGTCCCCTCGCTGTCACGACTTGCTCCCTGCGTTCTCTTGTCCACCACCAGGGGGCTGAACTGTGGGACTCTCCAGTGTTCTACTAAGCTTCCAGACCCTCCACTTCATGTACATACTGACTTCCAGCCATTTGGACTCTACTTGGAAATGGCCATCCATTCCCAATCCATGCTGGGTTTTGTGGAAGCCAGTCTGCTCTTGTCAGAAACTCCATTACCTAGAATTCCCTGCTCACTGCTTCGTCTCCACCCCTTCAGGCCAAGGATGGGTGGAGGAATTCAGCTCACTTGTAGCTGGCTGCTGCTAGCCTGCTCACACCTGATGCATGTGATTACTGGGAGCTCTTAAGCCCCAGCTCCCTTCAGGCCAAGGTTGGTCATTGTAGCTGTTTTCAGGTGAGACCGATCCTTGTTTCCTGAGCTTTTGATATTCCTTGATTCCTGAGCTATAGTTAATCCTTGTTCCTTGATTCCTGAGCTATAGCTATTCCTTGTGCCTGAATTAGCACTGCCTGCAGTGCTACCTTGTTCCCTGAGCTATAGCTATTCCTTGTACCTGAATTAGCACTGCCTGCAGTGCTACCTTGTTTCCTGAGTTCCTGAGCTATAGTTATTCTTTGTTCCTGTTCCTGGGCTTCAGGTATTTCTCGTTCCTGATTTCCACTGCTTGCAGTGCTCTCCTGACTCCTTGTTTCCTGAGCTGTAGCTATTTCCTGTTTCCTTGAACCAGTACTGCCTGCAGCGCTACCTTGACTCCTGAAGCTTTAGTAATTTCCCTGTTCCTGAAATAGCACTGCCTGCAGTGCTACCTTGACTCCTGAGCCTTACCTCAATTCTTGTTCCTGCCCCAGCACTGCCTTCTATGCTACTTTGTTTTCTTGAATCCTGAACCTGCACTATTCTAGTATACCCTTGAAGCCTCCCCTTCTGTATATCCTTTTCCTGTCTCTGCCTTTCTTCCCATTTCCTTGGTTCCAGTTCCTAGTTTGCTGTCTTTCTATTCTGCTGCCTTGCTTCTGTTGCCTTGTATGTTTGTTACTTGTTTTCTGCCAAGTGTGCCCTGTGATTTCCTTCCTTTCCCGTTAAGCACTCCTCCTTGCTAGCTCCTTGTCTATTGTGCTTGTGTTTAGTTCTACCCGTTTGCTGTTACTGCCTTGCGTGTTCCTGTTTGATCGCCAGGATCCGTGGGCACAGCTGACTACCTAGGTGGTGTTTCTTGTTCACTGTGAGTATTGTTTTTGAGTTACAGTTATAACATCACCATAGGTATAAGCTCCACAGACCCTGCCTTTGCATACATATCCTATATGTGGGTATTTTCAGTCAGTATCTGTAACAGCAATTGTGGGTGAGGAACTTAGTGAGCTTCAGTCTTACCGTGTGGAGCTCCTGAGTGCTTTACCCCACATTCCCTTTATTGTTAATGTTGTATTATATATATATATATATATATATATATATATATATATGTCTTGCACGTTCGTCCTGGGTGTAGTTAGTCTGAATGCTAAATTGCCTCGTGAGTGCCCTTCCTTTCTGAGTCTTACCCATCTTGTTCACTTGTACAGGCTTCCCTTTGGATCCCTTTTTCTCCTCTGACTCCTGTGTGATCCTGGGCAGCGCTGTACTACTCTTTCTGTGCACTGTACGTTTTCTACCCAGTTCCCAGTCCTTGCCCAAGTCCCTGACTGTGTTCCTGACATAGTCCCGGACAGTCCCTGACAGAATGACCAACCCCACATGCTAGGCAAAACACAAAACATCTCTTTGCTTTCTTCTCCTGGTAGTGAAGTCAGTTCTATCTCAGAGATAACCCGCAGACAGGCCATACGGACAAAACCTGAATCCGTGACCCACATAATCCCTGATGTGACAATATCCTGTGATTCAGACCACACTCTTGATTTAACTGCTGCAACTGAAGCCAACCTCCTAATTGAGAAGGAACAAAATCCGGACCCCTTATTTGCTCCCTTGCCTTCAAGCACAACACAAATTGAAAAGTCAGGAAATGATAGTACTGTATGCTCTGATGCACCTGTACCACCTTCTAATGCAGAAGAAAATGAGAAAACTTCCAAAGACCAAGTGATTTCTTACCCGTTTCCTCTGACTAAGAGTTGTGAAGTGCCAAAAAGTAAAGGAAGTCTGATCAAAAGAGACTAAAATAAGCAGTATTCTTAGCCATCCCTAAGAAAGCACTTCAGTGTGTTTTAATCAGCCAAGAACCTGTGAAGATGTCACTACTGACAACAGCGAATCTACTGTTCACAAGCTACTACCATTCCCAGGGCTTAAAGTCTGTGAACCATGTGCCACTCCGCCTTCAGCTTGTCTTCTTGCAGAGTCTTCAGAGTCCTCAGCCGGCCTGCTGCTTGCAGAGTCTCCAGAGTCCTCAGCCGGCCTGCTGCTTGCAGAGTCTCCAGAGTCCTCAGCTGGCCTGCTGCTTGCAGAGTCTCCAGAGTCCCTAGCCGGCCTGTTGCCTTCAGAGTCTGAGTTCTCAGCTGGCCTACCTACTGAACCTCAGCCTCCAGGCTGCCTGCCTTCAGCACCAGAGCTCCCAGGCTGCCTGCCTTCAGCACCAGAGCTCACAGGCTGCCTGCCTTCAGCACCAGAGCTCCCAGGCTGCCTGCCTTCAGCTCCAGAGCTCCCAGGCTGCCTGCCTTCAGCACCAGAGCTCCCAGGCTGCCTGCCTTCAGCACCAGAGCCCCCAGGCTCCCTGCCTTCAGCACCAGAGCTTCCAGGCTCCCTGCCTTCAGCACCAGAGCTTCCAGGCTCCCTGCCTTCAGCACCAGAGCTTCCAGGCTCCCTGCCTTCAGCACCAGAGCTTCCAGGCTCCCTGCCTTCTAGTCTTGAGCCTCTATCATGCCTACTTTTTCACCCTGTGCTTCCAGTTTGCCAGCCTTTGGAGGTCTCAGTACGTGTCCATTCAGAGACTGAACATCCAGCATCAGAGAAAAACTCTCAACATGTAAGCCTCCAGGGCCTGGGTCTCCTGCATACCTGCTTCCAAAGTCTCCTGCATATGTGTCTTCTGTATGTTTTCGTGCAGGGCCAGAATGTCAGGTCTGCTTCTTGTCACCTCCTTCGTCTTCAGCCAGTTTGCCTTTGACCTCTGTGCCTCCTGCCAAACCGTTTTCTGCTTTTGAACCTACAATCAATCTGCCTGTCATCATCTAACCATCAAACACCTTTGATTCAGGCTCCTAAGCCGCCATTACTGGATTTGGACTCTTCAAATCTGCATTCTATTCTGCCTCCTGCATCAGAGTGCTTCCCTCCTCAAAGTTCTGTTTTGGATGCTGCTTTTAATTTACAGCCTATTGTCCTACTCCTGCAGAACATCACAGTTTTCCTGCACTCCTCTGGTATCTTGCACTACATCTATGATGGAAATGGATTTACTTCTTAGGAGCAAAGGCTTTGAATCCAGTTTCAGATTCCGGGAGCCGGTCTTTGGAGGGGGTGTACTGTCACGACTTGCTCCCTGCGTTCTCTTGTCCACCACCAGGGGGCTGAACTGTGGGACTCTCCAGTGTTCTACTAAGCTTCCAGACCCTCCACTTCATGTACATACTGACTTCCAGCCATTTGGACTCTACTCGGAAATGGCCATCCATTCCTAATCCATGACGGGTTTTGTGGAAGCCAGTCTGCTCTTGTCAGAAACTCCATTACCTAGAATTCCCTGCTCACTGCTTCGTCTCCACCCCTGCAGGCCAAGGATGGGTGGAGGAATTCAGCTCACTTGTAGCTGGCTGCTGCTAGCCTGCTCACACCTGATGCATGTGATTACTGGGAGCTCTTTTAAGCCCCAGCTCCCTTCAGGCCAAGGTTGGTCATTGTAGCTGTTTTCAGGTGAGACCGATCCTTGTTTCCTGAGCTTTTGATATTCCTTGATTCCTGAGCTATAGTTAATCCTTGTTCCTTGATTCCTGAGCTATAGCTATTCCTTGTGCCTGAATTAGCACTGCCTGCAGTGCTACCTTGTTCCCTGAGCTATAGCTATTCCTTGTACCTGAATTAGCACTGCCTGCAGTGCTACCTTGTTTCCTGAGCTATAGTTATTCTTTGTTCCTGGGCTTCAGGTATTTCTTGTTCCTGATTTCCACTGCTTGCAGTGCTCTCCTGACTCCTTGTTTCCTGAGCTGTAGCTATTTCCTGTTTCCTTGAACCAGTACTGCCTGCAGCGCTACCTTGACTCCTGAAGCTTTAGTAATTTCCCTGTTCCTGAAATAGCACTGCCTGCAGTGCTACCTTGACTCCTGAGCCTTACCTCAATTCTTGTTCCTGCCCCAGCACTGCCTTCTATGCTACTTTGTTTTCTTGAATCCTGAACCTGCACTATTCTAGTATACCCTTGAAGCCTCCCTTCTGTATATCCTTTTCCTGTCTCTGCCTTTCTTCCCATTTCCTTGGTTCCAGTTCCTAGTTTGCTGTCTTTCTATTCTGCTGCCTTGCTTCTGTTGCCTTGTATGTTTGTTACTTGTTTTCTGCCAAGTGTGCCCTGTGATTTCCTTCCTTTCCCGTTAAGCACTCCTCCTTGCTAGCTCCTTGTCTATTGTGCTTGTGTTTAGTTCTACCCGTTTGCTGTTACTGCCTTGCGTGTTCCTGTTTGATCGCCAGGATCCGTGGGCACAGCTGACTACCTAGGTGGTGTTTCTTGTTCACTGTGAGTATTGTTTTTGAGTTACAGTTATAACATCACCATAGGTATAAGCTCCACAGACCCTGCCTTTGCATACATATCCTATATGTGGGTATTTTCAGTCAGTATCTGTAACAGCAATTGTGGGTGAGGAACTTAGTGAGCTTCAGTCTTACCGTGTGGAGCTCCTGAGTGCTTTACCCCACATTCCCTTTATTGTTAATGTTGTATTATATATATATATATATATATATATATATATATATATGTCTTGTACGTTCGTCCTGGGTGTAGTTAGTCTGAATGCTAAATTGCCTCGTGAGTGCCCTTCCTTTCTGAGTCTTACCCATCTTGTTCACTTGTACAGGCTTCCCCTTTGGATCCCTTTTTCTCCTCTGACTCCCTGTGTGATCCTGGGCAGCGCTGTACTACTCTTTCTGTGCACTGTACGTTTTCTACCCAGTTCCCAGTCCTTGCCCAAGTCCCTGACTGTGTTCCTGACATAGTCCCGGACAGTCCCTGACAGAATGACCAACCCCACATGCTAGGCAAAACACAAAACATCTCTTTGCTTTCTTCTCCTGGTAGTGAAGTCAGTTCTATCTCAGAGATAACCCGCAGACAGGCCATACGGACAAAACCTGAATCCGTGACCCACATAATCCCTGATGTGACAATATCCTGTGATTCAGACCACACTCTTGATTTAACTGCTGCAACTGAAGCCAACCTCCTAATTGAGAAGGAACAAAATCCGGACCCCTTATTTGCTCCCTTGCCTTCAAGCACAACACAAATTGAAAAGTCAGGAAATGATAGTACTGTATGCTCTGATGCACCTGTACCACCTTCTAATGCAGAAGAAAATGAGAAAACTTCCAAAGACCAAGTGATTTCTTACCCGTTTCCTCTGACTAAGAGTTGTGAAGTGCCAAAAAGTAAAGGAAGTCTGATCAAAAGACTAAAATAAGCAGTATTCTTAGCCATCCCTAAGAAAGCACTTCAGTGTGTTTTAATCAGCCAAGAACCTGTGAAGATGTCACTACTGACAACAGCGAATCTACTGTTCACAAGCTACTACCATTCCCAGGGCTTAAAGTCTGTGAACCATGTGCCACTCCGCCTTCAGCTTGTCTTCTTGCAGAGTCTTCAGAGTCCTCAGCCGGCCTGCTGCTTGCAGAGTCTCCAGAGTCCTCAGCCGGCCTGCTGCTTGCAGAGTCTCCAGAGTCCTCAGCTGGCCTGCTGCTTGCAGAGTCTCCAGAGTCCCTAGCCGGCCTGTTGCCTTCAGAGTCTGAGTTCTCAGCTGGCCTACCTACTGAACCTCAGCCTCCAGGCTGCCTGCCTTCAGCACCAGAGCTCCCAGGCTGCCTGCCTTCAGCACCAGAGCTCACAGGCTGCCTGCCTTCAGCACCAGAGCTCCCAGGCTGCCTGCCTTCAGCTCCAGAGCTCCCAGGCTGCCTGCCTTCAGCACCAGAGCTCCCAGGCTGCCTGCCTTCAGCACCAGAGCCCCCAGGCTCCCTGCCTTCAGCACCAGAGCTTCCAGGCTCCCTGCCTTCAGCACCAGAGCTTCCAGGCTCCCTGCCTTCAGCACCAGAGCTTCCAGGCTCCCTGCCTTCAGCACCAGAGCTTCCAGGCTCCCTGCCTTCTAGTCTTGAGCCTCTATCATGCCTACTTTTTCACCCTGTGCTTCCAGTTTGCCAGCCTTTGGAGGTCTCAGTACGTGTCCATTCAGAGACTGAACATCCAGCATCAGAGAAAAACTCTCAACATGTAAGCCTCCAGGGCCTGGGTCTCCTGCATACCTGCTTCCAAAGTCTCCTGCATATGTGTCTTCTGTATGTTTTCGTGCAGGGCCAGAATGTCAGGTCTGCTTCTTGTCACCTCCTTCGTCTTCAGCCAG
The DNA here is from genome assembly GCA_963921515.1 of Calotriton arnoldi. Lineage (NCBI taxonomy): Eukaryota > Metazoa > Chordata > Amphibia > Caudata > Salamandridae > Calotriton > Calotriton arnoldi. The sequence goes on from CAWUFW010000115.1 coordinate 1,656,360, forward strand.
TTTGCCTTTGACCTCTGTGCCTCCTGCCAAACCGTTTTCTGCTTTTGAACCTACAATCAATCTGCCTGTCATCATCTAACCATCAAACACCTTTGATTCAGGCTCCTAAGCCGCCATTACTGGATTTGGACTCTTCAAATCTGCATTCTATTCTGCCTCCTGCATCAGAGTGCTTCCCTCCTCAAAGTTCTGTTTTGGATGCTGCTTTTAATTTACAGCCTATTGTCCTACCCTGCAGAACATCACAGTTTTCCTGCACTCCTCTGGTATCTTGCACTACATCTATGATGGAAATGGATTTACTTCTTAGGAGCAAAGGCTTTGAATCCAGTTTCAGATTCCGGGAGCCGGTCTTTGGAGGGGTGTACTGTCACGACTTGCTCCCTGCGTTCTCTTGTCCACCACCAGGGGCTGAACTGTGGGACTCTCCAGTGTTCTACTAAGCTTCCAGACCCTCCACTTCATGTACATACTGACTTCCAGCCATTTGGACTCTACTCGGAAATGGCCATCCATTCCTAATCCATGACGGGTTTTGTGGAAGCCAGTCTGCTCTTGTCAGAAACTCCATTACCTAGAATTCCCTGCTCACTGCTTCGTCTCCACCCCTGCAGGCCAAGGATGGGTGGAGGAATTCAGCTCACTTGTAGCTGGCTGCTGCTAGCCTGCTCACACCTGATGCATGTGATTACTGGGAGCTCTTTTAAGCCCCAGCTCCCTTCAGGCCAAGGTTGGTCATTGTAGCTGTTTTCAGGTGAGACCGATCCTTGTTTCCTGAGCTTTTGATATTCCTTGATTCCTGAGCTATAGTTAATCCTTGTTCCTTGATTCCTGAGCTATAGCTATTCCTTGTGCCTGAATTAGCACTGCCTGCAGTGCTACCTTGTTCCCTGAGCTATAGCTATTCCTTGTACCTGAATTAGCACTGCCTGCAGTGCTACCTTGTTTCCTGAGTTCCTGAGCTATAGTTATTCTTTGTTCCTGGGCTTCAGGTATTTCTTGTTCCTGATTTCCACTGCTTGCAGTGCTCTCCTGACTCCTTGTTTCCTGAGCTGTAGCTATTTCCTGTTTCCTTGAACCAGTACTGCCTGCAGCGCTACCTTGACTCCTGAAGCTTTAGTAATTTCCCTGTTCCTGAAATAGCACTGCCTGCAGTGCTACCTTGACTCCTGAGCCTTACCTCAATTCTTGTTCCTGCCCCAGCACTGCCTTCTATGCTACTTTGTTTTCTTGAATCCTGAACCTGCACTATTCTAGTATACCCTTGAAGCCTCCCCTTCTGTATATCCTTTTCCTGTCTCTGCCTTTCTTCCCATTTCCTTGGTTCCAGTTCCTAGTTTGCTGTCTTTCTATTCTGCTGCCTTGCTTCTGTTGCCTTGTATGTTTGTTACTTGTTTTCTGCCAAGTGTGCCCTGTGATTTCCTTCCTTTCCCGTTAAGCACTCCTCCTTGCTAGCTCCTTGTCTATTGTGCTTGTGTTTAGTTCTACCCGTTTGCTGTTACTGCCTTGCGTGTTCCTGTTTGATCGCCAGGATCCGTGGGCACAGCTGACTACCTAGGTGGTGTTTCTTGTTCACTGTGAGTATTGTTTTTGAGTTACAGTTATAACATCACCATAGGTATAAGCTCCACAGACCCTGCCTTTGCATACATATCCTATATGTGGGTATTTTCAGTCAGTATCTGTAACAGCAATTGTGGGTGAGGAACTTAGTGAGCTTCAGTCTTACCGTGTGGAGCTCCTGAGTGCTTTACCCCACATTCCCTTTATTGTTAATGTTGTATTATATATATATATATATATATATATATATATATATATATATATATGTCTTGTACGTTCGTCCTGGGTGTAGTTAGTCTGAATGCTAAATTGCCTCGTGAGTGCCCTTCCTTTCTGAGTCTTACCCATCTTGTTCACTTGTACAGGCTTCCCTTTGGATCCCTTTTCTCCTCTGACTCCCTGTGTGATCCTGGGCAGCGCTGTACTACTCTTTCTGTGCACTGTACGTTTTCTACCCAGTTCCCAGTCCTTGCCCAAGTCCCTGACTGTGTTCCTGACATAGTCCCGGACAGTCCCTGACAGAATGACCAACCCCACATGCTAGGCAAAACACAAAACATCTCTTTGCTTTCTTCTCCTGGTAGTGAAGTCAGTTCTATCTCAGAGATAACCCGCAGACAGGCCATACGGACAAAACCTGAATCCGTGACCCACATAATCCCTGATGTGACAATATCCTGTGATTCAGACCACACTCTTGATTTAACTGCTGCAACTGAAGCCAACCTCCTAATTGAGAAGGAACAAAATCCGGACCCCTTATTTGCTCCCTTGCCTTCAAGCACAACACAAATTGAAAAGTCAGGAAATGATAGTACTGTATGCTCTGATGCACCTGTACCACCTTCTAATGCAGAAGAAAATGAGAAAACTTCCAAAGACCAAGTGATTTCTTACCCGTTTCCTCTGACTAAGAGTTGTGAAGTGCCAAAAAGTAAAGGAAGTCTGATCAAAAGACTAAAATAAGCAGTATTCTTAGCCATCCCTAAGAAAGCACTTCAGTGTGTTTTAATCAGCCAAGAACCTGTGAAGATGTCACTACTGACAACAGCGAATCTACTGTTCACAAGCTACTACCATTCCCAGGGCTTAAAGTCTGTGAACCATGTGCCACTCCGCCTTCAGCTTGTCTTCTTGCAGAGTCTTCAGAGTCCTCAGCCGGCCTGCTGCTTGCAGAGTCTCCAGAGTCCTCAGCCGGCCTGCTGCTTGCAGAGTCTCCAGAGTCCTCATCTGGCCTGCTGCTTGCAGAGTCTCCAGAGTCCCTAGCCGGCCTGTTGCCTTCAGAGTCTGAGTTCTCAGCTGGCCTACCTACTGAACCTCAGCCTCCAGGCTGCCTGCCTTCAGCACCAGAGCTCCCAGGCTGCCTGCCTTCAGCACCAGAGCTCACAGGCTGCCTGCCTTCAGCTCCAGAGCTCCCAGGCTGCCTGCCTTCAGCACCAGAGCTCCCAGGCTGCCTGCCTTCAGCACCAGAGCTCCCAGGCTGCCTGCCTTCAGCACCAGAGCCCCCAGGCTCCCTGCCTTCAGCACCAGAGCTTCCAGGCTCCCTGCCTTCAGCACCAGAGCTTCCAGGCTCCCTGCCTTCAGCACCAGAGCTTCCAGGCTCCCTGCCTTCAGCACCAGAGCTTCCAGGCTCCCTGCCTTCTAGTCTTGAGCCTCTATCATGCCTACTTTTTCACCCTGTGCTTCCAGTTTGCCAGCCTTTGGAGATCTCAGTACGTGTCCATTCAGAGACTGAACATCCAGCATCAGAGAAAAAACTCTCAACATGTAAGCCTCCAGGGCCTGGGTCTCCTGCATACCTGCTTCCAAAGTCTCCTGCATATGTGTCTTCTGTATGTTTTCGTGCAGGGCCAGAATGTCAGGTCTGCTTCTTGTCACCTCCTTCGTCTTCAGCCAGTTTGCCTTTGACCTCTGTGCCTCCTGCCAAACCGTTTTCTGCTTTTGAACCTACAATCAATCTGCCTGTCATCATCTAACCATCAAACACCTTTGATTCAGGCTCCTAAGCCGCCATTACTGGATTTGGACTCTTCAAATCTGCATTCTATTCTGCCTCCTGCATCAGAGTGCTTCCCTCCTCAAAGTTCTGTTTTGGATGCTGCTTTTAATTTACAGCCTATTGTCCTACCCTGCAGAACATCACAGTTTTCCTGCACTCCTCTGGTATCTTGCACTACATCTATGATGGAAATGGATTTACTTCTTAGGAGCAAAGGCTTTGAATCCAGTTTCAGATTCCGGGAGCCGGTCTTTGGAGGGGTGTACTGTCACGACTTGCTCCCTGCGTTCTCTTGTCCACCACCAGGGGGCTGAACTGTGGGACTCTCCAGTGTTCTACTAAGCTTCCAGACCCTCCACTTCATGTACATACTGACTTCCAGCCATTTGGACTCTACTCGGAAATGGCCATCCATTCCTAATCCATGACGGGTTTTGTGGAAGCCAGTCTGCTCTTGTCAGAAACTCCATTACCTAGAATTCCCTGCTCACTGCTTCGTCTCCACCCCTGCAGGCCAAGGATGGGTGGAGGAATTCAGCTCACCTGTGGCTGGCTGCTGCTAGCCTGCTCACACCTGATGCATGTGATTACTGTGAGCTCTTTTAAGCCCCAGCTCCCTTCAGGCCAAGGTTGGTCATTGTAGATGTCTTCCGGTGAGACCGATCCTTGTTTCCTGAGCTTTTGATATTCCTTGATTCCTGAGCTATAGTTAATCCTTGTTCCTTGATTCCTGAGCTATAGCTATTCCTTGTGCCTGAATTAGCACTGCCTGCAGTGCTACCTTGTTCCCTGAGCTATAGCTATTCCTTGTACCTGAATTAGCACTGCCTGCAGTGCTACCTTGTTTCCTGAGTTCCTGAGCTATAGCTATTCCTTGTACCTGAATTAGCACTGCCTGCAGTGCTACCTTGTTTCCTGAGTTTCTGAGCTATAGTTATTCTTTGTTCCTGTTCCTGGGCTTCAGCTATTTCTTGTTCCTGATTTCCACTGCTTGCAGTGCTCTCTTGACTCCTTGTTTCCTGAGCTGTAGCTATTTCCTGTTTCCTTGAACCAGTACTGCCTGCAGCGCTACCTTGACTCCTGAAGCTTTAGTAATTCTCTGTTCCTGAACCAGCACTGTCTGCAGTGCTACCTTGACTCCTGAAGCTTTAGTAATTTCCCTGTTCCTGAACTAGCACTGCCTGCAGTGCTACCTTGACTCCTGAGCCTTAGCTCAATTATTGTTCCTGCCCCAGCACTGACTTCTATGCTACTTTGTTTTCTTGATTCCTGAACCTGCACTATTCTAGTATACCTTTGAAGCCTCCCCTTCTGTATATCCTTTTCCTTTTCCTGTCTCTGCCTTTCTTCCCATTTCCTTGGTTCCAGTTCCTAGTTTGCTGTCTTTCTATTCTGCTGCCTTGCTTCTGTTGCCTTGTATGTTTGTTACTTGTTTTCTGCCAAGTGTGCCCTGTGATTTCCTTCCTTTCCTGTTAAGCACTCCTCCTTGCTAGCTCCTTGTCTATTGTGCTTGTGTTTAGTTCTACCCGTTTGCTGTTACTGCCTTGCGTGTTCCTGTTTGATCGCCAGGATCCGTGGGCACAGCTGACTACCTAGGTGGTGTTTCTTGTTCACTGTGAGTATTGTCTTTGAGTTACAGTTATAACATCACCATAGGTATAAGCTCCACAGACTCTGCCTTTGCATACATATCCTAAATGTGGGTATTTTCAGTCAGTATCTGTAACAGCAATTGTGGGTGAGGAACTTAGTGAGCTTCAGTCTTACCGTGTAGAGCTCCTGAGTGCTTTACCCCACATTCCCTTTATTGTTAATGTTGTATTATATATATATATATATATATATCTTGCACGTTCGTCCTGGGTGTAGTTAGTCTGAATGCTAAATTGCCTCGTGAGTGCCCTTCTTTTCTGAGTCTTACCCATCTTGTTCACTTGTACAGGCTTCCCCTTTGGATCCCTTTTTCTCCTCTGACTCCCTGTGTGATCCTGGGCAGCGCTGCACTACTCTTTCTGTGCACTGTACGTTTTCTACCCAGTTCCTAGTCCTTGCCCAAGTCCCTGACTGTGTTCCTGACATAGTCCCGGACAGTCCCTGACACTCGCGACTCCTGGTCATTCGGCCTGTGGGTCCTCCTGAGGGTCATCTTGATTTCTCTTGGGCTTTCCTGGTTGCTTCAGACGTGCCCTGACTCCCCATTGCTTGGTGAGTCCCCTGGAGCTTGCTGGTCAACACCGTAACCTGTTTGACCGTCCTGCGTGGGTTGCTCTTGCCAAGGCTTGTTGGTGCTCCAGCCGGACACCGACCCCTCAGCACTCGACATCCTTCGTGGGAGAGCTCGCATCCGGCTCCTGGTCGTCCTCGACGTCTCCGGGTCCTCGTGGCTGCAGAGTCAAGCATCCCTTCTTCGCACCGGAAGCACCCGACATCGGTGGGCATTCGTCTACCGAGCTCCTGGTCACTCTGAAGTGACCGAGACTCTGTCCCCTCTGCTTTCAGGTTCCCTCCTTCCAGAATCCAGGCTTGGATTCCACCGGACCCTTTTCACCTAAACGGCAGCAGTACTTCTTTGCAGCTCTCCATTGAGAACGACGGCAGTTTCCGACGCAACTTCAGACCTATGCACCCGGCTCCTCTGGGATAGGTAACTCGGGTACCTCGGTATCCACGGGTGGGGTGGCTCTTCAGACTCTTAAGTTCCAAGGGGTTCGCTCGAAGTCCTCCGAGAAGGGTCCTTAAACTTTAAAAAGTGTAACTGCGACTTCCCCATAGAATTGTACGGAGCCCACTGTCGTGTTCCCACACTGCACCCGGCCTCCGTGGGGTCCCGGTCTACTCACCTTGGGTGGTACCTTGGGGTCCCAGCGATTCGACGTGCTCCAGACCTGGTCTTGATCTCAGTCGTGACTGTTATACCACTATTTCAGTATATGGTTTGGTCTCCCCCTGGAGCCCACTGTGTATTGTACTACTTACAACTGTTCTATTGATCTCGTATTGTGTGCTTTGTGTTCTATCCTCGTGTAGAGGATAGTAGAGAGTGTTATATTAATAAATACCTATTTTTATATAACTACTGTGTGGTTCCCCTTCATTTAGTCATTCAGGAGGTGATATTCTGGTAAAACAAGCTGCTTTACATTCCTTCAAGATTAAGCCTGAAGGCTGCCCTCCACAGCTACCACTAGGATAGCTTTCTAAAGGTTATCTTTGACCTCATACATCATAAGGGTCGTTTGGACTGGTGCAAGGTGCCCACTTTAATTAGTGGACAGCATATACCAGGCCAACTTCTCTCAAATAGTCCTAATAAGCAGCTGTGCATGAGCTCACAGGGCGTGTGCATGAGAAATTTATAACACATTTAAGTCCCATACCTGTATAACAAGCGGTTTGGGAGAAAACATGCAAGTCAAACCTTTTATAAAATGCATCACAACTGTAAATAAAAAAAGATGTTTGATCAGGCAAACACAAAAAGGAACAACATATAACTTTTTAATGTGCCCACCCCAAGTCCTTGCTGAGCTAACGAAAAGCACACACAAAATTACATCAAATAAATTGGTTTGCAACAGGTTGGTGTCAAAGTCTGTGTCACATGTATCTGGGCCACTTCCATTGAGCCAGGCACAGGAGCAGGGGGAGAGACTTTGATATCCCTGAGTTCCAAACAACAGAATGCAAGCCAACAAGCCCTTGGAGCACACTTGGAGTGAAGGCAGAGTCCACCTCTCCTTAAGCAAAGTCGGAGAGCAGCAGGCAGAAAGGCAACAAGCAGAAAAGCAGGCCTTCTAGATCCAGTTGAGTCCTTTAAGCAGCACAGCAGTTGTTCTGGCAGAGCTTCAGTTACAAGTCCGGTAGTGTCTCATTTTAGGGGGTAAGAGACCCAGTACTTATACCCAAAAGTGCCTTTGAAGTGAGGGTGACTTCAAAGAAAAGTGCACAAGTATCCTTTCAATTAAACATAGGGGGGTAAATTTAGGCCTATACATTTTTGTAAGCACATATAAACCCCTATTTTTTTAATATTTTTTAAGAATGTGCGATATGAGTTGACCTTGGACATGGAGCTTTTCAAGTTACGAACACTGCTTAATTTGAGCCGGTAGTTTCCAGTGCTCGGCACGGGACATAATTGAATTCCGGTGCTCGGCACCGGCACTTAATTGTCAACACTGCACTTAGGACAGTCTGCAACATGGTGGCGCTGGCCATCTAATTTAGAGATTAGCAGAACAACGGTTGTTTATGAATAGAATATACATAAAAATTACTAATACCTACCTCCCCAGCCATTCCTTTAGCTTTGGGGACCTGGAATAATCTGAACTGTCGCACTTGCAGGTGAGAGAGAGATGGTTAGCAGTTGTTTTGGCAGCGATGACATGGGTGGTGCAAGTTGCAGTGGCCTCCTGGTCAGGGCCCTGGCACTTATTATTTTGCAAATCAAGCACTGCGAATACTGATTATGTTAAGATGGCTGGGATGAGGTTCACAGAATGGCTTGGGCCACACAGTAGGGGAACCGGAACATAGGGGGTATACATTCATACATACTTACACACATATATATATATATATTTATAAAATTGGGGTACTTAACGAACGAAGAGTTGACTGCGGTACGCAGAGTTTCAAGTTAGAATACTCATTTTGCTAAAGTGTCAACAAAATATGTGATGATTTTTTACTTTAAATAGGGTGGATTGTACGATCGGTTTTGTCTCTTGGAAGCAGCTTAACATTTCAAATTGGACATATTAGGATTTGATTGGTCGACCTAGATTTGTAATTAGGTGTAGTATCTAAAGGGAGTAGTGCTCAGGAATCAGTGGCATGCAGGACGGTTACGGGAAAGCAGCAACACAGTTGATCACGGTATATATTTAACATCAGGGCGGGCACGTTAGATGTACTGCAAAGATAGACTATTTACCTTGTATCTAACTCACTCGGGGTTGGTTTATTTTAGATAATAGAATAGTTAAACATTGAGTGCACAAGGGAGCGGCAAAAGTTTGGGTATGTGTTTTGAACTTTGTACTTGGTATTAGGCAGGTCCTCTTGTTACAAATGTATCAGTTCAAATTTGGTTTCAATTCAGGGGTTTCATGTGATGTTTTCTACAACTCAGGTGGTGAGTTGATAAGGTAATACTACATAGTATTTGACTAGTATTGGGTCTCCGTGCGTTTCAGTATTTAAATTAAGAAGTCGAGTCTATAAGGAAGCAGCAATGTGCTTTTGTTAGGTTCACCTCAAAGAATTTTGTACTATTCGCATCGGTTTCACAATGTTATGAGTTCAAATTTGGTTAAGTTTTACCGTCCGTTTATAATAAAAAAAAAAAAAAAAGGTTATGTTGCAAACTAGGGCCTTTTGAGAGACCACTATTACAATAGAGTGAGCTGTGTGTGGAGTATGAATTGGCGTTTTTCAGTTTAAGTGTTCTTCACCAATGTGTTTGCGTTAGTGAAACATGGCTCCTGTGAAATACAATATAATTTAGCCCTATCTGGATTACCTTATAGCATATCTTCATTTGATTTTTTCTTGTGTCTAGAAAAGGAATAGTGCTGAGAAAGATTAATTTTGGGAAACCGGTATATACTGCAAAAGCAATTACCCCCTACCGGCCACAGTCTGCAATCTGTGAGAGATCACTCATTATTGTAGAATGTAGCAGTGGGCTGTTTGGAGTGATGTGCTGCCTTCACGTGCTATATTGATGTGTTAAATTAAGTTTTATTAAAGGTTGAAAGAAAATAACAATTATGATTGAACAAGGCAGTTGCAAAGTCCAGAGAATGTGAAGAAGAAATGTTATAGACCTCAGGATTTTGTAATGTCTTGGTTAATTTATAGACAACTTTTTGGGGATTTGACGTGTTTATATTTGGAGACACCAAGAGATTTTTTTTTTAATATAATATGAGTAGGTATTCAAAATAAATTGAAAATGGTTGAATGTAATTAAGAGTAGACAAGATGGTGTCTCTCACCTTTTTCTGTCCTTCTAACGTTTGTTATATTTTCATTCAGAAAGACATTCATATATCTTCTCTTGATTGACCTAAGAGGAAGATTATATCAAAACTTCAAGATCAAGGATATTAAACTGTACAAGAACTTGGTAAGAATAGTATTACTAAAGTTACTTGTTATCAGGAGTAAATGAAAATGGGAAAATAGTACTAAAATTAGATATTTCTCATTAGTGATTTCTTGAAAAAATAAGAGTGTGCAGAAAGAGGGATGACATTCAAGCGATACTAGGATTCCACTAAACAAGATATGTGCCACCTCAATATTGTTGAGTGAGTGTACTTTTAGACTTAGTGCCAATTGTTTGAGACAACTACTAGAGATAATATCCAATTTCAGGATAATAACTGAATATCTTTGGAATGCAATATGTTAGAATTGCATTAGAGAAGGGTTTGATGAGAACACTAAAGAGGACTTCCGTATGGTTACACAATATGAAAATGTTGTTTCTTTTTATATTTGAACCATGTGTGTTATATCATTGATATGAAAAGTGTATGTACAACAATAAACGATGTTCTCTTTTTCTGTTTTTCGCTATTTCAGCCCTGAAGAAGTGGCATGTATCCCTGCGAATCAAGTGTTAGCTGAAAATATCGAGTGTTAGGAACAAGTCAATTGAAACTATTTGTGGAAACACTTTGCAATGATGTCGAACATTGTTTTCTGAAGAATGTTTTTCTGTTATTTTCTGTGGCAAAGTGCCTGGAATAAGTTAGAATGAAAATGCAATAATTAGATGTTTATTTGTGAATTTGGCATATTACTGTCCCAATTAGCTCCTGTTAGACCTGGCATCCTTGGCGTGGGTCTCCCTTCCATTTTTTCATAATGCCTCCACGGTTGCCGATATGTTTTTGCTGGACTAGATGCTCATGGGCACTTTGCCGCTGCTAATCAGTGCCAAAGTGCAAGTGCTCCCTATCGTTAATTGATACATGTATTAGTGACTCCATGATTGGATGATTGGTTTACTTGTCAGTCCCTAGTACAGTGCACTCAGTGTGCCCAGGGCTTGTAAATCCAATGCCGCTGGTGGGCTCGCAGCACTGGTTGTGCCACCCACAGAAGCGGCCTGTAAAATATGTCTCGGGCCTGCCATCGCAGAGCCTGTGTGCAGCCTCGGGCTGCCATGTCGACTTGGTGAGTACACCCACTTACCAGTCCCTAAACCTTCCCTTTACGGCATGTTGGTCACCCCTAAAGTAGGCCCTAGGGCAGGGTGCATTGTAAGTATAAGGTAGGACATGCCCTGGTGTGTGTGGCATGTCCTAATAGTGAATTACAGCCATTTTCGTTTTTCACTATTGCAAGGCTACCTGCTCCCCATAGGCCAGAATGGGCAGACTGACTATTACACCTTATAGTCAGAACTGACCCAGGGAACCTGGTAGAAAAACGAATTTAGTATGCCTGAACTCAGGATGATAAAATACATCTTTTAGTGAAGTTGGTTTTAACATTCTGTGTTCGAAAATACCACTTTTAGAAAGTGGGTATTTTCTTGCCTAACTATCCAAGCCTGCCTCTGCTAGGTTGTGTATTCCTTGTCTGGAGATTGAGTGACAGGGGCTGGGGGTGGCTACAGGAGACAGGGTGAGTCAGCGCAGGTCTGAATAGGGCTGTGCCTGCCTTCCACAATGCTGGCTCCACCTCCTGCCGGGCGGCTGAGCACTCTGCCCCACATTCTGAAAGGAAAGAAGGAGTCAGAAAAACAAAGTGCTCCAGGACTGACCAGAACTGGTTTTGGACTAGGCAGAGGCCTCTCTGCCTCCAGAGAACAAAGAGAATCAGGGTATAAGAGGGGCACCCAGACCCCAGGAAGATTAGATCACTTTTGGGAACAAGAAGAAACCTTTACTGAGGAGCGGAACCAAGAAGAAACTGAGGAGAAACTATCCCTAAGCCTGAAGTGCTGCTTGGGGGATTGGCCTGCAGTGGTTTGCCTGACTGCCAAAGAGAGGAGAAAGGAACTTTTGCTTTGCTGTGACTTTCATCAACTTGTGAAGGATCTCCAAGGGCTTGGAAGAGAGCTTGCCCCCTGACCGAAGTCCCAGGACCATTGGACTTCACCCCTTTGTGAATTGCTGCTGGAAACCTGTTTCAGTGGCTACAGAGGTAGGGAGCTGTGACCGACTCTCACGACCGACTCGGTGTCCTGCAAGCACCGCATCGAAGCACCGTCTCGCCCTGCAACGCACGGCCCTGGTCTCACCGACTCCGTCAACGAGCCGCTGCCTGCACCGCATCGAGGGACAACGCGTCCTGCAACGCTCGCTACGCCGAATCGAACTGGTCCGACCGACACGGTCACTGCTGCTGAGTTCGAGTCCTGTGACCGCACCGGAGTTGGGCACCGCTCGCACGCTTTGCGACGCACCGCCCGACTCGCACCGCTGTCCGGACTGGATCGACGCCAGCTCCTGAATCCGGCTCCGTCGCCGCACCGCAACCTGCCAGCACCGCATCGAAGCACCGTCTCGCCCTGCAACGCACGGCCCTGGTCTCACCGACTCCGTCTCGACGACGTCAACGAGCCGCTGCCTGCACCGCATCGAGGGACAACGCGTCCTGCAACGCTTCCATTTTTGCATCGCGACCGCGACGAACAGCCATCCGGCTCGCACGCCCGTGCCTGCCGCTTCAAGTAAAGGTACTGTGACCGAGTCTGTCTACGCTGTGTTGGCCCGTCTCGACGCGGTCAGCTGGATTTGTTAGACTCTGTTTGTTCTCGACATCGCCGTAGCCGGAGGAGGCTACCGACTCGCACAGAACCTTGAATTAAGCCTTTTTGATCAGAACTAAGTATTCTTAACAGTATTGTGGATTATTTTTGTCGTTTATGGTCTTGTGATAAATCTATATAAAGTATACCTATTTTTATAAATATATAACCTGTGTGGTGTCCATTTGTAGTGTTGTCACTTGATTACTGTATGTGTTCACAAATGCTTTACACACTGCCTCTGAACTAAGCCTGTCTGCTCGTGCCAAGCTACCAAGAGGGTGAGCAGGGGTTATTTCGAGAGTGTACCTACTCTCCCTGACTAGACGCAAGGGTCCCTATTTGGACAAGGGTACATACCTCTGCCAACTAGAGACCCCCAAATCTAACATTGGTGGTCAGCGGTGAGGATTCTGGACTTGCATTTGTGACTCATGTACAGTGATTGGTGAACACTACTTAGTGAGTGCAGACCAAAACGCAACCACATACTTTTATAGCATTTTTTCTGGGATTTCCTATTTTTGCAAATGCCAAGTTCAGTCACTATGGAGAAACCAGCATCAGTAGCCTCTGTTGAGTGTGATTGGGAAGAAGAGAGGCTAGAATGCTACACCCTTAAGCAGCTCAAGCAATTCTGCAAAAAGTTTAAAGTGTCCATGACCGGGATCTCCAGGAAGGAGGACCTCCAAAAGGCGCTGAGGGCCTGGGTCGAATCAAGGAGTGCCCCTGTGGAGGGGGCTGAGAATGCAGAAGGGCAGCTGGAGGGGCTATTGGGTCTAGGGGCTAGAAGACCACCTTCCCCAGTAGGTAGCAGTGTTTCTGCCAGAGGACTGTCTCCAGAGGAGTTGGAGGACAGGAAAGAGAGTAGGATGCACGAAATAGAGCTGACCAAACTCAAGCTGAATAAGCAGTTAGAATTCGAAATGCAAACAAGGAAATTAGCCCTAGAGGAAAAGAAAATGCAGTTTGAACATGAGAAAGTTTTGAGGGAGTTGGAATTGAAGGCCAAGAGCTTAGAGATTACTCCCTCTGGTGGCAGTGTACCGCCTGTGCCTGTTGAAGCTAGGGTGTATATTCCCAAAGATGTGGTGAAGGAGTTTTTAAAAATGACGACATAGGGCAGTGGTTCAAAGCCTATGAGGTAGCCATGTCTTCCCACCGGGTCCCTGAGAAGGATTGGGGAGCGGGGTTGTGGGGACGGTTCCTCAGTGAAGGGCGGGATACCTTGTTGGATTTGCCCTCTGAAGTCTATAATTCGTACAGCCACATGAAGGATGCCTTAATGACTAGATATGGTTTGACCCCTGAGCTTTATAGGCAAAGGTTCAGGAACTGTAGTAAGATTGAAAGCAGTACCTGGGTTGAATATGTGACCTTCTTTTGCAGAGCCTTGGATGGTTGGGTAAAGGGTAGCAAAGCGACTGATTTTCAGGCGCTCTTTGATTTGATTGCCTGGGAGCACTTGTCCGGTAATTGTTTTCCTGAGCTACGCCAGCACCTGATTGATAGTAAGCTGACTAACCCTAGGCAGCTTGCTGAGGAGGCGGACCGCTGGGTGAGTACCCGGGTCCACAAGGGTCACGTGGGAGACTCCGCCAAGGGTGGGCAGGGTCCCCAGCAGAAGAGTGGGGGACAAGGGTAAACAGAAGGAGTTCCATAAAGGGCCCCAAAGTAGACCCCAAGGGAACCAAGGGAAAGGTTCCCAGCCTCCCCTGAGAAGAAGCCAGTGGCCCTGACAGGCCCCCTGTTCACCAGGGACCACTGGTATGTTACAAGTGTGGCGCCCCTGGCCACAAGGCAAACGATCCTCGTTGCCCTTTGCATGGAAAACCAGCACCCACCAGTGCAGTCCCCCGGCAGTTGGCTAGTGTAGCCCTGGGGGAGGAGTTGGGTGCCCAAGGTGGGGGATCCCACAGTGTTTTCCCTTGTCTCATTAGGAGACTCTGAGATGGTCCCTAGGACCCCGCTGCCTGAGAACACTAAGAAATACAGGCAGTGGGTGACCATCAATGGCCATAGGGTGGAGGCTCTGAGAGACACAGGAGCCAGTGTGACAGCTGTCAAGTGTCACCTGGTGTCTAAAGAGCAGGTTATCCCTGATGCATTCTATCCGGTTGTTGCCGCTGACAACACAGAGAGTCACTGCAAGGTGGCTCAGGTTCCCTTTGAGTGGGGGGTCTCGGGTACTCTTCAAGTAGCTGTGAGGCCAGCCATGCCTGTTGACTGTTTGTTAGGGAACGATTTGGAGAGCTCACCTTGGGCTAAGGTGGAGCGGAGTGCGCATTTAGAAATGTTGGGCTTGCCTGATTGGGCATGTGTGACCACCCGGTCAATGGCAGCTAAAGGTGTTCAAGAGGACCTGGAGCCTGAGAGGGAGGCCCAGGTGCCTGCCGGAGAGAGAGGAGGCAGGGGCGCGGGAAACCGGCCCCGAGGTTCCCACGGTCCAGGAGGAGGCAGACCCTGAGGGGGATGCCCTGGAACCTACAGGGGAACAGGTAGCTGAACTGGGGGACCTACCTGAGCTGACCCATTGGCAGCAAGAAGGAGGACCCTCCAGGGAAGAGTTCTGCAAGGAGCAGAACACATGCCCTTCTCTCGTGGGTCTGAGGCAACAGGCCACAGACCAGGCAGCAGGTGATCAGTCTGGATCACATTGGGTTTACTGGGAGAATGGTCTCCTGTATTCAGAGCCTAAGGTTGCTGAGCCTGGGTCAGCCCGTGTGCTGGTGGTACCCCAGCGCTTCAGAGCCTTCCTACTGGGGTTGGCTCATGATGTACCGTTAGCGGGACATCTGGGGCAGGACAAGACCTTTGACAGGCTTGTTACCCATTTCTATTGGCCCCAGATGCGCAGGAGTGCCGCCACTCACTGCAGGACATGCCAGACTTGCCAGGCAAGTGGAAAAGTGGGAGGAAGCACAAGGCTCCTCTCCAGCCATTCCCTGTGGTCAGCACCCCCTTTGAACGGGTGGGTATTGACATTGTGGGGCCACTGGACCCCAAGACAGCCATGGGCAACAGGTTTATCCTGGTCGTGGTGGACCATGCCACCCGGTACCCTGAAGCCATCCCTCTGAGGACAGTGACGGCCCCCGTGGTGGGACGGGCACTGATGGGAATTTTCTCACGTGTGGGATTCCCTCAAGAGGTGGTGTCTGACAGAGGTACCAACTTCGTGTCCAAGTACATGAAGTCCCTGTGGCAGGAGTGCGGTGTAACTTACAAGTTCACCACTCCTTACCACCCTCAAGGAAATGGTCTGGTTGAGAGATTCAACCGGACCCTCAAGGGCATGATTATGGGTCTGGAAGAACCCATGAGGCGTAAATGGGACGTCCTCTTACCATGCCTGTTGTTTGCATACCGGGAGGTGCCACAGAAGTCTCTAGGGTTCAGTCCCTTTGAGCTCCTCTATGGACACCCGGTGCGAGGACCTCTGAGTTTGGTCAAGGAAGGCTGGGAGCAATCTCCCAGGAAACCTCCCCAGGATGTATACAGTTACATGCTGGCCTTCAGGAACCAGACTAGGCGTTTCAGAGAGCTTGCTGAGGCAAATCTGGAAGCCAGCCAGGAGGAGATGAAGCGGTGGTACGACCAGAATGCCACTCTGGTAGAGCTTCAGCCTGGTCAGAAAGTGTGGGTCATGGCCCCTGTGGAGCCCTGTGCGCTCCAGGACAGGTGGACCGGCCCTTTTACGGTGGTGGAGCGCAAGAGTCCAGTTACCTATTTGGTGGACTTGCAGTCTCCCAGGAACCCCTTGCGGGTCCTGCATGTGAACCGCCTGAAGCCCCACTTGGAGAGGTCCCAAGTGGGCATGCTCTTAGCTACAGATGATGGAATGGAGGAGGAGACCGAGCCTCTTCCTGACCTCCTGTCAGCCCGAGAGCAAGATGGATCAGTGGAGGGAGTAAACCTCTCTACCTCCCTGACACCTGAGCAGCAGGGTGACTGTCGCCAACTGTTGGGACAGTTCCCTGACCTGTTCTCCCTGGTTCCCAGTGTCACCCATTGGTGCGTCCATGATGTGGACACTGGGGACAGTCTTCCTGTGAAGCACAAGGCTTACAGGGTGACTGACAGGGTCAGAGCCTGCATCAAGGAGGAGGTCTCCAAGATGTTTGCGCTAGGGGTGATTGAGTCCTCTAACAGCCCTTGGGCCAGCCCCGTGGTCTTGGTTCCAAAAGCTGCCGCGCCTGGTGCCACACCAGAACTCCGGTTCTGTGTGGACTACAGGGGACTCAATTCCGTCACCAGGACTGACGCCCACCCCATCCCCAGAGCTGATGAGCTCATAGATCGGTTAGGGGCTGCGCGGTACCTCAGCACGTTTGACTTAACGTCTGGATACTGGCAGATCGCCTTGACTGATGGGGCAAAGAGAGGTCAGCATTCTCCACACCAGATGGGCACTACCAGTTCCGGGTGATGCCCTTTGGGATGAAGAATGCCCCTGCCACCTTTCAGAGGTTGGTCAACCAGGTGTTGGTTGGACTGGAGGATTTCAGTGCCGCCTACCTGGATGACATCGCAGTGTTCAGTGCCCGTTGGGAAGAGCATCTGCGCCACCTCTGGGAAGTGTTGATGGCGCTGCGGAGGGCAGGCCTCACAATCAAGGCGAGTAAGTGCCAGATTGGGCAGGGTTCTGTGGGGTACTTGGGACACCAGGTTGGGAGCGGCCAGGTGGCGCCCTCCAACCGAAAATTGATACCATTCTGGCTTGGGAGCCCCCAAGACCCAGACAGAGGTGAGAGCCTTCCTAGGACTCACCGGGTATTACCGGAGATTCGTCAAGGGGTATGGCAGCATTGTTGCCCCCTTGACCGAGCTGACTTCCAAGAAGCAGCCCAGGAAAGTGATTTGGACTGACGCCTGTCAAAAAGCTTTTGACACCTTGAAGACTGCCATGTGCACGGCGCCTGTGCTCCAGGCACCCAACTTCTCCAATGAGTTCATTGTTCAGACCGACGCTTCAGAGCATGGTGTAGGGGCTGTTCTATCACAGATCAATGAGGAGGGCCTAGACCAACCTGTAGCCTTCATCAGTAGGAGGTTACTTCCCCGGGAACAGAGATGGAGTGCTATTGAGCGTGAGGCATTTGCTGTGGTCTGGGCACTGAAGAAGCTGAGACCATACCTGTTTGGGACTCACTTCCGGGTTCAGACAGACCACAGGCCCCTCAGATGGTTGATGCAGATGAGGGGTGAGAATCCAAAGCTGTTGAGGTGGTCCATTTCCCTACAGGGGATGGACTTTACGGTGGAACACCGCCCTGGTACAGAACACGCCAATGCTGATGGACTGTCCAGATTTTTCCGCCTTAGCGATGAGAACTCCCTAGGGGTAGGATAGTTCTCCCCACATTTCAGCTGGAGGGGACACGTGTTAGACCTGGCATCCTTGGCGTGGGTCTCCCTTCCATTTTTTCATAATGCCTCCACGGTTGCCGATATGTTTTTGCTGGACTAGATGCTCATGGGCACTTTGCCGCTGCTAATCAGTGCCAAAGTGCAAGTGCTCCCTATCGTTAATTGATACATGTATTAGTGACTCCATGATTGGATGATTGGTTTACTTGTCAGTCCCTAGTACAGTGCACTCAGTGTGCCCAGGGCTTGTAAATCCAATGCCGCTGGTGGGCTCGCAGCACTGGTTGTGCCACCCACAGAAGCGGCCTGTAAAATATGTCTCGGGCCTGCCATCGCAGAGCCTGTGTGCAGCCTCGGGCTGCCATGTCGACTTGGTGAGTACACCCACTTACCAGTCCCTAAACCTTCCCTTTACGGCATGTTGGTCACCCCTAAAGTAGGCCCTAGGGCAGGGTGCATTGTAAGTATAAGGTAGGACATGCCCTGGTGTGTGTGGCATGTCCTAATAGTGAATTACAGCCATTTTCGTTTTTCACTATTGCAAGGCTACCTGCTCCCCATAGGCCAGAATGGGCAGACTGACTATTACACCTTATAGTCAGAACTGACCCAGGGAACCTGGTAGAAAAACGAATTTAGTATGCCTGAACTCAGGATGATAAAATACATCTTTTAGTGAAGTTGGTTTTAACATTCTGTGTTCGAAAATACCACTTTTAGAAAGTGGGTATTTTCTTGCCTAACTATCCAAGCCTGCCTCTGCTAGGTTGTGTATTCCTTGTCTGGAGATTGAGTGACAGGGGCTGGGGGTGGCTACAGGAGACAGGGTGAGTCAGCGCAGGTCTGAATAGGGCTGTGCCTGCCTTCCACAATGCTGGCTCCACCTCCTGCCGGGCGGCTGAGCACTCTGCCCCACATTCTGAAAGGAAAGAAGGAGTCAGAAAAACAAAGTGCTCCAGGACTGACCAGAACTGGTTTTGGACTAGGCAGAGGCCTCTCTGCCTCCAGAGAACAAAGAGAATCAGGGTATAAGAGGGGCACCCAGACCCCAGGAAGATTAGATCACTTTTGGGAACAAGAAGAAACCTTTACTGAGGAGCGGAACCAAGAAGAAACTGAGGAGAAACTATCCCTAAGCCTGAAGTGCTGCTTGGGGGATTGGCCTGCAGTGGTTTGCCTGACTGCCAAAGAGAGGAGAAAGGAACTTTTGCTTTGCTGTGACTTTCATCAACTTGTGAAGGATCTCCAAGGGCTTGGAAGAGAGCTTGCCCCCTGACCGAAGTCCCAGGACCATTGGACTTCACCCCCTTTGTGAATTGCTGCTGGAAACCTGTTTCAGTGGCTACAGAGGTAGGGAGCTGTGACCGACTCTCACGACCGACTCGGTGTCCTGCAAGCACCGCATCGAAGCACCGTCTCGCCCTGCAACGCACGGCCCTGGTCTCACCGACTCCGTCAACGAGCCGCTGCCTGCACCGCATCGAGGGACAACGCGTCCTGCAACGCTTCGCTACGCCGAATCGAACTGGTCCGACCGACACGGTCACTGCTGCTGAGTTCGAGTCCTGTGACCGCACCGGAGTTGGGCACCGCTCGCACGCTTTGCGACGCACCGCCCGACTCGCACCGCTGTCCGGACTGATCGACGCCAGCTCCTGAATCCGGCTCCGTCGCCGCACCGCAACCTGCCAGCACCGCATCGAAGCACCGTCTCGCCCTGCAACGCACGGCCCTGGTCTCACCGACTCCGTCTCGACGACGTCAACGAGCCGCTGCCTGCACCGCATCGAGGGACAACGCGTCCTGCAACGCTTCCATTTTTGCATCGCGACCGCGACGAACAGCCATCCGGCTCGCACGCCCGTGCCTGCCGCTTCAAGTAAAGGTACTGTGACCGAGTCTGTCTACGCTGTGTTGGCCCGTCTCGACGCGGTCAGCTGGATTTGTTAGACTCTGTTTGTTCTCGACATCGCCGTAGCCGGAGGAGGCTACCGACTCGCACAGAACCTTGAATTAAGCCTTTTTGATCAGAACTAAGTATTCTTAACAGTATTGTGGATTATTTTTGTCGTTTATGGTCTTGTGATAAATCTATATAAAGTATACCTATTTTTATAAATATATAACCTGTGTGGTGTCCATTTGTAGTGTTGTCACTTGATTACTGTATGTGTTCACAAATGCTTTACACACTGCCTCTGAACTAAGCCTGTCTGCTCGTGCCAAGCTACCAAGAGGGTGAGCAGGGGTTATTTCGAGAGTGTACCTACTCTCCCTGACTAGACGCAAGGGTCCCTATTTGGACAAGGGTACATACCTCTGCCAACTAGAGACCCCCAAATCTAACAGCTCCCTACGCAATTTTAAGTGTGTATCCTTTCAATCCAGCACTGTCTGCCAGGTTATCTATGGAGGGTAAATCAGCCCTTTGTGTGGGGACAGGACATTACCTATTCAGTGACATGTTAGCCCCTCCCTTCCATCCTGCCCAGGCAGGGCCATCAGAATGCAGATGTATGTAGATGGATACTCGGACACACCTATCCTTCCTGTATTTGTCACCGTGGAGTCAGTTTTTACTTTTGCTCACCAGCTTAGGCACAAGCCGCTTCGAGAAATTATTAACATCTTTAAAAGTAAATGCATTTCTTTACCGACCTATGGAGCAGGAATTTGGGGGTACAAGGGTGCCATGCTACTACAGCAGGTTGAGAAAAAAAATTCTGCCACGACTATTGGCTGTCCCTCAATCTACTCCATCTTTTATGTGCCATTCAGAGGTGGGTCTGCCCCCCTTGAATCTCAATCGAAGATGCCCTGTGCTACCTAGGGATGGAGGCACCATTTGTGATCTGCGTGGCTACATTTGCATACTTTGCCCACTCTGGAATTCAGGAACCTTGCTAGCTTATTGGTTACCAGAGAGAAATTCTACTGGTCCTGCCACATCATCCAGAACCACACCTTGCCTGCTTGTTGCAGTACCACATGGTGGTCATGATATCTGTGAGGGCCTACAACAGCCTCCCCTTGATGGATGTTAGGAAAACTTTCACGGCCATACTGAGCGCCCAAAGCTTCAGAAGATTGATATGGAGCCTGCTCTCGGCCATGGACACAAGACCTCTTATTTCCATCCCTCCCAGTTGGCCCCCCAACCCAACAGTGATGCATCTGCCACAAGTGTGAATTCTGGGTGGTGGAGGGAGAGTGGCATGCCGCTGTTGTATTCCTCTTAGGGTGTATAGAAAAAATAATCCCTTGGCCAATTTTAAAGAGAATAAGAATTCTGAAGCGAAAAATCTTCCGAGTGTTCACAGGTAACAAACTAACGAGGTATCTGTGCTAATTAACGAGGCATGGATGTTAGTAGGGCAGAAAAAATACTCTGGTATATACTTTCTTTCTCATAATAGATTTGGGGTACTGAGGGCCGTTATTATGCTTCGCAGTCAGACAGTGAAGACGAATTTCGTATGAAATAAGGTAAAAATTATTATTTCTGGCATATAGATCTATTGAGGTTTCTTTTTGATGCGGGAGGGAGCGTTGAGTATGATCTGATCCTATGACTTTGGTGGGCTAGTTTCTGTTTGAGGGTGGGTGGTACTTAAAGATCAGCCCATATGATAGAGACTTAAGCGGATGCATATATATAAAAAAAATTGAGTTATGCCTACAATGATAATTACTAAACAGCATATTACATAATTGTTTTAAAAGAGGTTTTTATAGGAAATGAAAAATAGTAGAGGGACAATGCCATATAATTGGGTGGGGTAGGTAATTATCATATGTTTCTTTGCAATATGAGTGGATATGAAATTATTTTTTAAATATAAATAAGACTACACATTCCTGATTGAAGGTGAATATGATTTTTACCATGTGAGGAATTTCCCTTTACGTTGAAGAAATACAATATAGTGGAGTTTTATTTAATGGAGTATTTACAGAATTGCAGTACTACAGTATGGTTTAGAGTTTTATATACCAATATATGCTTTTGTTTTAAACAGGGTCAGTTCTATGGCAACCATTCAGTGCCGATAGAGAGAGAGAAAAAAAAGTTTGTCTTGAAAAAGATGGAAAAATAAATTAAGCCATCGAAACGCGTCGACGCTGGGTTTGCACAATCTTTTGAATCAGCTTATCCTACAGACTAAAGATAATACAGTGTATCTAGGACAAGCTAAAGAAGTGGTTCTTGTAGATGTGCTGTTTGATGACAAATTGTACTGTCTATTTGTTGTTTCTCTCTTGTGTCTGTTGTCATAAATGTTTTTATGTATATGAATTTTAATATGTACCCTTGTGAAATGTATGGGGTTGTTTATGATATTGTGATTGAAGAGATGTTTTAATGTTAATAAAATATGATTTTATTTTTGAATATATTCATGTTGTTTATGTAATTACTTGGATCTACCATATGGGTTGTAGTAGTTGTGGATAATTGGTACAACGTATGGGTGGCCTGAAAAACATTCTCTGTGTACAAGCTAGTTTTGTACTCAGTAACTTCAATTTATTCCTTGGCCAAAGGATTATTTTTTCTACTGTCTAGTAGTACCCTATTCCCCTGGTTTTAAGGGGTCCCTCTCTTTTTCTTATCTTTACAGTACAGCCCGGTGGGGCTGGAGAGGTCGTTTAGACGATATTCATCATAATATTTCTAGTAGCCGGATAGGCTCTTGTTGGGAAATATAATGGATAATTTTAAGACGTTTGGTTTTACCGAAGATCAGTTCAATAAACTTATTAATCAAAACCCACGGATGGGGAATAAATCAATGACAAATAGTAATAGTCCTGAACAAATGATTAAAATCTTGAATCTCAAGAAAAAGATTATAAGGACGGAACTACATGCTGATTTTTTAATTGAGTATTTAAAGGCTGGAGTTATTCCGATAGGACTACGAATTAGGAATGAGCCAGGCCTCTTTTTTGAAAATCGAAAATTTTTAGAAGTTTGGACTCATATAGCAAATTGATGCAGTAGGGATTGGTTGATTCTAATAATTGAAACCGCCCAAGAAGTTATGATTATTGAGAAAAACAATTAGAAGAAATGGAGAATGCTTTTAAACAAAATACTGTGTTGGAAGAAGCCCAGAAAAAAATTGAAGAATTAGAAAGGGAAACTGATGGATATCGGGAATATCTCATCAATAAAAAAACAATGAAGTTGAGGAAAGACAGAGAAATTCAGCGCAGAAGTGGCATATCCTTTTTTAGAAAAAGAGTATTATAATACAAAGAGGGAATCAAGATGGGAGAAACCACAATATCAAAGACAGGTATACTCTAGAGGAGGCAACAAAAGAATAACTTTTTCAGAATCTTCAGGGTCAGGGAGTGAAGATGAACATAGTATTGAGCCACAAGGAAGAGTGGTGCCTAATTATGAGCGGGAGTCTTTTTTAGGTGGGTGCCCGAACCGAGGACAGAGAAATTATCGGACCTATGCCAGGGAAGAACCAATGAGAAATCATTTACCTCAGAACCATCTGGCTCAGGATTATCTCAAGACCAGGAACCAGCGATATTGGAGATAGAGGAATTTCCGATTATAAACATATCGTCTAGAGTCCTTACGAGTGATGAGCAAGAAGTGTTAAGGAAAGGATTTAGTTTTGCCCCCACTGCCCCACCAAACAAATTTGATATAGAAAAGGATATGAGGAGTTTCTTCAGAAAAATAAGATTAAATAGGTTCTTTGTTGGTAGAACGTATGAACCAGCTCACAATGTATCAGGGTTAAAACCTAAATCTACGTTCACTCCAAGTTTAAGTCAGATAGATAAGAATGTAGAACTTTTGAAAAGGTAGTGGAGATGGAAATTAAGAGTATATTTGAGAATAACCACAATCAGGATAATAATTTATCAATTCCACATAGGAATGCCCTAAAAACACTTCAAGATTGTGACTCGATTACTATTAAACCTGCCGATAAGGGCGGCGGGGTTGTTGTCTTAGACACTCAAGATTATGAAAGTAGAATGAGGGGACTATTAAATGTTAAAAACCATTACAAAAAAGTATCATTTCAAATTATAGATGAGTTAAAAAAAGATGTGGCCCAACTTCTGAAAAAAGGTAAAGAAGAATTGTTCATTTGTGAGAATGAGTATAAGTTTTTATTAAATAACACCCCTATGATTCCGGCTATTTATGGATTGCCTAAAATTCATAAAGATATTATAAATCCACCTATGAGACCAATTGTGAGCAGCCTGGGCTCACTCTTGGAGCCTCTTAGCAAATATGTGGATTTTTCTTAAGACCAATTGTCCAGAAACAGAAATCTTATTTAAAGGATACGGCTCATGCTATTTCCATTTTTGAAGGCCAGGGCTTCAACAGGGTGACCCAGTTGTTGGTCACCCTGGACATTGAAGCCCTGTATACTAATATCCCCCAAGATGACACCATTATGGTGATGTCGTCCATTTTAGAGGAAGAAGATCTGAAAGGGGGCAATAAGGAGTTCATTTTGGATTGTATTAGTATGGTTCTTAAGAATAATATTTTCCTTTTTAAGGATGAACTGTACAAACAGACTAAGGGGACCAGCATGGGGGCTACCTGTGCCCCAAGTTTGGCATGTCTCTATGTCAGTAGATTTGAAGGTAAACACATTTACAATGAAATGGCACCTTTCTACGAGAATATCACTTGCTGGCATCGTTTCATAGATGATATTATTTTCATCTGGAACGGTGCCAGCAGTGATCTTATGGAGTTCTTGGAATGGTTAAACTTGGGAGACAACAATCTAAAGTTCACGGCCAATTTTAGTGATACTAGCGTAGATTTCTTGGACATTAGAGTTAAGGATTCATTGGGTGTTCTTGAGGTAGAGCTGTTTACTAAACCAACGGATAAAAATACCTTGTTACAGTACAGCAGTAATCATCCGAAATCGCAAAGAGATAATATTCCCTTTGGGGAATTTTTAAGATTGCGCCGTAACTGCACAAATCTTAATGACTTTTACTATCATGCAGGCAAAATGGAAACCAAATTGAAGAATATGGGTTACCCTAAGAAATTAATCAAACACTCCCTGAAACGTGCTAGGTTTTACGATAGGGATCATCTTTTAGATATGAATAAACACAAAGAGAATAAAACTAAGGATAGAATAGTGTTTGTGAGTCAATACTCGGGTATGAGTAATAAGATCAAAAATGCAATTAATCGTAATTGGAAGATTTTAAACAATGGTCTTCCTGAACCAATAACAAAACCCCTTTTTTCATTTAGGCGTAACAAAACTATTCGAAACGCATTAGTTCATACTTATAAAAGATTCGATGCCGAGAGTCAAACTACTCTGTTTAATCACAAAGCGGTGGGCAATTACAAGTGTGGGACTTGTTCAATCTGCCCACAGTGTATGGAGATAAAAAACTTGAAGTTCAATGGAAAAACCCTAATAGCAAAAACATTCAATAACTGTAGAACTAAAAATGTAGTATATTTGCTAGTCTGCCCGTGCGGAATAGGGTATGTAGGAGAAACGAGTAGGGAATTGTGGATTCGGCTATTGGAACATAAATCAGCGTTGAGAAATAAAAAAGAGAATGCCCCTTTGACCTAACATTTTTTGAAGAATAACCATGATTGCAATCAGTTTAGTTGGTTTATATTGGAAAGAGTTAGTATGAGTAGAAGAGGAGGCAATTTGGATACTATAAGGAAAATGTGTGAACAATGGTATGTGTGTTATTTGGATACCATTGACAAAGGCCTCAAATCTCGGGAGGAGTGGATGAAACTGATTGCGAATCAATAGTTCTGATTATAGTGACATTGTTTGGTGTTATGTGGTAGACTGTCTTCTAGAGTTTTTGACTGGGTTTATTAGCGTAGCTAGTTCTGCTAAGTCTAATATTACATGGTAAACTGTTTGATCGATATTTTGACTTAGTTGAATAGCGCAGTAAGTACTGCCGAGTTCCATGTCATTTGTGGAAATATACATATATTTCTCCCCATGAGGTAGATAGTAGTATTTTAACGGCTAAGAATTGCACTTGTTGCTGTGCTGAGTTAGGGATGTTCTGGTAAAGAGTTAGCGAGATAGCGGTTAGAGTGTTCCTGTGATGATTGAATACTCCCGCTATCTCATGCAATGCTGTGCAGCTTACAAAGTTTGCCGTGTGAATAAAATAGTCAGGTAGTCGGTTTAGTGGTTCCGCAAATATTTAATATATTGGGGCGATTATAGAAAGCGGTGTTAAGCCGCACAGTACTGGCCAGAACATTATTAAAAAATTTCATTTGAGAGCAAACTGAATTACTGTAATAGGGAATATTTGAAGATGTGATGACACGCATTCTTGAGTAAGGTATTTCCGGACATATAGCAAGGAGTCAGCCGCTCTAGTGGTTAAGTAACATCATCACCCACGTACAATTTCCGGGGTAATTGGAGCAGAGTTGACGGACAATATTAGAGCTAAAATATACGTAATCGTACAACGCTTTGGAATAGCTACCAGAGACACTGTATGGTCTTATCACTACCCACGTATAACTTCCGGGGTAATTGGAGTGGAGCTGATAGTTAGTATTTGGAAATGAGAAGGTGTGCGCGGCCGCACGGTACTCTGTGGCGTTTATTTTGTAGACCGTATGGTTTGAGGAGTTAAGCAACTTCCGGTTGCAAATCAGTGAGATTGACATTCTAGTGTTCCATTTAACTCATGACCTGTAGATAACTTCCGGGGTGTAGCTAGCAGAGTAGATCAGGCATGTATAGAAGTAGATCTATACGCAGCTGTTAACTATTGATAATCGGTGGTTGGAACCAATCAGATAGTAGGAAACATGGTATTTAAACAGAGCGAGGTGTGGTAAGTAATGCTCAAGCAACGCTGAGGTGAGGAGTACTCCCGTGTTATGCTGGCGTGACGAAGCTCTAGCAGTCCCTAAATACTAAACATCATAAGGTAAGGGATAAGGAAGGGAAGTTAAACGTGAGTGTTGTCCTTTGGGGCCATGTGTCCTTAGAGGTAGTTAGATGTTGCCTATGAGTGACAGAAACCGTTTTTGGTTTTCTTACAGTGTTTGCTAAGACATAGGATTCTTCAGCTCCTTAGTGTCTACGGCTTTTAAGGATACCAATTAAACTTTCAAATGGATTCCAGGCTGGCAATATAAAAACAAGATACAGGTATGAAAGTATGCTAGTTGTAACAAGATATTTCTCATAGGATAGTGCTGAAGTAAAGTTGAGATATAGATAGTAAACAACAATTTTTCTATCTTTAGATTGCAACGGCAGCAACCTAGAAAATATTTTTAAAGAGAATAAGAATTCTGAAGCGAAAAATCTTCCGAGTGTTCACAGGTAACAAACTAACGAGGTATCTGTGCTAATTAACGAGGGCAGAAAAAATACTCTGGTATATACTTTCTTTCTCATAATAGATTTGGGGTACTGAGGGCCGTTATTATGCTTCGCAGTCAGACAGTGAAGACGAATTTCGTATGAAATAAGGTAAAAATTATTATTTCTGGCATATAGATCTATTGAGGTTTCTTTTTGATGCGGGAGGGAGCGTTGAGTATGATCTGATCCTATGACTTTGGTGGGCTAGTTTCTGTTTGAGGGTGGGTGGTACTTAAAGATCAGCCCATATGATAGAGACTTAAGCGGATGCATATATATAAAAAAAATTGAGTTATGCCTACAATGATAATTACTAAACAGCATATTACATAATTGTTTTAAAAGAGGTTTTTATAGGAAATGAAAAATAGTAGAGGGACAATGCCATATAATTGGGTGGGGTAGGTAATTATCATATGTTTCTTTGCAATATGAGTGGATATGAAATTATTTTTTAAATATAAATAAGACTATACATTCCTGATTGAAGGTGAATATGATTTTTACCATGTGAGGAATTTCCCTTTACGTTGAAGAAATACAATATAGTGGAGTTTTATTTAATGGAGTATTTACAGAATTGCAGTACTACAGTATGGTTTAGAGTTTTATATACCAATATATGCTTTTGTTTTAAACAGGGTCAGTTCTATGGCAACCATTCAGTGCCGATAGAGAGAGAGCGAGAAAAAGTTTGTCTTGAAAAAGATGGAAAAATAAATTAAGCCATCGAAACGCGTCGACGCTGTTTTTGCACAATCTTTTGAATCAGCTTATCCTACAGACTAAAGATAATACAGTGTATCTAGGACAAGCTAAAGAAGTGGTTCTTGTAGATGTGCTGTTTGATGACAAATTGTACTGTCTATTTGTTGTTTCTCTCTTGTGTCTGTTGTCATAAATGTTTTTATGTATATGAATTTTAATATGTACCCTTGTGAAATGTATGGGGTTGTTTTATGATATTGTGATTGAAGAGATGTTTTAATGTTAATAAAATATGATTTTATTTTTGAATATATTCATGTTGTTTATGTAATTACTTGGATCTACCATATGGGTTGTAGTAGTTGTGGATAATTGGTACAACGTATGGGTGGCCTGAAAAAACATTCTCTGTGTACAAGCTAGTTTTGTACTCAGTAACTTCAATTTATTCCTTGGCCAAGGGATTATTTTTTCTACTGTCTAGTAGTACCCTATTCCCCTGGTTTTAAGGGGTCCCTCTCTTTTTTCTTATCTTCCTCTTAGGGTGTCCATAAACGGGCTTTCCAGTATCATGTCCTTATATAGGCACAATTCGCCCTGCCCTTATATAGGCATAAAATCCCAGCCCTTATTTAGGCATTAAACCGTGCACTCCAAATACAGGCATGGTCTCCGACATCCGTCCACCCTAACGTCACAACGAGTTCTTGAAGAACAGACCCTTAGGCTTCGGGAGTTTCCCTAGCACAGGACTATTGATTTCTTCAAGGACTCATATATTATGCATGAACCATTATTCCTTAGGGGTTCATTCATGACGTCTTCCGCTGTCCGACTCACGTCAATACTAACATTCTTAGGTGCTTCTCAGGTATAAATATACCTTCCCTAGCCCCTGTAAATCAGAGGAGACCTCGACTTCAGAGGAGCCCGTTTCCCGGCCTGACGCACTGAGAAGACGCTGTCATTCCTGCACGCAGAGAGTCCAGCTTCCAGTGATCTGACTTCCCTTGCGGGGTGTTGGAGTTCGAGTCTGGCAAAGAGATTCCTACCCCTCTCATTCTTCAGGTATGGAGCTGACTAGAACCTAGAGGGACTCTTGGCATACTAGGCATACTAGGCTTAACATACTCTTAGTATACCATAGTAAGGAATACTTCACCTACTTCATACCTCTCCCTATACCTAGGTTAGGTTAGGTACATTGGGGTAGAACTAGATTAGAAACGCATCGAATGAGTACTCGCATTTTTAGTCTGTGTTATTTATGTAAATGCATATGTACTAAAAAATAATGCTATCGCAGTATTATTTATTTCTACTGCTCACACTGTACATTATTTATCTCGCATACTGTCTTGTGATCGTAACAGCACATTTTACTTACACCAGAAACAAGACTGTTCAATAAATCTTTTATTGAAACGCCAGTCTATTCTTTCTGTGTAACTTGGAGAAAACTAAGCATGCACGATTGAGCTGAGTGAAATAGTTATCTATTGTTTCCACGACTCTGGGACACGTTCTGATTCTAAAGGGAAACACAGTGGTCATGTTTTGCGGCTGCCAGAAACTACTCCCTTCTTGTTGTCAAGGAGTTTCTAGTGGCCTCTGAGCTAGCTGGCACAAGTAATTAAGTTTAATATACTCGATAGGGACATACTGACCGTAGTCCTATGTCAAACCTATAGGATATATTATTCCAATGCGCAGAGCCTATTAGGGAAATAGGAGCGGGCCAGTGCTTGTAAGCCACCACTGTAGATCCTGAGCCATCTCCTTCGAGATCTGAATGGAGTCGGAGAAGCAGTCATGATGTTGTACTCACTGGGATATCTGGTTCCACTGTAGGGCCAGCATGTGCCACTTGGCGTTTGGGACGAGTGGGATGCATGAGGTTAAAAGACCAAGAAGCCTAGGAGCAACTCTCACAGAGACCCAGGCCTAGTTCCAAAACACTGGGATCATATCCTGAATGTCCTGGACTCGTTGCGGTGGTGGGAAGGCCTTGCAAGCCATATGTCCAGGACTGCCAAAATGGAGGAAAGTCTCTGTTTGGGGCTCAGGTCAGACATTGGCTGATTGATGGTGAAACCCAATGTTGTCAGGAGTTTAGCTGTCATCTTAAGATGGTCCTCGACAAACTGTAGCTACCACGCCTTTAGCAGCCAGTTGTCGACGTAGGGAAATACATGTATCCCCAATCGCAGAAGATGGGCACTGCCACCACTATCACTTTCGTGAACACCAAAGGGGAAACGTTAATGTCAAAGGGGAGCACAGTAAACTGGAAGCAATCCGACCCCGCCTTCAACAGTAGATAACGCCTGTTGGAATACTGAATGGGTATAATGGAAATATGTGCCCTGCAAGTCCAAGGACACCACCGAGTCTCCTGGGTCCAGAGACAAAAAGAACTGAGCCAAAGTCAACATCTTAAATTTGTCATTTTTTAGAAAGGCGTTCAACTGTCAGAGGTCCAGAATAGGACTGAGACCCCCTGTCTTCCTTCAAAATGAAGAAGTACTGAGAAAGGCAGCCTTCTCCTCTCGTAGAGTCAGGCACCCCGCTCAAGGCATCTTTGGGCAATAAAAGATTGACTTCCTGCATTTGGACTACAGAGTGCTCCTCTGAAAGACACTCTGGGATGAGAAGAAGCTGGGGTGGGAAGAAATGAAAGGTAAGGCGGAGCCTCTTTGAATGATCTGCAAGATCCACCTGTCTGACATAATGGCTCACCAGTCAGGGACAAAATGCTGTATTCTGCATCATACTTGCAGTCAAAACTGTGTAAGGGCAAACTAACGTGGCTTGGAAGCTGTCGCAAGAGGGGAGGAGGAACGGGAGGACTGTGGTCCCTGCTGCTAAAAATGGTTTCATTTGCTGCCATACCCGAAGCCTCAAAATGGCTGGGTCTGTTGCTGTTTCACAAGCTCTAAGCTAACCCCCTGGAACTTCCTTAATGGTCAAGAAAATTGCTGTGCTGGCGTCAACACTCTCAAGGACCAAGCAGTGGCATGAATGCCCTTAAATCTTTCCCATGCCAAATGAGACTTTTCTTTAAATAATCCAGTGTCATCAAAAAGTATATCCATTAAGGATGCTTGCAAGTCTCCAAAAACACAGTTGATTCCATTCAGTTGTGCCTTTCTGAGCATGACAATAATTCCAATAGCTCTGCCTATGCAAATGACAGTGTTCAAGTTAGCTCGTAATATATGCTTGGCATCATCCAGGCCATCACGTATATATTGGGCTAGTGAGGCCCTGAGGTCTTCAGGGACAGAACCATAACTTATATTTGTGCAGGTCCTTTATTGAAATCTGCTTCTTGCAGTCTTGTCACAACTTGAATGTTGTCATTTTCGGTGGGGACATCATGCCCTAGCACACTGTTTTGTGAATCGGAAGCAGTTGGAAAACCGAAAAAGTGTGGAGTGGTGTTCTAGATTTGTGTCGAAGGGTGAAGAAAGAAAAAAACCGATCATGCGCAAGGGTGGCCATTGTATGCAGCTCTGCTCCATTTCTTCCAGGCCACACAACTCCACCTGCTCTAATTCTTTCTGGTTGAGGTTCCAGAGTAATGGCAAATCGGAGGGGCAAAATGGCACTCCCCTGTCTAGTGCCTCTTTTTCTATTTTGCCTAGTCTATTTCCAGCACCCTGACCTGTCACTGCAGGGGCCACAACTTTCTTTCACAACATTTGAGATTGTGTACATTTGTGGCACTCTTCTGCCTCTCTCCGCTCTGTTCTCAATATCAATAGCAATGCTTCTCTCATTTTCTTAACTCGGGCTGCCTCTATGAGAATTTTATCACATCCCACAATGTACTTGCACTCACTTCCCTTTGCTACTATCCGCTGGGGATCAGCCCAGAGTGGCCGCTCAATACCCCTGAAAGGTCACACTGCCCCGCCAGATCCCAGCCAGATTGGGGAGAAGGGGGTGTCACCATCTTGTTCAAGCTAAACTGTTTACTCAGGAAAATATGCAATGTTTGGAATGGGAAGAAGATAGAAGGCACATACACTGCGTATGGTGGTTGGGGGTGAAATACTTCAGTTGCCATTACTCGACTGAGGCCAATCAAAAAACAAAATAATTAAAAACATTTAAATTGAGTGGACAAACGAGTTTCCTGGTACAAAACATGCCTATTTCTGGCCTCTGCTCACCATTGCTACTCCTGCCCTGTCCCCTAGGGGAGATGATATCTATAAAGTACAATAGATAATTTATTTTCTACGTATGGAAAATTTGCAGGACCGGTGCACAGTATTCTAATGCCTGACCCAAATTGTGCCCCTATCTCACACATCAAATAAAACCATATATGCCAGACCACAGTGGAGATGAACACTCAAAACCTAAATCCATGAGATTTTAAAAATGGCACATCTATAATTTTTGTCCCATGTTTAGCTCAATACTCAGGAAAATCTCAGGACAATGTAAGGGTGTGTGACTTGCACGCACCGTAGAAGCTCTCATCACCATGGGCTCCCAGGAGCTCCTACTTTTCAGAAATGCCTTGGGTTTGTAGGTTTCCTTGATTGCCGGCCAACCCAGTCCTCAAGTACGGCAGCAACCGACATCCCCACAAAAGGATTTTTGAAGACCTTTGCGAGGTCACAGTTTTGGGACTTTCCTCCCTCAGGCAATATCCCCACAAAACACATGTGTGTATCATTTAGGTGTGGGACTGCTGGTTGGTATGGCATTCGCAGTTCACCACAAATTCCTGAACTGTGTCACAGAAAAATTAAGAAATTCTGTTTTTGAATCAAAGCTTTTTAAGCATTATGGGTAACAAAATGTGGCGTCATTCATACAAAACACTACCCTGGACAACCCAAGGCTCTAGTTTACCGCAGTGAAGGCTGAGCACATGCCCAAATACAATTATCCACATCCCAAAAAACAAGTTTTTATTGAGAAAAGTGTGGAAACACTGAAGTAAGACATTTGCTACCATCTATTACATTTCTTTATATTTTCATTTTCCCATTGTAAATGATTTACCACAAAAACCCTTTCTGAAATAAACTCAAACTCATCTTGCATTATTGTCAATTCAAAAACGGAGTGGGGTAACAGTATATTACTTTTGTAGATTGATCCTCAGAGAAAAAAGTTCAAGATGAAACATTGTTGCTTATTTGTTTTTCCACACTTGCATTCCCTATTTTATCATTTCAACAATTAGATTTTTAGGAAAAGCTAGTGCAACCTTCACAAGTGACGCTCTGCTGAATTATGAATTTTATCTTGTTTTCAGAAATGCATAGCCTTCCAGATTCAGCCGCTTATTTCACAGCTGTTTCCTAACAAATTGCAAGTAAGTAGAAATTAAAGTAGGAAATACGCACCGCCCCTATAAAAATAAACAAAAACAGTGGTGATTTTTTCCCCCATTCAACTGTTTTTGAAACCTTGGCAGCGGGTGTCTTAGCACAGCAGACCTTTCAAGAATCCCACAGCAGGTCCCTCCTTATGTAATCTGTGTCATTCGCAGCCAGGAAAGTTTTGTACTTTTGGCCAAACTCGCAAAAGGTGATTGAGAAATGCTTGCAAATAGTCTAAACAGTGGCAGTCGCTTGGGCTAGCATTCCAACTCACCATCTTTTTTTTGGCTACATGCCACCTCAGATTAGATAAACAATTAGCAAATTAGCCTTAGTCCTGCTGCAATAGGATGTAATCGGAGAGTGGTTTCTAACTATTTATGCCTCTTTTGTCAGGTGAAGCTTGGTTCTAGTGGCACACTGAGCACAGGCCCTATGTCTGGGCATCTCAATGACTACTTAGGGCATTTCATCAGGGGCCTCAACTGGCAGTTCAGGATAGACTGTTCCCATGAGGAGCAGGGTCAGTACTGATTTGCATAAGAGGGGCCTTTGTCTAAATTGGCACAGCGGGCAAACAATTATGACCAGGGATGGCATCCGAGCAATTGTCGGTGGTTAGACTATTTGCAAGCATTCTTCCCATCACCTTTTGTGTGCTTGATATAACGCCCTAGGTAGCCGTGGGTATGTTTAGAAGGAGGTTCCTTGTTCGCTGTGCCACAGGAAGCTATACCTCACTGACAAGGTCTAATAAGGCTAAAGCACTTTTGGGGTTGCTGGTGTTCCTTCCCCTTTGGAGTGGGCCTTGCTTGGCAGTACAGAATGGACTGTTCCCATACGGGGCAGGTCAGCACTGATTTGCATAGGGTGAGCCTTTGCCTAGAGTAGCATAGTGTGCGAAAAACATTTGGCCAGAATGCTACACTGATCGATTGCCGATGGTTGCAGACCTATCTTTTCCCTACCACTACTGCTCTGTTATGTACTTCCCACCACTCTCCCCTCACTCCTCTCACTGGCACCCAAGGTTTAAGTTTCAATAAATTGAGTGACCCCACCCTAATGCCCCTATCGGTCTGCCACCCCATCCCTAATTTCCATCAACCACAAAACCTTGCTCTGACTTTTCCCTTTGCCTATGTCAGGCATGTATACTAGCCTCCTCTGTGTCATCTGATCCCTCTGCTTCTGTTTCATTCTCTTACTTCGTATATATCCCCCTACTTCTTCACTCCTTCCAAGCCTTCTCATGGCTGGCTGCTCCCTTTCCTGAGAATACCAGCAGTCTGTGTCATTTGAGTTTCTTTTCCTGGATTGGCCTGGGATTCACCTGGCAGTTTTCTCTGTCTTCCATGTGGCAAACTATCTCTGGAGGAGTTAACTTTCACATGCTGCAGGGTCTCTCTTTTTGCTTCTACAATGACGATACTGGAGTGGATCAAACGTCGCCTGGGCCCAAGATTTCATAACCATCTTGCAAGGATTGAACTGCAGTTCTTTTCTCTTGCCTCATGAACTGCAGTCTAAAAGAATGACCTCATTGGTTTGGGATGTTCGCGAGTACGCAAGAAGCCTGTGACAGTTGGAAGTCCCTGCGTTTCTTCAGTCATGCAAACAGATATTGGAATAGTTGCAGTTTACGGCCCATGAAAATAATTACATAATGACATATCCAGTTGGCTCCTGAAACACACAACAAAAGTGTTTCCTTTGGAAAACAATTTTATCAATCATTCAGACGTCCAGCATCTTCAGACTATTCATTGTTCTAGAGCAAGATAGGTTATCCCCTCCTGGGGTCGATGGCATCATGCATAGTTATTGCCACAAATGCCCAGACTCAAAAGGAGATCTTCACAACAATGCTAAAGAGACCAATGGTCACAGATGAATGACAGTTGGAAAGGCAAACTGATGCTAACACGAGTTGCAAAACAATCACTGCCTTGGTGGGGTTTTCGGAAAAATCTGCTAAAGTGTAAGACTCAACTAAAACTTCCAGCAGTGAAAGCACTCTCCAAATATAATGGAGCAAGAATACCTCAAAAGGCAAAGAAAGTCTCGGCTCTGCCACTTTTACTCTAATTGCTAATTGGAAGATGTGCATGTGCAAAGTAATTGTTTTAATGCTTACTCTGAAGTCTATATGGTTATGTTGTCACAACTCAGATAACATGGGACTATTTTACATTAACAGTAATACAGCCAATGCTAGCACAAACTGGCATTCAGATATACAAACAGCGGAATTGAGTCTGTAGAGAACAGAAAATATTACTTACCTGTAACCTACTGTTTGTGACTTGCTGTGTTGTACAGCCACATGCTGCACACTGTCCTGACGTCTATAGGTGGGTTTCGAATATTGCAAGTTGTTTACTTCCAAAGGTATGTATTGGTTTTGTCAATGACTCAGGTTTATGTACCCAAAGCCCACCATGCAGACTTCAATTTAAACTCTGCCATGGTTTCCCTATCGGAATAGGTGTGTGTGCTTTGTGTGGTAATTAGAGTAGGAGATCACGGTGGGTGGTGCATGTGAATCTACAACAACACAACAAACAGAAAACAGTTGGTTACAGTAAAGTAGCACTGCTCTAGATCATATACTGTGCACCGACTTAAAAGAAGTGTGAAAGCCATTAAGGCTAAGAAGGAAGGGAAGAAGTAATCGTTAAAGTAAATAATGTTTTAAAATTGTTTGACCCACTTGAGCTTTTTTCTTTGCATGAATATGAACACAATAATGTTTTCTGGATGCTTGAACGGATGACCTATTGCTGCCTTGAAAATATCCATAAGTGGGATGTTGCTAAGATAAGTCAGGGTAGTCCCTTATCTACGCAATGAATGCATGTGCGGAATTGTCTGTTTGAGCATGCACTATCAAACATTAATGCATCACACAATTCAACTTGTTACGCTGCCCATGAAATGGATAGCCAAGGTATGTGAAAGTAAACAATACATTTGGCCTGTTTTGCATAAAGGCTGTTTCTTTCGATGTCATACATGATTGATCAACTAACGTCTAGGGTATATAGAATCCTTTGTGCTTTGCTTGAACGATTTTGAAAGAATGTTTGGAGTTCAATGGTTTGCTTAAAGTAAAAAGGTGATGTAACTTTTGGAAGGAGTTGAGGATATGTGCAGAAGGCCAATTTCTCGATGTATCTGAAGGAATCTCCTTTTATCTTATACAATTAGGGCATGGAGTTTGCCTACAACGAAAGAAAGTAACTGTGATCAAAATTACCACTTTCCATGTGAACGCCTGTAGTGAACTGGAATGTAGTGGTTCAAAAGGTGGACTCACAAGTTTGGTTAGGACAATGTTAAGATCCCACGTACACACCAGCATGCTCTAGGTGGGATAACCGTTCCTAGCCTTTACATAAAGGCTTCAGTGACAAAAGATTTCAAAGCCAAATAATAACTGTTTTAAACATACATAACTAATATTGAATGAATTAATAGGTTCCTTGTAAAACGTGACAGCGGCCAAAACGGGGTTAAATGCTGAACCTATCAGTTTCCAAGAAAATTCTGATCCAAGGAAGTGATATATACAAGCCATGTAAGATGCTTTATATATTTTTATAACAATGACTGACAAATTGCATGGCAACTTTGAGGCAAGTTATCAAGTGTCGCACAACCGAAAGAGGTCTCTGTCTCGTAAAGAAAGGAGCAGCTAGCTGCTAAAATTGACAACAGAAGAAAACGAGTTACAAAGTGAGCTAGCTCTCTAAGTCTTTATAAAACAGCCACGTATTGAGTTGTTTGAACTTTATGTAAACTCAAAGTTTTTTAGACAATTTATTTTGAAAATGGTACTGAAAAACGCACCATCAACCCACATTTTTGCTAAAACATTTCTCCTAAGGACAGGTGACCATTACCTCAAACTGGAGTGGAGCAGGATGATCACTGGTCTTGGTTGCCTAGAGCTACAAGCAGACAATTGGGGCTGGATTTTACATGTAACCAGTTTCTAAATTCCGTCAATCTCCACCCCTGGCATATTAAATTACTGTGCGACCAATTATCACATTCATGTAGCTCCATATTGTAGAAACACAAGGGGGGCGTGGCTTGAGCGCCGACAGAGATGGCGGCCAGCTAATACCGCTCCGGGGCGTTTGCGAGGGAGCCGGAAAAATGTTATCGTTTGAGGAGTTCAGTGAAGAATTTTGATTGCAGATTTGGTCGTCGGAACATCTGCGGCGTCCAGAGATGCCTTCGTTGACCAGCGGTAAGCCCGCATTCACTTTGAAATCTGTTTCTGTCATGCGGCGCGCTGAGTGAGGAGTCCGCGACCGCCATCTTGTGCTCTCCGTGACTTTTGCCTCATACAGCAGTCACCACTCCACAGAAATGCCGCTTTCTTTAAAATACTCTGAATCCTCAAAACGCTTCAGTTCTGGAAAGTCATTGTTTGCTGCATGACGCTACAACCACATTCCTTCTAATTTATGCTTAGGAATACGGTGCGCTTCATGAAAGGACCGCAACTGCTATTTTTTCAATTTCCTCCTTCCGAGAAAGTTTTTTTCTTCATATTGTGCTATTGTTAAAGGGATGTGTGATACATGGAACGACACCTTATATTTTCCAGCAATTTTTCCTTCAGCCTTTAGAAATTTGCTCTGGCATGCAGTAAGTTTTCTGACTGACTTGTGACTGCCATCTTATGGTTCTTTCTAGCATCTAACTCCTGCTGCAATTTTTCTTCACACAAATGCCATTTTTCATGGAAATGTTGTAGTTTTGATATTCTGGAAGAGGGTTACTGCCATCTTGTGGTTCTTTTTAGCATTTACTGCTACAATTTCTCTTCACATGAATGCCATTTTTCATGGAAATGTTTTACTTTTGATATCTTGGAAGAGAGCCTCTCCTTCTGTTCGCTATTGGCTTCATAACGAACTTATCTCTACGTCTCTCCGCCCACTTTGTGGTCTACAATAACTATTTCTCAATTGCTGGAAGATATTCTGTAATTGGACCACTAATTCTTAAATAGTATTACTAATTTTCCTGTGGTCGTTCTGAAATACCAACGCTCGCCCGTTGGGAGCTGCCAACATTTTCTATTCTACAAGTTCTTACCTACTTTATTTCCCTCATGTCTACGGGAAGAACCAGAGGGGGTCGAGGCAACATTTCACCTAATTTATCTACCTCCCGTTCAAAATCCTCCATGCTGTCTACCTCCAATCCCTTTTCTGTTCTACAAGACGACATGGATGACCCTACGCAAACAAATATACCTCAGCTCACCGAAGCTTCATCTACCATGTCCTCTCCTATACTTGTTTCCGAACCTCCTTCCTCTCAAGTTAATATTAAGACTACACCTAAACCAAATGCTTCATCGTCCTTATCCTCTGTTAAAAGAGTCAAAAAGGATCCTCCTACACCTACTGTCTCTCCTCCACCTCTCTCAATAGAACTGCTTCTGGATGAAATACGTGCTCTTAAGCCGTACATGGAGGAAACGAATACTCGTCTGCAAAGCCTGGAAGATAATTGGTTTTCACTTCAAACCAAACTTACTTCGGTGGAAGATCAAATCGAGTCGTTGCAGGTCTCTACAAAACAAATTTCCCCTATGAAAGCTGAAATCTTACAACTTCAGAAACAGGTTGAAAACCTCGAAAATCGCAGCAGACGTAATAATTTACGTATTTATGGCCTATCCGAAGGGTTGGAAGGATCTAATCCTATTGCCTTCTTTCAGTCCTTTATTCCACAATTGCTTGACATTCCAGATTCTCCTCTTTTGAACATACAAAGAGCTCACAGATTGGGCCGACCTCCCTCTGCTTCTTCATCTCAGCTTAAACCGAGGGGTGTCATACTCTACTTCTTGGAATATACTGACTTGTTGAAAGTTTTGCAGGCAACCAAAATCAAACGTCGCATCTCCTGGCAAGGTTCACAGTTGTTTTTCTCACAGGACTACGCCAAAACCACTGCAGATAAAAGAAAAAGCTTTTTTGCAATGCGACCAGCACTACGAGAGTTAAATGCCAGATTCGGTTTGATACAGCCCTGCCTCTTCAAAGTAACTTATAAAAATAAAACCACTACATATGAAGACCCAGCTTTACTTCAGCGTTTTCTTGAAAATTGCAGAGAGGAATCCATGGATTTTGCAGGACCATCTTCTTCCTGAGAACTTTATTATTTTTTCCATGTCAAATTGTAATTATGTATTTATTTTGTCTCGTCCTTATCCGCGATAACTGAATTAACTTTCTCCTTTTCCCACATCTTTTCATTTCAGGTGTCGTCTCCCATCAGTCCTTCCCCTCCATTGTTCTCTATTGTTTAATCTATTTCACATTTTTTCCTGAGAATGTTCCTTATCATTTTTATGTTATATTTGTAGTCATGTATTTATTTTGTGTTTTCAGTGTTTATGCCAAACTAATTTTCCCTTTTTTCCTATATCCTCCCTTTTAGGTACTATCTCCCTCCGATCTTTTCTCCTCCATTGTTTTAATATTGTCCGGAATATTTCCTTCCTCGTGATCTACCCCGGAAGTGTTGAGTTGGTTCGTCTTCTCGTCCTGTTGCCTCAACACCCTCCACCCATGTTTGAGTCGTTGGTATGTTTTGATGTTCTTCTTTTATCATTATCCTATTTTTTCCTCTTCTATCCTTCCTTTTCTTTCTTCCCTGCTCCACTTTCCTCTTTCCCTTATTTGGTTTTATCTCGTCATCATCCTTCCTTCTTTTCTTAGATCTCAATTCAATCTTTATTTCCTCATCATCTTCTTTTCTTCTTTTTTTCTCCATTTCAAAAAATGTTTATCTTTCTTTTCTCCTTCATTAGCATGGACTGTTTATTGCATTGGTATTTATGCTGTAATATTGTAAGTGTTCTATTTTATATGGTTGATTAATGACTTTGCGTATTGTTTCTTGGAACGTTAAAGGTTTGGGTACACCTATTAAAAGGCAAAGGGTACTCTCCCATTTATCCAATCTTAAGTCAGATATTGTTTTCCTACAAGAATCTCATTTAGTAGTTTCAGAAGTTCTTAAGCTTAAGAGACAATGGGTAGGACATGTTTTTCTTCCCCAGGCACTAGTAAACGAAATGGTACCGTAATTCTTATTCATAAAAAACTTAAAGTTTCCTTCTTTTCACAGGATTTAGAGGACGATGGTCGATGGCTCATTATTCATGTTAAAATTAATGATGTACCTGTTACCCTATCTAACATATATGCACCTACTAAATCGGACAACACTTTTTGGCCTCACATTTCCTCGCTTTTGATGTCTATTGATACTCCATATGTTATTTTCGGTGGAGATTGTAATTTAATTGTTGATCCCTACATTGACCATACTTCTAAAACACCTTTTATCTCTTCTCCAATGCACCAACTTTTTACCAATCTCATTGCTCATAGATCCCTCGTTGACTCTTGGAGACTCTGCCACCCACAACTTCGTGAATACCCCCACTCACCTCTCACAATCACGAATAGATTATTTATTTGTCTCAAAAGCGCTAACTCAATCTATTTTACATGCTGACATTGGTTAGACTACTTGTTTACACTCCAGACGCAGATGAACCAGTTTAGGGGAGCAGCCCATAAGGCACCAGGGATCTCAGACCATTCACCAGTGGAGGTCCAGCTAAGGGGGCAGACGAGAAACAATGGTTTGCCGCCGAGGTTGAACCCGTGGTACTTTAGGGACAAACAGGGTAAGGACAAGTTGCTTGAATGCACGACACAATACTTTCAAGAAAACAAGGGTTCGGTGGAGGAGGTGTCCACCCTGTGGGAGGCATATAAAACTGTGATTAGGGGAAATATACAGGCGCAAATAGGTATACAGAAGAAGAAACACACTGAGGACCTCAACTGGGTATTGGAGATCCAAACTCCTGAGGGAGATATATATAATACAGGAGAAACGATAGCGGAGGCCTTTGCACGGTACTACAAGGAACTCTATATTCCTTCGTCGACTCGAACTGCAGTAGACTGTGCAGAACTACTTAGAGAAATACGCATGGCATCCCTGACCACTGAGGACAGAGATGCATTAAAACAGGACCCAACGATAGAAGAAATATCCAGTGCCCTTATGGATTTACAATCGGGGAAGGCTGCGACCCTAATGGAATACCGGTGGAGATGCATAAATGTGTAGCAAGTAGGATCGCAACCCACATACTCAATATGTATCAAGAGTCCAGGGAAAAAGGGGAACTCCCAGCTGATGTCAGTGAGGCCACAATAGTGGCGATACCGAAGCATGGGAAAAATCTGACAGAGTGTGGATCTTATAGGCCAATCTCACTACTGAATGTGGAAGCGAAAATTCTTGCAAGAGCGCTGGCAACTAGGCTCCAGACAGGGATTCCTGATTTGGTCCACCCGGACCAATCGGGATTCATGCCCCATAGAAGCACAAGATTGAATCTCAGGAGGCTATATGGTGCGCTACACTGGGCTAAGACGGCTCAAAAAGAAGAGGCAGTGATATTAGCACTAGTTGCGCAAATGGCATTTGATAGTGTGGAATGCGATTACATGTTCGAAACGCTGCACAGATTGGACTTTGGCCCTAGGTTTTGTGAATGGGTAAAACTGCTATACCAAGATCCGAAGGCCAGAGTAAGGGTCAATGGGGTAGTCTCACGTTCCTTTCCGCTCAGGAGGGGCACGCGACAGGGATGCCCACTTTCGCCAATGATTTTTGCTTTGGCTCTGGAACCGTTGGCAGCATGGGTGAGGAATGATCCAGTCCTCTCAGGAATAGAAGGGGGATGCGTTTGGTAGGACAGAATATCTCTATATGCGGACGACATACTGTTATATCTGACGAATCTGTATAGGTCGGTGCACAGGGTATTACAAATTTTCAAGCTGTTTGGAAGCTACTCAGGCTATACGATCAATTGGAGCAAGTACCTGATCTTTCCATTAAAGGGTAGTATCCCTCAGCGGCTGACCGCTACGATACCGCTTACTCCCAAGCGCAAGTTCACATATCTTGGAATTCAAATTTCGCTGAATGAGGGTGAGGTTCTAACAGATAATTTACACCCCCAGCTACAGCGTCTAAAAAGCGACGTAGATAACTGGGGACAGTTGCCCATATCATTAATGGGAAGAGCCGCAATTTTAAAAATGATGTCGCTGCCCAGATTACTCTATGTTTTGCAAAACACCCCATTCAAAATACCTACACCCGTGTTCCAAGGTATTGACAGCAAGCTGCGTAGGCTTCTAGGGGATGGGTGCTGTGCAAGAATTGCTCTAGGCAAACTACAAAGAGGGGTCTATGAGGGAGGGCTGGCTGTTCCAGACATTAGAAAATATTACTGGGCTTCACAACTGACAATGATAAATGACTGGGCATTCACGGATCGTAACGACCCGGCTTTTAGAGGAGACCACTGGGCAGTGGGACAGAGAGGATATTTGGCAGCACTCTATCGCAAAGGGGGAGAGAGACAGCTTCCACCACACACACAATCAGTGGTACGGGCCTGGCGATAAACTTCTAGACACCTAGGATGGGAGGGCCGATTGACGGGGAGGACACCCTTGTGGGACAGCGACATGCTTCGAGAGGTGGGGGCACTGTCTGGTTTCAAACAATGGGAACTGCTGGGGATAGAAACATTGGACGACATTTGGAGAGGACACGAGCAAATAAAGTTTGAAGCTCTGCAAGCCGAATTTGACCTGGCCAGCTCAGAAAGATACAAATATCTCCAATTGGGACACGCTTTGCGCCGACCCATCAGAGAGGGGGAAACGCCTCCGAAGTATTCACCACTAGAGGACCAGTTGCTAATCGAGCCCATGAGAACTAAGGCAACCTCACTAACATATAGGAAAATACTATATAACTCACCTAACCCGGTGGATCCCTTAAGGGGAGCGTGGGAGATGGATGTGGGACTCCTCGAAGACGATGATTGGGAAGAGGCGGTTCAGAGTCCAAGAGAGGTTGCGAT
The DNA here is from genome assembly GCA_963921515.1 of Calotriton arnoldi. Classification (NCBI taxonomy): domain Eukaryota; kingdom Metazoa; phylum Chordata; class Amphibia; order Caudata; family Salamandridae; genus Calotriton; species Calotriton arnoldi. Next base: position 1,699,540 of record CAWUFW010000115.1, read on the forward strand.
AAGAGCCCGATTTCGTCTTATACAGCTGCGCATCCTGCATAGGTCGTATACATCCAGAACACAGATACAACACATGGGTCTGGGTGCTTCCAGATATTGTGTGAGGGGTTGCGCGGAGGTTGGCTCCTTTTTCCATATAATCTGGGATTGTGGAAGGGTTCATGCCTATTGGACGGATGTAACAAGAATAATGTCACGGGTCACGAACTTAGAGGTCCCAGTGGAGCCATGTTGGTTGCTCCTATGTGTAACTGGAGAGGATAAATGGACTAAATATACATTAATATGGCTCAAAATAGCAGCAGTGGTGGCCAAAAGAAATATTGCCAGGTTATGGGGGTCCAATTGCGTGCCAAAATCAAAAGACTGGGAAGCAGACATGGACTGGTGTGCAAGTGTGGAGAAGGCAATATATCTAACAAGAGGTTGCCCTAAGAAATGGGACAAAATATGGGGCCCACGGCAGAAATATCGAGGTCTGTAAGCAAATTTGGGGACAAGGGGGTGGGGTAGTGAGACTATAAAATTATATGAAAATGGGATAAAGAGCGTCATACTCATTTCACGGTCAAATGTATTAGCAGGTGTGACAATCTATACATGTATAATATTCTTCAAGTCATGTTATGATGTACTGAGCGTTATATAATAAAGAGATGTTATAAAAATAAAAAAAATGATGTAGTGGCCGGGGTGGATAGGGATGGATGTGATTCCCCTAAAGTGGCAGGTAGGAGGGTACCCACCCTATAGTTTGCGGATGATACCCTGCGGGATTCCAAATCCCTTAAAGGCCTACAACAGCTCCTGAATTACTGTAATAAATTCTGTAAGGAGCGCGGGCTTGAGCTTAACAGTACGAAGAAAACTTTATGATTTTTAATCCCGCAAAAGGTAAAAAGATCAATTGTAAGTTACACACTGGTAGTGACCTTACAGAACAGGTCTCTAGCTTTGACTGTTTGGGGCTAAGACTAACTCCTCGTTTGGATTGGTCTTTGAGGGTCCAAAAGTCACGTTTCCCTAACTACACTACACAAGTCTCCTAAAGGCGTTTAAGGATACATATTCAAAGAGAAGTGTACGGCTTTGGAAGATTATAATGTGAAGGCAATGGGAGCTGTTCTGTATGGTTCAGAGATTTGGGAACACGTGAACTGCAGTATACTTACCCTGGTGGGAAATAGATTTATTAATTCCTAAGGGCTCGCCTATGATTTCCCTGCAGCTTAATATGGCAATAAAGACAATCCCCTCGAAAGCAGAGTATAAACCATTTCGCTATTGGCATAGGCTATGGACTTCTGCTTCTCTGGGAGCCTACCGCAAAGCCTTAAGGGATATTTTGGTCCCATCTACAGGCCAAAAATTCCCATGGCTTATGTACGTCAGAACTGCATTGAGGTCCCTGGGGCTGGAGAGGCTCTGGTTATGTCCGATGAGTCTAACTCATTTACAAAAATGGACATTAAGTCACTTTATTGGGAACGTGTATCTGTTTAAACCATACGCAGAAGTAAAGGCACTTTAATGACCAAGTTTATCAATTTTAATTCTATGTACGAACGCTCAATAGAGGAGATAACGCTCCCTTTGGCCCGGAAACTGTATATACAATTTCGGTATCTGTCTCTGCCCACTAGATCATTTTGCAAGAAGTGGGCACACGCTCAGTCTGTGGGAGACAGGTGCCCAGATTGCAGGGGGGGCATCGGAGTCTTTACCGCACATTTTATCATTTTGCCCAGCCTATGGTACTCAATGAAAGAAATGGATATTGCTGTTGTGTAGGAAGTTGGGTACTAGGAGACACCTGGAGGCTCTTAGGATATTAAGAACCAACAGCTCCAGGGTGGTGGTATTTACAGTCACAAGATACCTTCTATCTTCTTGGATCTGGCGCTCTAAATGTTTACTAGCAAGCGGACCGGAAATGCCGGAAATCTGGGTTAACGTAAGTGGATGCATTTGGCTGAGATACCACCTGCATTTCCAGTTCTCACAGGAAGCACCATTGGCTCGATTGTATCCTAAGGAACGTCTTGAAATTTCTTAAAATGTTGCATTCCAACTTTATGAGCATTTTATTTCGCTGCAGAGAGGCCTATGTTTTCCACCTGCTTTGCATTGTAAGCCCGACAGTGTGCGATTGTACTTTGGTCAAGATTGTTTTGCATATGGCTGGGTCTGAACTGGGGTGGCGAAGTGAGCTAAAGAACGATGATGGATTCAACCCAGATCTATGCCTGGAGGTGAGTGTCTGAAAAGTTTCAGCGCTCCGTCCATCATCCCCTTGTGTTTGAGTCCAACTTTATGGGCATTTTATTTCGCTGCAGAGAGGTCTATGTTGTACACCTGCTTTGCATTGTAAGCCCAACTGCGTGCTATTGTACTTTATTAATTATAAAATGTTGCACCTTAATTCAACTAGCACTTTAATAGTTTGTTGGTAGACCATTGATTCTCGCATGGGGAAATAACCCCTGTCTTAGAAAATTTGCTAGGCCCTTCACTTTCCTTTCTGAAATTTGCCCTAAGACGACCCTGCCTCCTTGGTATGGCAGAATAGGATGAGGATGAGCCTATATGGAAAATTGTGTTTTAATGCTATGTTGCTGCCACTGTGTATATGCTCCTAAGGCCACAAGAATCAAAAGGTCTGTTAAATGTGGGCCATTTGTGGTCCATAAGTAAAACATGCAGCCTACTGTACCTTGCTTTGGTATGGGGGTTAGAGGGAGTATATGTTTGTGGCGATTTGGCCCTTCTCCACAACGCCTTAGTAGGTGCTTCCGACATCTACAGTTTTTATATATGTATTACCATGCCGGTTTTAGGATTAAAATTTCTTTATTACATTTTTCCACAAAGAACCAATGAACATTAGCATATTTAGATACACATACTGATGTCCCACGAGGCGGAATAAGCCATAGAAGCTTGCTAAACACCCCTTCCAACAACCCCCCACCCCGGGACCCTCCCAACGTTCACTCAACCCCTCCCCGCCGCCCCCTCGTAGGCGCATCCACCCCGGCTACTGCGTGTTCCGAGAGGCCTCCTGCACCGGTTTGGCAAGGCATAACAGCCTCAGGCAGTGGCGGCTCGCCGAGCAAGTGCTACGGGGCGGTGGGGCGGGGTGGGGGAGGGGCAGGGTGGGGGGTAGTAAACTCCGGCATACGGAGGCACGGAGTTAAGTAAATAAATAAATAAATAAATAAAACAATTTACATTGCGCGCTGCATCGCCGAGTTGGCGTTGCAGCGCGCGCAATGTAAATTGTTTTATTTATTTATTTACTTAACTCCGTACCTCCGTATGTCAGAGTTTACTACCCCCACCCTGCCCCCTCCCCCGCCTCACCGCCCCGCAGCACACCCTCGGCGAGCCGCCACTGGCCTCAGGTACCTGGGGCAAGTAATTTCAATAAATTCAAAGGACAGCAATGCTAGAAAGGGACCCCACATGTCAGGGAATGTAGCTCCTTTGCCGGCCAATGAGAGGGATATCCTTTCTATGCCCAGGATGTACCATATGCAGTGCAACCACCCCGCGTATGAAGGTATGCGGTTCGAGCCCCAGTGTGTGAGAATATTTTGTAGAGACGCCCCCAGTGCCAATGTGATTTGACGGCCCCTTCGCGACTTAGAAGGAAATGTAAGAGTGTTCGGTAAACCCAACAGGATGTAAGCTGGAAACCAGGGCAGCTCTGTGTCGAAGTGTGAATTAATATCTTGTAGGATCTGATCCAAATAGGATTGCAGCCTAGGGCAGCCCCACAGAACGTGAGTAAGTGTGCCTAGCTTACCGCATCCGCGCCAGCAGTGACGGCTCTTAAGTGGGTTGTATTTGTGAAGACGCACAGGAGTGTAGTACCAGTATGTAGCAACTTTAGTAGCTCTCTCGATGCTGGCCACGTTGCGCGCCGTGTGTTTGGCCCTATAGTATATGTCTTGCCATTCCCGTTGGGTGAGAGTGCGTTCTAGCTCCGCTTCCCATCTCTTCTGGCTAGGGGACTTGTGGGGCGGGATGGGCTGCCGGATTAGGCAGTAGAGCTGTGATATCAGGTGGGCGTCATCTGCCTTCGATAAAAGCCATCTTTCATAGGTGGTTAGATGGCGTTGGGCTTGCCGGCGAGTCTCAGGGTGCGTGACCCAGTGTCTTATCTGGTGGTATCGAAAGCGTTACGACTCAGGGAGCCCGGTCTCGCGACGGAAGTCCGTGAAAGAAAGCGGGCCCTCAACGTCGAAGAGATGGCCACTCGATCTGCGACCCTCTTCTGTCCATCGCATGTAAGCTTTGACGTCGAGCCCCGGGGAGAAGGAGGGATTGGCTACAATTGGAATCAGAGGGGATGGGAAGGTGGTAAGATTTCTTTTAATAGCCATTTTATCCCATCCCGTAAGGGGGGTCCTCGTTACATACGATAGGTATAAAGTTTTTGGTCTAGCCTGTTTGGGAAGGAAGGGAATCTGCCATAGCGATCTACCGGCTAGCGCCCTATCTATGAAGAGCCAATGCTTCTCCGATTCCGAGCGCGACCACTCCACGAACTTTCTAAGCTGGGCCGCCCAGAAGTAATCCTGAAGATTGGGGACTCCCAGCCCCCCCTCCTCTGGAGGTCTGTAGCTCAGGTCTCGCCGCATTCTAGGCTTTCTGCCCGCCCATATAAAAGATTCTAGCTCTTGCTGAATAGTGCTCAGCATTCCTTGAGGTGGCTCAAGTGGAAGAGTTTGACAGATGAACAGGATTTTGGGCAATATAGACATCTTAATAGACGCTATCCGACCCAGCCAAGACAGCGCATGCGGCCTCCAACGGCGTAGGTCGTCTCTGACCTGTCTGAGTAAAGTTGCATATTTGAGCTTCACCATGTCCGACACTGACGCCGCCAGCTGTATACGCAAGTAGGTAATTGCCTCTGAAGCCCACTGGACAGGGAGTGAAGTCTGCAAAGAAGAGAGCGTCTGCGGTTGTAGGGTAAGATTTAAGGCTTGTGATTTAGGGACATTAATCTTGAAACCGGCGACCGTAGAAAAGCGCTCTAGCTCCGTCAAGACCGCCGGGACTGAGGCCAGAGGGTTCTCCAGCGACACAATGACATCATCGGCATACATGCTAAGTGTATGCAGATCCCCCCCAAAGCGAATGCCCGAGATCAACTGGTTGTCCCGAATACGTTGGGCCATTGGCTTCATATAAAGAGCAAAGAGCAGGGGGGAGAGGGGGCACCCCTGCCGGGTCCCCCTCTGTATGGGAAACGGGGTGGAGGTGTAACCATTGACCCGGACTGTGGCGACAGGGTCTGAGTAACCGCTAAAGACCCAGGCTATGAACCGCTCAGGGAGCCCAAAGTGTTGTAGCGTCGCTTTCATATATGACCAGTTAACTCTGTCAAACGCTTTCTCAGCGTCTAGAGCAGGGGTCTTCAAACTGTGGGGCGTGACCCCCAGGGGGGCCGTGGAGCGATGCAAAGGGGGTCGCGCCTTCCCAGTCACACTTCTGCCGAGGCCCAAGGGCTCCAGCCCCCTCTTCCCCCGTCCTGCGTCTCAGCCCGGGCTGCTGCAGTGCAACTCGAGCTGCTGGGGGCTCAGCTGGGCAGTGTCTGGAGTCTTATCTCCGGCACGCCCGAGTTTTTCACAGGTCTTTAAAGACCATTTGCATGTTTACATGCCTTTGTAAACTGGTTACAGAGGCTTAGTTTTTTCCTGGTTCCAGTACCCCTGGGCCCCCACTCTGCCTATTCCTTACATTTGTATTTTACATTTACTGCTGCAGTGTGAGAATGCATTTCATGAAAAGGAATATAAAGTAGGGTTGCCAAAAGAAAAATTCCTGCCGTGTTTTGTTTAAAGAGCCTGCAAAGACCTCCTCTTGACACTAAATAGACTTATAAATAAAAAAGTATGTATGCATTCGTTATGTGACTTTTCTGTCTTTGTTCTCTTTAATTATCAGTCATGGATCATTGAGGCAGCCCTAGAACACAATTAAAAGTGCTTTCTATTTATATTTGCTGTTCGAAGTATGCACAGATAAGTGCTTAAAATACAGCTTTAGGTGACTGCTTATTTTTGTACCGACTGGGCCATCAAAATAATCTGCTGGCAACCCTAACCATAGGACTGGAAGTTTGTTGCAGGATCAGCACATTATTTATTTCCTCGATACCCGATTAATGCCATAATAGCAATAGTTTAACTTAGATCTTAAACCCTACGCCGCCGTCCATAACATGCTGAGTTACTTCAAGTGTCTGGGAATGCACTCTGCATTCAGACAACTCACTCGTCATTCTCGCCCTTCACTTTCACGCTCACCCTGCATTCACAGCGATCACAATGCACTCACACCATTCACCCGCTCACCCTACACTCACAGTGATCACTCTGCACTCACAATGCACTTGCGCTGTTCATCCTATACCTCACCCTGCAGCCACACGAGTACACTACTCATCCTGCACTCATGTGACACTTCACTCACCTGTCCCCCTCACTGCTCAATATGCAACTCACTCAAACAAGCCCATCAGTAATCATACACTCATTCGTCCCATTCTGAACTTGCATCCGCACCTAAATTCATAAGCCACCTCACTCACCCTGCAGTCACTCCTCTTACCCTACTCTCACACTGTTGCATCGCTCACCGTGCACTCACATGGGCACTCTTGTCACCCACACAGTGCAGAGGGTTAACGTTCCTGCTACATAGAATATGTACCATGCAGATCACAGAAATGAGTGTGAGTAAACTATGAGTAGCGCTATAAAAAAATGAAATGTTTGTCAGAAAGGTGCTATAGAGAGATGAGGTGAATTGTTGGTGAGTGGCAGTGAAGGAATTCATGGAGAAGGAGGAAACGGGGGTGGGGCACCAAAAAGACTGTTGCACCGTGTGCGACCAGTGTTAGGACCAGCCCTGGCTGGGAGTGTTAAAGGTGAAGTGAGAGGTTGAATGGGGAGAGTTCAGAAGTTGTAAAAAGGGGTGAAATAAAATGGCCTGCAAAGTGAGAGAGGGATCCGGGGTTAGGAGAGGACAGAGGGATGGAAGGGAGGGGGTGAGAGGAAAGCTGCATGGGTAAACTGCTTAACTCTGCACAAAACCGCCAGGGTTTTAAGGGACCCCTGCTTCTCCCGGCCAGGGCCAAGTGAGCTTCTAATGTGGCAGCACGTATTCCTGCGGAGTGCAAGGCCCTTCACAAAGGTTGACTAGAAATCTTTCTGATGTTAATTGCTGTATTTTGGTTATACACTGGTACTGATGGGGTGAAATCTTTCCTCAGTGTTACTGTGTACGCGGCATCACATAACATCATTTACCTTTTCTTCCCACACAATTTAGTCAAGCCTGTCACGTAATTTGGTCCTCACCTGCCTCATAATTCCAGTAGCCCTGCCTACAGGTTTAGAAATTTTTGTCAGGAGGGGGTCCTTACGCCTCAAAATGTTGACAGGGGGGTCTCGGCATCCAAAAGTTTGAAGACCTCTGGTCTAGAGACAGGAGTAAGCGCTCTGTATCGAAGCGTTGCAATTTGTCAATTATATGAATTATACACTTTGTATTGTCCGCACACTGACGGCCCGGCACAAAGCCCGACTGATCAGGGTCGATCAGACCAGGCAGTAGCGGCAACAAGCGGGACGCGAGAATACCTGTAAAAAGCTTGAAGTCGACATTGAGCAGAGAGATTGGCCGATACGAGGCGCAAAGACGCTTATCTTTGCCAGTCTTTGGAATAACGATCACCGACGCTTCTAGCATCGACCGAGGAAGAGCAGATTCATCTCCAACAGCGTTATATACTCTAGTGAGAATGGGAGCCAATATGAGACAAAAAGTTTTATAAAACGCGGCGGAAAAGCCGTCCGGTCCTGGAGACTTCAGCGGCTTAAGCCTGGCGATGGCCGCGACTACCTCCTCTATCCTAATTGGGGCGGCTAGTTCTTCCGCCTGGGCCTTAGTGACTGTGGATGTTGGAACCCCCCGCAGATATTGAGTCTGGGCCAGTGGAGACAAATTCTGCGCGGTGTATAGATCTGCGTAGAATTGACGAAAAACATCGGCAATTTGCCGATCAGTGGCCACCTCCTCCCCGTCGGGAGCCAGAACCGCATCTACTGTCGAAGCCTGTCTCTGCAGCCTGAGTCTATGCGCCAACAGCCACACTGCTCTATCCCCCCCAGTATAAAAATTATGCCGGAGCCGCAATGCAGCATATTCTGCCCGATCTAAGTCAAGTGCAGCAAGTTGAGAGCGCGTCGCTTCGAGTTGCCTCCAGACCCTCGGGGCTCCAGTCCGTTGGTGGATGCGCTCAAGCTCTTGCGTTTGCTGCGTCAGGAGCTCTCTCTTGTCTCTACGCTGCCTGTTGTCTAGGGCCGAGATTGCAATGAATTCGCCCCTCAGCACCGCCTTAAGGGCGTCCCAGAGGGTAGAAATTTGTATGTCAGGGGTATCGTTCACCGCAAGATAGTCCCTCAGAGCCTTAGAGACCTGTTGGACCACCTCTGGCCTATGTAGCAGGGTGTCCCGAAGCCTCCACGTGCGCGGAGCGGCACGCTCCCCTGGTAGGAGGAGGGCTAGTGTGACTGCCGAGTGGTCGGAAAGGGTGCGGGGCTGTATATCTACGCTAGTGACCAAGGGCGATAGGCTCGATGAACCAAGGAAGTGATCAATCCGGGTGTATGTTTTGTGGGAGTGTGAGTAAAATTAATATTCCCTCCCGTGAGGTTGGGTGCTGCTCTCGCCATATGTCGGTCTGCCCTGCGCTTATTAGCAGTTGTTTCCCTTCATTGGAGAGTGCCCCTGATTGCCCCTGCCTCTGGGCTGATCGGTCTAGGGTGCCGTCAAAGACTATGTTCAGGTCCCCTCCCAAGAGAATCATTCGGTCGGAGGATGCACCTAGATCCTGCACCACCCACTTCAGGAAGTTCTCCTGGCCCTCCTTCGGTGCGTATGCTGACCCTATGGTGAGTGACTGCGGACCTAGTGTGAAGGAGTAGGCGAGGAGTCTGCTCTTCTGTTCAGCGCACTTAGACCCTTTGTTCCCCGGGAACTTGATAGAGATCAAAATGGCCACCCCTGCTTTCTTCGTGGAGAGTGAAGAGAAAAACTGTTGTGGGAATGCGCGGGAGCGCAATCTATGGGTGTCCCCAGGGAGAAGGTGCGTTTCTTGCAGCACACATACATGGGCCTCAGAATGCTCTAAATACGACAGTATGGCTCGGCGCTTGACCGGATTATTTAACCCCTTCACGTTCAAGGTCAAGATCTTAAGAGGTCGGGTCATGGGACTACTTCCGGTGAGTTGGCTGTGCAACGCCCTCAGCCTGTGCCCGAGGCGTCGTCTCCCAATGAAGCCAGTACTGCCCGTCTCTCTCTAGAAATTGTGTCGGGATCCGGGCGTGAGTTCAAAGTCTTTGAGTCAACAGACTTCCAGCTCCCATGTCGCGGACCCTTCCCGGACCCGGAAGGCGAGGGTGGGCCGTCAGCGTCGGCTTCAGAAATGTTGAGCAGTTGGCAGGCCTCTTTGACAGATCGCACTTGCTGAATATTCCCATTGTGGCCAAAGATTAGGCGGAAAGGGTGCCCCCAGGAATACTGTATATTACTTTGCCGGAGGTGCGCTGTGACAGGCCGGAAGTCTCTCCTCTTCTGGAGGGTGGAAGCCGCTAAGTCCTGGAACAGAAGGGGCCGATGACCCTGGAATTGCAAGGACTCGCAGGCCCTAGCTCGTTGGAGTATTCATTCCTTTAATTGAAAATCGTGCACGCATGTGAGAATATCCGGGGCGGGGGGGGCAGGGGAAGGTCTCCCCAGGCCCACTCGGTTCGTGCGGTCCAGCTTGATTTCCATGTCGTCTGGGGCATCAAGGATCGACCTAAAGAGTCTCTCCACGAAGGTTGCGATGTTCTGACCTTCCGCTCCACGCGGAATATTGCGGATGCGTATGTTGTTGCGCCTGGAGCAGTTCTCCAGCTCTTCCGCGTGGGCCTGGAGGTCCAGATGCTGATCCTTCAAGCGCAGCACCTCCTGTTGGAGGAGCTCGATCTCCTCATCCCTGCTCGTGCTTTGAGTTTCGAGGGTGTCAACCCTGTCTCCCAGGGAGTCCACATCTTTTCGCACCTCCCTGATGTCCTGCGCAATTTCGGCCTTCATCTGCTTGAAGTCGTCCCGAAGAGATGCAAAGAGAGTTTCGATGAAAGCCCGGGTGAGTGAAGTGTCAGCTTCCCCAGAGTCCACCGGGTCGGTGCTTTCCGCCACGTTAGGCGCCTGTGGCTTGAGCAGTAGGTCCTTAACGGACCTGTCCTTCTTCCCCCCCCTTGGTGGTCGCCATATTCGGCGTCTCCAATGAGGGACCTGTCCGCGGCTCCCTCACCTCGGTCCCCGGCCACTGAGCCCGGGGGTTGGGACGCTGACTGCAACGTTCGGTGGATAGAGCGGCGCTTGATTTAAGTGAGGTAAGGGTTGGCGCCCCCCAGGCTTTCAGAGAATATTGCGCAGGCTTGGAGGGTGGGCGCCAATCCACCGTCCCCTAGGGAGTCACCCCCGCTCTTTGGTTTCTCCCCGCCGGGTGGTCAGCAACGGCTATGGCTAGAAAGCGCCTCACACTGCTCCGCCCAGTCTTTTCCGTCTGATGGCTTGGGTCTCTCAAGGCACAGTTGACGAGGCTTGGCTCAGACCAGTTCAGGTGTGGGGGCGTGCTGGCCCAGCCCGTGTCCGCTCCGAGGCTGGCCCGCGCCCCGGGGACCCCGTAGGTGCCCGCCAGACCCAAGTCGCTGCCCCCCGGTCGAAGCGTGCCCCACCTGGTCAACCCTCCAGCAACACTAGGGGGCCTCCTGGCTGCGCCCCAGACGCCGCCCGCTCGAGGTCTGTGGGCCGAGGCTCTGCTCCAGCCTCTCTCCAAACGCCCAAGGGGGGGCCCAGGAACCGTGCACAAAAAGCCTGCGACCCAGCGCTAGCTCGCTCCTCCTCACCTGGTCGACTGTCTCCGTTCGGGGCTACATAAGTGTCCAATGCCGACGCAGGTGCAGGGGGGAGAGGGAGGAACACCAACAGCAACCCTCGCCGCTCCGGGCTTAAAGTTGGGAGCTCCTGCCAGCGTCCCTCCTCTCGTCCTCGGGCCGCACGCCCCTCGCCCCCAACTCCGCGCCGTGCAGTCAGGGGGGCCGGTCGGCAGCGCACCGCTCCGCGCTCAGCTCGCCGGAGACAGAGCAGCCGACCCGTCCCCAGCCAAGTCGGATTCGCGTCCCACACTCTCCACAGGCCTCACTCTTCGTAGGGGCGGGGGGGGAGGTCTTGGCGCTCCCTGCAGTAGATGATAGGCCCTGATAGGCCGCACCACGAGGGGCGTCTCGCAGCCCGCAGCGGAGGCCAAGCGGTCCCCGGAGCTCCACACCACTGCTCGTAGCCCCCTTCTCGGCTCTTTCACCGGCTTCCGGGGGGTTCAAGCAGGTAAGCAGGACAGTATGTGGTCTCTGCGGGTCGGAAGAGCAGATTTGGAGCCGGGGCCCGGGATTTGAGCCCGGAGCGATGAGTAGGCACGTCCTACTCAGTCGCCATCTTGGCCACGCCCCCACCATGCTGGTTTTAGACAGTCTTCTGTGCCTTTTTTCAACATTCTTCGACAGCTTTTTTGTCCAAAAGAACTAGAAGTCTGATTGACTGCGTTGTATATGATCAATTAAATCTCACTGTATATGTTCTACCCTTGCTGTTTCATATGTATGACTGTTATGTAAAATTAACTGTTGATTTTAATGTGTTTTATGTGCTTTTATGATCTTGGTGATTGATTATAAAGCTTTTATGATGATAATGAATAACTGACATCATCATGCATTATACAAGTGTTCGTTACTAATTTGTCCACATAGCACATAAAGAAACTATATAAACAAGAAAAAACAGATAACCATTGCACCTCTTGGCCCATTACACCTTTACTCACTAAGTTATCTTGCCAACAGCGTTGACACTCCCCGGATTTCCCACGAACCATAATTATACCGGTTTGCTACCAATAACCAGTACTGCAAAATAAGGCAGACAGCAGGGTCACCACCAGTTAGATCCATAACACTCTGACAGTGTCCTTCACATGATCCTCTTTTGAGATAAAAGATAATGAACAAGCTCATACTAATATACAATAATAAAAAAAGAATTAGTGCGGTCCCAAGCTGCATGAAAAAATACATTATGGTAGAAGAGATGCTTAATACTCTAGATCCAGTCATTCTGTAGCTTCTGGTGGGACTCCTCAACTCTTCCCTAATGGTGGGGCATATTCCACAGGCATGGAAACATACCATGGTCTTGCCCCTCCTCAAGAACCCTAATCTGGAACCTGCCAATCGGTCTAATTAAATCAATTTCTATTCTTCCCATCATGGCTAAAATCATGGAGAAGCATGTTATTAGACAACACTCCAGTTTCATGGAGTCCTTCAATCAGGGTTTAGGATGGGACACAGCACCGAATCAGCACTTCTCGAAGTCACAGAACATCTTAGACGGCTCTTGGATGTGGGCGAGACTTCCGTGCTGATCCTACTTGATCTCAGCGCGTCCTTCAACACTATCTTATCTCACTCTCTAAGAGAGGCTGGCCAATCTAGGTCTCCAGGGGACAGCCCTTTCCTGGAAGACATCCTTCTTAAGTTCGACACTGCTTAACATCTATGTGCGCCCATTGGCTGACTTGGTGGGAAGTTGTGACCTTACCTTATTTTCATATGCAGATGACACGCAAATCATCTTTTCCCTGAAATCTGCTCAGAACCACAACTCTGCGGCCTCGAACTCCTGCTTGGGCTTGGTCGCAGCGTCGATGAACAACTATTCACTTAAACTTAATGGAGACAACATGAGGTCCCCAGCGTTGGCCAGAAATCCTGGGCCCTCTTCAGGATCCAGCCCCCAAGGTCAAGAACCTTGGCTTCCTGCTGGACAACAAGTTGCCCATGAAGCCCCAGGTGGCGAAGGTGGCTGCCACCTGTTTCGCCATCCTGAAATGGCTGTGGAAAATCACCTTGCTACTCCCATTCCCAGCTCAAAGGACGGTTATTAAGGCATTCATTTTGGACTGGATTACGGCAACGTAATTTATCTGGGGGCGGATAAAGCCTCCATCTGTTGGGTGCAAGTGGGCCAGAACTCGGTGGCAAGGATGCTGTATAGACTCCCGAAAAGTGCCTGGGCCTCTCGTCTCCTCTGGGAGCGCCATTGGCTTTCAGTAGAGAAGCAAATTCACTTTAAAACCTTGTGCTATGTGCAAAGAGCAAGATCAGGGGTTGGCCCACGATATCTTCATGAATTTTCTAGATCTAATCAACCAGCCTGTCCCCTTCGCTCCTGCAAATTTTCCCTGTGCGTTGTCCCCACAGTTAAACGCACACATATGGCAGGCTGGATTTTTGTATATCAGGGCACTAAGCTCAGGAACACCATCCCAGAACCTTTTAGAAGTTGTCCCTCGCTTACGACCTTTCGAAGACACCTGAAGACCTGGTTGTTTTTAGTTAGCGAGACTGGATAGACCCGACCTGCCGTTTAAGCACTGGGAAACCACCACTGGGTAGCTGAGCACTATATAAAAGCTCCTTAATAATAACATGCATTCTCTCACTCTGGCCTGCTCTTACTATCCAGACATGGTATGATACAGGTTGCTGAGAGCCAGTCCAGATGTTCTGTAACTTCACTCACTCAGTAATATTAAGCTGGGCTTCCCAGGTTAATTTGCGTGACTTGGAATGTTGGGCTATGTACCCAAAAACTCCTGTTGGTAAATATCAGGGGGTCTAGATGGAGAAGGACTTTGAGGTCAAGAATAATTAACTTTCAGCTGAAGTTAGCAATAAACATTCTGCCACCTATAGATATTTCACAGAGCTTGCTGCTGATCTGAGCACTCACTTTATCATGGCTGAACATTAATTAATTTTCTACAGGAATGTGTCCTACAAATAGCAGGAACAATGGTGTCCAACACTGTCTTTTTAGAGAGAGACAGAAAAGTAGCATCTCTCGATGCCTCGTGGAACAAGTTTGGTTGCTGTTTATGCATGGGGTCAATTACAAAGAGCTTTGCCTGGCCCATTTGCCAATGGCTAATATTTAGATGCCAAGTGTCTGCGAAATTACAAAAACTGGGCAGTTACTCCCATTGTCCATAAAAGCAGGAAACTTTATGAAGGAGGCCACAAGACAGAACGTCTCCAGGATATGCAGCGGAATATATTGAGGTGGGTGCTCAAAATAAGTGGTGAAAATGTGGTTTAATTTTCCTCAAGGAATCGTTCTTTGACTCAAGGTCCGACTGCCATGGCCCACACCTTTACGCAGGCCGATGGAATGCAGAGCGCATATTAAATAAATTCCTACATCATAACAACCAGCAAGCAAGGACATCTGTATTCTAGGTCCTTCACTACAATAGAAAATGCTCAGGACTAGTAGTAATATTGCTAATGTTGTGCAAAGGAGAACATTAAAATATAAATTTGCTCCTGCTTATTTCATTTAGTTTTATTGAATGTATTTATATAGACTGGTTGAAGCCGGGGGCAATTTTACACAACGGCGATTACGATCAAACGACTGCCATTTACATAAGGTTGTCCATGCAAAAACGTATACATAGAAATGGAACGAGAGATAGATCAAAGAAAACCCGACGGGGGAGGGGTTAAGTGTGGGAGGGGAGAATGAGAAAATAACTTAATAGTAGTAGGTTTCAAATAGTTGGGGCGGTCTCTCGGTTTTCTCTTTAATGGCTTACCAGCCCTGCAGTTTCATTAGGTTTGTGCTGTGAACCCAGCCATCTAGAATGTTTTTTGCTATGTAAATATAGGCATAATGGGTAGCAATAAGAACAGAAGGCAAGATTAACTTTTCTTTTAATAGCCAAATGTGGGAGAATTTTCTAGTAACGGTGGGGGAAAGGGAAAAAAAAATCCCCTAAATCAAACATCTTCAAAAATAAAAATGCACACTTCCTCAAAACATTTCTCCCCGAATATGTGTCTCAAAACTTTTATAGTTTTTTAGTTTTTGTATCTGGGACTCCCTCCACAGCTATACTGCCCGCGGGAAAATAAGCCAGCAAAGTCTGTCTAAAGCTTGTTGTGCCGGCCTTCAGGCCCCAGGAAGGAAAGAACATGATCAGACCCTGCACGTGACCCTCAGTCTGTAATCCCTAAATCGAAGATTCATTCGTCTCTAACTAACAATGCTTTAACGTAGCTTATATACTGCTTGAACATTGCTAAATGTTTTGAAATAAACAATCAACACAGAACCGACTCTTTCTTGCCTTTCACCTAATTATGTTCCATGAAACATTATTGACGGTTTAAAAGGAACAATAGAGAAATTGCAATATCAGAGTCTACGAAACCTTGTTGATTGTTTGAGAATAACAAGAAAATCAAATATCAAACCGGGCTAAAATAGGTATTAAACTAAATATTCCAGCAAGCCGAATTATCACGTTGTAATTAAACAGAAGTTTTCACGTCATTCACAATTGTGCATTTGCATGTAGAAAACGTATATTTGAATAAACGGACATGTATAACGCAAAAGGGGATACCTAAAAGAAAATGATATGAAGATTATACCAGGGTGGTCTCTTGTTTAGGAGAGGGGCTTTCATTGGCGGGCTGTTCCCCCTCTGGAATCTGCAGCAAACCTATTGACTAGTCACGTCTGCACAGAGCTTCTGAATAGGACTCTGGCGCAGGCACACCTTTACTGAGGGTCTTGCTCTGCGGACCTCGCTGCCACTACACTGAGGAAATTCCGCACCTCAGAACTTGCGCTCACCAGATATTTGGCTTCTTTTTGCTGTGGGAAAAGCTGTAATATGGAATGACAGTGAGTGGGGTATTAAAGGATTACCATCCCAGAGAGCTTGCACTTCTGACACATTTTTGCTTTTTTCCCCTGTAGTACCAGTTACAGAAAAACCCTATGCCCATGAACATATTCCTTTATGGGGTATTTCATTTTGGTTTAATAAAGTACTTCTCTTTTTATAAAAGATAAGTACTGAATTGGAAAACCATTATTGCATGCTATTTGGTAATTGCTGAGCTCTGAGTCTCTAACCCCCCACCTCACCGTGCCGCCCTGTAAGTCTTGGACTGCTCACCCCACTATTCTGAGGGTCAAATGTTGTAAGGCGAACATGGTGCTCAATTTGCAGCGCTTTAGTAGGTCTGGTCCCAGGACAGCAGCGGTAAAAAGCCTCAACCACCACAATTGTAGCCCAGTAACTCTTTCTTGGCCATTGCTGCCCAAGACTGGTTCTGACACCAGTCCACTTACCTCTAAACTAGATAACTATGCTAGTTATTATAACATTAGGCTCACTCTACCCTCAGACAGCCCACTCACAGCCTCAGGCTATCCCAGCTCTTCTACCTTTGCACCCATTCTCTGCCACTTCTCTCCACAGCTCTCGTCCCAGTATGCCTGCTTTCTTCCATGTTTGTGTGTTCTTCCCATTCACCCCAAGGCTTGCCCGCTCTCCCCAGCGTATGTGCGTGAGACCCCCAAATTATGCCGCCTTACCCCCTCGCCACCCCACTGATCCCCTCAGAGAACCCACTCTCCAACGGTACTAACACTGTGCCCATTTTCTCCAGTCCACCACTTCTTTAATAAGCAGCCCTCTCTCCCTCAGCCTACCTACTCCCCCCTCAGTCTTCCTCGTCCCGCAAACCTACTGGCTCTCCTCTCAAACTCCCCACTGACCCTCTTAGCATGCCAAGTCTCTTCCTCATACTGCCTGCCCAAACCCAGCCATCTCACATTGGTCTGCTCAATCTCCCAGCTCTTATAACACTGTCCCACTCTACCTTTGTCTTCCAGTTCTCCTCTCATCCTGCCTGTTCCCTCTTTCTATGCCCGCTCTCTTCCGGATATGCCTGTTCTCCTTCCAGTCTTATTCTCCATGCTCTCTCCCCCAAGCTAATCGGACCTCCCTATGCCAGCCTGCTCTCCCGATCTGCCTTCAAGCTCACCCCCTCAGCCTTCTGTTTCTCCTTCAACCAGTCTGCCCACTGCCCCTCAACCTGCCCTCCCACTCTTCTGGTTATAGCAGCTCTCTTCCAGCTTGTCTGCTCCGGCTCAGACTACCGACTACTGCTCACTCTCCTCCCAGTATGTCCACTCCCCATCCAATCTGCGTTATTATCCCTGCTCTTCTAAAGCTTGCCCGCTTTCCCCTCAGCCTGCCTACTTTCCCCTCAGCCTGCCTGCTCACGCCCTTAGCCTACCCACTCAACCTCACACCCTGACCACGATCCCAGGCCATTTCACACTGCGCCTGCACTCCTCCAGTCTACCACTTTCCCCCTCAGCCTGCCTGCTCTGCTCCCAGTATTCCCAGTCTCTTCCTACTATTCCTGCTCTTTCTCCTTGTGTGCTCATTCCCCCTACTGTCGCTTCCTACTCTCGTACCAGCTTGCCCGCTCTTCCAAGCCAACCACTCTCCCCTCTGTCTGCCTGCCCGCTCACCCCTCCTAGTCTGCTTGCCTTCTGTCTCACACTAGCCACTCTCCTAAATGTTATAATATTCTGCCAACTTCTACCAATAGCCTGTCTGCTCTCTCCCCAGTATGTCTGATCTTCACCACCTGCTTGTTCTTCCTCTGCCCACAATCCCACTCGGCCTACCCATTCTCTCACTCAGCCTACCTGTTCTCCCCTCTGGACTTTGATTTAGTATACCACTGTAGGGTCCAACTAGCTACACACTACAACCGCTTCTTAACATCCAACAATGAAAATCAGATACAAGATAATATTAACCAAGTAAATCGGAGCTCATGTATCCATTTCTCCCTTTAACTTATGCCAGGTCAGGACCGTATGGTCAACCCAATGCAGTAACAAGCTAAGTGGACTATGAACATAAGAAATACTATGAAGGGACTTTAAGAGTTGTTCAAAGCTGCTAGATTACCAAAAACCATAAACTGTGCACCTGTCTCACACTTCTTAATCCATCACATTACTAAAAGCTGCATCCCATAACACGATAATCGCACCTCGGTGGTCATCACGAACAGCACAGAAACACTTCCGACACAGGATTAACAACAACACTCTTCCCACCACACACCCTACACAGTGTAGTGCGCTACGCATGTAGGCAAGTGCTTCAGCACCCCAGAAAGGGGTTATAAGCGCTATATCAATGCAGCAATACAATACTAATGTGGTTCATTTGGAAAGTCACATTCCATTTAGCTTCTAAAACAACGAATTTACAAGTCATTCATCTACAGAAAGCCTAGTATGTATCATAAGTAGGGCTCCCGGTTTTATGGTATTTATTTTTTCAACATTTCCGTCTGTATGTATCCATATTTATTTTTTGCTCATTTTTTTCTGTATTTATCCATTTTTATTTTGTGTTTTCTGTATAAATGAAGCTGCAATGGGAATTTTTCCCCATTTGACTGATGAACGTATACTCGCATTTTAATGTCCGAAAGGTTTCAGCAGTATACAGTGCAAAAGCATTATCTGAAAACACTTGCATTGTGGAATGGCATAAATAACTGTAGATCTGCTCTTAATTAAAGCTTAATTAGGAAATCTATTGTCTTTTTTCGTCTCCCCTACCTCTCAATCTGTAGACCTACTGACCTGGCACTCATGATTGACTGTAGACAAAAATCATACAAAGAAGACCTATTTTCTGTATTTTTCTGTATTTAAAAATAAATACAGACAGGAAAATAAATAGTTTGTCTGTATTTAACTGTAAAAATCAGTAAAAACGGAAAACTGGGAGCCCTAATCATAAGGTTCATGTGAAAAAGAATATTTTTCAGTAGTATATGAATGTCAGATATAACTAGGCAGATATCAAAAATAAAGTTGATTATATTTAAAACTCACTTTTCGACTTTGAAAAATATTGCACAGCCATCCACATGCTTTTTTTCCTGCTCACACATGATTTTGGCACGTGACTTTGGGGAAAAGAATCCATCATATCCTCGTTCTTTTAATGCCGGCAGGAACAGTGCGTAGTACTGCTCTGTTTCAACTTCCTGAAGATGACAGAAGGTGAGACATTACATTAAAGGCTTAAATTTAAGATGGACATTATAAAGTTGCACCATATTTAATTCACTTTTCAGCAGGTCATCAGTTGGAGTCACAAGAACAGAGATGCACTGTCAAATAATAACTGATGTGCATGAGGAAAAACACAATAGTACAAATACAAGAGGCACAGACAGCACTGGTAGCAGTGCAGTGGCCGCGCTGCCACAATAAATGCCTTTCCGACCCCACACCCTTTATCATTATAGAGAAGCCTAGTATTCACTGGAACAATCTTGGATCCCAGCAAGATGACTGGAGGGTAGCGAAAGGCTCTGGTCCACCAAATCAGGTGGAGTTGGGAAGGAAGCCAAGAGTGCTATATTGCGGACTGCTGTGAGAAGGCGGTGCACTGCTGGGGAGTGGAGTCAGACAGCTGCAGGTTTGAGAATGCTTCGTCCCCTACCCCAAGAAAGAGAGACCAGACCTCAAGGTAAGGGCGGCCAGGACAAGGGGGCTCCAGGCCCAGAGGAGTGGGCAAGCCTCCTGTGAAGGCCTTGGGTCTAGACTCCTGCATGCAGCGATGCAGAGACAGCATAGCAACACAGGGCCGACCTTGGCAGTGAGACCTGGAACTCAACATGGCCACCGGCAGGGAAGAGTAAAGCGGTGGCCATGTTAGAAAGGTGTAAAAGGTGAGAGGAATAGCCCCTCCCTAGTTAGTGATCTACTAGATCACCTAAACAAAATCAGACTTCAGAGTCTGGGCAAAGTGCTGCAAGGTGCATGTAGGGCCAAGCTGAAACAGACTTTCAGTGTGGACTAGAAGCATAGAAACAATAGACAGTTGCTTCAGGTATAGAACATATAAGTCAGTAAGTCAATTACAACTTCGGGAGATGTGACAAATGCACCTTCAATGAGAGGCACAGCTATGATCAGTGGGTATGAGGTGTTAAATGACCTTGTTGTTAGAAGACATCTTCAATGTATATATACACACTACACAATTGAAACTGCAGGTACATACCAGGAGAGTGGGGGATAGTACCAAATTACAAAAATGGAAATTGTACTCAAGTTGAATCTGTAGTGGTGATTTTTCTTAAACTGAGCACCAAGCGAGATAAGATTACAATAATACATGAGGGTGCTGATGATGCAAGGGCATCATACCTCCATTCCAAAAAACACAACACAGTAAAAGACAGCAACACTAAAATGGCAAACACTCAAGTGGACAGGACATATGAATGGGGAAATCTGCACTGGGCCCAGACACCCTTCAATTCTGAAGCATACTATTGGATGTTAACAAACAAAGACATAAAAAATATATGGTTTGGCCATCACAGAAAACAGAAACATAAATAAATAATCAAGAAGCATAAGTATACAACTGAAGCTAATATAGAATATCCCAAGTAGAGGATGTGACGATAACCAAGAACAGGCCAATAGAGAAACAAATATCAGTGGAACAGCAGGAAGAGAAGTTAATGGATCACGAGGACAGATTCAAAAGGAAAATGTCTAACTAGTTGAACTGTCGGAAGACTCCGAAACATATCCAATGGACCTCTTACTGGAGAAGTTGATATCGAAACTGTTTACATATCACATTGCTCTAGTGGAAATACAACCTGGTCGAGCTCACTAAATGCTGACAAAACACAATGACAAGTGCACCTTCAAGAATGATATGATCCAACTCAACATGAAATCAATAAGACCAGAAGACTATTGGAAAGCAAGTAGCAAGATATCAAGATCAATGGCAACAGGATATCCTTTTATCAGGACTTTGGTCAAGGCAAGCAGGAAAAAAACACTTTTGAGGAGGGCAGCAATATAGGATTCTCAAGAGCATTGGGTTTACATACGAATAAGACTTGATCGGGAGGAGTGGGAGAAATAACAAATAATAAGTAATTTTGTTTACAGCAACAAAGGAAAGAAATGGGAGCTAAGCTATCCGCTTCCAAACTATGCTCCACTGTTCATCCCATTAAATGCTGGTGGACTTACCAGGTGGGACGCCCTTATTTGTTCGAGGAGGCTGTTGTTACTTGCACTCCGTTTTCTTTTAGTGCCTGTGATTTCTCCATTTACTTTTTCCTTCCTCACAGAGTTATGATCGAGACTCACTTGTCTCTTCCCCTTTTGTTAAATCTCATACCGCTAGGTTAAAATGGAGGTGGTTGGGGGATTTGAAAAGAAAATCAACAGTAAACGGACTTGCCCCTATTTTATGGTTATGACCCGAGTGCCCTCACACCGTGGTTTCCGCTTCCCAAGCCCAGCGTTTCCTCAAGTGTCTTAGCAGAGGTTCCGGGTAGTCGAAATCTACCCTTTCCCTCCCCTAGCATGCATCCCCCTTATCCTAATTGGAATGGCTAGGTTTGTTCACACACAGTTATAGCCACAACCCTCCTGAGTTGTGGCAGGCGTGTCCACGGATGGAGAGGCTGCAACCACCACTCATCTCTTCCAGCTTCCTCGCCTGCCCCATCATCCAGATTCTGCCTCACGCTCCATCCCACTTGAGCAGTGCAAAATAAAAATAAAATGATAATAACAAGAAGGTATTATAATTTTGTTTTTCTTAGTGGGACTATGACTCCAGCCAGGTCGGGCGGGGCTGGGCTCCCCCACATCAGAGGGAGCAGGAGTGGTTTACACCCCCTCCCTAAGTGCGAATGACAGCTTGGTCGGCCCTCTGGGGCCGTCCAAACAGTCATGCGCACTTGGCATGTTCTCCACTGGGTGTACAGCCCAGTAGAGAACATGCCCAGCCTCCCAGTTACTGCCGGCCACTCAGACCAATGGGTTAGTAGAGTCTGGGTGCTTCTGGTGCTCTGCAGGACTACAGGAGAGACGTGCAGCGGCGCTGAAGAAGTTAAGTCAAATTTTTTTTTTATATCATGATTCCCGCCCCCCATTTTCCTACAGAGGCAGCCACCACTGGTTGTTTTTCACTGCAGTTTCTCCAAGAGTTTGTGACATTTTGCCTCTGTGCGTCCTCCTCGTGGGTCTCTTTGTTCATCTTCGCTCTCCCCTTCTGTTCCACTGATGTACTTTTTCTTTCTGTCGCCACCCCTCTTTCCCTGTAGGCTGTAGTCCTTTGTGACTTGTTTGGTTTTGTTTACAGGTTAGCCCCTCTTATTTCCCTAACTTTGGTCTTTCTTCACTTTCTAGGTGTTTTCTAAGTTACAAGGCTGTCGTCCGGGATCTCTGCACGGAACAACAGGTAAGTGGGGTTTTCTATTCCTTTCTTCCCTAGAAAAAATCTATCCGTGGGGTATCGTAAAAAGAAATTTACATTGGTTTGTTCTCTTCCCCTTCTACGGTACCTCTGGAATGAGAAAGGTTGTTAGGCCAATAAGCATTGGCAAAGCCAATAGGTCTCAGTTATGCAAGAGCTATCGGCTTTTACAATGTGTATTAGCCATGTTTCACACCAGTGTAGCTGCTATGCAGCATGGCTAAACGTTAGTAGCATGGAGTGCGATGGGGTAGGGTGAAGTGAGATACAGTGGATAGTGGATGGGGGTACAGTGGAGTGAGGTAGATAGGGGTACAGTGAAGTGGGGTAGAATGGGGTAGATTGTAGAGGGGTAAATTGGGGTTAAGTGAGATAGACTAGAGTGGGTAGATTGGCGTAAACTGTAGTGAAGTAGAGTGGGGTAGATTGGGGTGGGGTTGACTGGAGTGGGGTAGATTGGCGTGGTATATTAGAGTGGGGTAGATTGACTTGGGGTAGAGTGGGGTAGATTGGAGTTGAACGGAGTAGATTGAATGGTGTAGACTGGAGTGGGATAGATAGAGAGGAGCGGAGTGGTGTGGCGTGGGGCAAATTGGGATGGAGTGGGGTATATTGACGTAGAATGGAGTGGAGTGGCTTAGACTAAAGTCGAGTGAAGTGGGTTAGAGACTGGGGTAGAGTGGATTGGGGTGGATCAGGATAGACTGGAGTGGATTGGGGAAGAGTGGAGTAGATTGGATTGTAGTGGGCGGATCAGGATAGACTTGAGTAGATTGGGGAAGATTGGAGTGGACTGGAGTGGGGCGAATTGGAGTGGGTTAGATTAGGGTGGAGTGGGGTAGATTGGAGTGAAGTGGAGTGGCATAAATAGAGGCAGAGTGAAGTGAAGTGTGGTAGATTGGGGTAGAGTGGAGTAGATTGGAGTGAAGTGGAGTGTGGTAGATTGGAGTGGAGTGGGGTAGCTTGGAGTGGAGTGTGGCAGATTGGAGTGGGGTAGATTGAGTGGATTACAGTAGGATAGATTGGGATGGAGTGGGGTGGGGTGGATCGGAATGGAGTGGGGTAGATCGGAATGGGGTGGGGTAGATTGACATGGATCTGGATAGTTGGTCAGATCGGAGTGGGAGATTGGAGTGGGGTTGTTTCGGAGTGGGGTAGACTGGAGTTGAGTGGAGTGGAGTGGGGTACAGTGGAGTGAAGTGAAGTGGAGTAGATTGAACTTAAGCGGGTTAGATTTGAGTGGGAGATTGGAGTGGGGTAGACTGGAGTTGGATAGAGTGGATTGGGGCGGGGTGTGGAGTGGGGTGAGTTATAGTGGAGTGGGGTAGACTGGGATGGGGTAGATTGGAGTGGGGAGGTTTGGGAGGATTGGGGTAGAGTGGAGTGGTGTGCAGTGGATTGTGGTGGGGTAGAGTAGATTGAGTGAGGTGGATTAAGGTGGAGTGGATTAGACTGAAGTAGAGTGGGGGTAGACTGGGGTAGATTGGGGTAGATTGGGGTGGATTTTGGTGGGGTACATTGGGGTAGGGTAGATTGGGGTGGGGAAGCTTGGAGTGGGGTGGATTGGTTTGGAGTGGCATAGATTTGAGTGGAGTGTGGTAGATTAGAGTGTGGTAGATTGGACTGGGGTAGAGTGGGGTAGGTTGCAATGGAGTAGACTGGAGTGGATGGACTGCAGTGGGGTAGATTGGGTGGAGTGGAGTGGGTAGATTGTGGTGGATTGGGGTGGGGTAGATTGTGGGAGCTTGGAGTGGGGTCGATTGGAGTGGAGTGGTGTGGAGTGGAGTGGGTGGATTGGAGTGGGGTAGATTAGAGTGGAGTAGAGCTGGGTAAATTGAAGTGGGGTAGACTGGGTGGATTAGAGTAGGGAAGATTGGAATGGAGTAGAGTAGATTGGGGTAGACTGTAGTCGGGCAGATTGCAGGGGGATAGACTGAAGTGGGGTCGTTTGGAGTGGGGTGGATTAGCGTGGGGTAGATTGGGGTGGATAGTGGTAGAGTTGAGCAGGGTAGAGTGAAGTAGATTGCAGTGGAGTGGGGTAGGTTGGAGTGGAGTGCCGTTGGATAGATTGGAGTGGAGTGGGTAAACTGGGGAATAGTGGAGTGTAGTAGACTGGGGTATAGTGAAGTGGATTGGGGCATATTGTAGTGCAGTTAGGTAGATTGGAGTGGGGTAGCTTTGGGTAGGGTAGATTGGAGTGGGGTAGAAATAAGTGGAGTGGGGTAGATTAGGGTGGAGTAGGGTAGATTGTAGTGGAGTAGGGTAGATTGTAGTGGATTGGAGTGTGGTACAGTGGAGCAGGGTATATTGGGTAGAGTGGAGTAGATTAAGGTGTAGTTGGGTGGGGTAGGTTGAAGTGGCGTTGGATAGATTGGAGTGGAGAGGGGTAGATAGGGGAAGAATGGAGTGGAATGGATTGGGGTAGATTGGAATGGAGTGGGGAAGAATAGGGTGGAGTGGAGTTTGGTAGATTAGGGTGGAGTGGGGTAGATTGAAGTGGATTAGAGTAGGGTAAATTGGAATGGAGTGGGGTAGATTGGAGTGTGGTAGATCATGGTAGAAAGCAGTGGGATAGATTGGAGTGGAAAGGGGTAGAGTAGGGTGGAGTAAACTGAAATGGAGTGGGGTAGATTGGAGTGCGGTAGATTGGGATATATTTGAGTAGAGTGGGGGATTGGGTAGATTAGAGTTCTACAGATTGCAATGGAGTGGGGTTGAGTAGATTGCTCACGTGATTGACTGACGTCAGACGCGGAGTCGTAGTGCAGTGCTTTGGAGAGGAGAGGAGCGGAACTAGCAGGGCATTTTGGCGAGCCCGAGTGGAGACATCAGCGGCCACTGCAACCAGCATGTTTTACACCAGAAAGCCTGAGTGTGAGCACCCTGCGGCTGGACAGCCAGTTGGAGGTAGTGTAGCGCTCCCCCGTCTGCTCCCGTACTAATACTGCCTGGCCCCGCCCAACTCTCCTTTCTGCTTCTGACGCCTGGACAAGCAGTTGGAGCTCAAGCGGCGGAGGAGTGGAGACAGCCGCAGAGTCTCAGCAGGTATCTGTCTTTCAGCATTAACGTGCCTGCTGAGAGGGGACTGAGGAGAGAAGAGCCTCTGGAGTCGCTGGCAGCGAGAAGGCTCAGTTGTATGTGGTAAGCACTAGGCTGCAGGTTTCCTCACGTAGCACGGAGGCGGCCAGCTTAGGCTGGTGCAGCTTGTGCTTGTTGAGGAGCCTGCATACCTGCTCTGCTGCAGTTTCCCTCATTGCTTCCTTATGACTGTTTTTGGTTCCACAACGACGAGTTGCTGTGAGGCATTTTGTTTAGGCTCCTAGCTTCCAGACTCCCCCTCCACAGGGATACCCAAGCCCAGTTTTTTGACCACAGTGGGACAAAGGGGACAATTGGGGTGGAGCCTGGAGCTGTGAGCAGCGTGTATTGGAGGTCTTGGAGCATGGTGCAGCAGGGTGCAGATAAGGCCCTAGGGCCAGGGTCCTATCCAATATGGCACAGAAGCGGCCGGCCTTAGACCGGTGCAGCTTGCTCCTACGGGGGGTGTGGGGCCGTACACCACACTCTCCATCGCCCTCCTATCATATGTTTTGGTTGCCTCTTTTAGGGCCCCCCATAGCTGTTCGATCACCATCTTTGATAGTGTTTTGACAGAGCTGGTCATTTCAAGGAGGGGAGAGAGAATTGGACAACGAGCGCTTTTGAGGCCAAAGTGCTCTGAGCACCAGTTGTCATCCTATTGCCCTATACTGCTTGTACAGACACTGTATTGACCACCTATCAGAAAGAGGTGAGGCAAGGCTGAAATCAGTTATCTAGTGGAAGGGGCAAACCAGTGGTCTAGTAGCCCTAAGGATTAAAGAAAGCCCCTACTAGTGGCCTGAGCCATGACAGCAAGAAAACTTAGATCTGGTTGAATACTTTCTTCAAGACAATGCCAGAAAACAAAATCTAACCCATTAAGAAATAAGGCACCTCATTCGGAAGCTTTAAAGGGGAGCGGAATTATATCAACATACTTCCAAAAAATGTCTGGAGAGACCCCCCGCTCGAGTATACTTTCGGTACAGACAGAAATGATGGAAGAGTCGCAAGTCGGTGGTGATATGCAAATGGAGCCAATAGTGGCTGAGGGAGTATGGCAGAACTCCATTGAGCTAGACCAGGAACATTATAAGAGGGAGGAAAATGTATCCCAGAGTGAGCAACCTCACATTCCTACTACCATAGCAGAAACTCAGGACTTACAAGGTTCTATATTATTGGACTATACATTACCGGACATTTTGTCTTTTAAAATGAATGCAGAAGTAATAAATAAAGAATCAGTATTATTGCCTGAGGTGCCCAAAAGGTCAAAAAAATCATTGGAGATATTTTCTAGTACACCAAGTTGTATAGCTTCTGTTTTATCAAATATGTCTGGGTCAACTGATTTGGTACTGAACCCGCTTAGTAATATTCCATCGGATTATGTGTGTGTCTATAACTATTTGATAAGTCTTGAACGTGTTTTGTCATCAATCTTGTCCTTAAAAGGCAAGACCGCTGATAGTGCTGATCATATTTAAGATATTTTATCAGTGATACTTAAGGAATTACCTCTGAAACCAGTTGGAGAGAGTAGCGCTGAGAATGCTAAAAACTTGGGTCTATGTAGTAGGGAAATGGGAGTCTAAACAGAGCCCTAAAAAGGAATACAAAGTAATGGATTTTAAGGGTGAGCTGTCATACGATCTATCTCAGCTGGAAACTCTCCTCAGAAAACAAGATGTTCTAGGACAAGCATGCTCTAGTAAGGGGTTTTTTCCAATATTTTAGAATATACAAAAGAACAAGAAATTGGAACCCGTTAGTAAACTGCGCATTAGAAAGAGAAAAGGGAAAACTTGTAGGCTGAAATGAAAGAGCGAGAAGGATTAGATTTCCAACAGTGATGCCACAAGAAGAGAGCCTTGTTGGGCAATCAGTTGTAGTAGTAGGCTCTGAGGACAACCAGGTTGGGTTAATGCCCTCATTAGTTATCTCTAGCCCACTCAACGAAGAGACAAATCCTCGTGGGTACCGGGAGTGAGGGGACTCAGCGACGAACTCGGATCCCTCAGTGGGGTGGTGACCGGCTGCACAACAACGGGCAAGTAAGGGGCACTGCCACAGGATACACCTCCAGTCATCAGGCAAATTCAAAGGAAGCCGGACACAGCCAGGAGGTAACACCCGACGGGCCCACGATCCTCGGCTAGAAACCGCACAAGCCCCCAAAACAAACCCAAGTGGAGCAGAGCACCAACACTCTAGGAACACCTCAGATCAGGAACTGACTACAGGCCTCAGGGCGGTGGAGTCTGCTGGGGCACATAGACGAGAGGACACCTCGGAACAACAGAGAACCCACACCGTAGAGATCCTAGCAAATCTAACGCCAGGGCGATAGTGCAGCAGCCTAGACTCCCGCCACTAATAACAGCATCGCAAGGGCGGCACCAGATGGCAAAAGACAAAGACCCAAAACCACAAAGGCAGGGGAAAATGGATACGTTTGCTAAAGTTATGACTGCCCCCTACGACGCAAGCTGGGGCTATGACAGAAATACCGGACAATACTATACTGCTGCAAGCGATTTAATCCTCCAGAGAGGCGCTAGAGGGTAAGAGCGCCGAAATCCGAATCGATGTCAACTTGTTGCGTCAGGACCTCCGCAACATTTCCGAAAAAGTCACGCAGGCACAGCAACGAATATCGGAGGTCGAAGACACCTCTCACACTCTCAGGAAGGAGGTCACGGCCTGGACAACAGCTATGAAGGAGGTAGCATGGAGGGTTGACGACGCAGAAAATCGTGCCCGCAGAAAAAATATGCGGTTTATCGGCTTCCCAGAAGCAATAGAAGGCTCAGACACATGCGCTGTTCTGCGCAAATGGCTTATGAATTCCCTCCTAAGTGCGCAGTTCTCCCCTTGTTTCGTGATCGAGAGAGCCCACAGAATACCAGGACAAAAACCCCCAGCTGGAGCACTGCCAAGGCCTTTGATCGCACGCTTTTTAAACTATCAGGATCAAGACCTCATCCTCAGGGAAATTAGATAGACGGGGAGATCCGGATCGCAAACACCAAAATAATGGTGTTCCAAGACTATTCGAGAGAGGTACAAACACAACGCAAGACATTTGAATCAGTGAAAGAAAAGCTGCAGAACCTCAAGATACAATACATGCTACTCTTTCCGGCCAAATTAAAAGTAATATTCCAGGCCAAAACATTCTTTTTTCAAACCCCTGAAGAGGCATGGCAATGGATAGAGGAATGCCCTCTCAAAAGAGCATCAGGGGAACAAACTGCAACCTCCAAGAGAGGCCCCCTAACAGACAGCAGACTCAGACCACAGAGACTAAAACTGAAATATAACACAGGCTGTTCAGGAGACTACAACAGGGCAACTCCATACCGCAATAGAAAAACCATTTACACAACACTCCAGGCTTCAGACTCTGATGACAATCGCTCGGGAGGCAAGGCAGGAAAAAAGACTCATAAAACTGGGACAAGACAACGACACACCCCGGAACATATAGAGCGAGAAATTTCATCGGACCCGGGTTGTGACCACCCACTACTGCAAAACATTAACCTCCTCGAGGAACCCAACCCGGGAGCAATGGCACACGAACCAACACCACAGATTCGACAAGGTGGAACTGAAGAAGGATGAACTATGCTGGAGCGACCGAGGGCCGAAGGGACAGTAAGCTGGCGGAGAGTTCTCTCCCCCCCCCTTGTGTGCGTTTTGTTCTTTTCTCTTCTTTCCTTTAGTTCATTCTTTCGCTTATATCTTTCGTGTCGTTCCTTTTCTCTCTATTCCATCTTCTCTTTCTTTTTCTCCAAGTGGAGGTTTCAGATGCAGACACAGAGACTTGGAGTAAGACTTGACAGCCGCCTCCCGGTTCAGTCAGCATATACCAGATAACCAGGGAGATAAGAGAATAGGAACACATTCGGGGATTAAAGGTGGGAGGGCGACAGACCTCTTCAATCCATCCACGACACAGTTGGTTATGATGACCCATAGGGGTAGTTGCGTGGGCGGCGGGGGGGTTGGGAGGGAAGGGAGTTGGGGCATTGGGAATCAGACAGTTAAGTTAAAGTTGAAATCAGGCAGCATCCTTCAAAAAAAGCGCAGCAGGAGTTTAGGTGACACGAGAAACACTTCAAACGTCGCTCGACACTCACAGAAGCGATATGGCGGCACACAGGAACAACATATACTCAGTCTTGTCCTGGAATTTGAATGGGTTGGGAAACAAGATGAAAAGAGGCCTAGTGTCGGCATATATCAAGAGATTGAAGCCTGAGGTAATATTCCTTCAAGAAACACACCTGAAGGGAACACAGTGGGGATTCCTGGGTAGGGGGCATATAAAACGATAGCACATGCAGGTTTTTTTACCGGCGCAAGAGGGGTCACAATCCTTATCAGGAAATCCCCACCATTCAGAATAGAACGCACGTGGGTGGATCCTAACAGGACGTATGTGGCGGTAAAGGGCATATGGGACAGGAAAGACATTACCCTGATCAGTGTTTATGCTCCCCCACGATTACAGAAACAGACGTTAGAAAAGCGCACAGACATACTCTTGCAAGCGGGCTCAAATACTCACCTAATAGGGGGAGACTTTAACAATGTCATAGACCCCCAGATGGACCGCACCACGACAACCACAAGCAGCCCCAAAGACACACAACTCAAACGGTTTACTGACACAGTAGCACTAACAGATGTGTGGCGTAGACAACACCCACATACCAAGGCATACTCATTTTACTCAGGTGCCTATAGAGCCTTCTCCAGAATTGACTATATTTTTGCCCTGGCCGGGTAAATAACAGAGATCCAGAAAGTAGAATATCTGGCAAGAGGCCTCTCGGATCACTTGCCTCTTTGGCTCACAGTGGGCAAAAAAAGACAGCCGACCAGGAATGGCTGGAAACTTAATGCTTGGGAACTTAAAGACCCTAAAGTCGCCCAGGATATTAGAACGGATACAGAAGTTTATTTTAGAGAAAACGCAGGATCCGTAGAGTCTGCCACAACACTTTGGGATGCAAAAAACAATGGTTCTGTCGGGTGTAAACAGCTATTTCTTATACACATAATTCAATTAACTGAGTTATTCTCTACAATTCACAAACATTAATGTTAGAACAATTATATCCGTAAGGAACACACCAAAAAACAAACAAACCACAAAAAATCAGGTTGAAGGGTACTAAGTTGTTTTATATAAATTGCATC
Organism: Calotriton arnoldi; assembly: GCA_963921515.1. Classification (NCBI taxonomy): domain Eukaryota; kingdom Metazoa; phylum Chordata; class Amphibia; order Caudata; family Salamandridae; genus Calotriton; species Calotriton arnoldi. The sequence continues at coordinate 1,730,174 of CAWUFW010000115.1, forward strand.
ATTTATATATACCCACACATTAATCAGAAGCTGTCTACCAGGTGAAGTTTAAAGTGAAATGTGATCAAGTGGAGGGCGCGTGGTCTGCCATGCTGCGGAATGGCCGCTAGTTAGGCGAGCTCCCGCCGGCCGAGACAAAATCCTTCACAATCTGCACATAAGGAGTGAACTGCAATGCTGAAATCCTATTGCGGAGCCGCCCAACAACTAAGGCACTTAGCGATCGAGACTCGGAGCACTGAGTCCACCCGCGGCGTGTGAAACCGCCGAGCACAACGAGGGAGCGCCGAGGCCGCACTGCGAGGTGGAGCGGTGACGGGACGCGGATCACCTGAGCCCCGGGCTTGGCGACTGCCCTAGGCCGCGCGCAGGCCCAGGACGGGGACGCAGATCCCCCCGGATGCTGTAACTTGGCGTACCGGCCTAGAAACCGAATGCGGAGAAGGCGGACGCCGACCGCTAGGTAAATTGGCCCAGAAAATCCGGCGAGGTTTCCCCTCGGGAGGTGTCCGTGGACGACCAAAACAGAGTGGATGTTGGTAGTGTCCCTGTGACTGCCTGATGATCGGAGAATCCGTGGTCCACGCCTGGATGCTCTGACACCAGCGACTGAGGGCACGGACGCCGAGAGCCGTGGAGCGCCGAGTGAGATAGCGCCAGGAGCTGGTAGCCGTGACGGCGCGAGGGGAAATTGAGCCCGGGGTCTGACAGAGGCCCCAGGCCGTAAATCGACAGCTGTACACGGGCGCTCAGCCCTGCATTTTGAACTACTGCGGAGGGCCCTACTTATTCACCACGCTGGAAGAAGGTGTGGGCCTTGAGCTGATGAGCCCCAGCGAGATTGCTCCACCGTGTGGGACTTGCGGAAGGTCCAGGTGGGCACTCGAGGTGAGACAGCGACGGCTTTGGGATTGAGGAGGCTGCGGTATACTGGGGGGATAATATCAAGATAGCCACTGGTCGCCGGCCTGTGCACGGGAGGCTTTGGGACTTTGCACACTAAAGATATAACGAGCCACGCAATCGTCACTGTGGGGCACGTATCCGGGAGGCACTGAACAGCCATTTTATTGCCGCGCTGCCTGGTCGTGGGGAACTGGATGCCTGAGGGATCGGTGGCTGGGAGACTCCATCGGAGGTGAGCCTTGAACGTAAGATCCTTGGGACGACACCTTGCGATATCCCCCCCCCCTCCATTGAAGGACTGTGGTGAGAGGCACGGACGCTATATTAGGCCCAGGACGAGCTCGAGTGGCGAAGACAGGCCCCGCGCTGGGCAGGGACATGCTGGTGTGAGATATAAACAAAGTGCAAATAGCGGCAGCGTAGTCCAGGGACTGCGGCAGAGAGACAAAAAAGCGGGTTGACTGGCTCCCTCTCTTGAACCTGCAACAATGGGCAAGCAAGATGCCAAACAGCCCAAGTTGACTTTTGAGAACAAGAGGGCCACGCGGCATACGGAGTCGGAGCCTGAGGCGAGCTCTGACAGGCATGCGGACTCACCACTAGAAGATCAGGGAGAGGACCTGAGATCACTAATGTTGGAGATGCGATCAAGCCTACGAAACATCGACACTAAACTGGACACCCTCACTGGGCAACTAGACGCTGTAAAAAAACAGGTGGATACCCATGAAACGCGGCTAGATATGCTGGAAAATAGGCACACAGAGTTCAATGAATTTCAAGTTGAGACGAAGGAACACCTATTGCACATGGATAAGTTGCTGGGAATAATCCGTGCAAAGAATGAAGATTTAGAGGCGAGGTCACGTAGAAACAATCTACGCATAACGGGTATACCGGAAACGACGGCCATGTCCAAAATCGAGGTGTATGTCACAAATCTGCTGCAAGAACTGTTTGATCCCAATTTGTCCAATGTTTTTGCGGTGGAACGGGCGCACCGATCCCTCGGCCCTAGACCACCGGTCGGAGCGACCCCACGACCCATCCTGGCGAAAATCTTGAATTACCAGGACCGGGATCAGATCCTCAGGTTAGCAAGGGAGAAGGGTTCAATATCACATCAAGGAAATAATATCTCCTTTTACCCGGATTTTACACCTGCCGTGCAGGCGGCACGGAGGGAATTTTTACCTGCCAAGCGCATGTTGCTACAAACCCAGATCCCATACTCCCTGCTCTACCCGGCTAAGTTGAAGGTGACGTATGATGGAACTGTACACCATTTCACAGATGCGAAATCTGCTACGAAGTTTGCCAAGCATGTGGGGGGGATGCGCAACAAGAAGAGCCAGGTACCGCCGGATTTACAAGATGCTCGCCTTAGCGACAATGACTGAATATAGAATTGTGTGGATTTGCCCCTGGTGAGATCGGAGAGTTGGGGGGGGCTGGGGGGGGTACTGACGTCCTGCTGATATTGAGCTCCTGGGCGCTTTACAAATGTTCTTGAATGATGTTTCCGGGATGGGCTCCTTAACTTGCATTGCTTGTAATATGGCATAGGTTCACTCCGCAGTGCTCTTGGCCACCCTGTTGCTGACAGGGGAGATGGCCGGTACGCCTTGCCCCATGGGAGAGCTCCCAATACGAAGCTCTAAAGTTCTAATGTTTGGGGGGGGGAATTCTGCAACCTGATTGGGGGGTTGGAGTGGGTGGTGGGGGGAATGGGGGGGAAGTTGTTTTGGGTGTTTGGGGGTTTACAGTGGGGGGGGTCCTGGGTGGGAAGGGTTGGGTTTCAGATAGCCAGTGTAATGCCCTCAGAAACGCATGACAGTAGGTCTATAGGCAGACTGGGGTCCCGACGCAGGTCGCCACACGCCCAGCTCCACTGTGGTTACATTACCTCAACATGTCCGGATTGAACTTTCTCACATGGAACATTCGTGGGATAAATGACGGCCGGAAGGCCAGACTGATCCATTCATATCTTATTAGGCATCAAATAGATGTATGCATGCTACAAGAAACACATCTCAGCATGAATCCCTCCCCACGATTAAAACATAACAGATGGGCATCATCATATTCCTCAGTGTATTCAAATTACGCCAGGGGGGTAGCAGTGCTGATTCGGAGAGGCCTGGACTGGGAGGGTGGATTGATACATCTGGACCCAGAGGGGAGATTTGCTATCATACAGGGATGCTTAAGTGGGAGTGAGGTTGTATTGGTGGCCGTCTATGGCCCTAACTCCGATTCTCCAGACTTCTTCCAACGTATATGGGCGATTGTGAAAGCCACTAACTGTGACACGATTATTTGGGGTGGGGACTTCAACGCTATATTAGATGATGAGCAAGACAGGAAGGGGACATCGCGGGCCCTACACCCGGCGCCAAGCGAGACACTGAAGGCCATATTAGAGGACGGGGATTTAGTAGATATCTGGAGGCATCTTCATCCCGATGTCCGGGAGGGCACGTGCATCACCGAATTCCACAGGGCTTGGTCCAGGTTAGACTTCTGGCTCATCTCCAGAGATGTGGCCACATGGGTTAAGGAAGCGTTGCATCTCCCCAGGTCCCTATCGGATCACGCACCTTGCCTCCTGCGGCTGGAGCTGCCGAACACCGCACAAAAGATGTATACTTGGAGACTGCCGCAAGATGCTTTGCTAGATGAGGCTTTTCGGGAGGCAGTCAGGGGCGACATCAGATTTTTTTTCTCTGAATTCTGGATCGGTCGATTCGGTAGCCACGCTATGGGAGGCATTTAAGGTGGTGGTGGTTCGGGGGAACTGTATTGCAAGGAAGGCCGGCGTGTTGCGAGCCATTCGGGGTACGCTTGCACGGCTCGAAAAACAGATAAAGGAGATGGAAGTCCAGTTCTATGCTACAGGAGACTCAACACTCCTAGCATCAATTAAAGAAAAGCTTATGGAGTTCGAGGGCGAGGCAGATCGGGAGGTTACATTTCTGGGCAAACATGCGCAGGCAAGAAGGTATGGGGAGGGAGACCGCCCTGGGAGGACGCTGGCTGCAATGTTACGCCCACCACGTAATACTGCCTTTGTGCCCACACTTGCTAACCATGATGGGACGCACATACGAGGACAGCGGGACATTCTGGAGGCCTTCACTGGCTTCTATGCAGAGTTATATACTACGAAACAGAACATATCGCCGGAGGGGCTATTACCATTCCTTGATTCCCTGGAACTACTTTGGTTGAGTAGGGGACACAGAGATTACCTTGACGCTCCCTTTACAGTACAGGATATCGCCCAGGTCATCAAGGGACTGCCCTCGAACAAGGCCCCAGGGTCAGACGGACTGACCACTATCTTTTATAAAACTTATGTGGAAGAACTGGCCCCCCAATTACATGAGGTATATGTAGAGGCACTTGAGTCCGGAGTCTTGCCCCCATCGATGAGGGAAGCCATTATAATCACCCTGTTGAAGCCAGGTAAACCGGACGATGAAATGGATTCCTACCGACCGCTCTCATTAATATATGTAGACGTTAAAATATTTGCGAAGCTGATCGCCAATAGACTACAGCCCCTGCTCCCGCTAGTGGCACGACCTGATCAATCAGGTTTTATCCCGGGCAGGTCTACTTCACAAAACTTGCGGACATTATTCTCCATCTTGCACTATCTACATCCAGAGACCCAAGCGGCGGCTGTATTTTTGGACGCAACAAAAGCGTTTGATACGCTGGAGTGGCGCTACCTATTTGCGATCCTAGAGCGTATGGGGTTTAGCCCACTTTTCTTAAACCTGATAAAGTTACTATATACGAAACCCATGGCACGGGTACGAGTGAATGGTCTGCTTTCGGACCCCTTCGCCATATCACGAGGGACGAGACAGGGATGCCCACTCTCCCCGTTGCTGTTTGCGATCGCCATGGAGCCTCTCGCCGCACGTATTCGGCAACATCACACAGCAAGGGGCATTGGTTTCAGCACGTGGAGTCTCCTGATATCGCTATACGCAGATGACGTCACACTGTATGTTTCTAACCCGGCGGTAAACCTAGATCCTATACTGCGGGAGTTCATCAAATTTGGGGGTCTCTCTGGAATATCTATCAATTGGGCGAAATCCGTCCTATTTCCGTTAACTGACAATACGACACGTAGTGTGTCCGAGTTCCCACTTAAATGGGCGGCAGAGCCTGTGAAATACCTGGGGGTTTGGATTAGCAGGGATGTGCAGGAGCTCTGGAATCTCAATTTTGGACTGGCCACGGCTTGGCTGGAAAGGAAAATAACTGCCTGGGCTGGTCTCCCGTTGTCACTGGCTGGACGCATCGCCTTAATAAAAATGGTGGTCCTGCCTAAATTTTTATATTTGTTTGTAAACGTACCCATTGTGCTGACACAGGCTTTTGTTCGGACCCTGCGGTCTTTGTTAATATCTCTCACTTGGGCCGGGAAGCAGGGCAGGGTGTCATGGGAGCTGCTCACACTGCCGTTGCGTCAGGGGGGGCTGGGGGCCCCCCCGACATGAAACTGTATGCCTGGAGCGCACAAGCTCAATTTTTACATTACTGGGCGCACCCTACCCCATTTCAGCCCCATGTGGCGGTAGAGGAGGATCTGGCTAGACCGCTGCCGTTGAACGTAGCACTCTATGGTGAATATAAACGCCCCCGGGACGGAATTGACACGGTGGAAACGCTACGTTGGGCATGGCACCAATTAAGGAAAAGGGCTGGGGCCACTACCTTATACGCACCATCAATCCCCCTTGTGTGCAACCCGTTGCTGTTCCCATTAGGGCACGGAATAGGGCCCAGACTGGCGCGAGCCATGCAACTAGCCACATTTGGTGATTTGTATCCGGAGGAGACGTTTCGGCCGCCCCCGGAAGCCGAGGATGGTCACCTAGTGGCCTTCGCGGAGCAATTCGCATACCATAGATTAAAACGAGCTTGTAGGTCGCTTCACGCCACCTTTCCTGACGCTCCCCCCCCGCTGACGGCGTTGGAAAATGTGTTAGCTGGCAAATCCCCACGCAGATTGATTACCAGAACATATAATAACATGCAGGGGTCGGCCCCTGTTTTGATCCCCACGGCACTAGAAGCATGGAACGCGGAGCTTGGAGTCCCACTGTCAGAGGACCAATGGCAATATTGCTGTAGCCAGCTGACTGCACTTTCTCCTAATTACAGACTTCGACTTATCCACTTCAAATTTTTACATAGATTTTACCGAACGCCGGAAAGATTGCACCATATAGGGCTGCGAGTAGATGCGTGTTGCTGGCGGTGCGGGGCGACTCCGGCGGGATTTCTGCACATGGCATGGGAATGCCCACGACTGACTAACTACTGGACGGCAATTTGTCATACTATTAGTCAAATCACTGGGGTTGCTGGGGAGCCTAATCCTTCAGTGCCTATTGGGGTATGTTAAGGAAACGCCATGCTTTTACTATTTGCAAAGCGTCGGATTGCGCTTCATTGGGGAGGGACGAAAATCCCATCTGTAAATGACTGGCTCAGAGACGTGACTTTTGGACACTCACAACTTACTCTGTTTTGGGAATTGATGCCATCTGCGGCTAGGCCGAGGGACATCTGGGGACCATTTGTAGATTGGGCTAGACACCACACGGGTAGAAACACTATGCAACCTGACGATGCCTGGGGAGGAAGGGATGCTCTAGATTAGAGTAATAGTGGCGTATCCGGTAATCATTGTTGGGAGGGGGATGGCAGAATGACGCCCAGAGGACCTACGGAGCAGACTATATGATGTTGAATGCTTAAAGAGTCAGGTAGATTGAGTTGTCATGCCTCGTTGAAATATGTACGATAGACACAAATGAAGACCTGAGGATTAAGAAAAGGATTGGGGCGGGTGGTGACGTGGACACTAGCTGTTTCATGAAATGTATTACATCTGATATGTTGTCATGCTATGCTATAACTTCTAAATCTCATTGGGCACGAGACCTGGCTTTGATGTACTTCTGTTTTCTTTGAAAATGTCAATAAACAAAGTTTAAAAAAAAAAAATGTGATCAAGTGACATATTGTGCTCAGTGATACAATTGAGTGCGTATTATGTACAAGGTGATAAAATATGTACAGGGGAAGGGAAGGCCAGAGTAGAGCGGAGAAAACAATGACTCTGCTGCTTTATCCAATTTTAATATTTTGCAAGCAAAGCCTTGATCTTGTCATAAGGTTTCTGCACATACACAGAGCTATGCACAGGAAAATGAGACCCCGGAATACAGTGGTTTGCCACCATATACCGTAGCACCCAAAAACCCCAACCCAACTAGCTTAGCATCCCATTAGCACCCAAGTACTAATGTTTGGACAACCCAGAACACGGTATCTTTATCTCAGGACTCACAGAAGCAAGAACACTCTTTCGTCACTCACTCGTACTTGTCCACAAGGTGCGTAGGAAGAGACACTGGATAGGTTAAAATGTTTATTCCAACTTACGTGCTCTAATGTACAGTACACGTGTCAGTACTAATAGCATAATGCATATGACTAATATAAGCAGCATGGTTACAATTCCATAGAATACAAACGGGGAAAGCATCTCAGAGCTCAGTGGATAAACGTTTAAATAACATTACCACCCTCCCCTTGCAGTAAGATAGTTTATTATAATAATAGAAGACCTCTGGGCTTTGACTAGCGAACCCCCATACCTCAGTCTCTAGATGCAGAATTACATCAGCAGGACATCATAGCTCTTCTCACTGAAAGGGATTTCTCCAAGTGTCTTAATCGCTAGTAAACCACAGTATTAAAAGCATACTAAATTCTTCATGGCAATTGCACCTAATGTTATGTCTGGGTGCGCGAAACTGGCCATATCAGGAAGAACCAAAATACATTGTTATGCGACCTTGTACATGTTTGTGCAGACTGAGCCCAAAAAGGTGAACAACAGAAAATGCAGACAGTGCAAAAGAACTTGGCACGAGCAAAGGGCGAGGGAGGCCCGGCTCAGTGTAACGTGCGCAAAGAAAAGCAGCATGGCAGCCAGGCCTAGGCCAACATAACAAGGCAGGTACCAATCCACAAGACACCCTCCCCTGGACAGTTCGGCGGCCAGACATAGGCTCAGCAGAGGAGAAAAATAGACATCGGAGCACAGGGAGCGCCCAAACGGCGAAGGGCAGGTCAATCCATGAAAGTGAAAGTACAGAAAAAAGCCATACCCTCCAAGAGTTCATCATTGGAATCGTCAAAAAACATAGATGCCATCCAATCCATGAGTTCAAAAGAGCAGGAATGCTCCTCAGCAAAGGGAGCATCCAGAAGCAATGCGGGACAGCTTGCGTGATAATTAAAACAGCTTCGTTGTAGGAGATCCTGGGCAGCCGCCCAGATATCCCATTGCGCCAAAATCCCCAGTGCAGCCGCACGCGCCATACAGCCAGCGACGGAACAGTCCTGCTCATGGGCCTCTAAGGGACCCATCAACTGAACAAAATCCGGAACAGACAATGACGAATTGGAGAGGCAATAATCCAGAGTCCAGGTGAAAGGACAGCGGACACAAGTCATCACAGGTTGCACGCAAGTGAAATACGCAAAGCGAAACGAAAGAGTATATGACACACTCAGTGTCGCCAATGGCAAGACACCAAAACCGGCCAAAAGGCGCTCACGGAGCAGCTGGAGGCGTTCTGGATCGAGCAGGTCCCATCGGGGAGCAGCCATTGCGCAGAAAGCAAATTAAGAGCAAGACACCAGCCGCTAAAGCGAGGATCAATGGGAAACCGCCAAAGACACTGGAAAATATAGAATGTATGAAAGCCGGGATGACACCAAAAATAGTTTGGAAGGAGGACACCAAGCCCGACCCAACGACCTTAAAAAAGTGTACTAGGCCTTCAGTGTTAGATGCGTTAAAAATACGATGTATTAACTCCCCAAAATGTTGGGGGAGATTAGTGTTTAAAAGGGCCTGTATTTCACTGTGGGTACTCGCCACCTGGAGAATGAATGTCTCCCGGGCGGACGTGAGCATAACTTCCTCGTTTAATAATAGTGCCTTTATTCTGCTCAGTCTATTGAAATCTGCTTCCATGGTAGGGATGGAAGGCCAAATAGAGATATCAACCTTGCCATGAGGGGGAGGAAAAAGCACATTTTTGCAGCAGACAACCCTGTGCGAAACTGTTACAATGTAAGGAATGCCAGCTTGCAGGCCACAACAGTTTTCGTTATTTAAAAGTAAATAACTACCATTGGAAAGGAGAGTGAAAGTAGGTGAAATAACAGGAGCAGGAATACCTTTCAGCACACAAGCAAGATTAGGAGAGGAAACGCTACATGAGCCATGCAATTTAATGTGTTTACAAATAAGCGAATGACCTATAGTCGAGTCGCAGTACTCCCCCGTGAGAAAGACTTCCTTGCCGTCCCGAAGGCATTTATACATGAAAGGCAAGGACCAGAGTTCATGCAGGAAAGCACTGCCCAATGGCCGGTAACGGCCCACAGGATAATGTTTCATGCATGAGTCAAATTCAAACAAGGAAAATGGTAAAGCTATAACCCCATGGACTAGCCATACAGCAGAATCGAGTTCTGCAACAGAGAACGGCAATGGATCCACCTTTTCGATATGTAATAGATTGTAAGTTGCATCCTTCATGGACATAAATTGCTGTTTATCAGTTAAGTTAAAAGGTAGAAATAAGGCAGAGGTGTTCAAGAAATGCCAAGGCACTTTACCTAACTTAAGTGTTTGCAAAGTCCATGCAAACTGCATAACTGAGCGCAATTGATTCTGACCATGATATAACATAGAAACATCATCTTGTACAATATCAACAACAGAGGACACAATATTCTCTAAAGTGTAAATGCGAGAAGACAGGGTATTAATACTATTGTCAACAACAGCAAGCACCTTTTCCATATTTGCTTGATCTATTTCCCGAAGACGGGAAGCAGCTTCTATTTGTGATAGCTTCCAGAGTTCATTATATGTTTCATAAATGAATCTTTTAGGTCGGGGACCACGAGGTCCCAAAACAAAGTCGGACAGATCAATATTGCCTGTAAGGAGGGACAAATGTTGTTTAACAGAATCAAGGGACGAATGTTGCAGCCATTGTTTGCATAATTTACCAACAGAGTATGTAGTGACAGTACGGGCATCAGTAAACCTCGGATCAGGCCTATTCTGTGTGTAGCTAGCACCAGTATCATGAAAACGCATTTGACATGCATTAGATGATATAGGCCATACTAACCATGGTGACTGAACCAGCTCAGAAACATTAAACGAATTATTTTGTAACATTGCCTGCAGGGACACGAGGGACATATTGAATCGTGAGCTTTCATTTGGAAAACTCGACAGGGATGGTATTGATGGCGTATTCAATTGTTTAGTGGTTGCTAAGCCCCAACATGTAGTCTGATAGATGGAAGCATTTAGGAACATAATTTGGGTAGGGATGAGGCACGCACGATGCAACGCCTCGGTTCCCTGTACCTGCCATGGCTTGGAGCCCCAAATAGATTTTAAATCCACTGTATTATCCCAGTACTCATAACCACCCACAGCTAGGGCACTTAGAAAGGAACCTGAATAAAGCAATTTGGTGTGTGTTAACATAATTTTCTGAGTTGATGTGTTATTTAGTCTAAAATAATAGGATGCAGGGTTCGACCGATTAAAATCAGTGAAATAATTAAACTTATTTCGAAGAGTTTGAGAGCTACCTGGCAAGGGGTTTGGACAATGTTCCCATTGGGTGAAATTAACAGAACTCCGCAGGGCACTGGGCTTATGAAGAAAATGATTACCCCAATGTTGGTAACAATACAAATCGGCATAATTAGCAGAATTCATATATAGATCTTCAGCATTAAAAGATGCATAATATTTTAAATCGGCAAACAATGCTTCAACCGCATGCACATCCCAATCATCAGAATGAATATTATTTTGTACTACATCACCCATTGAAACACGAAGGACATTAGGTACATTAATAATTTCCGTCGGACCATGGATTTGATAGTTCACTGCATCCCATACGATGCCATCAGCAACTGGGAAGGCTGAAATGTTCACAAATGTGTGGTCACGCTTCATGATGTGAGACGAGGAATGAGGAGCCAAAGTTCCAGAAACAGAGTCTACAGCAGAGCGTTCAGGTAAATAGTGACCATTAATTAGTAGAAAAAACACTGTGACAAAGCCAATGGACATGAACAAAAATATCAAGAAAAGTACCAACCAGAGGTATGTCCAGGGTGGAATCAAAAAATTGTCTCTAAACCAGGATACAAAAATACTGAACTTGGATGGGACTTTTGAAGATGTGGAATCCGAATCAAAGGAATAACGAGTCGGGCTTAGTGGCGTTGTTGGTTGATGTGCCACCGATTCAGATGCAGGATAAGTATACTCGTCCTCGTCGATATTGGTGGAGAGTTGGGGATCAATCGTAGTTTCAGGCAAAGTAGAGGATTCAGGCAAATCGACCATCTCAATTACAGCATCAGCGATCGTTCGTGCAGATGGACTATGAACATATGTCCGATAAATAGCAGGACAAGAGACCGCTGGTGTGACACTATTCAGGATCGGCCAGGCGCTGTAGCTTGACATTTTCAACTGAGATGTATCTGTTCTCTTTGCGACCAGGAAGCGGTGGTAAAATGACTGTACGTGTTCCCTTCAGACCAAGAACTGGAACCGGTGCACGAAAAGAGGGGCCAAATTCTTTTTGTTTTCAACCTTCTCTCGAACCAGTTCTCCAACTTTCGGAAGCCAGCCGGCTACCGGAATCTGCAACGCAGGATCTGTGGCTGAAGGCAAATGTGTAGTTGCAAGTTTGTCTCGGGCTTCTTGTAAGTCCTGTAACATAGCAGAATGGTTATCTACATCAAACTTGGCGGATTGCGCCGCGATGTCTGGACCCTCAAGGTCAGGCACAAACATTCTTATGCCAAAGAGCATTTCGTATGGGGTCCGCCCACCCAGAGGTCTTCTAGGGAGATTATTAAGTGCACGCTGAACGGTATACAAATGGGCCAGCCAGTTCCTGCCAGTACCTATAACCCTAGCTGTTAAGGATTGCTTTAAGTCACGGTTCATTCGTTCAACGATAGAGTTGCCCTCAGGCCTATACGGAGACGAAAATTTCACCCGCACCCCAAGCGAAGCCATTGCATCCTTGTAAGCCCTAGAGGCAAACGCTGGACCTTGGTCCGAATGGAAGGTGCCGCATGCGAAAATTCCCACAAAGACACGCAAATCCCTGATTACATTTCGGGCGTCAGCACTCCGTTGTGGCCAGACCCAGAGAAACCGTGTGCACGAGTCCACTGCCACTAAGATATATTTATAGGCAGTGTCTGATGAGAATGGACCGCAGTGATCCAAGTAAACACACCCAAAGGGTCTGTTAGCAATGCAGAGCGGTGTTTGTGGTGGACGTGTTACCGTGGAAGGCTTAATCTGTTGACAAACGTCGCAAGAAAGCACAAAAGCACGGGTGTCTTTATACAACCCACGCCACCAATAACGCTGCTGCAAGATGGAAACCGTAGCTGACACACCTGCATGTGCTGAAGCCATGCCTTCGTGTGCAGCTGATATCAAGGCACTCCTGCGGTCCGCGTTGGGGATCAGCCGATCACCAACGTCAGGTATAGTTACATAAGGAACCTGATCGGGACTTAATGTGTAAGAATACTTGGAAGGGAAACCTGTAGGGTAGTTATTACCTTCCTTGGTTGCAGCAATAGCCGCTAATATAACAGGGTCTATTTTAGACATGGACCTGGTAACCGCTGCTACTGAACACGTGACTACTGCTGAACGGGCAGCTTCATCTGCCAGATCGTTACCAATAGCGTGTGCGCCCACCCGCTGATGGCCTAAGGTGTGAACCACCTGTGTGAGGGGCAGACGTTGTTGCAATTCTGCCACTCGAACCCAAAGCATTTTATGCTTAATTGTGCTTCCTTTTGCGTCTTTGTAGTCGTTTTTCGACCAGAAAAACAGATTGTCATTGTAAGATTGTACACAGTAAAAAGAATCACATACAATAAGAGTGGTCTCATCCTGTGAAGCGAACTCAAGTGCAAGTAGCAATGCATGCAGCTCGGCCAATTGTGCGGTACTATCTCCAAGTGTGCGAGTGTGCACTACAGAGGATTTGAACTTTCCATCTACAAAGGAACCCGCAACAATAGCACATGCAGCTGAATAAGCGTGCTTGGACCCAGTGGCCGGCTGCGCCGAACCATCGGTGTAGATTACACATTTGTAATCCTCAAGCGGTAATAAAAACAAAGGAGGAGGATGAACGAATTCATACTGCAAAAACTCCTGAGTCTGCAGAGAAGAATCAAAAACAAAAGTGACGTCCGAAGACGTCAAGGATGTAGCCCATTGTATCCAACGGGGATGCATTGCTTTTGAGTTCGGTACACTTGCCTTTGTTACTGCCTCTAGGGCAGGACAGGGTGTTACCACCAGAATTCGCTTACCCTGTGCCAGTGCGCGTTCTTTTAGAATCGCCATTTGCACTGCAGTCAGAACTTTTTCAACAGATGTAAAGCGCAATTCAGCGGAAGTGTACAGATGTGACTTGTATGCGATAGGTACTGTATCACCTTCATTAAAGGTTAAATAGGTGAATCCCACCGCCCCCGGAATTATTCTAATCACCAGGTTTGTGTGGTTATCACGAGTCAAAAGATATTTAGACTCTAAAAGGTCTGTCTGCAAAGACTGCAGAATTGAGGTATGCTCAGGCAGCCAGCAAGACCTTGAATAAGTAGGTTGTATCAAAGCATACAAAGGCTTGATACGCTGGGCATATTCGGGAATGTAAGTACGCCCGAAATTTAGGAAACCCAGCAAAGACTGAAGTTTCTTCAGAGTATTTGGGGGGCACAAATGTGCACATTTTTCCAAGAAATGGGGGCTAAGCCCTTACCTTCGTTATTGAGCTCATAACCCAAGAACAGAACGGTAAATTCAGCAATGTGTGATTTAGCAAAGTTAAATTTGTAACCCTGCTCCGCAAATTCAAGAATAATGCGGTCCACACGGGTCAGATGCTGATATAACTCGTCGTCTGTCAGATAGATGTCATCTACATACGAACATGCGTCTTGATCAATGTCATTTAACAAAGAAACAACACGGGCGGCGAATATACCCGGACTATTTTTATAGCCCATGGGTAATCGCCGGAACTGGAATAATTTACCACCGGAAGTGAATGCGGTCCATTGACCACTCTCCGGGGCTAGGTTGTGCGTGTAGAAACCGTTTGAAAGGTCAAGTGTCGTTTTGTATTTTTTACGAACAAGACTGTCTACAAGCGCAGAACTGTGTGTATTTTGCACCGCAAAGTTCCGACAATGAGTATTTAAATGCCGGTAATCCAAAACTAAGCGGTACGATCCATCGGGTTTAGAAACCACGAAAAGGGGATTGTTCATAGGTGATACGCATGGTTCAATTACTCCCTGATATTCCAACTGTGTCAGAATTTCGGAGACGGGGCCTTTTGCCTGCCGTTTAATGGGATATTGGGGTTGTGGCTGCGGTAGTGACCGCAAAGGTATTGCATGAGGAGGTGATTCTTCATCCCATCCCACATGGTTGCGGTATAACGCTGGTGCCAGGTACACAGCCCACTCAGCTGCAAGTGCTTCAGCTTTGTCTTTTGGGACATGCCGTGAAAAGCTTGGAAGGATTACCTCCTCTCCTTTATGTGCAGCTAAAACGAATGGGGGTGGCCAATCCACCTCTGCTAACAAAATGTCATATGAAGAGGTTAGATTTTCCCAAAAAATCCCTTTTATTTCACGCGGTATGTCACCTTCAATTTGTATGACTAGATTATATAGTCTGTCAGGGGGTGCCACTCTCGTGTCAGCTGTCTCTACAGTAACGAATGTTTCAGTTGCTGTCGCCTCCATATGAGGACGTAGCGCCTCCCGCACTATGGTAACTTCCGCGGCGCTGTCTAGGAGGGTCACTGCCCACGTCCAATTCTGGAGTCTCGTTCTCACCGTCTGTGGCATATTTCGCTGTTACAGCGGCAACCTTTTTCTTCTGAAATTGTGGTCGGGAATGGTGAAAGTCTTCCGCTTTCCCTCTGACTTGTTGTCGAGGTTGGTCTCGCTCCTGGGGAGCCTCTCGGCCCCTTCCTCTATCTTGCCGTTCTCCTCCACCAGCCTGTGACGACGTCTGGGCCTGTGAAGAACGAGGAGAACGCGTATCAGAGCTTTGAAACCTATCTGGTGATTTAATCCTTGACCTATCACGTAAATCATAAGTACGTTCAGAAGAAACCGAAACTGGGGAAGCGCCTCTCGACCCCGGCTTCTTTTGTTGCTTACCCTGTTTTTTCTGTCTCCAACTTTTTTTAGTGAAGACCGGTTTATCATCTTTCTCAGATGCACTTTTTGTTTGTATAACTTGTGTTTGCGATTGAGTTTGCATTTTTACAAAAGGCTTGTTGCCTAGGCTATTTCTTCCAATTGTTTTATAAGCCCGGGCTATTATTTTCGGTAATTCGCGAGGCCTGTCCAACTCTGGGACCAAAGCCAAAGCATTCGCTACTTGAAAGTTCATAGCATCGCCCTTGACATTTCCAAGGATCAGCTCTGCTACTACATCAAACACTCCCACTAGTCTCATCCCTAATTCCACAGCCGCTTCAGGGCCATGTTCATCCTGTACTTTTTTAATTACAGAGGGTAGAACCGTCATGGAAGGAGTTCCAAAACATTTTGAATAAACTGCTGCGAATACCTTACCCCAGTTTTCACATGCTGTCAAATCGGGGATTATGTCTTTTGGCAAACTTATCGTGAGGATGCGGTGTTTATCTACTGGGGATGTATGTGGAAACACTGCTTCTATCTGATCGAACTTTTCTGCAAGCCAGTAAGGATAGTCGTCCTTGTTTTGTGGACGTTTGCCCATCACAGAATTTACCATGACAGGACTTATAGTCACTCCAGCTGCAATAGCTGGTTGGCCTGCGACTACAGGAGCAGCTCCATGGAGGCTACCTGTAACGTATGTCACTAAGGCTCGATGCACTCGCACCAATTCGGTATGCATAGTGCGCAATTCCGCTAGCGGTAATGCCAGATAATTTGGATGCGGGGTATACCCGGCCAATACAGGCCAAGTGGCCCCCTGAATTGATAAGGGGCCTAAACGAACTGCGGTAGTTGGTTGTGGTAGGGCGCCATTGAACCAAACACGGTGCTGCCAAGCCGTGAGAGGCACTTCAAGAGCAGTATAGGGTCGATAGGCAGCAGGAATTGCGGTGGGTTTATATTCATGAAACAGCCTATCACCTGCATCCACCGCTTCAAAAGTGATCCAAGTGTAAAACACTTCAAAGTGATAAGCCGCATCGGCTTGAACCACAAAGACCAACTCGACCCCAGCATCGGGCACTCCATACACAGCTAAGTGGTCTCGGAGTGCCCCTCGACTATGTGCAGCTATCGCCACACCAGCCATGACCAAACAAATATATATTCGACAACCTAACAGGGAGCACAAAAATGGGTCTGTTAACTAACCTTTTTTAATAATATCAAGCTTGAAAGAACCTATAAAACATTCAATATAGGAGGTATCACCGTCACATACGCCTCCGGAAGCGTACGCGAGGGGTTTGTGGACAAGCACAAGCACTACTCAAGCGTCTCGCAGATAAGCTGCCCCACGGTGGTCGCGCCATGTCATAAGGTTTCTGCACATACACAGAGCTATGCACAGGAAAATGAGACCCCGGAATACAGTGGTTTGCCACCATATACCGTAGCACCCAAAAACCCCAACCCAACTAGCTTAGCATCCCATTAGCACCCAAGTACTAATGTTTGGACAACCCAGAACACGGTATCTTTATCTCAGGACTCACAGAAGCAAGAACACTCTTTCGTCACTCACTCGTACTTGTCCACAAGGTGCGTAGGAAGAGACACTGGATAGGTTAAAATGTTTATTCCAACTTACGTGCTCTAATGTACAGTACACGTGTCAGTACTAATAGCATAATGCATATGACTAATATAAGCAGCATGGTTACAATTCCATAGAATACAAACGGGGAAAGCATCTCAGAGCTCAGTGGATAAACGTTTAAATAACATTACCACCCTCCCCTTGCAGTAAGATAGTTTATTATAATAATAGAAGACCTCTGGGCTTTGACTAGCGAACCCCCATACCTCAGTCTCTAGATGCAGAATTACATCAGCAGGACATCATAGCTCTTCTCACTGAAAGGGATTTCTCCAAGTGTCTTAATCGCTAGTAAACCACAGTATTAAAAGCATACTAAATTCTTCATGGCAATTGCACCTAATGTTATGTCTGGGTGCGCGAAACTGGCCATATCAGGAAGAACCAAAATACATTGTTATGCGACCTTGTACATGTTTGTGCAGACTGAGCCCAAAAAGGTGAACAACAGAAAATGCAGACAGTGCAAAAGAACTTGGCACGAGCAAAGGGCGAGGGAGGCCCGGCTCAGTGTAACGTGCGCAAAGAAAAGCAGCATGGCAGCCAGGCCTAGGCCAACATAACAAGGCAGGTACCAATCCACAAGACAATCTGGACCAGGAGGTATTGTCGACGTTTCAACCCACCACAGTCCTGATGAAGACCCGCTTTGACTATTCAATATTGCATATATTGGGTTGAAACGTCAACGATACCTCCTGGTCCAGATCAAGGCTTTGCTTGCAAAATATTAAAATTGGATAAAGCAGCAGAGTCATTGTTTTCTCCGCTCTACTCTGGCCTTCCCTTCCCCTGTACATATTTTAATCACCTTGTACATAATACGCACTCATCTGTATCACTGAGCACAATATGTCACTTGATCACATTTCACCTTAAACTTCACCTTGTTGACAGCTTCTTATTAATGTGTGGGTATATATAAATGATGCAATTTATATAAAACAACTTCGTACCCTTCAACCTGATTTTTTGTGGTTTTGTTTGTTTTTTGGTGTGTTCCTTACGGATATAATTGTTCTAACATTAATGTTTGTGAATTGTAGCGAATAACTCAGTTAATTGAATTATGTGTATAAGAAATAGCTGTTTACACCCGACAGAACCATTGTTTTTTGCATAACTATACCCAGGTTCTGAGGGACACAGGGTTACCCCATTGTTCATTGAATACAACACTTTGGGAGGCGTACAAAACGGTCCTAAGGGACAGAGCCCAGAACATAATAGCACACAAAAAAATTGAGAAAAAGAAGAGATTGCAGAAATCGAATCGGAACTTCTACAACTAGAAAAACAAGCCCTAACCAGCGAAGATCCTTCGCTAATACGAAATACGCAAGTTCTCCGTAGGGAATACTTGGCCCTCGCCCGGAGAGATGCACAGGCAGCGATTCAAGCCACGTGCCGGCGTCTATATGATGCTGGAGATAAGGTGGGCAGGCTGCTTGCATGGCTCAGCAAGAAAGAATTAGAGGCAAGATGGGTGATCCAGATAGACTCCGAAGAAGGTCAAACCTACAATACGCCCACCAAGATAGCGGCCGCTTTCGCCCGGTATTACGAGACCTTCTACGCGGAACGTCCCCTGGCAGAGATAGCACAAATAGAAAGATACCTAGCCGAAATAGATGTCCCAACATTAGATAAAGAAGAGGCCCTACCACTAGAGGACAAGATAACGCTTACAGAAATTAGGGAAGCCAATAGCTCTCTGAAACCCGGGAAAGCTCGGGATCCCAATGGAATACCACCAGAGTTATACAAACAGAACGTAGATCTGTTAAGCCCTCACCTTCTTAATATGTTCACAGAAACACAAGAAGTAGGCATCCTTCCACAGGATCTTCGAACGGCCACAATAGTGGTAATACATAAAAAGGGCAAGGCACCAGAGAGGTGTAGTTCCTACCGACCCATCTCCCTATTGAGCACGGAGATTAAAAGTTTAGCCCTTATATTAACCAGTAGACTGACAGCAGTCATATTCAGCCTCATCCACCGGGACCAATCCGGCTTTATGCCCAAGAGGTCAACTAAACTGAACTTTCGTAGATTACATAATTGGCTGGAAGTCGCTAGTGCCAGGTCTGACCCACATATAATACTGTCATTAGACGCTGAAAAAGCATTTGACACAGTCCACTGGCCCTTCCTTATGCTGACCCTCGAAAAATTTGGATTCGGCCCCAAATTCCGACAATGGATAGCTATTCTGTATGAACAACCAATGGCCTGTGTACGAGTAAATGGAGCAACCTCCAGAGAGTTTACAATAGGACGCGGCACAAGACAAGGTGTCCCCGTTCCCCACTGCTTTTCGCCCTCGTACTAGAGCTTCTTGTATGCATAATTCGGGCGCACCAGGAGATGTCTGGTTTTCGAGATGAGAGTGGGACCACAGACGAACGCATATACCTCTACGCAGATGACATCTTCCTCATTGTCACTAACCCCAGCGATACCCTCCCATGTGTCTTTGAAACCTTTGAACGGTATGGGGAACACGCAGGATACAAAATTAATTGGGAGACATCCTGCCTATATCCAGCAACCCAGGGATTCGAACTACACGACGGAATAAAGTACCCAGGCGTACTCGTCTCCGCAAACAGGCTTGAAGCTCTAAATCAGAATATATATCGAGCCATCGCGGATTTCAATGCCGACAGAGAGATGGAAATCATTGCCCCTGATACTTCTTGGGAAAGCAGCACTATATAAAATAACACTTCCAAAATTTTTATATCTACTCCAGAACACATACTACCCATTCCCAGAAGAGGTCTTCGTTAAGATGAATGAGGCGAAGAGGATATTCTTGTGGGACGGTGGGACCACAGAGTGGCGCTTGCCACTCTGCAGCGAAACCAATATAACGGGGGGATATCGCTTCCGGATATTAGGGCATACTATTGGGCGGCCCACTTAATCGTCGTTAACGACTGGGAACATATGCCAGGGGACCACCCTACATATGCATTAGAGCATGCACAATTTGAGACGCGCCCACACACCCACTACCTTTATGGAGGGAAGGGAGCTAGGAAGCTACTAGCAGCCACGCAGGTTGTGATAAGTGCCTGGAAGAAAGCAGAAAGGCAGATGAAATGGAATAATCGAATCACAAGAGAGACTCCACTCTGGGTGGGGGAGAGACTCTGAGAATTCCCAAAACTAAAGGGTTTAAAGAAGTGGGATCTGCTAGGCATCTCTAAAATTAAAGACATATTAGATGCTAAAGAGCTCTCCACTTTTTCACATCTCCAAAGGGAGTACGAACTGCACCAGAAACAATACTACAAATACATGCAGATGGCATACAGGGCGCAGAGTGTGGACATGGAGAAGATACCCGACTATGCCCCGTTAGAGGGGAGACTTCTCATGGGGGAAATCAGCGAGAAAGCAGTTTCATGGACATACAGAACCCTAATTAATAACATGCCAGACACTCTCATAAAATTGAGGGCAAGGTGGGAACTAGAATTGGGAGCCATGGATGACCTTGACTGGGAGACGGCACTGATGCATCCACGAGAGGTTGCTATTAAGTCTCGACTCCGCTTTATTCAGTTTAAGGTACTACATTATTATGGACTCCTATGGGAGGGATCACAGGGGGCCACCCAATTCGAATTGCAAAGCACCCCAGAAGAGTAGCGGGGAGGGACTGAGACATTGGGAAAATGAGACGTATGCATCACTAGGTTATATAACAGCGTTGTAAGCGACTAGATTTCTTGTTGATTAGGCTATGATTTTGAACCTAATGTTTGAAAGTATATGCTGTACCTGTATTAAAAACAATAAAAATATATATTTTTTAAAAACACAAAAAAAACGCTATGATTATTGCAATGCAGGAGACCTGGGAAGTGCACAAGGTGGTGATGTGTGATTATAACGTTTTTAGCACAAGTGCAGTTAAGGGCAAGTTTGGACCAGCCCGCTGGAGGGCTTGCTGTAGTGATTGGTGTAAAATATGAGAGGGAGGGAAGCGTATTCTTTCAGGAATATACTAATTTCCTGACAGTTTCGGTGAGTGGTATATTACCTGATAAGCAGGGCAAGAGGGAGATAAAAGGCAGCCCAGATTTCATATTAATTAATTGTTACTTCCCTCCGAATAAAACACTGGATAACCAGTTGAAGGAACTTGTAGCCCTGATGGATAGGGTACGTTTACACTTCCCAAAGGTTCCTATGATGTTGATGAGAGATTTTAATGCTAAAATCCCATTTAATTCAGTAAAGGATGAGTATTAAATAGAGAAAGAAAATATCCTGGGTATCCTGCACCAGTATTTGGAGTTTCACAGGGTGATGGTAGAGGGAGGACGTTCGATTTTGGAAGATAATGGAAGAGTATCTTCATTAATAGATTATGTTATGATCTCTACCGAACGTTTTGGCTTAGTTAAGGACCTAGTGGTGGGTGGCTTAACAGGCAGTGATCATAAACCTATAATTCTTACACTGCAAAGGGATATTCGCTTGAAAGATCAGTGGCAGAATGGTCCAACAACATATAACTCGAATAAGTGTAGATTAATATGGACTTAGAAGAATTGCCTGGGAACAGAAGGAGAGTTAATGTACTAAAGCAATAGCCTCATTAAGAGCAGGAAATATGAAGGCCTTTCGGACCATAGAGTAGTCAATAGAGTGTTGGGGGTGACCAAAAGTATCATAGCAGCTCTGGTACAGGAAGAAACTTATTATTTATCAGAGTTATTTATCAGAGTTGTACAAAATTAAAGAAGTAGAGAAGGAAGTAGTAGGGAGTTGGGAGGCTGGGGATTCGGATCCGGGGGAAGAAGTTAGCCAATGGATTCTGTCAGTAGCAGAGATAAAAACCATCATAAAAGGTTAAGAAAACTCCAAGGCCCAGGGCCCTGACGGCCTCTCTTCCAATATAATTAAACTTAACTCAAATATGTGGGCCCTAGTACCGGTATTTGGGGCAATAATAAGCGGCCAGGGTATTCCAGGAACCTGGACAGGTAGCATAACTGTCCCCCTCTTTAAAATGGGGAAGCGAAACCTACCGTCTAACTACCGTATGATCACACTACTTGATATTCCCAGTAAGATATATGCAAAACATCTCCTAGGGTTGCTAGAGGACTGGGTAAGCGAAGCGAATATTCTCCCTAGAGTTAAAATTGGGTTTTAAAAAGGCTATTCAACAATGAATGGTTGTCTTATATTAAATCTTTTAGTTGAAAAATATACCTTTAAGAAAAAGCAACCTTTGTATGTGTTGAACATTGATTTGTCAGCAGCGTTTGACAAAATTAATAGGTCCCTAATCTGGGAGAAGATGAGGAAATTGGAGTGCCCACCAGGCCTATTAAAAGTGATTAATCAACTACATGAAGGCTCATGGAACAGGGTGGAATTGGGGGGAAATGGAGCATTAACTACAAAAATGTATACCCCTGCCGGCCTGAGGCAGGGATGTATGTTGGACCGCTTCTGTTTTCCAAACACATACCGGATGTTGTGGTAAGATTACGCGCTGTTCGAACATTTCCACCAAAACTGGCTAATGAGGCCATTCCAGTGAGGTTTTATGCCGATGATACGGTTTTGCTGGATCTGATGCCATTTTGCCTACAGAGACAATTGGATGCATTCGCTAAGTTTAGCAAGTTGAATTGTTTAAAAATAAATATGGTGAAGACTAAGGTAATGGTTTTTACAAAAGGCAGGAGTCAGAAAACAAGGTTTAAGTGATGGCTAATTGGCGACCCAGTAGAAGAGGTAAACGAATATGGTTATCTTGGCCTTCTTTTTAGATAAAGTCTTAACTTTACACCACATATTGATATTCAGGAGGGGAGGGTTAAGGCCATTGTTGGTGCATTATATAGGATGGACGCTGCATTGGGCCATAACTCTACAGAAGTGCTCAGAGAGACATATAATGCTAAAATTGTTAGTCTACTGCTGTATGGGTGCGAGGTGCTACCTGTAAAATGCATAAGAAGGATGCAATCCATAGAAATGAAAGTTATCCAGAAATGGGTAGGCCTACCCAGAGGCACTGTAAATAGTGCCTTGAGACTCGAATTGGGCCTCACTAATGTACTATTTAAGTATGAGTAACGGCTGCTTAACTATTGGTTATGTCTTTTTAGAGCGGAAGTGTATTCCTTAAGGCAAATTATAAAATCCTGTTTGCATGAAAATGATGCTGATAGGTGGGTGGCTAACCTACTGGATATTAAGGTATCCATAGATGTTGCAGTAGAGAAAAAACTCCAAGGGTTGTCCATTACACAGCAGAAGCACACTGTAAAACATTTAGGAGGAGCGATCTAGAAGATGTGTGTAAAAGAGATAATCTCATTCATTTAAAGGATGTAAGGAATGGGTGGCATATTCGATCTTAACTGCAGGATATAAAAAGTACCCATATAAGGAGGGGGGCACTTAAGGTCAGATTGGGGCAGGTACCAGCTTTTATACAATGGAAGCTGGCTAGGCAATCTGGTTTGGATATAGATAAGTGTCCCTTCGGTTTAGGGGGCCATTTACCTTTTTGCACTTACTTATAACTTGTTCTTGTTTTTCTGCTAGTAGAAGAACATTGTTGTTACCGACCTTCAGATTGACTCAGATCCGTTACACAAAGGGTCTAATGCAATCAGTTTTAAGATGCGATAACATACCTTTGTGTTATGCAGTTGGGAAATTCTTGTCCGTTATTTACGATCAACTAATCAAGCAGAAAGCTTTGCTGCATTAGGGATATGGAATGGGTATATTGATGTTGCCAGGTTTTAGCCATGCCCTTAATGTATGAAAGGGAATTCAACAGTATTTTGTAAAATAGCACATGAATCTTGCACCTTTTTTGCATTATTTTGCACATAGGTAATAGCATTCTTGTATATTAATAATGGACTAGTTTTAGTATAGACAGGTTTAGTGTCTGTTTTGATTAAATGCCCATGGTCTTAAGACGATTGTATAATTTTAATTCTTCCTGTATTATCATTGATTATTTCTGAATATATGAAATGGGTTTAGTACACGGTGAACTGTTTATCCAGAGTCTATCCTGCTTACTTCCTTAAAAAACATAACAATAATTGTATTTATAATAATATTGATTAGGTGATCCTCTTAGGGGATTGCATTTTGTTTGGAAATAAGACTGAAGAAGTATTACTGCAGGAAGGGGGTTAGTTCTGCTGATTTATTATGAATAGGAAATAGGAGTGATTTTAATGCTTTTAGATATTGATCGAGTAGATGATAAAATGAATATCTGCAGATTTTAATTGGTAATATGTGGGTGAGTAAAGTATGCTAGTAACACTTTTTACTGTAAGAGTATACGTTGTAATACGATTTGTTTTTTTTTATATTATGTTTGTACTTGAACTGTTTGTATTGCCTTTTTAGGCATGGTATCAAACTGTCAATAAAACTGAAAACTGTGTGGGGTAGATTAGGGTAGACTGGAGTAGACTGCAGTGGGATAGACTGGAGTGGGTTAGTTTGGGGTAGATTGGAGTGGAGGTGGATAGACTGGAGTGAAGTGGAGATTAGAGGGGGGTGGGGTAAATTGGAGTAGATTGGAGTGGAGTAGAGTAGAGTAGGATAGAGTAGATTGGAGTGGGGTACACTGAGTGGGGAAGATTGGAGTGGGGGATAGATTGGGGTTGACTGGAGTGGGGTATATTGGAGTGGAGTAGATTGGTGTAGATTAGATTGGGGTGGGGTAGCTTGGAGTAGGGTAGATTTGGGTGGAGAGGGGCGGAGTAGGTTGGAGTGGGGCTGAGTGCATTGGATGGAGTGGGTTAGATAGGCATGGAGTGGGTTACACTGGGATGGAGTGGGGTGGGGTAGATTGGAGTGAAGTGGGTTAAATTGGGGAAGAGTGGAGTGTGGTAGACTGGGGTAGAGTGGAGTGTGATAGATTGGAGTGGAGTGTGATAGATTGGAGTGGAGTCTGATATACTGGAGTGGAGTAGGGTAGACTGGAGTGAAGTAGGGTATATTGAGTGAATCGGAGTGGGGTACATTGTGGTAGAGTGGAGTGGGTTAGATTGGAGTAGAGTGAGGTAGACTGGAGTGGAAAGGGGTAGATTGTGGTAGACTGGAGTGGGGTGTGATGACTAGTGTAGTGGTGTGGAGACTAGAGTGGAGTGTGGTAGATTGGGGTGGATTGGGGTATAGAGGAGTGGGGTGGACTATGGTGGTGTTGTGTAGTTCCTATATAACCTATACAGGATCTGTGCGTTTGGATAACAAACTGTGGGACTGGTGGCAGCCTGATTCCGTGCACCCCCACCGAATACGTTAGCCTGTCTATATTAGCTAGCTCACAGTGCCACTATAATCTCCTCTTACAAAGGAGAGAATAGATTCTGGCAACCTCAGAACATGACAACCCTGATCCCTCAGGATCGTGGAAACAATATACTACTTTTCGCTCAGTCACTCGTGCTTAGTTTGTCTCAGAGAGATACACAGAATAAACAGGCTGAGCGTTTTCAATAAGAATTTATTGAACAGTTGTTATTCTAGTGTAGAATAGCTGGGCTGCAACAACCATTAGACAGTAGCAGAGATATATGATTAGAAGTACTATGAAAGTAAATGGATGGTAAAGTTCTACCATCTTGCAATAATCATAAATACATACAAGTATATAAAACGCATGCTAGAAAGTGCGTACTCCTACGATGCCTCCCTAACTAGATGTACCTAAATGTACCTAGCATCTGTGTAGGTGTTATGCCAAGAATCCCTCTAGGATCTAGTCAACCTCATTACCTGAGAATGAGAGAATATGGGGCCCCGTCCTGGTGTCGAGTTGGACACCCCGCGAGGGATGTTAGACCACTGCGAGCTGGAGTGTCTGCATGCAGGAACCTCAGCGTCTCTGGTCAGTGTGTCAGCCAGGAAGTCTCGGTCTCCTCTGTTTTCTAAGCAAGATTATGATGTATATATACCCATAGGTCTCCCCAGGGGTCCTACCTTGCTGTGTTACTGTGTCGGCCTAAAGGATGACGTCGGGCCTGAACTTTATACAGAGATATTATACAGGAGATGTTAGTCCTGCTGTGCTTCCAAGAAGCCTCATGCATAATGTATGAGATTCGAACTAGGGAAAAACCCGCGTTCTGAATGCAGTGTCGTATCTAGGTAAAAGGTCAGTCCCTAAGAACCGTTATGTAAGTAATGTAGGGAAGAATATAGGTGAAAGGTTGCAATGTTACCTGCGCCTATATAGGGTACCTATATGGAATATAACACCCACTCCTCTTCCGACTGGACGACATATGTAACTTATTACCGTACTACTAGCCTAACTAGATATAGATACGCACAAAGTTCATAAAAACATTTGTTTTGCTAAAATGTTTAAAATTTCTAAAAAAATTCTAAAAAACTTAAAAAGGTTAAAAGAAAATGTTTGCAAGCCATAGCTCTAAAGTGTCCGTAGTTATAGTCCGAACCACTATAAGCATTAGAAAGCCATGTATGCCCAATAAATGAAAGGAATGTCAATTTTGTTTTTGAGTTCCAAATTTGAGCTTGTTTAAGAAAGGGCGAATTTCTTCCAGCACACGACGAGCCAAATGAGTAAAATGTTTGTGTCCTGGCTGGTAGACGCAACATTTTCGTTGCTTGCTTCCGCAGTAGACGTCCCCTGTAACACCTCGCAGAGTACGTCAATTGAGCACAGATGATGTTCTACACTGTCCGCAGCCTGTGCGCCGTCCAAAGCCTGGGTGTCAGAGGAGGAGCCGGTGTACTTACCAACAGGTGCTATTACTAGCTGTGGGGGCTCAAGGAATGCCGCCATCAACGTCGGAATACGCTGAGGACACTGCAGAACATGGGCCGTTATCGGGTCCAGTAAAGCATTCACGTCCGGTTGCGCACATGATGGGAGTGTCAAACAAAGGTCTAACACGCATTCTTCTCCGCAAAACAGGCATCGGAGGACAGGTTAGATGCAGTCCATTCAGACTGGTCGAAATGACAAGAACCAAGATGCACTTAGTTCTCTTAGGCGAGGCGTGCCGAGATGTTGTACCATGCGGTCACGGTATTTACACTCCAGGTGTGCTTTTTCCATCTCCTTGGTGACTGGGATGTCCATTGCGTAGCAGATGGAAAACAATCAGGATACCTGCTACTAGAAACAGGATGTGCGGAAGTCCTCCAAAGACGCTTCTGAATACGGAGTGCATGAAGTTTGGTATAACTCCAAGTACCGTCTGAAAGGTGCTCAGAAGTCCAGAACCTACGTTCTTAAATAGGTGGACTATGCCTGTCGTATCAGACATGTTAAAGATACGATTTACCATTTCTGCGAAATGGAAAGGGCAGTTTGTATGGATAAGCGCCTGTATCTTTGCCGAAGACCTTGCGATCTGGAGATCAAAAGTCTCTCGAGCGGAGGTTAAGGGCACAGACTTCTGTAAAAGCATGGCTTTGATTCTGCTTAGAGTATCAAACTGTATTAAAGAAACATTCAGTGAAGGCCATAACTGCGCCTCCCTGACTGTATGTGTCGGTGGAAACAATACTTGCATACAACAAGTAACCCTGGAGCTCACGGTTACCAGATATGCGATGCCCGGGAGCATTCCGCAGCAGCCTTGACTGTTCAGCATCGAGTAACTCCCATTTGAAAGTAGCCTGAATGCTGGAGTAATCCTGCAGCTGGGGCACCCCTCAAATGGCAGAACAAGTTCGCTACAGAACCATTACATGCCCCGTGCAGCATTATGTCCTGGCATATGAGTGATCCACTTAAAGCGTTCTCACAGTTTGTACCGCTTAGAAACACTTCTCGATCCCCACTCCGGCATCGAAATCAGTATGGTAATACCCATGATTCCTTAATGTATTCCCTACCCATTTCTTCATATCTGCCTGCCTGTTTTTGTTCAAGGCAATACTGAAACTGAAAAGTAGTGACCGGTAGAGTTATGTGGCCATGGATTAGCCATTCTGTGGATGGTAATTCTGCCACTGTAAATGCTAATCTATCCAGTTTTTCCATACACAGCATTGTATATTTTGCTCCCCTTTGTGCAATTTCTGTTTATCTGTTAGATTGTATTCAGAGAACTGAGACGTGCTGTTAATATAACGCCAAGGCACATAGCCTGCACGCGAAGATTGCAGCGTCCAGCTTAACAACATAATAGAAGGTAATTGAGATTGCCTGTGTTGTAATATGGCTAAATCTTGTTCCAGTATGTCTATCGCAGAAGATACAATGTTGCCTAAGGAATATATCCTGGAGGTCAATGTAGTTAACCCATTGTCTACCACTGCTAGAGATTTTTCTAGATTTATACGGTCTATTTCACGTAATCTCTCTGCGGCCTCTTGTTGGGATATTTTCCATATTTCATTGTAGACAGCATAAATGAAACGTTTCTGACGTGGCTTCCTGGGACCTAGTAAAAAATCCCTGAGATCCACATCCTGTGACAGTAAGGATAAGTGTTGTTTCACTTTTGAGTGTTGAGGTTTTTAGCCAATCAAGGCACAACTTCCCAACACTGTAGGATGTCACTACCCCTGGATGTTCTCTCTGTACATAACGTGGATCTGGCCAATGGATACTTAAGCCTTTGTTTTTATGCATGAATCTCGCCTGACAACTATTGGTGTCTGTGGGCCAAATCAACCATTTCTTCCAATCGGGGTCTGATCTGTTGTATTGTATAATGTCATCTACTGTAATCTCTTTTTGTGATGTTATGTTACCCTCGGTGTGTGATGGAGATGGCAGCTGAGGTGTGTTCAAGTCTTTGTTCTTGGTTAGTCCAAGGCAAGATGTCTGTTGCACTGTCTCGTTCAAAAACATAATCTGTTGAGGGATAAGCCATGCTCTAAACAAAGCTTCTGTTCCCTGAACTTGCCATTCTCTAGTACCCCAGACTGATTTTAAGTCTATGGTGTCTTTCCATAAGCCAAAACCTTGTTCAGACAACTGGGCAATAAAGGAAGCAGAGTAAATCTGTTTGGCATTTGTTAACATATTTTTCTGTGCTAATGTTGGTGCAACCTTATAATAATATCAGGCTGGGTCAGACATATTAAACCCTAAAAAATATGGAAACTTTTGTGTAAATGTTTTTGAACTGCCTTTCGGCGGTGTTGGACAATGTTCCCACTGGTGGTATGTGAACACATTTCTACGATTAGCAGATTTATGCAAAAAGTGATGACCATAGTGTTGATAAAAATACATTGTTTCGAAATCTGATGTACTTTCCAATGTTTCACTATTAGAAAATGCAGCAGATTTTTCTAAATCAGACAACATGTTATTTACATTTTCATAATCCCAATCATCGGAAAATGTACTTGAGGTAATGATATCACTCAACGATATTTTAAATAAATGTGGAATTCTTAAAAGTTCGGACGGACCAAATATGTTGAAAATAGGAACTGCTATAATGTTCACTGATGACAAGTCTCTTTGTTCTCGATGAGATGATTGGTGTGGTTTTAAAATTAAATTCACCTTTTGGGCTGCGGAGCTTTGTTGAAGGTATTTTCCATTAATAAGCATGCTAAAAACTATTACTAAGCCTAACTAGAAAAGAAAGAAAAGTATCCCAGTGATTACCCATAGTTCTACCCAAGGTGATACCAGGTAAGTCTTTTTAAGAAAGTTCAGTAAGTCTTTAACTTGCTGCTTGCGTGATTTTTGGGCTGGCATCGTTTCAGGTTCACTTGGATCCAAAGAAAACGTATCAAAGTTTATGAAGTAGCCAGAAGCAGTTCGATCAATTGTTGGTATTGCATCAGGACTTGTGGAAATCGTAGTTTGCTCCTGTCGAGGCATGTTAATGTAGACATCTGTATTTGGCCGAATTGAAATTTGTCTTTCATTTTGATTCTGAATTTGAACTTCAGGTTCTAGAGGAACGAGTTCCGTAGCATTATTGCATAGTCCATCATTCCGTGTAGGAGACTCTTCGAATGTGATGAGTCTTTCCGTTTGAACTTCTTGAATTGTAGCGAGAGGAGGGCGTCTGCTACTTTGGAGTCCACGTGGCCTACTACTCAGTATCGGCCACATAGTGTGGTTTGATTAGGTCGATTGAGACAAATCTTTTCTCCTTTTTTCTGGCAAGAGGCGGTAGAAGTACAGTTCTTGTTCCTTCGACTGCTAGGACCTGTACAGGCTTTCTGTATGATGGCCCAAATTCTTTCTTGTCCGCTATCTTCTCTCTGACCAGATCCCCGACTTTTGGGATCCAGACAGGTCTTGCCGTGACTGATTTGACTTCCCCAGTGGTGGTCTGCTTCATATGGACATTACTTTGTTGTGTCCTGGATTAATTTTAGATCCTGTAAAACAGCCAAACGATCATGGATGTCAAAAGGCTTTTCATCCGCCACTGCGCCTTCACAATCAAGATCAGGTACCCACATTCTTGTCCCAAATAGGACCTCATATGGAGTGACCCCCCCCTAGATAACTTCTTGGCATGTTATTCAATGCTCGCTGCACTCCATACAGATGATTTACCCAACTCTCACCCGTGCCTAATACTCTAGCTGTTAAAGACTGCTTTAAGTCTCGGTTTT
Organism: Calotriton arnoldi; assembly: GCA_963921515.1. NCBI lineage: Eukaryota > Metazoa > Chordata > Amphibia > Caudata > Salamandridae > Calotriton > Calotriton arnoldi. Next base: position 1,760,715 of record CAWUFW010000115.1, read on the forward strand.
TCCTCTCCACGACCGAATTTACCTCGGGATGGTACGGAGAGGAGTACCGCAATGCTACACACAATCCTCGCATGGCCTCCTTGTAAGCCCGAGAGCTAAACGCAGGGCCCTGGTCAGAATGTAATGTGCCTATTGCGTATGTCCCTATAAAGACTCGCAAATCTTTTATAACAGTTCGAGCGTCAGCCGAGCGTTGGGGCCACACCCATAGGAATCTTGAGCAGGAATCCACTGCAACCATGATATACCTGTAAGCCCCATCTCTTTGTAAGGGGCCGCAGTGGTCCAAGTAAACACACGCTAGTGGTTTGTCTGATATTAATAAAGGTGTCTGTGCTGGACGTGTTACGGTGGAACCTTTCATCTGCTGGAAGATGTCGCATTTCAAGACATAGTCTTTAGTCTGCTTTGTTAATCCAGGCCACCAACAGCGTTGTTTCAACAAAGAAACAGTCGCCGTAACTCCTGCATGTGCAGAACCTGTCCCTTCGTGTGCTGCTAGAATTAAACCTAACCTACTATCCATGTTTAGAATCACTCTATTCCCCCACTCCAGGAATCTGCGCAAATGGAATGTTATTGGCATCTAACTTGTAGGAGTACTTGAGTGGAAACCTTTTTGGTACTGCTTTGCTGTTTTTGCGTGAAGCAATGACAGCTACCATAATCTCACCGTCTACTCTCATTTTAGAACGAGTGATTGCAGCTACGGAAGCCATTCGTACAGCCACCTTTGCGGCTTCATCAGCCAATGAATTCCCTTCAACGTGAACGCCATCACGCTGATGACTCAGTGTATGTATCACGTGAGCTCTCGGTAGTTCGGTTTTCAACTCCACTACCTGTTCCCATAGCATTTTATGCTTAATTGTACCACCATTTGCATCTTTGAATCGTTTTGAACCCAGAGATGCAAATATTAATTATATGACTGTACACAGTAAAACGAATCGCACACAATTAGTGTGGGGAATTCTCGATCCGTATTTAGCAGTGCCAGTATCAAGGCTTTTCACTCTGCCAGCTGTGCCGTGCAATCTCCTAGAGATTGAGTTTTTGTACAACATGGGTGGAACTTTCAATCCCGCATGCCACCTTTAACGAGTGCGCATGCCGCGCTATATTGTTGCTTACTTCCTATGGCCGGTTGAGCTGATCCGTCAGTGTAAATTATATATTCATACTGATCTAGAGGCATTATTTCGTTTGGTAGAGGATATTCTTGTTCTTATTGCAGAAATGCTTGTGTCTTTAAATTTGGGTCGTACCTGTATTTTACATCTGTTGCAGTGAGAGAATTAGCCCATTGTATCCATCTCGGATGTAAGGCTTTAGCGTTAGGAACGCTTGCCTTTGTCGCAGCCTCTAAGGCTGGAACCGGAGATACTACTATTATTCCTTTCCCCTGTGCCAGTGCTCTTTCTCTTACTACAGCAGTCTGTACTGCTGTTAGAATCCTTTCTGTAGATGCGAAGCGCATCTCAACATTTGTGTACAAATGTAACTTGTATGCAATTGGTACCGTTTCACCTTCATTATATGCTAGATAGGTGTACCCAGATTGACCCGCAACTATACGGATCACCAGGTTGCGTACGTTTACACGCGTCTGTAAATGTTTGGAAGCTATCATGTCAGCTTGTAGGGAACAAAGTGTATTTGTGTGTTCCTGTATCCATTGTCTAACTGAAAAGTCAGGTTTTATTAAATCGTAGAAAGGTTTTACTCTTTCTGCGTAATCCAAAATGTATGTTCTACCAAAATTTAGGAATCCCAGGATTGATTGTACATTTTTTAATGATTTTGGAGGTTGGAGCAGCGCGCATTTTTCTAAAAAATTAGCTGCCAGGCTTTTCCCTTCACTTGAAAGCTCATATCCTAAAAACAGGACACTGAGGTGGGCAATTTTTGATTTTTTAAAGTTGAATTTGTAGCCCTCGGATGCAAATCCCAAAATTATGGTGTTCACTCTGTTCAAGTGCTCCTCTAGGTCATCGTCTGTTAGATAAATATCATCCACATAGGACAATGCCTCTTCATCCAAATCTTTAAGTAACTCAGTTACTCTGGCCAAAAACAACCCTGGGCTATTCTTATACTCTTGGGGGAGTCGACAAAATTGACGCTGGGACCCCAGCGCTGAGAATGCTGTTAGATACCTGCTTTCAGGCGCTATATTCTGGCAGAAAAATCCATTTGCGATATCAAGTGTTGTTTTATATTTTTTCCGTACAATGTTATTCATTAATGCGGCACTGTGTGCATTTTGGACTGCAAATGTCTTAGTGCAAGTGTTTAAATGTCTATAATCTAAACTAAACGATTATGAATTGTCAGGTTTCATGACCGGAAACAAAGGATTGTTCATCGATGAGGTGCAATTTTCGATCACCCCTTGGTATTCAAGTTGATCTAAGATCTCCCTGACCTGTTTTTTAGCTTCTTGCTTTATTGGATAATGCCTCTGTGCAGTTGGAGTATTTTTTAAAGGAATTATGTGGTGGGTTGAATCCTCATCCCATCCTACATGGTTTTTGTATAATGCAGGGGCTTGGGCTACTGCCCACTCCTGCGCATATGTGTGTTTTAGGTGCCTGGGAATATGGTCTGAGAATGCCGGTAAAATTACTGTTTCCCCTTTAGGGCAATCCATGATGAATGCTGGCAGCCAATCTTGTTCAGCTAACAAAATGTCATAGCCAAACAACAGGTTCTCCCAAAAGAGACCCCCAACTGTCCTACATTTGTCCCCCTCCATCTGGAGTGTTATTTCATATAACTTATGTGGGACACTTACCCTAGTAAGTCCGCTGTCACCAGAAATTCCATCAGGTTCTGGCGAGCTATTGTTACTTCTGCCGCACTGTCTAGCATGGTCAGATCCCATTCCCTGTTCAGTAGTCGAGTCCTCAGAATTCTGGGCATGTCTGATCTTTAGACCTGCAACCTTCTTCTTTCTGAACTGTTGCTTTGGTTTCTCTTCTTTTTTAGAGTGTAATCCTGAGCGTGCTGCTTGTCTCTGGACTTTGTACGCTCTTCTTGTCTGTCTGACCGTCCTTCCCTCTCGGAGTTTTTCGATGAACCCTGAAAGGAACGAGAGGAACGTGTATCAGTATCCTGATACCTGTCAGGTTTCCTAATATTATCCCTATTCCTAAGGTTATACCTGTTTTCGGAGGACTCCTGTGGAGGAGATCTACCTCAGGATTGAGATCTGTTTCCTTTAAAGTTTTGTTGTTTTTTATTGTCCCACTTCTTCTTTGTTGAAGCAGGTGTCTGCTTGGAAGTGTGCTTTTCAGGACTGCCCATTAGTTGTGGTTTTAATGCTTTCCCACCCAAACTGTCTCTGGCTAATTCTGCATATGCAGTTTCAAATATTTTTGGTAGTTCGTGTTCCTGATCTAAAGGACTGAACTCCCTTAGGCGTTGGCGGATAGCCACTGAAGCTGCTTCCCCTTTAATATTAGCTAATATTATGGCTGATACCTGGGCATAGTTACCTAGTAACTTCATCCCTAAGTTCAGGGCAGGCTCCGCTCCGTACTCGTTTTGTATTTGTCTCAATACGTCTGGTACTACTGCTAATGACGGGATACCATGAGTTCTGGTATAAATGGCAGCAAAGACTGTACCCCAAGTGGTACAATCCTCTATTTGTGGTGTTATCCCCATGGGCAAGCAGATTGTTAGCATTCTGTGTTTTTCATACGGAGTAGTATTTGGGAATGCTGCCTCTAGCTGTGTTATTTTCTGAGCTACCCTGAATGGCATATGTTCACATTTTGTAGGCATTTTATCCATTACAACGTGTAATGTTTGTGGTGTGATTTTAGTTGCTGTACCCTGAGCTTGAGTTCCATTTGTTGCAACTATTGCTGGTTGGACTGTAAGTGTCCTCATGACGAATTGCGTCAAACCGTACTGAGGGGCTGGCACTGCAGAAACGGTGGAGGGGGCAATTATTCTATACGACTTATTCTGCATTTGCAAGGGGGGCCCTGATATGGGTTAGAGCGGGAGTCCCCTTTCAGCCGACGCAGCACCTGACGGATCCAGAGGGGAGGTTTGTGGTGGTGATGGGTCGCCTGAATGGCGAGTATGTGACATTATGTAGCGTATATGCCCCCAATGTGGACCAGGTCTCCTTCTTTGACCAGCTATCGGGGAGCTTGGCGCCCTATCGGACTGGCTCGATACTGATGGGTGGGGACTTCAACTCTATAGTGGATGTGGAACTGGATAGGTCCCATCCCCCGCTCTTGGATGCCCCCGTTCACAGGATTTCTAGGGCACGTCGCGCCTGGCACGATAATTGGGGACTAGTGGACGCCTGGCGTGCGCACCACCCGGAGGAAAGGGATTACTCCTACTATTCGGGTCTTCATGGGCTGCATGTGAGGCTTGATGCGATGCTGTGCACCTTGGCTGTTCTTGCCAAGGTCACTCACAGTGAATACCTCACTAGGACGTTGTCGGACCACAATCCTTTATTACTACGACTACGGTGGACCCGGGAGAGAGCAGTAATACCGACGTGGCGGCTGCGGCCGGAAGCGCTGGAAGACCCAGTCTTCCGTGCGGATATCGGGACGGGCATTGATCAATATTTTGCGGAGAATGAGGGCACGGCGCAGTCAGTGGCCACCGAATGGGATGCTTTTAAGGTGGTGATCCGGGGTCTCTGTATCTCTAAAATGGTGGGGGTGCGGAAAACGCTTTTAAACGACATTGACGTAGCAGAGCGCCGCTTGCGCACAGCTGAGAGAGCCCGACCGGAGGACCCGGGGTTGCAGGGGGAGGTCCTGGAAGCCAGAGAAGCGGTGGCAGAGCAGGTGGAGAGGCTGCGATCCTTTGATCATAGGGCGTACAGGGCAAGGGCGCATGCGGAAGGGGACAAGACAGGCGCGCTATTAGCGTGGTTGGCTAATCCGAACTCCCGGGGGACGCCCGTGCTGGGATTGAAGTCCCCGACAGGAGAGCAGGTTTGCACGCAGCAGGGGATAAACGGATGGTTCCTGGGTTACTACACGGACCTATATAGTAGCAAGCTGCAACAGGGTGAAGAGGCGGTAGGTGAGTTCCTGTCGGAACTGACCCTCCCCAGGCTAGAACCAGAACAGGAGGGTCTGCTGGGGCAGGAGATTTCGCTAGGAGAGATACGGAGTGCAATTAAGCATATGGCTCGTAACAAAACACCCGGAGTAGATGGGCTACCGATAGAATTCTACTCTGTATATGTGGACCGATTGGCCCCGAGGTTGCAGGCGGTATACCGTGAAGCATGGAAGGTGGGGAAGCTGCCGGCCACCACTAGGGAGGCTATTATCATACCGCTGTTGAAGTCCGGGAGGGAACCGACGGACATGGCGGCCTACCGCCCGCTATCGATGCTGACAACCGACTATAAAATATTGAGTAGGATCCTCGCAACCCGGCTCCTCCCCCACATGACGCGGCTGGTCCACCCGGACCAGGCGGGCTTCATTCCCACGCGAAATACATCGATTAACGTGCGGCGTTTGCTGCGTATCATGGAGGGGGACCATAGTTTGACGCCTGCGGCAGCGGTCCTCTCGATCGACATTGAGAAAGCTTTTGATAGCTTGGAATGGCCGTTTCTCTTTCAGGTGATGCGAATGATGGGATTAGGGGAGGGCTTTGTGGGTTGGGCTCGGATCCTCTACAGATCGGCGACGGCCCGAGTGCGGACCGGGGCGACGGTTTCTTTGGCATGCGAGGTGGGGCGGGGAACGCGCCAGGGCTGCTCGCTATCACCACTTCTGTTCGCCATCGCAATAGAGCCGCTAGCTGCATACGCGAGATCAGGGGACCTCTATACAGGACTAAGGCTCCGCGAGGACGTGCACTACATCTCTCTCTATGCCGATGATCTGCTTATGTTCTTGGCTAATACGGCAGAGGCCCTACAGGGAGCGACGTCATTGCTGCGTAGGTTTGGCGAGATCTCGGGGCTTCGGGTAAGCTGGGCAAAAACTTGCCTGTTCCCAGTGCACCAGGAGATGGCGTGCCCGCCTCACCTGGGAGGCGCACGGTGGGAGCCTCACTGTTTGTCTTACCTTGGAACCCACATATACCATAAGCAGGAGGACCTATTGGAGGGTAATGTGGGGAGGGCGTTGAGAGGGATTAAGGGGAACATGACATTCTGGAGCACGCTACCAGTGTCAGTGGCGGGCCGGGTGGCGCTCTTGAAGATGGTGGTGCTGCCTCGGTTGCTATACTATTTTAGGACATTGCCGGTTTGGATTCCGGGCTCGATCTTCAGGACGCTTCGAGTAATGATAGGGGGTTTCTCTGGGGAAATAGCAGACGGCGGGTGGCGCTGAACACGCTGATGCGGCCTTGGGCTGAGGGGGGATGGGCGGTCCCAGACTTTGAACTGTATTACCTGGCGGCTCAGCTGCAGTGGTTTACCCAGGCAATAGCGAGGGAGTACCGGGGCCCAATGGGCCGGTGGATCCCACGCCATATCCTAGCATTTGTCGTGCTGGGCCGGCGGCTGAGGCTTGGACCGCTGACACACGAAGAGAGGACGCTGCGCTCGTGCTGGATTCGTAGTCACCGGAGGACTGGGGCCCATCGACCGTACGCGCCAGAGATCCCGTTAGGGATGTGCACAGCCCTACCACACGGTGGAGACTGGTCCGCGCTGGCTAGGTGGGAGGAACGTGGGGTGCATGTGCTGGGGGACCTTTATGAGGAGGGAGCTCTGTTGCCTTACCGAGCGCTGCAGGACAGATATGACCTTCCCAGGGGTGATTTTCTACTACATACTGCACTGGTGTCGGCGATCCAACGCTATTGGGGTGGGGGGCTGTCTGAGCCTCAGACGTCATTAACATGCCAATACGTAATGATGGCGGCAGGGACCTTCAAGGCCATAACATGCCTTTACAGGCGGTTGATGGAAGAGGGGCTGCAGCCCCTGACCCAGCTACAGCAGAAATGGGAGGCAGACTTGGGAAGGGAGATCCCTGAAACGACCTGGTCCAGAATAGTGGAGGGGGCGTGGAAGAGTACGCGTAACGCTAGATTCCAGCTTATCCATTTCTATGTACTGCATCGGGCGTACCTCACTCCGGCGAGAATAAATAAATATTTTAATGTGGACACGGCTCGGTGCCCTCGCTGTAATTCAGAGAAGGCAGAATTCGCGCACATGATGTGGAGTTGCCTGCAGCTAGGATCCTACTGGGAGGAAGTGGTAGAGACTTTGTGTGGGGTGACCGACAGGCAGCTAGACCCGGAAATGGGGGTATGCAATTTGCACTGGTTTCCTCGCACAGCTCGCACAAAACTCACAGGCCGGTTCATAGACCTGGGGTTGGTTCTGGCCAAAAGGGAACTGACGAAGAATTGGAAATCTAAGAGGGGCCCCACGGTTGACGGCTGGAAGGCCGAATTCCTCAAGTGGGCAGCCAGTGAGAGTGTGGTTCGGTTTCAACTAGCTAGGAGAACCAATCATGATAAGGCACTGGAAACTGCAAAGGCGTGGGAGGCCCTGGTCGCGCGGCTACTGCCGCCTGATCCGGACTCGGATGAGGAATCAGGGGAAGGCCTGGCGGATTCACCAAGAGCCACTGAGCAGGAGGGGAGCCACTGAGAGTCCTTGAGGCTGGTAATGAGGGAGCTCTGACCGACGGGACCAGCGCCCCTTGAGGGAGAAGAGCAGAGAGATGTTGGCCCCTGACCAACTTTGTATTGAGGTTACACTTATTCGACATGGTATTGAGGAACACACCAGCGGCAGGGGGGGATGGGACAGGGAGGGGGTTGATTGGCAACTGGTTTATGATTCGGCTGAGGGACTGTGCGATGTGTGAACTGGGAGGGGTAAACGGCTCCGCTGTACCAGTGGAATGCAGATACTACTGAACGACAGCACGAGTAGAAGGGGCGTAGGGAGCAGGAGCGCACCTTCCCAGACCAGAGCTGGGAACAATCTGTACAATTGACATTACCCCAAGCGCATATTTTTTGGACATGATCACTGATTGCCATCAGTTGTGTTGTTTGTTGAGAAATTTCAATAAAAATATTTTACAAAAAAAATGACGAATTGCGTCAAGTTTCTGTAGATGTTTATTAATTCTTTGTGTTGTGTGAGTAAGGCTCCTGGTGGCATTGTTTCAATGTCAGGATGTGGTGTGTAGGCCGCTAATATTGGCCATGTTGCCCCTTCTCTTCCAAGCGGGCAGAGTCTCACTCTTCTTCTTATATGGGGTAGGGCGCCTTTACCAGTATAAGTGTTCCTGGTACATGAGCGGAACCTCAGTGTCCTCAAACTGACAATATTCCGCTGGTGCATCTCCTTCTGTGTAGGAGTGAAATGTTTTTGTTCTTGCATGTGCTGCTGGGACTGTAACCCACGAATAAAATACCTCTGTTCTATATGATTCGTGCTCTTCAATCACGAATACTACTATACCACCCCTAGGTGTTAAACCATGCTCTAGCAGTTTCAGGGTGACTGCATTTCTAAAATTTTCTGCAATGTGTATTGCGTCTGCATCTTCTTCTCCGGCTGAGAGGTGTAGATCTACTATTACGTTATCTCTGTCCTCAGTCATTTTGTAAAGAAGAGCTTTCCATGGGAACTAAAATAAGATGTTTTTGCACAATTTAGGAACAATGTGTCCTTCAAACTTGATTAACCAACAGCCAATAAATAGGATTTTTTAGCCTACTCAGCTGTGGCGAAGTTTGTGCCCAACCACTCCAGACGTCTCTGGTGTTTTGCGAGTAGGGGTCTCTGAGAATAGCACGACTGAACTACTCAGATTCTACTGTCAAATAAGTACCCAACCAACGTTGGCGGCGCCATGTCGTGTAGTTCCTATATAACCTATACAGGATCTGCGCATTTGGATAACAAATTGTGGGACTGGTGGCAGACTGATTCCGTGCACCCCCACCGGATACGTTAGCCTGTCTGTATTAGCTAGCTCACAGTGCTACTATAATCTCCTCTTACCAAGAAGAGAATAGATTTGGCAACCTTAGAACATGACAACCCTGATCCCTAAGGATCGTGGAAACAATATACTACTTTTCACTCAGTCACTCGTGCTCACTTAGTTTGTCTCAGAGAGATACACAGAATAAACAGGCTGGGCGTTTTCAATAAGAATTTATTGAACAGTTGTTATTCTAGTGTAGAATAGATGGGCGGCAACAACCATTAGACAGTAGCAGAGATATATGATTAGAAGTACTATGAAAGTAAAGGGATGGTAAAGTTCTACCATCTTGCAATAATCATGAATACATACACGTATATAAAACACATGATGGAAAGTGCGTACTCTTACGATGCCTCCCTAACTAGATGTACCTAAATGTACCTAGCATCTGTGTAGGTGTTATGCCAAGAATCCCTCTAGGATCTAGTCAACCTCATTACCTGAGAATGAGAGAATATGGGACCCCGTCCTGGTCTCGAGTTGGACACCCCGCGAGGGATGTTAGACCACTACGAGCTGGAGTGTCTGCATGCAGGAACCTCAGCGTCTCTGGTCAGTGTGTCAGCCGGGAAGTCTCGGTCTCCTCTGTCCTTCTAAGCAAGATTATGATGTATATATACCCATAGGTCTCCCCAGGGGTCCTACCTTGCTGTGTTACTGTGTCGGCCTAAAGGATGACGTCGGGCCTGAACTTTATACAGAGATATTATACAGAAGATGTATGAGATTCGAAATAGGGAAAAACCCGCGTTCTGAATGCAGTGTCGTATCTAGGTAAAAGATCAGTCCCTAAGAACCGTTATGTATGTAATGTAGGGAAGAATATAGGTGAAAGGTTGCAATGTTAACTGCGCCTATATAGGGTACCTATATGGAATATAACAGTGGAGTGATGTATATTGTATTGGAGCGGGATAGATTCAGTGGATTAGAGTAGGGTAGATTGGAACTGAGTGAGGTAGTTTGAAGTGAGGCAGATTGTGGTAGACTGAAGTGGAGTGGGGTAGACGGGAGTGGGGTTGGGTAGAGTGGGGTGGAGTGACCTGGGTTATATTGAAATGGGGTGGAGTGGGTTAGGCTGGAGTGTAGTGGGGCAGACTGGAGTGAAGTGGAGTAGATTGGGGTGGGGTAGGATGGGGCTGAATTGAGTGGAGAAGACTGGAGAGCAGTGGAGTAGATTAGAGTGGAGTGGATTGGGGTAGATAGGAGTGGGGTAGATTGTACTGGAGGGGGGATGATGCATTGGGGTAAATTGGATTGTAGTGGAGTAGATTTGGGTAAAAGATGGTAGTAGAGTGGATTAGGGTAGACTGGAGTGGAGTACATTGGAGTTAGAGTAGGCTTGGGTAGATTGGAGTGGGGTGTGGTAGATTGAGGTGGGTGGAGTGGGATGGGGTAGATTGGTTCAGATTGCACTGGGGTGGGGTAGACTGAATGGATCAGATTGGAGTGGGGTAGATTGGAGTGGAGCAGATTAGGTGGAGTGGATTGGATGGAGTGGGGTTGTTAGAAATGGGGGTCTCTAGTTTCCAGAGGTAGGTACATTTGACCAAGTAGGGGCCCTTGCTTCTAGTCAGGGTAAGGGGGCTACACTCCTAAAATAACCCCTGCTCACCCCCTTGGTAGCTTGGCACGAGCAGGCAGGCTCATCTCAGAGGCAGTGTGTAAAGCATTTGTGAACACATACAGTAATACAGTGAAAACACTACAAATGGACACCACACCAGTTTAGAAAAATAAGTAATCTTTATCTAGACTTAACACAAGACCAAACGACAAACATCCACAATACAGTATTCAAAAATATGACTTTCAGATGGTAGAAATAGTTTAGTTCAATGTAGATGGTAAATGCGACACTTTACTCTCAAAGTACCTTGGATGCGTCACGCAATACAAACAAAAGGGTCGCAGGGAAGGCGATGCGTCAGTTCCTTGCTTCGGGGGAGGCGGCGCACCTGTTCCTTACTGCAGCGCATAGGAGGCAATGCGTCTGTTCCTTACCGGAGAGGAGGCGAAGCGTCTGTTTCTTACTGTGATCCGGTGCGATGCGACAAGATGGCGCCTCGATGCGACGATCCGGTGCGATGCGACAAAATGGAGTCTTTGATGCGATGTGACAACGTGCACGCCCGACGGCCGTGCGGCCAACTCTGTGAACTCTTGAGCCGCGACAGGCCCTGCGACACGCTTCTCCGGTGATGCGACGGCAACCTCTACGGCGGCGACATGCTTCTCCGGTGACGCGACGGCAAACAGCTGCGGCGGCGACACGCTTCTTCGGCGATGCGACGGCAACTGCTGCGGCGGCGACACGCTTCTTCCTCGTTGCGTCGCGCTTCCAGCTCCCAGCGACACGCAGTCTCCAGAGGGCCCAAAATAACAGCAGGCACCTCTCTGCAGGTAGAATTCCCAGCAAGGAAATTCAGGGGAGAGCTGGTGGTGAAGTCTTTGAGTCCCAGAGACTTCAGAACAGGAGGCAAGCTCAACTTCAAGCTCTTGGAGATCTTCCTCAAGATAGTAAAAGTACACACAAAGTTCCTTTTCTCCTTTCCTTGGCAATAAGTAACCACTGCAGGCCAATCCCAAACAGCAAACAGCACAGGGGCAGTCTCCTCCTTCAGCTTCCTTGGTTTCTCTCCTTGGCAAAGGTTTGTCTTGATTCCCAGAAGTGATCTAAAGTTCTGGGGTCTGGGCCCCAATATTTATACTGCAAAATCCTTTGTTCTCTGAAGGCAGAGAGTGTCTGAGCCCAGCCAAAACCAGTTCTGTCCTCCCTGGTGCAGCTTCCTGGCAGGAGGTGGAGACAGCATTGTTGAAAGCAGACCTGGCCCAGGTAGCTGAAAGGAAATCTCCTCCCCCTACTCTCTAATCTATGAAGGCTTAGGCAAGTGAAAGGAAATCTCCTCCACCTACTCTCCATTCAATGCAGGTCCTATTCAGCCCAGCCCTTACCCATCAGATTGCTGGAGCCAAAGCCCCCGCCAGCCCCCTGTCACTCACAACCCAGACATGGAATACACAAACCTAGCAGAAGCATGCTGAATGGTTAGGCAAGAAAATACCTACTTTCTAAAATTGGTATTTTCAAACACAGAATGTAAAAATCACTCACACTAAAAGATGTATTTTAACATTCTGAGTTCAGGCATACTAAACTTTATTTTCCTATCTTGTTCCTAGGGTCAGTTAGGATTATAAGATGTTATAATCAAACTGCCCATTCTGGCCTATGGGAACAGATAGCCTTGCAATAGTGAAAAACTAAATTGGCTGTAATCCACTATCAGGACATGTCACACACATCAGGGCATGTCTACCTTTCACATACAATGCACCCTGCCCTTGGGCCTACCTTAGGGGTGACTAACATGTAGAAAAGGGAAGGTTTAGGGACTGGCAAGTGGGTGCACTTGCCAAGTCGACATGGCAGTCCCAGACTGCACACAGGCTCTGCAATGGCAGGCCTGAGTCACACTTTACAGGCTGCTTCTGTGGGTGGCACAATCAGTGCTGCAAGCCCACCAGCAGCATTTGATTTACAGGCCCTGGGCACTCATGGTGCACTGTACTAGGGTCTGACAAGTAAATCAAATAAGCCAATCATGGAGTCACTAATCCATTACAACAATTTACAATAGAGAGCACTTGCACTTTGGCACTGAACAGCAGTGGCAAAGTGCCCAAAGCATCTAGACCAGCAAAAACATAGCAAAAACATAGCAAAAACATATGAGGCAACAGCAAAAAATGGAAGGGAGACCCACGCCAATGGTGCCAGGTCTAACGGGTAGATTGTAGTAAAGTGGATTGGGGTAGAGGAGTGGATTGGGGTAGAGTGGAGTGGGACAGACTGGAGTGAAGTGGAGTAAGTGGTGTGGAGGGGAACAGAATGGAGGGGCATAGAGTGGAGTGGCTTGAAGTGGAGTGGCGTAGAGAGGAGTGGTGTAGAGTGGCAAAGTGGAGTGGCGTGTCAGAGTGTCTAAGAGTGGAGAGACATGTAGTGGAGTGTCATAGAATGGAGTGGCATAGAGAGGGAGGGCATAGAGTGGAGTAGAGTGCTGTAGAGTGGAGTGGCTTAGTGTGGAATATGCATGGTATAGTAGTGCACTGCCATTACAGACAACACATTTGCAATTGAAATGACCATTACATTTGCAGAGACAAACAGTTTTACTACGCACAAACGATAATGTGTGGAAACGTCATCACCTAGTGTATTGATGTGTTTTGATTGTATTCAAATATTTGTTTCTATCACATTTCAGAAATACAAAAAATGTGCCTCATTTTACTTTCAAAATTCAGATTTAGTCTGAAATATCAGAAGTTTATTTTTGCTTTTAAGTCAGAGAAAGTAAAGTAAACACCAACCTCCCTCGGAAGACAGAGCCTGACATTTGACCTCTGACTTTTAACGTACAGCAAATGTGACAAGATAAGAACACAATTTAAAGGTCTGTTTACAGAAAGTGAGTACTCGGAAGGATACAGTAAACAAGGGATGCTCTTGGGAGGGAAGAACTCAAGCTGGACAGCCTAAAGCAAATAAAGCCAGCAAATAGAAAGCAAGCAACTGTGAGTTACAAACCACAAAGCCAATAGTAAGCAATGAGTGAAATGCATTCCTAGGGAAGCTTTCTGAATGCCCACAAGACATCACTAGCAAACCAGACAGTTGTGCTGTCCGGTAGGCTTTGACCTAAAAACCACTCTAATACTTTTGTGTTATTTCCTTTATTTTGTAACATCCATTCTGATGGGGCATGGTCAGTATACAGATTGAACTCTCTGCCCTAAAGGTAATACCGAAGGCTGTCTACAGCCCATTTAACACCTAGTCCATCTTTCTAGACTATGGCATAATTACATTCTCGGGGTAAGAGTTTTCAACTTATACAGACTACGGGGTCTTTCCGATTCCATTCGCATACTTCTGTGAAAGAATTGCCCCTAAGCCTACCTCTGAGACATCTGTCTGCAAAACTAATTTGTTTGAAAAATCAGGAGTTTGTAGAACTGGGCCTGAGATTAGAGCAGTTTATAAAGCCTAAAAAGCATTTAAGATATTGGGAGAGGAATCCCTTAACTCTATTTCGGCTTCTCTGGTTTGTTTGAATATATCAGTTAAAGAGGTGGCCCAGTGGGAAAATCTTGGAATATACATCTGGTAATAACCTATCAACCCAAGAATGCGCATAGATCTCTTTTAGTTTTGAGGAAAGGTACTTGGAAGATAGTGGACACCTTTTCTGCTTGGGGCTGGATAAGCCCTTTTCCTAATAAGTAGCCCACGTATTTTACTTGTTTGATGGCCAAGTGGCTTTTGTTTGGATTAACCTTAAGTCCCACATTTTTTAGAGTTTGTAGGACTGCCATTGGGTGACCTACATACTCTTCCCAGGAACTGCTATGAATGATTATGTCATCTATGGGTGAAGCTACATAGGTGCTATAAGGTCTCAGTACTGTGTTCATTATCCTTTGGAAAGTGGCTGGAGCCCCATGTAAGCCAAAGGGTAAAACAGTAAACTGGTAAATACCCGCCGATGGAGAGAAGGCCTTTTTCTCTTTATCTATCGGGATTAGAGGTATTTGCCAGTACCCTATACATAGGTCCAGAGTGCTGATATAGCGAGCATATCCCAATCTTTCTATCATTTCATTGATACGGGCAAAGGGGTATGCATCGGGGGAAGGGGTATGCATCGAACTTTGATATCCTATTGAACTCTCAAAAGTCTAAGCAGAACTGGATCGTCTTAGCTTCAGCACTAACACTGTGGTCGAATTCCATTCGCTCACCGGGAAATCAATCACTCTCATTAGTAGCATTTTCTGCACTTCTTCCTCTATAGCTTGGCGTCAGGTTTCCAGTATCCTATATGGTTTGAGCCGTACTCTCTTTGCTGTCTCCGTTACTATGGAATGGTGAATTATATGTGTACAGCCGGGAGTTGTGGAAAAAATCCCCCGACAGGTCTTTAAATGGACTATTAACTCATGCTGCTCCTCTAGGCTTAACCCTTGGTCTATGCACTGGAGATCCCCTAGAGATAGATCATCCTGTTCGGAGACCAGAACGGGGATGGGTCCTTCCCATTTCTTCAGGATGTTTACATGAATAACATAGGATACTCTTTTTATTGTATTGACCTCCAGTCTATATGTTATTGGTGTTATTTGTTTGAGTATTTAGTATGGACCCTGCCACTGGCTTAACCCTTTCGCTGCTAGGCCTTCTCTCCCACGTGCTAAGCCTTTTTTTGGCTATTTGGGGTAGTTCAAACTTAGGCCCCTGCAACGTTTTGTCCACATAAGGTATCCACGCCAAATTTGCGTCCTTTTCT
The DNA here is from genome assembly GCA_963921515.1 of Calotriton arnoldi. NCBI lineage: Eukaryota > Metazoa > Chordata > Amphibia > Caudata > Salamandridae > Calotriton > Calotriton arnoldi. The sequence goes on from CAWUFW010000115.1 coordinate 1,776,049, forward strand.
TCCAACATCCTGAGGATTTTAAAGGTTCCCAGGGTTTGTGGATTCCCCTGGAGGGGACCTAGAAATTAGCCAAAATACAGCAACATTTTGTTTTTTGGGGAAAAATAGGGAAAAAGTGCTGTAGAAGAAAGCGTCAGTTGTTTTCCCTGCATATGGTATCAACAAAGGGTTTGTGGTGCTGAAATCACAATCTTCCCAGCTTTCAGGGACAGGCTGACGTTTGTCAGAAAACCAACATTTTCTACACAGTTTTGGCATTTTACTGGGACATAGCCTATTTTCCCTATTTTTTGTGCTTTCAACCTTTTTCCAGTTAGTGGTAGAAATGGGTGTGAAACCAACAATGGATCCTGGACAGCTATACATTTCTAAAAAGTAGACAAAATTCTGAATTCAGAAAAGGGTCATTTGTGTAGATCTTTCAAAGTTTTCCTATAGAAACTAACAGTTGAAATCAAAAAATTTGAAATTATGTTGAAAAAACAATCATTTGTGCCAACGTATTCACCTGTAACTTCTTTTAAGTATGACAGAATCTTTAAAGCAATATACCGTTATGTCCGCTAGACCCTTCTGGTTGTGGTGATATATAGGACTTGTAGGTTCACCGAGAACTCGAGGTACAGAGAGCCAATAACTGAGCTGCGCCTTGCAATGGTTTTTCATTGTGTACCGGGTATATAGCAATTCATTTTGTAAAATATAAAGAGTGAAAAATAGGTATCAAGGACACCTATGTATTTCTGAAATGGGAACAAAGTATAGAGTTTAGAAGCAGTAGTTATTTGCACATCTCCTAAATTGTGGGTACCCATACTAGCATGTGACTTACAGGACATTTTTCAAGATTACTTCTTTTTTACACATTGTCTTACGTTTGGTAGGCAGAAATGCATAGAAAGTCCATTGGTAATAACACTTCGTAAAAGTGAATCCCTTCACCAAGCACTGCAGGAGACACAAATCAGGGGTAGAGATGCTTTATTAAGACACGAAGTTGCAGAGACCCCATCCAGTGACAGGTCCAGGCTAACTGCCAACACCAGCAGTTCCAATCCTACTGCCTGGCACCCTTCCCCACATTCCACAACATGAACAATGTGGATGACAAGAAGGTTCAGGACACCACACACTTCTGTTAAAACGGTACCTCACTTGTTTGGGTAGGTCTACTGCCCTCGACAGGAAATGGCCCAAAACGCAACTTGGGCACATCACATTTTTCCAGTTAAAAATTACCCTTTTTTCACAATGTGCCTAGCTGTGGATTTTGGATCCTCGCTCTGCTGGCACCTAGGGAAACCTAGCAAACCTGTACATTTTTTAAAACTAAACACCCAGGTGAATTCAGGATGGGGTTACTTGTGTGGCTCTCACCAGGTTCTGTCACCCACAATCCCTTGCAAACCTCAAACTTTGTAAAAAAAAAAAAACAACAAAAAAAACATTTTCCTCACTTTTCTGTGACGGAAAGTTCTGAAATCAAGGGGGAACCACAAACTTCCACCTACCCAGCATTCCCCCAAGTCTCCAGAAAAAAACAGTCCCTCACGTGTACGGGTAGGCCTAGTGTCTGCGACAGGAAATGACCCAAAACATACTGTGGAGACTTCAAAATTATCGATTGCAAAACTACCTGGTTTTGCGAGGGAGTCACCTGAGTTTTTGGTCCCGGGTTCAGCAGCCATCTAGGGAAACCTACCAGACCCAGACATTTCTGAAAACTAGACACCTAGGCGAGTCCAGGGAGATGCGGCTTGCGTGGATCTCCCAATATTTTCCTACCCAGAATCACCTGCAAACTTCAAATTTAGCTTAAAAAAAACCAACAAATTTTCCTCACTATTCTGTGTGTCAAATTTGTGGGATCACCGGATCGCCACAATTTTCCTACCACCCAGCGTTCCCCCAGGTCCCCCGATAAAAATGGTACCTCACTTGTGTGGGTAGGCCTAGTGCTTCGGTCAGGAAACGGCCCAAAACGCAACTTGGGCACATCACATTTGTTCAGTGAAAACAAAATCTTTTTTCGCAATGTGCCTAGCTGTGGATTTTGGACCCTCACTCTGCCCGCACCTTGAGAAACCTAGCAAACCTGTACATTTTTGAAAATTAGACACCCAGGGGAATCCAGTATGGGGTGACGTGTGGCTCTCACCAGGTTCTGTTACCCAGAATCCCTTGCAAACCTCAAACTTTGTAAAAAACAAACATTTTCCTCACTTTTCGGTGATGGAAAGTTCTGGAATCTGAGGGACGCCACAAACGTCCACCCACCCAGCATTTCCCACAGTCTTCCGATAAAAATGGTCCCTCACATGTGTGGGTATGCCTAGTGCCAGCGACAGGAAACGGCCCAAAACGCAATTTGGGCACATCACATTTTTCCAGTGAAAACTGACCCTTTTTGCGCAATGTGCCTAGCAGTGGTTTTTGGACCCTTGCTCTGTCAGCACCTAGGGAAACCTCAAAAACCTATACATTTTTGAAAACTAGAACCCTTGGGGAATCCAGGATGGGGTGACGTGTGGCTCTCATCAGGTTCTGTTACCTAGAATCCCTTGTAAACCTCAAACCGCGACAGGAAATGGCCCAAAACGTACTGTTGAGACTTAAAAATTATCATTCGCAAAACGAGGGAGTCACCTGTGTTTTTAGTCCCGGGCTCAGCGGCCATCTAGGGAAACCTACCAAACCCAGACATTTCTGAAAAAACTAGACACCTGGGGGAGTCCAGGGATGTGCGGCTTGCGTGGATCCCCCAACATTTTCCTACCCAGAATCTCCTGCAAACCTCAAATTTAGCTAAAAGCAAAATCAAATTTTTCTCACATTTCTGTGTGGGGTCACCGCACCGGCACATCTTTCCTACAACCCAGCATTCCCCTCAGTCTCCTGAATAAAATGATACCTCACTTGTGTGGGTGGGCCAAGAGCCTGCGACTGAGAAGGGCCAAAAACATAGAGATTGAAGGAATTGCACAGCGAGGTCCAAGCGCTATTTATTTTTTATATACGTTTTAGGCTGGCTCTGCATTGGACAACCACACAAGTGAGGTATCATTTTTATCGGGGGACCGAGGGGAACGCTGGGTGGTAGGAAATTTGTGCTGGGCTGTGATTTGTTTAGCTAAATTTGAGGTTTGCAGGAGATTCTGGGTAGGAAATGTTGGGAGATCCACGAAGCTGCCCCTCCCTGGACTCCCCTGGGTGTCTAGTTTTCAGAAATGTCTGGGTTTGGTAGGTTTCCCTAGATGGCCGGTGAGCCCAGAATCACAAGTTACTTACCTTCGGTAACGATATATCTGTAAGAAACATTAGTGATAGATTCCTTACCTTAGAATATCCCCAGGAAAGTTTTCGTCAACAGTACCCCTGCGCGTCGGTAGGTGGCGTCGTGCGGCTCCGCGTCCGTCGTTGGCGTCGTGGTCGCCGAGATGACGTCGCGGGCGCTACTTAGATGCCGCCCACGTGCGCTGACGTCAGATCTGTACACGACTTTCCACGCCAGGAACGCAGAGCCATGCAAGATACTGACCACTGGTGCATTGAAACTAGGGCCCTGAAAGGGATGACCTTAACCCTAGAAATCAGTTCGCAGAACGGAGAGGATGGGTGGGGCGGAAAGGAATCTATCATTACTAATGTTTCTTACAGATATATCGTTACCGAAGGTAAGTAACCTGTCCATCTGAAAGAAACACATAGTGATAGATTCCTTACCTTAGAATAGATACCCCAGCAATACCAACCCCGGTGGTGGGTCTGCGAACTAAGATCACACCAGAAAGTCACGGAGAACAGAACGGCCAAAGAAGCCGTCTCTCCGGACTTGGCTGTCTAGGCAATAATGCTTGGTAAACGTGTGCAGCGAGGCCCACGTGGCTGCCTGACAGATGTCTTGCAGAGGGACACCACGTCCCAATGCAGTAGTGGCTGCCGTAGCTCTGGTGGAATGAGCATGCAGCCCCACCGGAGGTTCTTTTTTTAGCCAAAGAGTAACAGGCTTTGATACATAAGACAACCCAGCGGGAGATGGTTTTCTTATGGACCGCCCGAACTTTCTTGGTGCCAACGTAGCCAACAAAAAGCTGGTCGTCCACCCGGAACTGCTGTGTGCGGTTGAGATAAAAAGAGAGCACACGTTTTGGGTCCAGACGGTGGAGCCGCTCTTCCGCTCTGGAAGGATGCGGAAAGAAGGTGGGCAAGGTAATACTCTGGCCAATGTGAAAGGCCTTAACCACTTTTGGAAACAAGCATTGGCATAGCCAATAGGTCTCGCCTTTGGGACCTTATAAGTATTTAGTTATGCAGCACAATATCCTTACTGCAACAACATCAACTGTTGCATGGCTAAACACTTATAAGGTCCCAAATGCGAGACCTATTGGCTATGCCAATGCTTGTTATTACTAAGAGCCATGTATCTGCCTAGTGGAGTATTACATGCCTGGAGTGTAAACATCGCTTCTAAAATCAAAATCTTCAAATTGAAAAGACCCTCTGTTCCACTATTGAATATTCTAATACAACCCCCTCATCCAAGCTAAGGGTTAATATTGCCGTATGCATTGAAATTGAACCCTTAAGATATTGTGGCCCTTAAATGTAGCAGCATATCTTGTATACGGTTAAAGGAGAAGGTATTTTTAGCATCGTCTAAACTAAAGAAAGAAAAATCTATCACAGGACACACTGCAAACACGCAGGCTGGCTATTACACACCTTTAAAAGGACAGGAGAAGCATTTTAGGAATAGCCCCTTTGCATGTTTATGGCGTGCAGTGCGGGGGATGCAAGCAGCATTTATGTAAACTATATTAGTTTTATTGTCTCATTTATTGTGGCGCCCAACGCGCTCGCTTTCAATTCAGTCCGCTGTTACCAATAAAACAAAAACAGTATTAAACACAAATATTCAATTATTGTGTCCACACATCAATTTTATTATAGCAGCCGTGGTAAAAAAAATTATTACGTAGGGCCCCCAACCCCCTCCCTCGCGCTGCATTAAACCCACCAACCAATAGATGATTTACACAGACTGTGTGTGCTATGGCAGCTCGGTAGATTAAGCGCCTGCTGCGCAGCTCAGTGTGAAACAGGAACTGAAGAGCATGAAACTAAAAATGCTTTGTGAAAAGTAGGTGCACTGTGGTGGCCCAGGGGGTGGGGCGCCTGCTGTGCAAATCAGTGTGCAACAATTAAAGCACAGATCAGGGGCGAGCAGGGCTGCCCCCTCCCTTCATAGTTCCAATAGTGAAAGTAAAAAATAATAACATGTAATCACAGAGCAAAGGTTGATGGTGTGTTTAGAAACATGAAGGTTAACGCTCTTTCTGAAAAGAACTGCTGACTGGGCCGTGTTATTGTCATAAATGATAACGCGTGTGTGTATAACTCTCCCCTCCTTATTTCCATAAATTCACTCTACCGTTACATTAAAAAAAGAGAGGAGCGGGGGCGAGCGAGCGCGGCAGCCTGCAGAGCTGACCAGACGCGCTTTTTCCCCGCACGGCCAGCATGTGTTTCCAATTATCGCGCCCGCGTCTGGGCACGATAATTGGAAACACATGTCTGCCGCGCGCGTAACCGCAGGTAAAAGGCCATGACGCACGAGCGTCTGGTCAGCTTTTCAAACTCCCTAACTATAAGTCTCGCAGGGCAGCGCTTGCGCGCTACTCAAGGCTCGACCTAAAAAGGAAGGACGGGGCCTGAGCACAACCTTGTCCGGATGGACTGAAAGGAAAGGAGGCTTACAAGAAAGAGCCTGGAGCTCACTCACCCGCCTGGCGGAAGTGATGGCCACCAGGAAGGCAGTCTTTAACGTTAAAAGACGAAGAGGACAGTTGTGAAGGGGCTCAAAGGGAGCGCACATCAAGTATGTCAGAACCAGATTCAAGTCCCACTGAGGCATCACTAAAGGAATAGGAGGAAAAAGGTGTGTAATGCCTTTGAGAAATCTATTTACAACAGGGGACTTGAAAAGAGAGGGCTGATCAGGGAGCCTGAGAAAGGCCGAAATAGCAGAAAGGTAGCCCCTGATAGTGCCCAGAGCAGAGCCCTGCTGGGTCAAAGAAAGAAGTCACAGTAGTACTTCAGAAAGAGGGGCAGAAAGGGGATCCACCGCCTTTGCTGTGCACCATGCCACAAATTTGTTCCACCTGCAGGCGTATACCACTTTAGTAGAGGGACGCCTGGCTGCCAGAATAACGTCACAAACTTCAGGAGGCAAGTCGAAGGGAATCAGCTGCCGCCGCTCAATCTCCACGCAAAGAGGTGGAGGCTGGACAGGTTCGGGTGGAGGACCGTCCCCTGCTGCTGCGACAGAAGATCCTCCCGAAGAGGCAGTCTGATCGGAGGACCGATGCTCATACTGAGTAGCTCGGGATACCATACTCTTCGAGCCCAGTCCGGAGCCACAAGAATGACTTGGGCCCGGTCGCGCCTGATCTTCTTCAGCACTCTGGGCAGAAGTGGTATAGGCGGAAAGGCGTACAACAGACCGCAACTCCACTCGCAACGAAAAGCGTCGCTGAACGAGTGCCGCCTTGGAAATTCCAACGCGCAGAACTGATAAATCTCTCCCAAGTTCCCTTTCCCACTGTTTCTGACTGGGTATGTTCTGCGGTTGAGCGGGTTGGCGCAGAAAAGTGTATAACTTAGAGATAAGCCTTTTATCAGTGCTTTTGGTAACCAGCCACTTCTCATAGCATGTTAGCTGTCTACCCACCGCAGAGAAGTTAGAAGGATGTAGGAGCCAGTGTCTTAATTGGAGGTAGTGCAGCCTTTCAGTCTCAGGTAAGTTATATTGCTGGCGTATTTGGGGAAATGGAATAATTCCGTTCACGTCAAAAAGATGGCCGCGGCGCTGTATAGTGTCTGCCGCCAGGCCTCAAATGCCCCCCACTGCAATCCCGGAAAACATTCCTTATTATCGAACAAGGGTGTCGGGGGGAGGGGAAATGTGGTGAGCCCCGTCCAGTTACTACCCGGTCCCACACATCCATGGTTGTCTTAGTGATGGAAGACTTTTGCAAGCTCCGTGGCCTATTCACTTTCTTGAGGAAAGGTACTTTCCACAACGGAAGTACCGCTATCACCCTGTCTTGGAACAGCCAATGCTTTTCCGATCCGTCTCTACTCCACTCCAAGAGGTAGCACATCTGCTTAGCTTGAAAATAGTGCTATAGATTGGGTATCCCCAAAACCCCTTTGCCGAGGTCGAGATAGCTCAGCTCCCTGCGCTTTCAGGGTCAGGCCCCCAGGCACACAAATCGATTCAATTCCCTCTGCAGTGTGGTAAGCATCCCCTTTGGGGGAGCGACCGGTATCCTCTGAACTAGATATTGTCAAGGCCTTGTATCCTCAGGATTGGATGATCCTATGTATGGTCCACCTCCTGATAGCCCCAAAGTCTGGATTGTATGGTTACAGACTATTGAAGTGATCAAGCGGGGAAGGTAAGGGAGGGAACAGCGGGGAAGGAGACCTGTAAATAATAAAACAATGATAACACAAAGAATGGCTTACTCTATAGTTCTTAGGTTAGTAATTGTCATGAAGCTAGAGATACCTGAAATGAAATCTGAGTTCTGCCCTTTTTGAAAACCTGGAAGCACGGATTAATAAAACACACTCAGCCTGTTCTAGGGTGGAGAAAGACAGAAAGAAAAAAAACACTATGTTCAAGTAGGAGGCTTCTATCAATTACTTAAGCAGACACTATGACTCTGGGAAATGGGGGAGCTATCTTTTATACACCTACCCATGGTATGTAGATGTAACATCTAACAGGGGCAGAGAGTCACTGAAATCCGGCAGCTCTCGAACAACCCCCGATAAAATAGGCAGAAACACAGACAACAACCAATATTGTTAAAATAATGTCCAATGATCACATGGCACCAAATGTAACGATTGTTCTTGGTATTAGAAAATACAGTATGGAAACAAAAGATAGTTTACAGCACTCAAAATAAATAGCACCCCTATTCCTGGGTACTGAAAAAACGATAATCACCAAGTCACATGATTAAAAAATACAAGGATTTGTCACCAGTATTCCTCTTAATCAGAGAAACTTAAGCGTCCATTCAGCCGGCAGCCACAGAGGACAACTGCACCGCCTGAAATCAAAACCGCCCGTTCACTCTGCATGAGCCGCATCCACTCAGCTCGCCAACAAGAGTGAACAGCACTCAAACACCTCTCCAATCCCTCCTTGGAGAGGAGGACAAAATGCGCTTATGCGCTGACACACACAAGAAGTACAAGAACAAAGTATTTGCAGCGAAGAGCTGAAACCACGATTTCGGTGCACACCACACCCTTACCGGACCTTACTCCGTGTCGAACAAGTTACTTACCTTCGGTAACAATATGTCTGTAAGAAACATTAGTAGTGATAGATTCCTTACCTTAGAATATCCCCAGGCGTCAGTCTGGATCCGGAAAGTTTTCATCAGCAGTACCCCTGCGCGTCGGAAGGTGGCGTCGTGCGGCTCCACGTCCGTCGTAGGCATTGTGATCGCCGGGATGACGTCGCGGCAGCTACTTAGATGCCGCCCTCGCGCGCTGACGTCAGTTCTGTACACGACTTTCCGTGCCAGGAACGCAGAGCCATGCAAGATACTGACCACTGGTGCATTAAAACTAGGGCCCTGAAAGGGATGACCTTAACCCTAGAAATTAGTTCGCAGAACGGGGAGGATGGGTGGGGCGGTAAGGAATCTATCACTACTAATGTTTCTTACAGATATATCGTTACCGAAGGTAAGTAACTTGTTCATCTGAAAGAAACACGTAGTGATAGATTCCTTACCTTAGAATAGATACCCCAGCAATACTAACCCCAGTGGTGGGTCTGCGAACCAAGATCACACCAGAAAGTCACGGAGAACAGAACGGCCAAAGAAGCCGTCTCTCCGGACTTGGCTGTCAAGGCAATAATGCTTAGTAAAAGTGTACAGCGAGGCCCACGTGGCTGCCTGACAGATGTCTTGCAGGGGGACACCACGTCCCAATGCAGTAGTAGCTGCTGTTGCCCTGGTAGAATGGGCACGCAGCCCCACCGGAGGGTCCTTTTTAGCCAGAGAATAGCAGGCTTTTATACACAAGGCAACCCAGCGGGAGATAGTCCTATTGTGTACAGCCCGGCCTTTCTTGGCGCCTACGTAGCCAACAAAGAGCTGGTCATCCACCCGGAACTGTTGTGTGCGGTTGAGGTAAAATGAGATCGCACGTTTTGGGTCCAGACGGTGGAGCCTCTCTTCCTCTCTGGAAGGGTGCGGAGGCAGAAAGAAAGTGGGCAAGGTGATAGTTTGCCCGATATGGAAGGCAGTAACAACCTTTGCCAAAAAGGATGGACGTGTGAGTAGCACAACCATGTCCGGATGAACAGAGAGAAAAGGAGGTTTACATGAAAGAGCCTGGAGCTCACTCACGCGCCTAGCGGAGGTGATGGCAACCAGGAAAACAGTCTTCAAGGTTAATAAACGAAGAGGACAGTTGCGAAGCGGCTCAAAGGGAGCGCACATCAAATAAGTAAGAACCAGATTCAAGTCCCACTGCGGCATCACAAACGGAATAGGAGGGAAAAGGTGAGTAATGCCTTTGAGAAATCTATTTACAACAGGGGACTTAAAAAGAGAGGGCTGATCAGGTAGCCTGAGAAAGGCTGCAATTGCAGAAAGGTAGCCCTTGATAGTGCCCAGAGCAGAGCCCTGCTGGGCTAAAGAAAGAAGGAACAGGAGGACCTCAGAAAGAGGGGCAGAAAGTGGATCCACAGCCTTTGCTGTGCACCATGCCACAAATTTGTTCCACCTGCAGGCGTATACCGATTTAGTGGAGGGACGCCTGGCTGCCAGAATAACGTCACAAACTTCAGGAGGCAAGTCGAAGGGAATCAGCTGCCGCCGCTCAATCTCCACGCAAAGAGGTGGAGGCTGGACAGGTTCGGGTGGAGGACCATCCCCTGCTGCTGCGACAGAAGATCCTCCCGAAGAGGCAGTCTGATCGGAGGACCGATGCTCATACTGAGTAGCTCGGGATACCATACTCTTCGAGCCCAGTCCGGAGCCACAAGAATGACTTGGGCCCGGTCGCGCCTGATCTTCTTCAGCACTCTGGGCAGAAGTGGTATAGGCGGAAAGGCGTACAACAGACCGCAACTCCACTCGCAACGAAAAGCGTCGCTGAACGAGTGCCGCCTTGGAAATTCCAACGCGCAGAACTGATGACATTGCGCGTTCTCTTCGGTGGCGAATAGATCCAACCAAGGCTCTCCCCACTGCTGAAAGAGACCTTGCGCCACCTCCGAGTGAAGACACCATTTGTGATCGAGCATGCACCTGCGGCTGAGTTCGTCCGCCCTGGCGTTCAGAGAACCTGCCAGGTGTTGAACCACCAGGGACATACCCTGATGTTCCAGCCATGTCCAGAGATGCAGAGCCTCCTGACAGAGGGTCCACGACCCCACCCCGCCTTGTTTGTTGCAGTACCACATGGCGGTGGTGTTGTCTGTGAACACCTGCACTACTCTCCCCTTGACAGAGGGAAGGAATGCCTTGAGTGCAAGCCGGATCGCCCGGAGCTCCAGAAGGTTGATATGGAGCCGGGACTCCGCCGGAGACCAGAGGCCTCTGATCTCCGCCTCTCCCATGTGGCCGCCCCATCCCAGGAGGGACGCATCCGTCACCACTGTGAACTCCGGTTGGGGAAGGGAGAGGGATCTGCCGTCGACCCAATGCCGGATCGTGAGCCACCACTGCAACTGTCGTGCAGTGCCCTCCGAGATCTGGACGTGATCGGACAGGTTTCCCTGATGCTGCGCCCACTGGAACTTCAGGTCCCACTGCAGAGCCCGCATATGCCATCTGGCATGATTGACCAGCAGGATGCAGGAGGCCATGAGGCCCAGCAGCCTCAGGGTCATCCGTACCGAAACCCAGGATAAAGGCTGAAAGATCGGAATCAGAGCCCGAATATCCCGGACTCGCTGTACGGGAGGATAGACCCGAAACTGCGCCGTGTCCAGAAACGCTCCGATAAAGAGGAGCTTCTGGGAGGGAATCAGGTGCGACTTCGGCACATTGATGGAGATCCCCAGCAAGTGCAGGAGGTCGGTCGTAGTCTGGAGGTGGGAGACGACTGTCTGGGGCGAGCCCGCCTTCAACAACCAATCGTTGAGATAGGGGAAGACTGAGACCCCCTGATCTGCGCAGATGAGCTGTGACCACCGCCATCACCTCGGTGAACACCCGAGGGGCGCTGGTAAGGCCAAAGGGGAGCACGGTAAACTGAAAGTGCTCATGGCCTACCGTGAACCGTAGGTAACGCCAGTGGGCTCGCAGGACGGGGATGTGGAAATAGGCGTCCTGCAAGTCCAGCGCCACCATCCAGTCTTGTGGGTCGAGAGCAGACAAGACCTGAGCTAGAGTGAGCATCTTGAACTTCTCTTTGCGGAGGAAGCGACTGACGTTCCGGAGGTCTAAGATAGGACGCAGGCCTTTGTCCTTCTTGGGCACCACAAAGTAGTGGGAATAACAACCACGACCTACTTTGTGCGTCGGAACGCGCTCGATGGCCTCCTTGGCCAAGATGGCCGCAACTTCCTACTGAAGAAGCACCAAGTGATCCCCCGACATGCAGTGGTATTGAGGTGGCATGGCTGGGGGGGTAGTCTCGAAGGGGAGGGAGTAGCCCCACCGGACTATCTCTAAAACCCACCTGTCCGAAGTGATGGTGCGCCAGTGGGGGAGGTGATGGCGGAGCCTGCCGCCCACTGGCGTTTGATGGGCCTGAAAGTTCGGACTAGGAAGGTTTGGAGGCAGTGGTGGCCGGGGTGGTGGTGGACTGACCCACCCGCTGGCCCCTTTGTCCGCCACAGCGGAACCCGCGTCCGCGCTGGGATGATTGCTGTGCTGGCCTGTGGCTCTGTTGCGAACGCTGCGGGGCGCCCCTTCCTGTGCCACGAAAGGAGCGAAAAGCGGAAGGCGGAGGAGGGCGGACTGCCGAGAGTCCCAAGGACTTGGCCGTAGCCCGTGAGTCCTTAAACCTCTCCAACGCGCTGTCCGCTTTGTCGCCGAAGAGGCGACGGCCATCAAAGGGCATGTCCATAAGGGTGTTTTGGACATCCCCCGAAAATCCAGTGGTCCTCAACCAGGCGTGACGGCGAACCGCCACCGTCGTTGCAATGGATCTGCCCAGTGAGTCGGCGGTGTCTAGGCCACAACGGATCATGAACTTTGCTGCGTCTCTCCCCTCTGCAACAGCCTGGGCGAGAGCAGGCCGGGCCTCCTCCGAACACTGGGGCAGCACGTTCGCCACCGTATCCCACACAGAGAGTGGGAATAACGGCCCAAGAGGCATGCAGTGTTCACGGACCGCAGCGCAGAGCTGGTGGAAGAGAAAATCTTCTTCCCAAACTGATCCAGCTTCTTGGATTCCCTATCCGGTGGTGTGGAAGGGAAGGCGGTTGGGGAAGCAGAGGCTTGGACAACCAAGCTCTCGGGAGTGGGGTGTTGGGAGAGGAAAATGGGGTCCTCCGGAGCCGGGCGATGGCGTCGGGCCACGTTCCTATCCACAGGAGCCCCTGTGGTGGGCCTGGACCAAGTGCCCAAAAGAACGTCAGAGAGAGCTTCATTGAAAGGAAGCAGCGGCTCCGCAGAAGTAGCTGCTGGCTGAAGCACCTCTGTCAGGAGGTTAGTCCTGACGGCCACAGTAGGGAGCTCCAGGTGTAGGGCCTCGGCCGACCTACGCAACACCACTGCATAACTGGCACCCTCCGCCGTAGCCACGGTAGGAGGAGACAGCATGCCAAGGTCTGGTGAGGTATCCAGACCACTGGCGTCACCCAATTCCTCAGCCCAGTCCTGTTCAGATTCGCAGGCTGCAGCGAGAGGGTCCTCAGACCCCTCCCAGTCCTCCCCTTGCTCCTCAGGCTGTGCAACAGGTCGAAAATAAGGAGCAGGGACATGGGGATAGAAATCCCCAAGCAGGGTCGAGAACGGCATTGATCGACGCCAGCTCAGCGCCGTGTCCACTTCGGGGCTGAAACTGAGGTCGACGTCGTCCCGAGGAGCGGGCGGCGTCAGGATCAGTGCCGGAGGGGTCGACGTCGGTGGAGGCGTAACGAGGTCAACCGGCGTCGACCGGGATCCAGGCCTGGATCCAAGGGTGTCCTGCGGCGCCGTGGCCGGAGCCGACAGCAATGCCGGGGCCGGAGCCGCCGGCGAGGAAACGCGAGGACACCCATGTGGGATTGCGGGGCCCGAAGGCGCACCGGCGAGACCCGACGGCCCAAAGACAAGCCATGGCCGACAGGAAAACCTGTATCTGGGCCGGAGACGCCGACGACCCCGGGAAGGGCGGGTAGTCGGGCGGTTACTCCATGGGCTGCGCCGGAGCCGCGGGGGTGGCACCACCCATACCGTCAGCCGCGTCGCGTGACCGGCGAGGGGAAGTCGGAGAACGATGGCGTTTCTTCGACTTCTTGTGCTTCGCCTTACCTGACCCCGAGTGCAAAGACTTGGATCCCGAAGATCGATGGTGATGACTCCGCGCACGGTCCCTCGACCTCCCTCTGGACGGGGACTTGGAACGGCGCGGAGCCGACTGCCGGGCTTCCAGCAACTTTCGGGACCGCTCCCGCAAAGTCTTCGGCGCCATGGCCCGGCAGTCGGAGCATGACTTGGGGTCGTGGTCGCGCCCCAGGCAGAAAAGACACACACGGTGCGGGTCCGTCACCGACATCATGCGGTGACAATCCCCGCAGGACTTAAAACCGGGCATCCTAACTGCACCAGGAGTCGAAGACTCGATGAAAAAATAGAGACAAAAAGCCTCAAAAAGTCAGTAAAAAATTGACTGGGGGTTCCTGCTCTTCCCGGATCTGCGCTTGCTGGCGCGGAAAAAGAAAGAACTGACGTCAGCGCGCGTGGGCGGCGTCTAAGTAGCGCCCGCTACGTCATCTCGGCGACCACGACGCCAACGACGGACGCGGAGCCGCACGACGCCACCTACCGACGCGCAGGGGTACTGCTGACGAAAACTTTCCGGATCCAGTCTGACGCCTTGGGATATTCTAAGGTAAGGAATCTATCACTATGTGTTTCTTTCAGATCTGAAAACGCTGGTGACTCCCATGCATAACTAGGTAGTTTTGCGATAGACAGGTGGGCACCTTTGTTTTTGGTCCCAGGCTTGCAGACATCTAGGGAAACATAAAAAACCCAGACATTTCTGAAAACTAGACTCCTGTGGGAATTCAGGGAGGTGTGGCTCTAGACGTAGTCTCAAAATCTCTCTCATCATCATCCTAAAGTTCTTTATTCGATTTTAAAAATAAAACCATTAAAGAGTCAAATAAAATGCAGAACAGATATCTTACATTGAAGGAGTGGCGTCCATTAAAACAAATAAATAAAATGAATGATAACATGGTAACACAGTTGTGTCCAGAGGAGCTCGATCCCGAAAAAGTGCAGCGTGTGAAAAGATGGAGTACATCTGTACAAGCTGAAAGCAACCCCTTAAATGTACAAGTGTTACACTTAAGAAGAAAAACATAAAAAACACTCATTAACCTTCCATAGGATTCCTGTGTTTACCAGCCATTTCTAAAAAGCAGCATACACCATAACAGACGTTCGGCCTGCCTAACGACTGTAAATACAATAGGACATTAGTACATTTCTGGAACGCCAGTGGTTTCAGATGTGTTTAAGACACATCAAGAAAAGAAATTTGTAAAATTTACAAAAAAACAAAATGCAATAATGATTGTTCTGCAGCCCCACCACAAGGGCAGACTGGTAGGTGATTCCTCCAGACCATAGGTTCCTCAGGGAAACACAGTAAACGCCACACTGTGCCTGCCCCGAATCTAAAAAGTAGCAACCTTTCCCATCGTGAGAGTTCCAACTGCAGATAACGAGCCATTTTTCCAAAAGCTAAAAACATAAAATAATCATGCTGATGGCGCTTACTAAAACCCCCCTCCAATCTTTGTGAGGAACAGGATTCTGTGTGACAAGATTTCACCAGCCCCTTATCGGACTTCTTTATATTAGCCGGGGCAGTGAACATTTCTGGGAGACCAATATCATTGAAAGCCTTATTAATATACCTCAGCCAAGGAATTGACAAACCCTTGGCAAGGCTAAGGCAGTCCAGAACAACCTCCCTGTTAAAACGAAGGCTAGCACTGGTCCATATCCTAACCCACAGCAAAAGTGTTGCCAACTTAATGGAGTCCAAAACATATTGCAAATTATGCTTTCAATGCAGACTAAAACTGGAGCTAGTAGGTGGGAGATTCAGTATCTGTATGCATATTCGATTCTTCTCAACCTGAATAGGGGAGACATTATGAAAACCCCACACTCCCACTCCATACGTAGCTGAGGGGACACACTTCAAGTTACAGACCTTAAGATAGGAAAGGATATGACCATGGCCTGCTTCCGCACAAGGTTAAATAAAGATCCCGCCACCCTGCTCAGTTTCAAACGGGCGGAATTTACCTGCGGCTGCCAGGAACCTGATGTACTAAAAGTAACCCTGAGGTAGTTAAAGTTCTGTACAGAGCTCAAAGACTGGTCTGCAATCCGTAGGGAGCCTATGTTCTTTTTCCCAGGGCCACATGACATGATATGGGGCTTCCCAAAATTGGCCGACATGCCTAAATTCCCCATAAAAGCAACAAATGATTCTACCAAAATCTGCAGTGCGCCTGGGGTGCGTGCCATCAAAACAGCGTTATCCGCATATAAAAGCGATGGGACAAAAACATTAGCTATTTTTGGAACATCTCTGGTGGCTACAGACGAACGGCTGCTTAACTCATTAACATAAATAATAAAGAGTAAAGAAGTTAAAATACACTCCTGGTGCACCTTGCTGGCTAGAGAACCTCAGTAGTTTCCCCTGTACGGCCATAACGTACCCTGGCCCCAAAAATCTCATGCAGGGTATACATGAAATCCATCAGGGGGACCTCCACTCCCAGTTCCAATAAAATCAGGCACAATTTTGCCCGGCTGATCCTGTCGAAAGACGTAGGCAGGTCCATAAAGGCCAGGTACAGTGTGCAGCGCCAAGCGATGGTATACCTCCCCACAATCAAATGCAGGTTCAGGCACTGGTCCACCGTACCAATGCTGGACGAAAACCATACTGACATGGGGACAGGACATTGTTAATATTATTCCAAGTCTGCAAGCGATAAAAAATTAACCTCCCCAAAATCTTTACTTAACTGTCAATAAGCGACATTGGCCGATAATACTTTGGTGACCCACTGTCCCCTTTTTTTAAGATAGCAACAATAGGTAAAAGTGGTCAAGATCTTGGTAACCTAGTGCAAAAAGAATGGTCATAAAAATTACTGAGCAAGCGGCCCCAGAACTCGGTGCTACACTTGATAAGATCCATGGGTATCATACCTGGCCTAGGGGCTTTACCTGCCGAACTCTGCCTGATGGCTGATTCTACTTCTTCCAAAGAGACCAGGAGTGGGGGAGGGGAATTCTCCAAACGAAGCCTCAATAGGTCGTTACGAGTCTCATCTTCCACTGACCGATAGATTGCTGAAAAGTGCTCGACCCACTTCGCACCGGATATGTTACCAAAAAGTGGCTGGGCGATACATCCCTCTGGCGGAACCTGTTTACAATCTCCTGAAATTTTTTACTGTTATTACGTGAGGCAGCCAGTGCCAGCTCCTCCCAGTCCCTAGTATTTAAATAATTTTTCCTGTCCTTGATGGTACAATACTATACACTAATAGCCTTCCACATCTTCTCTCTGTCTCTTGGATGTTCAGAGAGAGCTTTCCTTAGACAGCCGTAAGCTGCGAAGCAGGCTCCATCAAACCAACATAGGCAGTCTGAGCATGGACGGAAATGTTTCATTAAATGGCTTTTAATACTTGAGCATAGGAGCTGGAAGACTCCAAAAAGAACGTCTCCCGTGTCTCGGTGAGATAATCCATGAATACAGACAAGCGTTTCTTAAGGAGAAGACTGAGTGTGTGCTTAGGGTCTTTAAGTAACCAAATCAGTCTAAGCCCATCCCTTGAATGATGATTTACTTCTTAAACTAGTTCCCGGCGGTTTATCCTTTCTCTAAACATAGTGGGTTATGATCCCCCCAATGTGACTCCAGGATGGTACACTTGGAGAACCACTCAAGGAGGCTCCTTGGAGCAAAGATATAATCAATGATGGAAAACTGCCCCTCCCCCTGAAAGTAGATCCACTCGAGCCAGCACCCAAAGAAAAATTTACTAAAATCAACAAGGTCATTTGAGCATAAGAAATACCTCAACTCACCTCCTCGATTTTCAACATAGTTGTCAATGTCAGAACTCCTGGGACCTAATTCCTCCTGCTGATATCCCAGTTTGGTGTTGAAATCCCCACAGAGTAAGAATCTAGTTTGTAAGGTAAAACTAGAACCAATCAGCTTAAGTCCCACTATAAACTGGAACAGTCCCTCGAAGAGGTGGAAAAATGAGTCAGTGAAATAACTATTGTAAAAATTCACAATATACAAGTAAAAGCAGTTTGCAACGTCTTTAACAAGTATGACTTGGAAAGCACAAATACTCATGTTGATGGGGGTCGCTGTCACCCTCAAGTTCAGTTTGACCCATATTGAGAGGTCCCTCTTGGCTCTCCAGTGAGTGGAGGGTAATGCAGGGAAGGAATAACAAGAAAAAGCCCTGCAAAAGATCGGTGAAGTGACCCACGTTTCCTGTAAAACAACAAAATCAAACTTATCTACAAATCACAGCCAGTCTGGAATTGTTAACATGTCTTTAAGCCGGGCTATGTTCCAACTTACAATGGAGAAACAATTGCTGGACTTAACAGGGAAAACCACAGTTCCCTTATCTGGGGCGTCTTCCCAAAGTGAGCCAGATAACCCACCACCTACGGGATGATTGGGCAGTCAGTGAACCTCAGATAATGCATCGAACCTGTTCTCCACAGATACATTAAACCGGGTGTTACCAGAAGCAGATGAAGAAGTGAGTTGGCCAGGCTGTACAGTGTCGTGCATTAACCCCAAAGATTCAGCTGGCCCGTTCCTCTGATGCTCCAAAGCTTGCAGCCCACGAGGGGGCACAGACAAAAATTGAGACCACGCACACTCTTGTTCCAACACAAGAGAGACTGGGCAATTGGAGGAAATTTAAAGTTAATAATGATGCAGTCTCCTTGGGCGGTGATGTAGCCAGGACCTATCCAGCCAATTCTTCGAGTGAACAAAATCTCCCCAGATAATGAAAAGGGAAAGTCCCGGTTTCTGGAAAGCCAGTTCAATACTTTGTTTCGCAGCTCCACATAGGATTCCTCCAGATTCTTCCCTAAAGGTGGAACACCAATTAAAACCACAACGTAGGGGCAAGCAGCTGGGAGAAGATTTAAAATAGTCTGATTGAGGCACCCAGTGATGATTTAACCCTCACCTTCCCCTGCCCGGGAAGCAACCGCTGTTGACTGATCTCTCTGGGCTGCCTGAGTCGTAGAGGGAGTGAAGGGAATGGCCTCCCCAGGTGGCGGTGGCAGACAAACACCTGGTGACTTTGGGTGTATGAATGGTACAGCAGTGCTGGGTACATTATTTGAGATGGTGGGCGCCATGGAATCGTTGAAAGAATGGATGTCCCATAGCGAGAGAAGTTAAAGTTGAGATTCAATAGCCATCAGATGCTCTAAAAAAGGGGAAAGTTTGTTTCGTAGGATAGCCTTGAGTTTGAATTGGAAATCATTTAAAAGGTGCACGCTGCCATCAGGGGGGCAATGAAGTTGCAAATGCATCTAACGTAGAAAGAAAGGGTACTGGAGCATCATTGGCAGATGCCGGCTAAATATCCGCCTGGTAGCTGCATCAGACAGGTTGCACCTAGGTCCCTGCTTAGATTTTTTCCTCTTAGGAAGCACCTTGGGAAAAGTTAAAACAGACTGGGCAGGCTTTACCACTGCTGAATAACCCCCTGGAATGTCCAAAACCGAAGTCGCAACAATACCGACAGCAAGACAGCTAACGTGAGGGCTGTGCTGACGAGCCTAAAGAATATCAACAGGCACAGAAATAATGCCAGAGTTAAGGGACAAACGTCTCTTGATGAGGGCAATTCCCGTATTGATAACTCCCACTGGCGTCTCCAGCGGGGTAGGGGATTGGGCGGGCAGAGGTTGCAGCACTCCAGAGGCCTTCCTTTTACCCATGACTGACTTTAAGGTTATGATACACACTTAGTATGCCCCGTCCATAAAACAAATGATCCAAATATCACTGGATAGGAGTGAGCAGTTTACGAAATCAAAATAACTCAAAAGGAAAAGTACCTGCAAATCGGGAGGCCAAAGAGACCGGGCTGAACCCAGCCTCGTCCGGGCTTGGACGGGCCTGTGCTTCGTTTGGGTACGTCCCACGCTGCGGGTCCCAGTAATGCGCTTGATAGCGCCTGTGCATCAACCAGGCTATTGGCAGCAGGTGTGACAGTTCCAAAGAGAGCGGGCCGCCTCCAAGCCCTCACTGAATTCTAGGACTCAAGTAAGTTTTTCAGGTGACACAAATATTCAAGAAAACATTTAGAGTCATCCTTTTCTTTTCCCCATACTTCTTGAGTCATGTCTAATAAAGTATTGGGTTTCCGTCCAAACAATAATTCAAAAGGAAAGTATCCAGTGCTGCTCTGTTCTTTACAGCATTTGGCAAACAATGCCACAGGAACCATTACGTTCTACCTTTCTAAAAGCTTCTTCAGGGTTATTTTTAAAGTGGCATTATAGCATTCTACCAATCCGTCTGTTCGGGGGTGGTATGCTGCTGTTTCTATTTGCTGAATCCCTAGTTATTCGGAAACCTGTTTCATGAGCTTTGAAGTGAAGGGACTACCTTGGTCACAGAGTATCTCTCGGGGGGCAAAAACCATCCTTGAAAATATTGCCGTAGCTATTTGTGTGGTGTTGGGTTGTTGTCGTGGGACTGCCTACGGATATCTGGTGGTGTAAACCACCATGACAAACCGATACGCAGTCCATGAGGAAAGAACAGGTCCTATAATATGCATTCCTACCCTAGAAAAGGGTTTCTCTATTATAGGTAAGTGGCATAAAGCGGCTTGTGGAGGTCGGTATTTACTATTCTTTTGACAAATTATACATTCTCTACAATACTTCTTAACTTGCCTATAAATACCCGACCAGTACAATCTGGCTAAGATTCCTTTCTCTGTTTCCTCCTGTCCAAAATGACCCCCCTAACAGATGGCGATGGGCTGAAAATCGGACTTTCTAAAGGGTTCAGGTACTAATAGCTGTGTTGGTTGATTCCTACCCCCTTTCAATACAACAATCCACTCTTCTTAATAAAGTGTGGACTTACCTCTTGCAGGTCTTTCAATTCTGCTGCCTTATCCAAAGCCACACAAAAGCGTGTCTCTTCTTGTTGTGCGGCTTTAACATTTCTATCAGATTCCCAGACTACTACTAATTTATAAGCAGGCAAAGTTGCTCCAGTTCTATATTTCTTCGCCCTTCTCTCTTTCTTGCTTTTCTTCATTTGAGTATAGGCCATTCAGTATCTGCCATTCCGGAGAAAGGGGCTCCCTCCCACAAAGACACCCCACCTTCCAAGAGTCTTGCACCAATTTCGGGTAATAAGTTCCTACAATGAGAGGTGCTGGTAATTTCAGAATTAGGTCCAATTGGAGGGGAATGGGAGCTTTTCCCCCATGTTGTATATCCACTTGAAAACCTGGGTAGTCTTTTTAGTTCCCATGAACTCACTGAATAGTCAGTGCTCCGGTGGAGCAACCCTTGACCTCTGGGTAGGTCGCCCCCCCATCCGCACAGCGCCACCTGTGCGTCCAGCTCCCTGCTGCTGCTGATCTGAGGCCCTCCTCCACCCGCAGGCTACCACCTGCGCCTCATCCCTGGTGGCCAGTGGTAGGCCGTAGGTAGGTTCTTGTCGTTGTGAGCGTCACTGTTACTGTCTTTCCCCTCGATATTTGCGCCCCCACTGTTTTTCCACTGTTTTTCCCCTTCTGTTCTGTGCCCCCACTGCTTTTCCACTGTTTTTGCCCTTCGGTTCTGTGCCCCCACTGTTGTGACTGTTTTCGTTCTGTGCCCCCACTGTTTTTCCACTGTTTTTGCCCTTCCGTTCTGTGCCCCCACTGCTGTGACCGTTTTCGTTCTGTGCCCCCACTGCTGTGACTGTTTTCGTTCTGTGCCCCCACCGTTTTTCCACTGTTTTTGCCCTTCCATTCTGTGCCCCCACTGCTGTGCACTGTTTTTCGTTCTGTGCCCCTTTTGATTTCTGTACCCCTTCGCCCTCCCGTTTCCCGCCGCTGTGTCCCCTGCGGCCCCGCCCCCCTCGCCGACCACTCGCTGCCCCTGCCTCCCGCCTCCCAGCTGCTCCTCCCTCCCACCTCCCCATATATGGCGGCCGCTGCGCGGTGAGGTGAGCGACCCTTGACCTCTGGGTAGGTCGCCCCCCCATCCGCACACCGCCACCTGTGCGTCCAGCTCCCTGCTGCTGCTGATCTGAGGCCCTCCTCCACCCGTAGGCTACCACCTGCGCCTCATCCCTGGTGGCCAGTGGTAGGCCGTAGGTAGGTTCTTGTCATTGTGAGCGTCACTGTTACTGTCTTTCCCTTCGATATTTGCGCCCCCACTGTTTTCCCACTGTTTTTGCCCTTCCGTTCTGTGCCCCCACTGTTTTTCCCCTTCCGTTCTGTGCCCCCACTGCTGTGACTGTTTTCGTTCTGTGCCCCCACTGCTTTTCCACTGTTTTTGCCCTTCGTTCTGTGCCCCCACTGCTGTGACTGTTTTCGTTCTGTGCCCCCACTGCTTTTCCACTGTTTTTGCCCTTCCGTTCTGTGCCCCCACTGCTGTGACTGTTTTCGTTCTGTGCCCCCACTGCTTTTCCACTGTTTTTGCCCTTCCGTTCTGTGCCCCCACTGCTGTGACTGTTTTCCATTCTGTGCCCCCACTGCTGTGCACTGTTTTTCGGTCTGTGCCCCCCTGTGCCCCTTTTGATTTCTGTACCCCTTCGCCCTCCCGTTTCCCGCCGCTGTGTCCCCTGCGGCCCCACCCCCCTCGCTGACCACTCGCTGCCCCTGCCTCCAGCCTCCCAGCTGCTCCTCCCTCCCACTTCCCCATATATGGCGCCTGCTGTGCGGCTGCGCCGAAGGCGCGCCTAAGGCAAGCCCATCTGCGCCCGTCCGTGCCTGGACCGCGCCCAGCGCCAGAACCCCTGGCCCCCGCATCCGCCACGAAGACCACCTCCGATACGACGCCAGCACCCTCATCGCTCTCAACCCAGGACAGACCTCCACCTGCTTCAAGGCCGCCCCGAAACGCACCCATGGTCCCTTCACCTGCCGGAACTGCAGCTTCACCTGCCTCGGAGAGCCCGAGACTCCCGCCAAGAAGGACCTCAACCATCTCCGGTGCATCCTACTAAACACCCGCTCCGCACGCAAACACGCCGTCGAGCTCTGGGACCTACTCGACACCTCATCACCGGACGTCGCCTTCCTGACAGAGACCTGGATGAACGAATCCTCCGCACCCGACATCGCCATAGCCATCCCCGACGGCTACAAGATGACCCGCAGAGACCGCACCAACGGAATCGGAGGAGGAATCGCCATCGTCCACAAAGACACCATCAGGGTCTCGAACAGCACCGGCGACACTCTCAGCACCGCCGAACACATGCACTTCCAGATCCACACGGATCCCAACACCACCGTAAGAGGCACCCTCATCTACAGACCCCCCAGACCCCGACCCCAGTTCAGCGACTCCATCGCCGACTTCATCAGCACGCACGCCCTTACCTCCACCGACTACATCCTCCTCGGAGACCTGAACTTTCACCTGGAGAACAACAACAACAGCAACTCCACCACCCTGATCGACAACCTCGCCAACCTCGGACTGAAACAGCTCGTCACGACGCCGACCCACATCGCCGGACACACGCTCGACGCCATCTTCTCCTCAAGCTCCCACGTCTCCTTCAGCCACACCTCCGAACTCACCTGGACCGACCACCACTGCATCCACTTCACCTTCCGGAAACCCGCCGCACACCACCGCACCCTACAGATCCCCCGCAGATGCTGGAGCAAAGTCACCGAAGACCAACTCCAGACAAACCTCGCACTCAGCCCACCCACCGACCCCTCCAACCCCGACGCCGCCGCCCGCAATCTCAGACGATGGATGGACGACTGCGCCAACACCTTAGCCCCGCTGAAAAAACCAACCTACAAAGACACCAGCTAGAGAGCCAGCTGGGTCACCCCGGAACTCCTAGCATCCAAGCGCACCTGCCGGAAACTGGAGAACAAATGGCAGACGCCGGACAGCCGTGCAGCCCACAAAGACGCCATCCGCAACCACCATCACCTCATCAGGTCCGCCAAGAGGACCTCCTTCAAAAACCGCCTCGACAACAACGCACACAACAGCAAGGAGCTCTTCAGCATCGTGAAGGAACTCTCCAACCCCAGCTCCAACGACATCCCGCCGTCGCAAGCCCTGTGTGATTCCCTCGCCACCTTCTTCCACCGCAAGATCGCCGACATCCACGACAGCTTCGACTCCCGGACGACCCCAACAGGCCCCGACACATCAGACCCGCCGCACCCCATCGACTACGACCCCCTGACAGCCTGGGTCAACGTGAACACCGAGGACACAATCAAGACCATGGGCACAATCCACTCCGGCTCCCCATCAGACCCTTTTCCACACCACATCTTCAACAAAGCCGGCAGCTCCATCGCACCCCACCTGCGCAACGTCATCAACCTCTCCTTCGAGACCGCGACCTTCCCAGAGAGCTGGAAACACGCCGAGATCAACGCCCTACTCAAAAAACCCAAGGCGGACCCGAGCGACCTCAAGAACTTCCGGCCCATCTCCCTGCTTCCATTCCCAGCTAAGGTCATCGAGAAGATCGTCAACAGACAGCTCACCCGCTACCTCGAAGATAACACCATCCTGGACCCCTCCCAGTCAGGATTCCGCAGCAACCACAGCACCGAGACCGCCCTCATCGCCGCCACAGACGACATCAGGATCCTGCTGGACAACGGCGAGACTGCGGCCCTCATCCTCCTGGACCTCTCCGCCGCCTTCGACACTGTCTGCCACCACACACTACGCACACGCCTCCACGACGCAGGGATCCGAGACAAGGCCCTGGATCGGACCACCTCCTTCCTTTCCGGCAGAACCCAGAGCGTCCGCCTCCCCCCATTCCGATCCGAAGCCTCCGAGATCATCTGCGGCGTACCCCAGGGATCTTCCCTCAGCCCGACACTGTTCAACATCTACATGGCTCCACTCGCACGCATCGCCCGACAGCACGACCTCAACATAATCTCCTACGCCGACGACACTCAACTGATCCTCTCCTCACCAAGGACCTCCTCACCGCCAAATCCAACCTCCACGAAGGAATGAAAGCCGTCGCCGACTGGATGAAGTGCAGCCGACTTAAGCTGAACACAGACAAGACGGAGATCCTCAACCTCGGCTCCAACCCATCAGCCTGGGACGACTCCTGGTGGCCCTCGTCACTAGGGGCACCCCCGACACCAACCGACCACGCACGCAACCTGGGAGTCATCCTCGACTCAACGCTCACCATGACCAAGCAAGTCAACGCAGTCTCCTCCTCCTGCTTCAACACCCTCTGCATGCTCCGCAAGATCTACAGGTGGATCCCGACAGACACTAGAAGAACAGTCACCCAGGCCCTCGTCAGCAGCAGACTTGACTATGGAAACGCCCTCTACGCAGGAGCCCCGACCAAGCTCATCAAACGACTGCAAAGAATCCAAAAAGCCTCTGCACGCCTGATCCTCGACATTCCACGCCACAGCCACATCACCCCCCACCTGAAAAACCTGCACTGGCTCTCCGTCGACAAGAGAATCTCCTTCAAACTCCTGATCCACGCACACAAGGCACTCCACAAAACCGGCCCAGCCTACCTCAACAGTCGACTCTCCTTCTACGTTCCCAACCGTCAGCTCCGCTCCGCCGACCTCTCCCTGGCCACCGTCCCGCGCATCCGGAGAACCACCACCGGAGGCAGATCCTTCTCTCACTGCGCCGCCAAGATCTGGAACACCCTTCCCCTCAACCTACGACAGACCCAAGACCTGCTGACCTTCAGGAGACGACTCAAGACCTGGCTATTCGACCAGTAGCGGCAACACCCCCCCTCCTCTCCCTCAGCGCCTTGAGACCCTCGCGGGTAAGTAGTGCGCTTTACAAATCTTGTGATTGATTGATTGATTGATTCACCTTGAAGGAATGATGTCTCATCACACTTTGCCTACAGCCAGAATCTAACAATGTGGCATATAAAATGGGCTTGGACAGCCCAATCTCCATAGGCTCCAAATGTGAGGACAATAATGGGCTATGTGCCCAATCACCCCACAATTAAAGCATTGCGGCCTGGGCAGGATATGCATCTGACCCCCACCTGGGCTCAGAGGGACTCCTATATTTTTTAATCCGGTAGGTTTTGTACCTTTATCATGTGTTAACCCCCTCCCTTTTGATCCCCCTTCCTCTTGCCTACCCCTACTTTTTTGTGGTTGGTTATCTGCTCCGACTATGTCAATTATAGTTTCCAATGTCCGCTTACTGTGTTGTTTTACCCACTTCTGAACAGGGGGATGAAGGAGTTTAAAAACTGCTACAGATAGATTTTCTCTACTAGTTCCTCTTTGGTCGTTGTTTCTGGTTTCAACCACCTATCTGTCATATCCCCACTCTATAATACAAGGCTCGGGATGTCTTATTGGCTCCCTCTTTAATTTGTCTGAGTCTAATTCAATAGTTTTCCTCATCGACTCCTATCCGTTTTTCGATACTTTGTTTTATATCTGCGTAAGGAGTAGTTTCTCTGGGGTTGGCAGCTTGATAAGCGATTTTTAAGTCCCCGGTTAGCAGGGGACCCTTGGTACTGTCCCCATCGCTCTCCCTGCCATGATGTAGCTTGAGCTATACCCTCAAATTTGTTACAAAAGAAATCTGGATCTTCCCCTCCCACTTATTTTTGCAGGACTACTGAAGGGAAGGCTGCATGACCTCGTTGTCCCAAAACATCTGCTAGCTTGCCAAAGGCCGTGTCATTGGTTTGAGTCATGCTGTCTACCTGATCGCCCTGACTTTGGATGCTTTGTTGAAGGATTCCTGATTTTCAACAACCACGGTCATGAATTTCTCCACATTTTTTTTCCAATCGTTGTTGGACCTCTGGCATTTTAGCCACGAATGCCTACATTTCCTCCAATCCCACTTATGATACCACTTAGTGGAGGGAAGGTCAGAAATAAGGCTTAGGAGGCTTTTTTTGCTTACGTATTGTGGTTTGTATTGAGTGTACCAAAGTTATATTTAAACAGGATGGGATGTGAATGGGTTAACCAGAGGCTCTTTTTACAGTTAATAAATAAATAAACAGTTGACTTCCCCTGGACAAAATATTTCTGCTTTCTTAGCTGTAGGATGGAGTGGTTTGTGGTTTAAGTCCTGTTTTTTTTCCCTTCTCTTCACGTCTGGGTAAGGGGTCGCCCCTGACGTCCCGCAAAAACAGAATATCCAGGTAAGTGAAAAGACAAAAAAAAAACGAAAGGAAAAAAATGGGTATTAAGCTATCTGATTCCAAAAGGTGCTCCCCTGTTTATCCCATTAAGTGCCAGTGGGCTTCTCAGGCGAGATGCCCTTATTAGTTCAGGGAGGCTTTGGTTACTTGTACCCTATTTTGTCATTGGTGCCTGTGAGTTCTCGACTTTCTTTTTCCTTCCTCATGGAGTTCTGATTAAGACTCTGTTGTCTCCCCCCTTTTGTTAAATCTGACACAGTTGGGTTAAAAAGGGGATGGCGGTGAAAAGGGGATTTTGAAAAGAAATCAACAGTGAACCGACTTGCTCCCTTTTTATGGCTATCACTCGAGTGCACTTACACTTTGGTTTCTGCTTCCCAAATACAGCGTCTCCCCAAGT
This sequence comes from Calotriton arnoldi, assembly GCA_963921515.1. Taxonomy (NCBI): domain Eukaryota; kingdom Metazoa; phylum Chordata; class Amphibia; order Caudata; family Salamandridae; genus Calotriton; species Calotriton arnoldi. The sequence goes on from CAWUFW010000115.1 coordinate 1,803,110, forward strand.
GCATTAGCGGAGCTTCCGGGTAGTCTAAATCTCCCCTTTCCCTCCCCTCAGCATGCATCCCCCCCTAGCCGAATGGCTACGTTTGTTCACTCACCGCCGTTGCCACAACTCTGCTGAGTTGTGACGGGCGTGCTCACGGTTGTCGGCGGCAACCACCACTCCCCTGACCACCGGTCGTCTTCTTCGGCTTCCTCGCCTGCCCAGTTGTTCAGATTCTCCTTATGCTCCCGTCCCACTCTAACTCTGGAGTCGTTTTTGACCCGCCATTTTTCCTCGCGGTTGTTCCGTCTTGCCTCTGGTGCTTCCTCCTCGTAGGTCTCTTTGTCCGACTACGCTCTCCCCTTCTATTCCTCCGACGTCCTTTTTTTCCTTGTCGCTCCACCTATTTTCCCTTGTAGGCCCTAGTCCTTTGTCACTATTTGGTTATGTTAAAAGGTTAGCCCCTTCCCTTTTCCTAACAGAAGTCTTTCTTTTCTTTCTAGGGGTCGTCTCTATTGCAAGGCTGTCATCCCGAGATCTTCATCCGGAACAACAGGTAAGTGGTATTTTCTATTCCGGTCTTCCTCACAGTCACTTTAACTTTTTTGTTTTTTAGTAAATTTCTAGCGTTTTTTTGTAACCTAAAGTAAGATTTGTTTTACCATATGCAACGTCAACCCAACGTTGCGCACAGCCTTTGCCATGTGTAGCGTGGGGTTGGGCATGTAACCCCACGTCGTATAAGGCCTTCAGCCATGCCCGACGTGGAGCTAGCCAGGCTCTCAGCCGTGTCTGACATGGGATTGGCCACTAACTACTCCCCTCCGTTGCACATCAGCCATGCGCAGCGGGTTTTGGGTGCAGGGCCTGGTGCCCAGACCCCAACGGGCATGAATGGATGAATATAAGGGGTGTCATTTTAAGTAAGGCGTCAGACCTACTGATTTTGTCAAAGGGTCAGAACACCAAAATATAAAAAGTGGAAAGGCGGGCCTATTGGCTTTATGAAGCAGTCAGGATATCAACATATATAAAGCATATGTAGTGTCTTTGTTAAAACAGGTCCAATAATTATATTAAAATGTATATTGCATTAATTCACACAGTTCAATGCTTAATAATAGTGACTGTCATTAAATAATTTAATAAACCTTTACTATAACAACATCAAAACTGTTTTGAGTCTTTTTAAAAACATTTTTCAAGCTACAAAACGCAGCCATAAAACAGACCACTAGAGGGTCTAAAACTCCAACTGAAGAGCACAGAGCTCCAGCTGGGAGTGCTTTAAAAAGAAAAAGTATTGTACTCTCTCCTAGGATCATAAATTTAAATACCGTTTTTTTTTTAAATTTTGCTGGGGTGCTGCTGAACTCCCTGCAGCCCCCCACAACATTAAAACAAGCATTGGCATAGCCAATCTGTCGCGCCTTTGGGACCTTATACGTGTTTAGCCATGCAGCGCATAAATACATGGCGTGGCCAATCGCAGGGTGACACACACTTCTGTAGGCCAACACTGAGGAGTGCAGAATTGGGGAGAAAAGGCACCAAGAGTGACTGGTACCCAGTGTATTAGGAGAGCGTTTTCTGCGAGATGATGATGATGATGCAAGAGGAATTGTGCTGGGCAGGAGAAGGGCCATATAAAAACAAGTCCCCATTAATATCTACGGCTTGTTAAAAAAACAACATCACATACCTTGCCTTCCCTTAGGATCATTATAGCCTCAGGCAGATGTTGCTAGGCAACTGTAATTAATTAAAAGAAGGAGCAACTGTTCTATATGAAATGAATAAGAATTCGAACAGCTCGAGTATCTACTACATTTTCACCTCGTGGTGTGGAACAAAGTATGTTCTATTTTAGTTATAAGCACAATGGTTTTTTTCCATTTTATGTTGTCCTGATTTTGATGTTTCTTGTGAGATGCTGGGTACATGTGCAGCATTCCATTCACTTTTTACTGCAGTGCATACCCTGGAGGCACCAGCCCTAGGGAACGGTAGACAGGGACAGAGAAAAAAGCTGGCCAGAACATAAGAAAACTGGTATTATGGCTGGGGTTCACGCAAGCGCGGTAGCCGACTATCTCGTAAAATACAAGAAATAAAGTTAAAATATACATGCAATAAGTGACTCTTGCTGGAGGACACGCACATGTTTTGAGGAACAAAAATGACAACTTAGCTGCAATTTACTTTAAAGGATTAAATAATGCAATGCCTTGCAGCCAAAAGTTTACTTTAGACCTACATTTCCTTTTATTATTTACAACATTTGTTTCCAACAGCAATACAGTGTTCCTGAAGCAATGGGGAATGGAGGTGGGTGATGGTGGAGGGGAGTAACGGGGGGGGGGGGCTATTAGGGGGGCGGAGTTCACATAGAAGCAACACGAGGGAGGTGTGGGGATTAACGTGAAAGCAACATGGGGAGGGTGAGTGTAGGCGGTGGAGCGAAGCACAAGGACGAGCACTACAGGAAGGGGGCCAGGCGACAGAGAGCAACACAGGAGAGATTTACATTAGGGAGGCTAAAAAAACAAGCATTTGCAATGCAATAGATTTCATATTTGTGAAAGTTAGAGCTATGGCATTGTAAATGACAGGACACGTCCCTAGCTATAAACACTGGAAAAGGACAATTAGATTTAGTTGGGCGAGCCACGCAGAAGAAAGGAGCGGCCGCTATTGTTGAAGTTGAATTGTGGCGTGCCCCGCTGCTGAAATGAAAACATAAGATTATGCACAGCTGGAAAAACAAATAAAGCGCAGCGTGCTACGCTGCTTTAAAAAATATATATTATGTTATGTGCAGTTTCAACATCAAGTTCTGTGAGCTGCACATAAGAAAAGAAAGGTGTGATTGCCATTATTGCAACTGAAGTCCTAAAACATAAGATAAAGCGCGGCGTGCATCGCGCTGGATAAAAAAAAAGTGGTTGCTGGAGAGTGTGTCTCGCCTGCAACAGCAGGCAGGAGAAAGTTATTTAAGAAAATAGTGCTCACAGACCGTAATTAAAACATACTCTCCAACTGTATCTGTCTTTTCACGTTCGTCTTCTCCTTTGCCTGACCACTAGTTGCTGCTTCGTTTAGGTGGACTTTTTGCGGCAAATGTAGATTGTCTATGAAAACGATTAGACTTGGGTCTCCCTCAGGATTTATTTGGCTGAAAGATCATCTCTAATTCAGAAGATTTCTCCAAAGCATTTCAGCTCCGACGTGCCTCCAGCTACAGTCTAATATGCAACCTAGCATCATGAAGCATTTGTGCATTTTCCAAATTGACATGATTATAACAGAAGAGACCAGGCTTCAGACACGTATTAGTAACAAGTGATAAGCTGTCTGAGGTGCTGCTATAAATTGCTCCTATAAATCTATATCCCATGAAAACAATGTACATGATGAGACTTTAGATCGGGCTTCAAGAGGAAACATTTAGCTTCATAATTGTTTTTAAATTTCAAAGTAGCAAACGTTCAAATTGCTTTATATTTGTATTTCTGTTGTAGCACAGGCTTATCTCACATTTTATGGATCATTAGTTTAAAGTAATAGTCCCCACCTTCTGTATGATGTTAGCCAAATATAATGCAACTAATAATATATTTTCCTAACCACTGAGTAAAATGTCAAACACAGAGCTAGCCCAGCGAATGATCTAACACCTTGAAACGAAGTTTGGAGCATAGCCCACAGAAATTATTTAATATAAAGGGTGATTAGTAGCACTTACTACTTCAAAAAGCATGACAGGCTTTAGGCATAGACGCAAGTGTACAACATTTCAGTGAAAGCATAGGGCTACTCTAATAACACTTGTCGACGATGGCTGTGGCAATGTAGTTAGAGACTTTGCTGCAGTGCGTAGATTTCACTTTTAAACCTAACAATATATTCAGCTCACATAATATTGATGTTTATGTCGTAATACCACGGTAAAAAATAAAGGTCAACTTTGTGGTCCACTTTAAATATGCACAGTTTGGCCAAGACCTGTGGCAACGACTTGCAGAGTGAAGGAAAAAGTTTTAGTATTGTTATCCAGGGCAAAAGGGAGATGCTGAGCTGGTGAAACTATCTGCTGTGTGCACAGCATTTGTTTCCATAAATGTTGCACTTGCTTTGCATGCAACAAAATACATCTAAGTAAACAGGTCACAGAAGTTTGATAAACTAAAACAAACCGTAGCACATGCCAAGCTGGGATGCTACCACTTCTCTGGTGCAGGAGGTGAGAAAATGCAGCAGCGATGCGGGTAGAGAGGAGGTCTTTCTTCGTATCACGCTGCATGCAAGAGGGTCCGATGGAGATGAAAGCATGTGCAACATGTTCTTTGTGGTGTTCATGCAAACCCTAGCCTTATCACTCAAAACTGGGATCTGTATTTACTTTTGAATAAAGTATCAGACGTCCGGACAGAAGTAAAAAAAACAAAAAACTATGACTGTCAGTGTAAATCCGGGACGTTTGGTTCACCCTACACCGGCCCTCGCTGTGACTATGTTGTCTAGGAGCCCTCGCCGTACGACTGACAAGACACAAAACAAGCCCAAGCACCAACCTCACCAAGAAACTACAGCTGCGCTGCCAGGAAGAAATACAAGCATTTGCAATGCATTAGGTCTCGCATTTGTGAAAGTTTGAGCTATTTTTTTTTGCAGTGCAGTACCGTAACATGTAAAGCTATTTACATGTAAATGTAAAGTAAAAGCTGGCTGTTCATAAATAAATAAAGGTGCACGGTCATGCTGTGTCGGGAGGTGGGAGGGGCCTGCTTTGGAGGTAATCCCACAAACAACACTACAAGCAAACGAGTCCAAAGTGAAAGCGCTGCTGTGCGCGCCCATGCTGTGTCAGAGGTGGGAGGGGTGTGCTTTGGAGGCAAGCCAAGAAATAATTCAGCTTACAGGTGCCGTTAATAAAATAAAGGCGCACGGCGAACGCTGCTCGATGCTGTGTATTAGGAGGGAGGGGTCTGCTTTTGAGGTAAGGCAAGGAAAAAAAAAAGCATACGGGCACCGTTAATAAATAAAGGCGCACAGGAAGCACTGCTCTATGTTGTGTCGGAGGTGAAAGGGGTGTGCTTCTCAGTCAAGCAAAGAAAAAAAAAATACTGGTGCCGTTAATAATCAAATAAAGGCGCACGGTGAACGCTGCTCGATGCGATGTCGAAGGTGGGAGGGGTATGCTTTTGAGGCAAGGCAAGAAATAACATGCATTTGCAATGCAATAGGTCTCGCATTTACGCGAGTTTAAGCTATTGGCATTGCAAATGACAATACCTTTTATTTATGTTTGAAAAACGAAAACATAAATAAACTGCACTGTTAAGAGTTGGTAACTGTAGGTGACAGACTGCAGCGCTGGTAAGACAGCCCTGAAAATGGAATACATTATAGACCCCTTGCGGTTTGGTTTGTGCCATTGGAGCTGGAAATAACATCCTTCAGATGTTTTTACTGGTTTAGGACATCCGATTACTGCTCTTCTGCTTAATGACCACACGAGAGCTAAATGCGTGTAAAACTCTCCACAATGTTTGCAAACACAGCACTACATGTCCGACGGCTTCCGAAGGCAGGGCTCAACTCTGTAAACACTGATCCAATGTACTTAAAGGTTAACGCTGGCTAATGTTGTCCGTCACTGTTGCCAGGCACAAGTGCAGCATTTGTAATATCCTCTTAGCCCTGTGTCTCTCCTCTGCGGGGAGCATCTAGGATCCCCCAGTGCCCTGCCAGAAATGCCTTGGGCTCTTATTGCGCCAAGGAATGTGAGGGGGGAGGGAGGCGGGGCACTTGTTGCTGGAGATCACATTCTGCCCTGTCAGGACGGAGAGACGCCACATCCCTTTAGACCCTTTAATAATGCGAATTACTTTAAGACTTCAGATACCTGGAGCACTGTCTTGCCTTCAATGGGATTTTTTCATAACATTTTCAATACAATCACCATTAAGATTGCTGAGGTCAAGTGTTTAGTGGTCCCAAAATCTACTCACCGTGCAGACCTGAGAAGGTCTAATACCCAACAGCGGCCAGGACGGACCCCAGTGTTCGGTGCCTTCCGCGGGATACTTTTCACCACTAACAAGCATCCTCATTTTAAAGACACTTTCATGTCTAAACCCCCCTCCAACTAACATTGGCTAGTGCTTTCCTATCTGATAAAATAAAATGTTGTACCATTAAACCAGTGGAAACGGGATCTGTGTTGAAAAGTTTACTCCGTGTTGAGCATTGCGTCTTTGGGGGTTTCTCCTTATACATGCTTTCATTGTTTTAAGTTTCACTAGTACTATGCACTTCTCTTCTGCATAGGGTGACCAGATTCTCAAAACAACGAGCAGGACATGTGATCACGCCGTGCGCCAGACGCGTGCATGTCTCTTAAACAAGCGCGCAGTAGGAGCCAGAGAGGAGACGCCATGCGCGTGCACATCGCCTGTCCGTGCGCGCACATGGTTTGTCTCCCTTCGCTAGCAAAACCGACAATAGTCTCGCCAAGGCGAAGCAGCGCATGCGCTGCGTTTGCTAGGCGAGACCTAAAAAATGGAAGGGAGACTCACGCGAATGGTACAAGGTCTAACAATAACAAAGCAGTTTTCCATCTGGGGTGCATGCAAGTCTATGAGGTTGGTTAAGAGAAAGAAAGGGAGAATATTTGTGTGTCCACGCACACACATAGGTAAGCAGCAATCACTAACAAATGACACAAATATTTGCTTCCCAGTACTGATTTAGAATACACTAACTGAAATCTGCCTCGATTGCTGCAATACCGGAGTATGAAACTGAAGTAAACTGTTGAGGCAGCAAATATTAACAATCTTTGGCAATGTCAATGGTTTCTGCTTTTGTGTACTTAAAAGATCACTGGCTTTTGTGTTCTTAAAAGAAAAAGTTCGGAGGTCAAGCACCAGCAAAGGGCGAGGGAAGAGGGAAGCTGCACAGGCGGGAAGTCACTTGCACAGAACACTGCGGTGCATTCACCATGAACCAACTGGCTACACATGGCCAAAGAACCATCTGTGAATCTTTTGTGGGTTATTAAAAGCCAGAATTGGCTCAGACTGCATTCGTCATATGAATACGAGGCAGAGGATCACATCTTGCCGATTTAGCACTGAGTTCTGGTTCTGGCTCAAATGCGGAAAATTTGTTATGGTTAACACAACACGCAACATATTGCTGCCATGCTTGATAGCTCTTTTCTTTGTTTTTGTTCTATTGGCAAATTGATGTTACGAGCGCATGACGGGCGATGCAAGTTATGATGTGAGGGTGTTGTGTGCGCTGCTATTCATAAATAGCGAATTTCAGTGGTTTACTGCATTTGAGCCAGAACCATAAATGTGGTTTTTCCAGTGATCGTGTGAGTAAAAAAAAAAAAAAAAAAAAAAAGAATAGCAAACTGTGTATTATGGTATTAGATAAGGGTGCACTGGGCGCAAAATAGTTACAGAGCTTAATGCATCACATTTTTAAACTTCAATGCTTTGTAGTGCTAAGCTACCAAGGTTTAAAAAAATGAAAAGCAACAAAGGGGCCTTGTGTGGCAGCAAGAACGTTTCTACTGCTGCTTATGACCCTGAGCTTTCTGCACCTTAAAGTTCTGGCAAGCAGGGCCCCTCCCCTTCAGCAAAGCCAGAAGCTGCAGAGCAGGAATTCTTGCAGCTCATTGGGTAGTGGTTTTTGTGTCAAAATTGAACAGGTGTCAGCACCTAAAATATCAGATCACCCAAATAATCTGTTGCATTTTTTGGCCACTGCCATTCATCTTCATGGCCCACTCATGTTTTTTCATGGCTCTCTGTCACGGATCCCCTAGCGAGTGGGCCCCACCAGCCTCATCTGATATTGACGCTTTGCTCCTCCTCCGTGAACAGGACTGGCCTGACCCCTTTAAGCCCGCTTGGGGCCTGCGGGAGGACATCCCTGAGAGCCTGACGCCAGACTCCATCGCCCAATCAGGAAGCCTCGATACGTTAAAAGGGGAGGAGAAGGAACCAGGAAGCGCGCAAGCCGGAGAACCGAGAAAAGAAGAGGAACGTGAAGGAAGCCCGGAGAAGCCACTACAGAGTCCAGTGTCGTCCAGTATCCCGAAGGGCCGCGAGACGAAGCCGAAGGAGGATCCGACGCCCGGATGCCAACGACCCCTCGCATCGCCCCGCCACCCTCCAGGAGGAGAGTGGCTGGAGCAGGTACGTCAGCGTCTACGGGGGCTTGCGTTTTCACGGGGAGGGAAGGAATAAATCAAAGAGGGTGGACACCGATCTTTTTTATAGGGCTGCACAGGTGTTGGGTCGTTGTGGTGGTCCCCTCGCACACCCCTGCCCATGTCAAAACGGCTCACTAGAGCATACCACTGACAGAGGCTTATTTCTTTGTTTTCCTGAATGCCGGGATGTCCGCCTGCCGAAGCTGATTCAGCGCTGAACGCCGCCGAAGCTTCCCTGACCCTGGGACTCCCCCGGACCACAAAGACTATATTGCTTTCTCCTTTCTCCATTACCACTGCGATAGCGACTGGCCGCAACTATTGTTTTGACCTTGTTCATTAAAAAGCCTCCTAACGAAACATCTCGGGGCATCTCCTTATTCCTCACGAGTACTCCGTCTCCCCTTCATGGTCGTAGTCACGGAGGGCCCGTGACAACTTGGTGTCAGAAGTGGGATCAGTCATCCGATACAGGATGGAGAACCTCATCTCACAAATGAAAGAAGGCCAGAGCAAACTAGAGTTTGCCATGGAGAAAACCGCCGGCCAGGCGGAAATGGACAGGACACTCTTTACCTCGGCGATACAGACCCAGGCCGACAATATCACCAAACTGGCAGAGGGACAGACACAGCTACTGGCTGCCTTGGGACAAGGGAGGGCGTTCACTCAGCCCGGTACCGTGGTCCCCTTACAGAAATACGTACCAGGAGACGATCCGGTTTCCTTCTTTCTAAACTTTGAAAGAGCAGCTAGGGCCAGTGCGTGGTCTGGGGACCGATGGCCCTTCTATTTGGCTCCATTACTTACAGGGGAGGCACAAGCGGCGTACCAGATGGCAAACCGAGACGGTACAGCCGCCTACGGCCACGTGAAGCAGTTCATTCTGGACAGATTGGGAGTAGATGAAGAGACCCATCGGCTGAGATTCAGACAGGAAAGGGGTAATCCCGGTGACCCCCCGAAAGTGCTGTTCTATAAATTAAAAGATGCCGCCGACCGCTGGTTGAAACCACTAGAATCCACCCCGAGGAAATCATGGACAGGATTTACCTCGAGCAGTTCCTTGAAGCTCTACCCTATGGTACACAACGTTGGTTGCGGCAACACGCAGGTGTAACTTTGGCACACGCCATTGAGATGGCCACGTCTTATGCTAGGGTTCAAAACCGAATACCGACAAGAGAGCCAGAGAAATACTCTAAGAACCCACAAACCGGAAGGGCAGAGAAGAAACCCCTAAGGCCAGTACATGAGTTTCCTAGGACAAGAGCCCCGAAGTCGGATGCCCCCCCTCCATCAGTTCCCCAGTGTTTTGAGTGCGGGGAGTGGGGGCATATCGCAAAGTACTGTAGAAGGAAGAGGGAGAAAACGGAAGACGAACCCATGGATGTGAGCTATCTCCCCCGGTCCATCCTCTACGCTCAAGAAATGGGTCCTACTTTCTATGCGAGTGTTTCCTTGAACGGCCAGCCTGTAACCGCCCTGTTAGACTCAGGATGTAAACAATCAGTGGTTAGAAAAGAACTCTTGTCCTCCCTCGCCCTGCTAGCCAACAAGATAGTCAGTATAAGGTGTGTGCACGGTGATACCAAGGACTATCCGTTGGCCCGGGTTAACCTCAAAACCAAGTGGGGAGGTGGGTTCCCAATAGATGTGGGGGTTTTGCCCTCTCTCCCTGAGTCCCTTATAGTGGGGATAGACAACCCATGTTTCCCTGCTCTCATGCAAGAAGCCTTATCAAAACAGACCAAAACCGATAGACCCTATAACGACCTCCTAGCCTCCGAGCCTTGTGCCATCGACACACACTTCAGAACGGCCCAACTCAATGACGCTACTCTCAGTAACGCATGGCAGAGTGCTAAGGAAACACAGCAATCACCACGACGGGTTTATCCCTGTTTTATCAAACAGGACGGGCTTCTCTATAGGGTAGCCACGGACAGCGAAGAGCCCCAGTTATTAGTACCAACCGGGTTTAGGATCAGGTCTTGTTTTTCGCTCACGCCCATCTCCTTGCAGGGCATTGTGGAGCCGAAAAAACGACCCAGTCCATACTTCGTAGTTTCTTTTGGCCAGGGGTTTACGCACAGGTTCGGCGATACTGCCAGGAGTGCCAGATATGCCAGAGGAAAAATCCCTATGTTCCCCCCGTCCCGTTGCATCCGCTTCCTATCATCAGCAACCCCTTTGATAGAATCGGTATGGACCTTATAGGCCCCCTACCCAAGTCCAGCAGGGGTTATCTATACGTCCTTGTGGACTATGCCACAAGATATCCGGAAGCCCTTCCCTTGAGGTCGGCCACAACCACCACGATAGCCCAGAGACTGGTAGAAGTGTTCTCACGAATGGGGTTTCCCCGTGAGGTCGTCACCGACCAGGGGACTCCTTTTGTGTCAAAGCTAATGAGGCAGGTCTGCAAAGAACTGAATATTCGGCACATAAAGACGTCAGTTTATCATCCCCAGACGGATGGGCTTGTAGAACGCTACAACGGCAATCTCAAGCTCACCCTGAAGAAAATGCTCACTGGGGATGGAAAAAACTGGGACCAACTACTACCGTTGGCTTTATTCGTGCTAAGAAGCCAGAACCAGAGTAGTCTTGGTATGTCCCCTTTTGAGCTACTCTTTGGTCGAAAGCCCCGAACTCTCTTAGAGATCACAAAGGAGAGTTGGGAAAAAGAGGGGGTTCAGGAAGCACATTCATTGTTGGATTACGCAAACCAGATCAAATCCCGTTTGTACAAGCTGAGAACCCTAGCCCACGTATCACTAGAAAAGGCCCAACAAAAACAAAAACACTTTTATGATAAAGGGAGGAAGTGGCGTGAGCTAGGGGTGGGAGACTGGGCTCTGATCCTTCTTCCCTCCTCCTCACATAAGTTGAGGAAGGAGTGGCAGGGACCTTTCCCAATCACCAAAAAGATAGGAAAAACTACTTATATTCTGCGTCTCTCCCGAGAAAAACGCAGATGTATCATATAAATCTCCTCAAGAAGTGGTTGGGCCCTCCTCCTAAACAGGCCTCTACTGTATCCATCGTAGAACCCCTGACCCATACAGTTCAGGATACCATAATCAACACAGAATTAACTCCCAAAGAAGGGGAAGAAATCATGGACCTCCTCCTTCACCATAAAAAGATCTTCTCCGATCAGCCGGGCAGGACCCCTCTGGCCGAACATTCCATCCCGACTCAAGAAGGAGTCGTGGTCCGACAGAAACCTTATAGGGTCCCTGAGGCCCGACGGCTTGCTCTCCAGAACGAAGTGACTCAAATGCTCAAAACAGGGATCATAGTTCGCTCCAAGAGCAATTGGTGTTCCCCAGTGGTCCTTGTTCCAAAACCGGATGGCAGCATCCGGTTTTGTATTGACTTTCGTGCGGTTAACCGCATCTCGAAGCAGGACGGTTACCCACTTCCCAGGGTGGATGAACTGATAGAGCGCCTTGGTGAGGCTCGGTACATCTCAACCATAGACCTCACCAAGGGCTACTGGCAGATTCCCCTCAACCCGGCTGACCAAGAAAAAACGGCTTTTTCCACACCCGATGGCCTGTACCACTTCGCTGTCCTCCCGTTTGGGTTGCATGGGGCCCCCGCTAGTTTTCAGCGATTAATGGATACAGTGTTGGCACCTCACCTATCCTACGCCTACGCGTATCTTGACGATATAGTGGTATATAGCAAATCTTGGCAGGAACACTTACAGCACCTCCAGGCCATCCTTACCGAGCTGGAACTTGCTCGTCTACATATCAATGCGAAAAAGTCCAGGTTCGCTTTTCAAAAAGTTAAATATCTGGGGTACGTTCTGGGGAAGGGTCTAATAGAACCCCAAACTGAGAAGGTAAAAGCCATCCAGAATACTCCATTCCCTGTGACTAAACGCAACCTTAGGGCTTTTCTCGGATTGGTGGGGACTACAGGCGCTTCATTCCCCAATTCTCTGAGGTCGCTGCCCCCCTTACGGATCTTTTACGGAAGACAGTCCCTGCCTCACACTTGCGTACCCCATCGGTCTCTGAAAATCAGGCTTTCCTACTCCTTAAGACGACCTCCCCGGTGCTCATGATGCCAGACTTCCTGAAACCCTTTATCCTCCAGACGGACGCCTCAGGGGTGGGTATCGGTGCAGTACTATCCCAGCTCCATAGTGAGGGTGCTGAGACGCCTATCGTCTATATCAGCAGGAAGTTGTTTCCGAGGGAGAGGGTCTATCCTACGATTGAGAAGGAGTGCCTGGCTGTGCGATGGGGTATCGAGAAACTGCGCTATTACCTCGAAGGTAGGCCCTTCATTTTGTATACTGATCATGCCCCCCTGATGTGGCTCCAGGTGAACAAAGGTTGCAACGACCGTGTCCTCCGGTGGTTCCTGGCCCTACAGCCTTTCAGCTTTGAGGTGCGCCACCGTAAGGGAACGGACCAGGGGAACGCGGACTTTCTTTCCCGCTATCCTCGTTCCCCCGAGCGGGGAAATCTAGGGGGGAGGTTGTGTCACGGATCCCCTAGCGAGTGGGCCCCACCAGCCTCGTCTGATATTGACGCTTTGCTCCTCCTCCGTGAACAGGACTGGCCTGACCCCTTTAAGCCCGCTTGGGGCCTGCGGGAGGACATCCCTGAGAGCCTGGTGTCAGACTCCATCGCCCAATCAGGAAGCCTCGATACGTTAAAAGGGGAGGAGAAGGAACCAGGAAGCGCGCAAGCCGGTGAACCGAGAAAAGAAGAGGAACGTGAAGGAAGCCCGGAGAAGCCACTACAGAGTCCAGTGTCGTCCAGTATCCCGGAGGCCCGCGAGACGAAGCCGAAGGAGGATCCGACGCCCGGAGGCCAACGACCCCTCGCATCGCCCCACCACCCTCCAGGAGGAGAGTGGCTGGAGCAGGTACGTCAGCGTCTACGGGGGCTTTCGTTTTCACGGGGAGGGAAGGGATAAATCAAAGAGGGTGGACACCGATCTTTTTTATAGGGCTGCACAGGTGTTGGGTCGTTGTGGTGGTCCCCTCGCACACCCCTGCCCATGTCAAAACGGCTCACTAGAGCATACCACTGACCAAGGCTTATTTCTTTGTTTTCCTGAATGCCGGGATGTCCGCCTGCCGAAGCTGATTCAGCGCTGAACGCCGCCGAAGCTTCCCTGACCCTGGGATTCCCCCGGACCACAAAGACTATATTGCTTTCTCCTTTCTCCATTACCACGGCGATAGCGACTGGCCGCAACTATTGTTTTGACCTTGTTCATTAAAAAGCCTCTTAACGAAACATCTCGGGGCATCTCTTTATTCCTCATGAGTACTCCGTCTCCCCTTCATGGTCGTAGTCACGGAGGGCCCGTGACACTCTCCTAGATCAAAATTCCTGGAGCCGGGCCTGGTTAGCTGTATAATATCAGACAGGTTCATGAATACTGTGTGTCGTTTATATCCCCGCCTTACACCATTGTTATTCTTTGCATCAGTTGCAAACCGTTCACGCGGTCTCATACTTTATCAGACAAGCACCACAAAGCAGCCTGTGACAGGAAATGGTGCTACCTAAAGTAGATTGACAAACACGTTGCGTCAATATAGACGTAACTGCAGAGAAGAATGTTAGACATTGTTCATGGAGCTATAAATCACAGCCTGGCCGGGCCTAAAGAAAAGGCTGGGCACAAATGATGCTCCTCCCACGAAGCTTCTGTCAGGGAAGGCCACAGTGTATGGCAGCACTTACCCATTAGGCTTGAAACAGGAGGAATGCCGTCTCAAGGTGGGGTTGCCATTGGAAGCACGACCTCCCAGAATGCCCATAAAAAACCCAGTTCCCGCCCTCTCGCTTCACAGATTTCAGAAATCAAGAGAACATAGGCGGTCACACAGTTTTGAGGCCAGCACCCCATAATAGGTTGGACACAACTGTTAACCAGTTGATAAAACAGAACCTGTGAATTCAAAAAGTGGCCCCTGAATCGGCCAATTAGCTCATAAGAAGCCCCTATGACACAGTTCATTATTTATCCGTGCATTAACGACCCATAAACACCCAACCCAATCCATCTTGCGTATAAACTCCCACATATCTCCCAATTAGCTCCTGCTTAGCTGTACAAATGGGCTCCCTGAACTCAGAGATGAGCTCAGCTGTTAATATCCAGTATCGGCTCAGATAACTTTCCAGTTCAGAATAGATACCCATCAAATCCTCGGAGTCTCCTTCGTCATCTCGTTAAAATTGTTCCCCATCAATTCAACGATGAGTCCCACATCTATTGATTAAAGACACATCACCAGTTGACTAGCCCATCACATAAGCAAATAACGAGCGGCTGATCTATAGATGGTAAACAGTGTCTATGCCAAACCGACTGCCCATGTCAGCACACTCATACCCCAGTAGCTTTAAATGCATTACTATAAATAGAGGCATATTAATATCCACTGTAGGGCCCAGCTGGCAAGCCAGGTATCAGCAGCTCCTTCATAGGCCCCACACCAAATAAAAAAATCATGGGGACTGCATGCCTGCTGTCATTTTCAAAGCCTCGTCGGGGTTGTAGGCGCTATATAATTGCAATTACTAGCCCCCCATTAACTCCTTAGTTCAGTGCCCCACCTAGTTATAGGCCCAAGCCACAGGCGAGGGTGCATAGGGAGTGTGATTAACAGTTCTTATTGCTGTGCAGGTGAGGTAAGGCTATTAGCCCCCCCCCCACGCACACCCAAAATAGGGAGCGCTGCCAGGGCGCGAGAAGCCTCTCACCAGAGGGGGCGCCATCCTGGCGCGGCGCTCTCTGCACACAGCCATCGGTGAGCAGGGTGCCCACTGATGAAGGCAGACGGAGCTCTGTGGCCATTTGCTCACCAAGCAGACGCTGGGAGCTAGCCGGCCACACAATGTTGACTCTGTGGGCCTGTGATATTAAATACTGCAAGCAAAGGGAGCATTCCGATTGGCTGACCAGTTCCCAAAGTTGTACTCTGAGGGCTAATCGCCTCTATAACATTAGTACATTAATACACTATACCATTTGCAGCTCAACTATCTGCAAATTCAAAGCCCAAATATCATCTGTAGCACAACCGGCTCCACATTCACGTTATTAACTCCATAAATTATAACATTTTTAACTTCCATTCAAGCTTATTACAATCCCCCATAACACCAGAACCGAAAAACTACCCGGATCATCTGAATATTAAAATATTTCATGCCAAAATCTTATCAGTGTTGATGCTACTGCATGTTTAGGACTACCATACAATCAGCATATTATACAAGCTACCATATCCTCTGGATATTGATGACCTGACATCTCTGACTATACCTACATTTCATACATCACCATAATTACATGCCTCAAATGGGCAGCATAGTAATAGATTGCATATCAGATACATTTTGCAACGCCTCGTCAGGGGTAGTTAGCACTATATAAATGCAATTTAAACACATTACCAGCCCCATGTATCTACGTATTAACGGCTCCAACATCTTCTTATGAATGCCTCCTATATGAATGTATATGAACAGCTCATATATCATTATAAGCCAACATAACATCTGTATATTAACATCTCCATATTAATAACTTAAACAATACCTGCATGTTCATGGTGCTCACATCACCTGCTAATATAACATCATCCTATCCAGGCATATTCACAAAGGAATTATTTACGTACTCTTACATACATTTGAGAGTTGGCCCCAAGACATCGAAAATCAAAATTTTGAGGGTTGGGGGGGCTATGGATATACAATTAGTACAAATACAAAAGTATTCTGCCGTCTTTGCACTTATGGAGCTAGATTTTAAGGGGCTGATTCCCAGATGAATCTAAGAGTACGTAAAACAGAATTGCTGTAGTACTACTTCTCATGTGAATCAGCAACATCTTGTGAATATTAATGTACTCCATAGCATCTGCATACTAAACACACTTGAACATCTGCATATTAACAGCCTTTACATCTTCCCCACAATAAAGGCCCATGTTGAAACATCTCCCATTTCATCTACATAATAACTTCCATATCATCCCCATCATACGCATATTGATGGAACCTGTCTTCTGCATATTATCTGTTCCAATATTGTCTATGGATTACAGCTATTGTATCATTTAGCATATTACGAGCACAAGTACCTGCATATCAAAAAAGCCCCAAATCATTTACTCAGTAACAACTCATATAGTTCTCAAACCATTTGTGTATCAGCAACTCCAATATCATTTGCATATTAATTGGTCAACATCATTTTCATATTATTAGCTCCCAAGGCACCCTGAAGTTAAATGGAAACAGGAGGAAAGACCACTGTGTTTGCCCAAGGGCGACCGTAAATGCTGCCCAATCGAAGATGTCACTGGTCACACAACGTCTGATGTCATCCTTACTATCTCTTTATTTTTTTAGTCTTAGTCTAGTACTCACCTATATCGCTGAATGGTGGACCCCACACACCCTTCACTTAGAATCTGTGGGTGTCGCCATCACCCCTTCTGGGTGAAACCTACAGGCCCTCTACTGAGGGATCTACGGTAATCCTATGGTGCTGCCCCCTCCGCTCCTTGGAGGACTCTGGAGAACCACTACCGTGCACCTGTAATATGCACGGGGTTCTGCCTCCAATATTCCTGGATGTACTCTCCACGCCCCTATGCACTAATGCATTAGCATTTGTGGTATTCTTGGGTTTCAACTCAACACTTCATAGTGTCTCACTCGGAGGGTGACTGTGGTTACTAGACCTCATGGGCCTCACCACGCCAAACCGTAGTTCTACTGTCAAAGGTAATGACGGTAAGAATATGCAATAGCGCCTCTAGCCTCTCACGTATACTTGCTACATGCAAAGCTTAAGTGCAGCTATAAGTCTCTAGTAACACGGCTGGAGCCGTCTCCGAACCTCACATACAACAAAAATGAATACACATAGTCCACATTAAAAAACACGCTCCACAAGCATGCACAACATAGAGAGTGGTCTCTGGTGGTCAAGCACCCAAAAGTGTTTCAGACCTCACAGCTGGTAGCAAGGCACTATGTAAATGCCAATAGCATATACAGCATACAATTACGATAACATTTACGGGCATTAATATTCATTCAGTGAAGTGATGGGCCAATTGGGCCTACTCAGAAGCACAAGCATGAGCACTGTGTTAAATTTACAACTAAGAATGAAAGAAAGAGTATTAACAACACTGCTGCCAGTATAATTTGTCTACAGCTCTTACAGTGCCCAGCTTCCCACCATTTTCTTTTAAGTAACCAAAAACATTACATCACAATTATGGAATAAGAGAGCTAGATTCAAATTACTCTGTCGCAACCTGACCACATGGTGTTGTCCTGGGCAAGTTATCTCTTCTTGTTCCCGCATCTGACTTTCCCTGAGCTCTCAAAATTGAGGTCACTTAGAAAGATCCAATGTGCCATATTATGTGCCTTATAGAAAACTGGGTAGTTTAGATGTAAGTAGTTCACCTTTTAAAGC
Organism: Calotriton arnoldi; assembly: GCA_963921515.1. Taxonomy (NCBI): domain Eukaryota; kingdom Metazoa; phylum Chordata; class Amphibia; order Caudata; family Salamandridae; genus Calotriton; species Calotriton arnoldi. The sequence continues at coordinate 1,820,817 of CAWUFW010000115.1, forward strand.
CCAACACTAACCATGTGCTCCTTGTGGGCACTGTTAGAAAGAAGCAAAGGCCGCTGAAGAAAAAGAAAAAGCCCTACCCCCCTCAAACGCTTTAATGGAAACTTTTTTTTAACACAGGCACATACCAAGACAGAAAAGTGAAGAAAAAAAAAATGCGAGGTCCATTCATAAGCGGCCAGAAAATATACACTATGTTGGTTTATGACAAATTAGTTTAATGCTCCTTGAGTTATAGATACAATTTCAAAGTTCTATTACAAGTATGCGCCACGTAAAATGGTCAGACTGAGAATACCTGGGTTTATGACAATACATGAAAAATGAAACATTACGTTCTGCTTTGCTTGTGCTAATGTCGTGTTACGATTGAATATTTTTTATATTTAGCTTGAAAATAAAATGCAAAGAAGTGAATTCTCACCCTCAGTACTGACTACAAGCCATACGCAGTAGATCGACACCAGCGAACGCCTCCTTTCCTCGCGTCCGTGCCGTGTCGCCGCCGCCATCGTGTTGTGTGTCTGGAGACCTCTCCAAAACAACGAGGGAATGGTGGACGGATGGCTTTAATCAAAGAAATTCACTCAGCCAAGGCGGACGCCCTTCCTGCGGCCTGAGTCACCACGGAAACTAAAAACCAATGGAAGAAGACATTAACTAGCCTATTGGTGTCTATTACGCGCTTGGTGCGCGTAATAGACACCAAAAGGCCATGGGAGGAGCATTGCTCCTCCCATGGCCTACTGGTGTCTATTACGCGCTTGGTGCGCGTAATAGACACCAATAGGCCATGGGCGGAGCAATGCACCCGCCTTTGGCCAATTACGTGCAGTCTTCTAGACAAAGACGCACAAAACGGCCTATGGGGTAGCACATAAGGAATCGCACACGCACGAGCGCGTGCGATTCCTAGGTCAGTGCTGAATCCCCTTTTTCACCTACTAAATGTCTCGCGCTGCGCGAGCACTGCTTCGCAGTGCACCGCTAGGCGCGAGACCTAAAAAGTATAAGGGCGCCGTTAATAAATAAAGGTTTTGGAAAAAATGGGAATCTGACCACCTTATTTTGTGTCCTGCTATTTATTTGAGCAGAATGAGGACCAATATATTTCTTTTGTTGGTTCTAGCTATTTTTCGCTAAACTTTTTACATTTAATAACACATTTTTATCAATTAATCATTAGTTGCCTGAACATAAAGTGATACATATAATGGTTTACACAACAATACAAAACAAATTCATACAGCAATACACCTTTTCACTGTTGATGAAATTTCACAAATTCATGACAATACACCTTTTCACTGTTGATGAAATTTCACAAATTCATATGACAATACACCTTTTCACTGTAGTTGAAATTTTCACAATGTATGTATTACACCATTGATTTATCAAACCAAAATTCACAATGAACTCCTTAACACTATTTCTCATCTTTTTTCAGGGTTCCTTATTCCATGGGGTTAAGCTCTGGGCATTATGGGACATGAAGTCTGAATTTCCCTATCATGCCACTTAGGCTTAATAAATTACCCTCATAGAGTAAAAAATGTGCCGACGCGTTTCTAATCCCTTGGAAATCTCAGAGGATTTTCTTCAGGACAAATGGTGCGGTGTAATCTGAAAAAAGTTAAAATGGCAAATTTTAATTGGGCCCTTCTCAAATATTAACACTATTATGTGACACTATTTCTAAAAAAGTTGCGGTACCTGAACTGGTGTTTATGGTTGAATTACTCAGGATTTCGCCAGTTTGATTTATAATTGCTGAAAGTGGAAAAAATAGCTATGTTAAAAGTTACTAAGCAACAATTATTTTAAGCTGTTTTTAATGCGCTTATTTAAATAAATGGGGTGCTTACTCAGAATTGCAGGAGCCACATGGGTGACCTATTTCTTTTTTTCTTCTGTTTGCTCACTTGATTTGTGTTAGGCATTACACAGTTGTTGCCTTTAATTCAACGTGTATTTAGGGCTGTAAAGAAATAAGTTTGAAGAGCTACTTAGTTGCTTGATTAATTATGCATGAATTTTCGGGTCTAAACAATGTTTCTGTTCTTATATGCATCGAGTTTAACTGAAGCCATGCTTTACTTTTAAATCTTTAACAGAACGGGTACATTTATTATTGTGGACTCATCTCACTGGTTTACAAAACTGTCACGCGCTGAGACACTTATTTTTGACTGAATTGCAAACACGTATCCTTTTTTATATGCTCGCTCAAAAAATACCAATACTTGTTTTATTGGAAAACTGCGACTGCCTACTTACTTCGGCTGTGGGGCAGCATGTCGTATCGTTCGCTTTTGTAATTATAACGCTGTTTATAGTCAGTTAGTTTCAAGTTGCTTCAACACCATGATGGGCGTGCATCTGTTTATTTGAAAAGAGACATAATAAATTCAGACTTGTTTGGTCTCAAAACAACTTAAAATGACTTCAATTCGCGCTCGCGTCGTATAAAGTGCCATTTGTAAGCTTGCTTTAATTTTGATAAGTTCAAAGCTTACTTTAGAGTGATGCAGTAGCTCCGCCGGGTGGTTCAGAATTCCCCTGGCTTGGTGTCCAAAGCTTTCCTTTCCTGTTCCGGTTCCCGTCAGTCGTTTTTGAACTGGTTTTGAAAGAAGGGTTGTGGTGGATGAGAATTGTGGAACTGGATTTTTTGTGTTAATTCGAAACAGGCATTTGCCGTTGTAATTTGAACTTTTTCTGTTTGTAGAAATTAACGACCTTTCTCCCTTTGGAGTCTTTATGATTCGGAATTTTGTTGTTCATATTTGGAGTTTTTAATTTCAATCATATGAACGAGCATATGTTTAAACAGTAGTAATGCATTCTGGGTACTGTAGTTTTCCGGAGTGTTGAATTATTCTTGATCATTCGTTGCAGTGTTATTTTGACTTAAATCTTGGATAATTCAGTCATCTCATTTAAGCCTGTTTGGGCGCTATGAAATGTCAAAATAAGATACGCCTCCTTCTGCAAAAGTCATGTCTCAATGTCTCCTCCTCTTGATGATTGTTTTAATACAGCTAACACTGTCCAGGAGAAATCTTTTTCGGTATGATTTTTATCTGTAAAATGCGCTACCATTGGGGCTGCCTGAATATGGTTTTTTATTCGGGAACGGTGTTGAACGATTCGTTAATTGACATATTTTTGGGCAAGGACAACGGATGGCATAAATGCAATTTTTTGTTTTGCAATTTGAGAATTCTTTATGCGTCCATTTGATTTCATTATAGGTAAATTCTTTTCCCTCGAGTGTATTTGTACAGGCAGAACAGCTCCCGCATTTATGGTGTCCTTCTAAAGGTGACATGTTCCACTGTGTTCTTAAGTCCTTCTTCAGAGATTTTTTAGCCATATCAGCACGTATTATATTTTGTCCAATGCTTCTTCCTTTCTTCATGGCGAATAAAGGTTTGTCCAGGGGACATTCAAGGTCCGTGAGAATGTGCCAATTTTTCAAGATAATTCGACGGTATTTGTTAATGTGTGGGCCAAATGTTGTTACACAAACTAGTTTGCGTGTAGAAAGAAGTCTTCCTTTTGGACTTCTTTCTACACGCAGCTGTACTGTGTGAACAACTCAGAGAAAGAGGGTATCCACGCAAAATGTTAAAGCATGCAACTAAGAGGGCTTGGTACACACCAAGAGAAGATCTCTTAACAAAGAAAATAAAGCAACCAATTGACAAACTAGTTTGTGTAACAACATTTGGCCCACACATTAACAAATACCGTCAAATTATCTTGAAAAATTGGCACATTCTCACGGACCTTGAATGTCCCCTGGACAAACCTTTATTCACCATGAAGAAAGGAAGAAGCATTGGACAAAATATAATACGTGCTGATATGGCTAAAAAATCTCTGAAGAAGGACTTAAGAACACAGTGGAACATGTCACCTTTAGAAGGACACCATAAATGCGGGAGCTGTTCTGCTTGTACAAATACACTCGAGGGAAAAGAATTTACCTATAATGAAATCAAATGAACACAAAGAATTCTCAAATTGCAAAACAAAAAATTGCATTTATGCCATCCGTTGTCCTTGCCCACAAATATATATAGGTAAAACATCACAACAAGTCAATCAACGAATCGTTCAACACCGTTCCCGAATAAAAAACCATGTTCAGGCAGCCCCAATGGTAGCGCATTTTACAGATAAAAATCATACCGAAAAAGATTTCTCCTGGACAGTGCTAGCTGTATTAAAACAATCATCAAGAGGAGGAGACATGACTTTTACAGAAGGAGGCGTATCTTATTTTGAAATTTCATAGCGCCCAAACAGGCTTAAATGAGATGACTGAATTATCCAAGATTTAAGTCAAAATAACACTGCAACGAATGATCAAGAATAACTCAACACTCCGGAAAACTACAGTACCCAGAATGCATTACTACTGTTTAAACATATGCTCGTTCATATGATGGAAATTAAAAACTCCAAATATGAGCAACAAAATTCCGAATCATAAAGACTCCAAAGGAAGAAAGGTCGTTAATTTCTACAAACAGAAAAAGTTCAAATTACAACGGAAAATGCCTGTTTCGAATTAACACAAAAAATCCAGTTCCACAATTTTCATCCACCACAACCCTTCTTTCAAAACCAGTTCAAAAACGACTGACGGGAACCGGAACAGGAAAGGAAAGCTTTGGACGCCAAGCCAGGGGAATTCTGAACCACCCGGCGGAGCTACTGCATCACTCTGAAGTAAGCTTTGAACTTATCAAAATTAAAGCAAGCTTACAAATGGCACTTTATACGACGCGAGCGCGAATTGAAGTCATTTTAAGTTGTTTTGAGACCAAACAAGTCTGAATTTATTATGTCTCTTTTCAAAGAAACAGATGCACGCCCGTCATGGTGTTGAAGCAACTTGAAACTAACTGACTATAAACAGCGTTATAATTACAAAAGCGAACGATACGACATGCTGCCCCACAGCTGAAGTAAGTAGGCAGTCCCAGTTTTCCAATAAAACAAGTATTGGTATCTTTTGAGCGAGCATATAAAAAAAGGATACGTGTTTGCAATTCAGTCAAAAATAAGTGTCTCAGCGCGTGACAGTTTTGTAAACCAGTGAGATGAGTCCACAATAATAAATGTACCCGTTCTGTTAAAGATTTAAAAGTAAAGCATCGCTTCAGTTAAACTCGATGCATATAAGAACAGAAACATTGTTTAGACCCGAAAAATTCATGCATAATTAATCAAGCAACTAAGTAGCTCTTCAAACTTATTTCTTTACAGCCCTAAATACACGTTGAATTAAAGGCAACAACTGTGTAATGCCTAACACAAATCAAGTGAGCAAACAGAAGAAAAAAAGAAATAGGACACCCATGTGGCTCCAGCAATTCTGAGTAAGCACCCCATTTATTTAAATAAGCGCATTAAAACCAGCTTAAAATAATTGTTGCTTAGTAACGGTTAACATAGCTATTTTTTCCACTTTCAGCAATTATAAATCAAACTGGCGAAATCCTGAGTAATTCAACCATAAACACCAGTTCAGGTACCACAACTTTTTTAGAAATAGTGTCACATAATAGTGTTAATATTTGAGAAGGGCCCAATTAAAATTTGCCATTTTAACTTTTTTCAGATTACACCGCACCATTTGCCCTGAAGAAAATCCTCTGAGATTTCCAAGGGATTAGAAACGCGTCGGCACATTTTTTACTCTACGAGGGTAATTTATTAAGCCTAAGTGGCATGATAGGGAAATTCAGACTTCATGTCCCATAATGCCCAGAGCTTAACCCCATGGAATAAGAAACCCTGAAAAAGATGAGAAATAGTGTTGTTAAGGAGTTCCTTGTGAATTTTGGTTTGATAAATCAATGGTGTAATACATACATTGTGAAAATTTCATCAACAGTGAAAAGGTGTATTGTCATATGAATTTGTGAAATTTCATCAACAGTGAAAAGGTGTATTGTCATATGAATTTGTGAAATTTCATCAACAGTGAAAAGGTATATTGCTGTATGAATTTGTTTTTTATTGTTGTGTAAACCATTATATGTATCACTTTATGTTCAGGCAACTAATGATTAATTGATAAAAATGTGTTATTGAATGTAAAAAGTTTAGCGAAAAATAGCTAGGAGCAACAAAAGAAATATATTGGTCCTCATTCTGCTCAAATAAATAGCAGGACACAAAATAAGGTGGTCAGATTCCCATTTTTTTCAAAATTTACCACGTCCTGTCTGGCCATCAATATTGGACGTAATCCCTCCTTTTTGTACAAATGTTAATAAATAAAGGGGCATGGTGAGCGGTCCTCGAGGACAGCTGAGCGCCAGCGCTGCTCAAAGGCAGCTAAAGAAAGAAATAGTACAAGCGTTAAAATACCATGCAGCGCAAGAGCCCATGTAACAGGGCCGGTCCGTACGGGAGGTTACAAAATTTGAAAAGGAAGGACTAGTAAGCTATTTCACCAATGAAAAGCCCAAGGACAGTAAGAAGAGCCAATAGAAAAGATGGGAGGGGCTTAGAAAAGATGGGCGGGGCTTCAAGCCCATATCTTGAACACAGCATGTTTCGAAGAGACAGCACATGTGCTGTCTAGGTGAGACCTAAAAACAAGCAGTCTTGTGAGGGTGCAGTACCACAGGTTGTCAACTAGGTATCCCTTGGGACCACTTTTGGCTAGGGAAAGGATACGGCTCTGCGGTAAGAGCTGCAGACTGGGAAGCTGGGGATCCGTGTTCAAGTCTGGTGTCGGCAAATGACTAATTTAAAATAAAATACGACTTCAAAGCACACTATAGAAATAAAAGCAACTAATTCAAAATAACAATGATATATAATTAAAAGCAATTAATTAAAAAAAAAATTCAAAGCAGCGATCTCGGGGCGGGCAAGCAGTGTGTGCAAAGGGGTGGGGGTAAAACCAAATGAGCAAAACAGCAGTGGCCTCAGAGGGGTGGTGGGGGCCTGCGAGCAGTGTTGTGTGAGGGGGAGGCACACAGCAAGCAAATTAAACGACCGAAGTTTCATTGCACAAGTAAACAGAACAGTTAACGAGCAAAGACGCAGGCCAACTAAAAAAAGATTTCTCTTTAAGTATAAATAACCTGAACAGTAAGAACACATGTAAGAGGGCCAGTGCTCATGGGAGAATACAATATTCCAAAAGGAGGGACTAATAAATGTATTCACCAATGAAAAGCCAGCATTTCTAAAAGACAGCAGAGAAACCAATGAAAAAGGCAGGCGATTTTTCAAGGCAATCCTAGGGTATGCCCAGACGTGGGCCCTGTGCTCGCTACGCCACCAGATCCAGGCTTATCAGGGGTCAGAGCTTTAAGTGGGCCAGGTCTCACCGGTGCAGAGCACTGGCAGTTTTTTAGAGGGGGGCTCGAAACGGGTCTCTATCGGGCTCTGTTTTGTGCCCTGGCACAGGCAGTCCGTTTTTTTCTGGACTGCAGTGACAGCAGGCACATCGATGTGCGCGTGCTCACACTGCTCACTTCTCACTAGTGGAAACGTTACGGCATGATGTCATGCCAGGTGAGCGTTCTAGGGGAAGGGAAATCCTTTAAAGAGAGTCATTTTCTCTCTGGATTTCCCCTTCTCTTTTTGAAACTCAGGAGCAGCAACACTGTCGGGCTTTAAGTGGAAGCTTTTTCAATATTATATACAAGCCATAGTTGCTGCTTATTTATCTTATGCAACTGACAACCATTGACAAAGCCAATAGTCCTGACTTATTGTAGGTATGATGTTACATGTTGTATCATATATCTGGATGCAATGACAGAAACAGCAAAATACGAGTCGGACGGCACACTATGCTCAGCACAGATTTTTAGCTTATGTGTTTTAAGCCCCGCCCTTAATTACATTGGCCCCGCCCCTTTGAGAGAACCCCCCCAGTTTTTTCATCCCACTTAAAGCCCTGTGTGGGGTGTTACCCCGAAACCTGTCCCAGGAAGCCTGATTCTGGTCCCGGGAGGACCTGGTCTGGCAGTTCGGGCTGGACTGTTCCCATGGGGAAAAGGGTCAAGACTGATTTGCAGATGGCTGGGTCTGAACTGCAATGGCGTGGCGTGCAAAAAAACGACAGATTTAACCCAGGTCTGTGACTGGGGGGTGAATATTTGATTAATTCAGCATTCCGTCCATCATCTGTTCTTTTTGCATTTGTCACCCAAAGTGGGAAGGGTATGCTCAGACGTGGGCCCCGTGCTCGCTACGCCACCAGATTCAAGCTAGCCTGGCTGATGAGGGGTGTTACCTCGAAACCGGTCCCAGAATGCTTGATTCTGGTCCAGGCAGGACCTGGTCTGGCAGTTCGGGCTGGACTGTTCCCATGAGGAACAGAGTCAAGACTGATTTGCAGATGGCTGGGTCTAAACTGGAATGGCGTGGCGTGCCAAAAAACAATGGATTTAAACCAGATTTGTGACTGGGGGTGAATGTTTGATTAATTCAGCATTCCATCCATCATCTGTTCTTTTTGCATACCCTAGATACAGCATGTCTCGAAGAGACAGCGCATGCGCTGCCTAGGAGAGACCTAAAAGCAGGAAGAGCAAATCCACAGCAGCCTCTGCAGCCATGTTCTTCTGTGTGGAATTCAGGTTGTCCATACCAAGTCATACGGTAGTACATCCAGAGCCCCCAGGCTTCTCGATTGTTAGGAAATGGAAAACGGTAGACCTAGAAAAATAACAACCATTAGGAGTTTTGCATATCTGAAACAGCGACCAACTAGAAGATACGTTTCACTGAAGAATCTGCTGAATAACGTAATTTAAATCCCAAGCTTCATACGACATTCAGATGTTTAATAATGGACTTTTAGAAATCATGTTTACCTATTAAAGTTGCAAGACAATTCCAACTACTTCCAGTTTATTATTCTCATATAGCTACCTCTATCATACATAAACCAGCAGCACCTGCTGCAGCAGGGGGAGGGGATCAGCAGATCTGTGTGGGCTGCAGAGGAGGATGAAGCCTGACAAGCAGAGGGGAGGAGGGGGGGGCAGCCAGAGGAGAGGGAGCGAGCGGTAGTACCAGGGGAGCCCGAGAGAGCAGGGGGAGGAGACCCCAGTCCTTTTAAAAAATATAACACATCCGACATGAAGCAGCTGAAGATCTTCTAGTAAAAAAACAACACAAACACTGTTTCCCACGAACAAACACAAAACAGTAACAGTAAAACAGTAACAGTAAAAGCACCAAAGCACCTCAAAAAACAGCAACACAAATATTTTTGGAAAGATATCGCACCGTGTCTGTGAAACTGGTGCAGCGCTGAGGCAGAACAACAAAGCACTAACACTTAAAAGTTCTGGTTCTAAAGGAAAAAAAAAGTTCCAAAGCGACGAAATGCAAGGGAACAAGTGAAAGAGTATAAGTCCTGCAGCGATACAGGAGTTAACAATTGAGAAAAAGGACAAACAGGAAACATTAACCACTTAGAAGCAAAAATTTTAAAGGACACTAACATAAGCAACTGAAAAGCTGTGGGCGGGTTGTAAGCCCACAGAGTAAATACAACATGTGTCGAAGACAGCGCATGCAAGCTGCCTAGACTCGACCTAAAAAAATGCTTGGTGGTGCACTACCAGACTTGATAACGTTGTTCATAAAGCCCTTGCAGGGTATTATGGGTCGCTCCTTGCAAGGAGCAGGGAACAATAAATGAGCGGTCCCTGCTGCTCATTTATTATTCATATTCTTTTACAATTTATATTTTAGGTGTCCCTGTGCCCATCCAGGACACCCAGATTTTTATTTTTTGGGGGGGTGGGGGCTGTGGGGAGAGCCCCAGGGCATCCGCTGCCCAACCGCATCCCCTGCAAGCACCCATCCTGGGTGCCAATGAGAGTCAGCAATTCTTTCCTTTTTTTTAATTATTGGAGAGGCGGCGTTTCCTCATTCACAAGCTAATACTGGCCCTGGGGACCGCATTCCCGGGGCCCAAATTAATTTAAATGGGAGGGGGTAAGCAAACCTCCTCCCTGAGCCTTTAGAGGTCACGGAACCCCATCCCCTGGGCCTATATGCATTTTGATGGGGAGGGAGGTGCACAGACCCCCTTCCCGGGCTGTTACAAGCCATAGAGACTACATCCCCCAAGGCCTATTAAGAGGGCCCCAGTGCCCACCCAGGGCACAAACAGCACATAACATTGGGGAATGCAGGTGGAACCCTGGGGTCGCCGCGGCCCCCCTGCATGCACCCATGCAGCTGAAGTTGGTTTTGCAGCCGCCTGGTGGTAGAAGTTTTTTCTCTCTGCTCCCGCCACGTGGGAGCAATCTGTTTTCCTGCCCACAGGAGTGCGGACAAGGGATAAAAATGTTTTGCTCCAACCCAGCAGGAGGAGTTTGCCAGTCCCATCGTGAAGGAGTACACATTTTTTTTACCCTGTCTGTGTTCCTGCTGGCAGGGTAACTGTGTCCTGGGTTGATCTCCCTTAGAAACAACAATGGAGGCGGCCCCAGGTGATTGGGTCCTCAGGGCCTTTGGGGCTTAGGGATGGGGACTGTGCACCCCCTCCCCTTCAATTTAATGTTGGCCCTGGGGATGGTGTCCCTGGGGCCTCTTAAGAGGCTTGGGGAGAGGGGCCACAGATCCCTCTCTCCTAAATAATAGTGCTGCCCCACCCCCTGGCCCACCCCAGGGGTCAACTGTATTTTTCAAGAAAGGGAGCTCCCACACCCTTTAAAAAAAAGAAATAGAGTGGGGGCAGGGTATCCCTACCCTGTCCATCTTTTTTTTTTTAACCTTTTTTACAGGACATGCTGATGTGGTAGCAGCCAATCAGATCTCATCTTGAGATCTGTTGGCTCCGCAGGTCCTCCGTGGTGTGACATATCTATACATTTTTAGCCTTAATTTCTCAAAAACTATTGTACGGATTTTCCTCAAATTACAAAAAGCACACTTTCTGGCTCAAGATCTAGCTTTCTGCTAAATTTGGTATAATTCTGTTCAGCGCTTTTTGGAGATATCGCAGCTCAATTTTCCTATGGAAAAAAGAATGGTAAAAACATGTTTTAGGACCTACCCTTTTTCTCAGCACCCGCTTGATGGATCACCCCAAAACTTTCCAAGAAGGAGCTGAAGCTGGACTTTTTTTTAGAACGTTTTGTGAAGATTTGTGAAAATGGCACCAAAGTTGTAAGTAAACCAAAACATTTTTTCCTATTGAAACACAATCCCAAATATAACTGCCCCTGGGTAAAAAAAAGTGTGTGTGTGTGTTTGCTTTTCCTCCGCTGAGCAGCCGCTCCACAATGCAGCGGGTGCTGTAGTCAGTGAGGATGGAACTCAATTATTGTATAGTGTTCTGCCACAGAACCGAAGACAGGCACTCACGAAGTACAGCCAATAAATCAATTTATTGCCACGTAGACACGCAAAACAGACGCGTAGTGACATTGAAAACAATGAAGACATGTTTCTTACCAAATAAAACACAAAAGAAATACCGTTACTGCAGCGGCCATCTTTAAAAGTGTTGCTTTGATCGTGATACTCATTCATAGTCTCTGCTATAACTTTGGCTTCTCTTTGGCACGGTTTCACCGTTCTTTATAAATCAAATAAACATTGCATTGATCATAATGACAGTTCAAATAATTGATCTTTAAAAAAAAAAAAATATATATATATATATATATATATATATATATATATATAGAGAGAGAGAGAGAAAGAGAGAATGGACACGTAAAGACTCAATGATGCAATCAATAAGCATTGAGCTGAGCTATACAGACTGCACAACCATTTAATTGGGACTGCATAGAAACCAGTCACCCCTAGGTTATTTGTTTTTATGTAAGTACTGTTTTTTGTTAATGAATATTTGGGTTGAATTATTTCAGTTGTTGCCATAGACCTGGGAGTTGGAACACATGAGAGGGGTTTGAAGGACTCTTAACCTGAATTGGAAGCAGGTTACGGACAGATACCTTCTACATTGCAGTGATTGTGCAAAGACAGAAGTCACATGTTGTATAACATACAGAGGATTATACAAACAATACATGGAACATGAAATGTAACAGTAGAGCGAATCAAAAGACTGAGTATAGTTTACCAGTGGTGGCATGAAACACAAACTGCAGTGTTGCAAGAAACATTTTTAGCGCAATCAGAACAAGACAAGCTAGCTAGGAGGTGGGACGGCCACTAGAACTGATCTTTCAGCCATCTGGCAAGAAGGGGGCTGATATGGAAGGTACATGCTGTCCCACTGCAGGAGACATATTCTGAGAGCCCTGTGGTAGATATATTGGAGCAGTGGGCACAATAAATGATAGATATATATAGCAATGCAATAATGTATGCTCCTAATACAGACAACAGTGATTTCTTTGAAACAACATCTGCTTTACTGACAAAAATGTGGATTAAGATATTAAAGAGATAGGGGACTTTAAAAGTATATTAAACTGGGGTTAGAAAAGTCGAGATTGCTGGCAGGTCTTTAGGCCCCTTGCCTCAGGCACCAATAGAAGCGATGAATCGGTTGAACCTAGCGCAGTTGTGGCGTATAATGCAAGGAAGTGAAAGGGGTTAGTCAACCCCATAAGTCATATTCAAATACAGACAGGCGTGAATGCAAGCTGAAAAAAATTGCTTACCTTTGGTATTTATTTTTATGGTTAATAATCAATATAACTGCAGATCTTGCAACTTTAGAATATCCCTAGGTGCCAGACTGGATCCAGATATGCAACGGCAATTGCTCCCAGGTGTCAGTATGTTGCACCGGACTCCAATGGCGGCCTTGTGCCACCCTAGAAGTGACTGTGGACCAGCATATAGAAACCACTGCTGTGTGCTGACATCAATTTTGTCTTGCACTTTTCAGCATCCTCAGACACAGATCCTAAACACAACAGATTGGTGGTGACAGTGTGTCGAAACTAACTTGGTACCTTTTTCCACACATCTGGGTATGCTCCACAGAAAGGGGAAGAGGGTGGGCGGTGAGGGATCAGAGGTTAAAAAGAGTATCCATCAGAAACAGTGGTACTGTTGACACTCTAATTAAAATAATTAAGATGACTGAGACATAGGATCAGGACTATCCCATTTATCATGAAACCGAAGCCACATCAAATAAACTTACCCAAGACAAAGTTTCAAGGTAAACCTTAGAAGTTTATGCAAAATTAAGATCATAACACAAGGCCAAAAGTAGTTAGTTAATCAATTAGGAATTAGCTCAAATAAAATAGCAATCCAATAACCAGAACCAAATATAAAGCAGATAAACAGATTGACAGTCTGCCCAATTAAAAAGCAAAGGAAACGTCTGGGACATATCCCAAAAACATCATCTTTTACAGGGTTTTAGACAGGAAGGCCACACATTCAGTGGTGAGATGTCACACAATAGGGTTAAACTAGCAATGTATCATTCTAGTAAGCTAATGAGCATAAGATAGATCTAGAAATGCCTACATTCCTGAAATTGTATGAATAATGTGTACATTGGAAATAAAGGAAATGACATGACAGCTATACAATACAGAAAGACAATAGGCATATTAAGCACTGAATGGTACTGATGCGTAAACTACAACTTTGGTGTAGTTCTACAAGATTTGCTTTTCCACCTACGGGTGACACTTGAACTTAGTTCAATGCACTAGCACTGAATGTGAAAGACAGAATCCTACCCAGTGTATTGTTGAAGTAGAATTATTGCTTTTGGGTTATTAAAAATCCCTATAAAAGGGTCATGGGGACAGTGGTTACAGAAACAAACCTATTTTGTTATTCACAAGATCAAACACTGCACTAATAGACACTTTCAATAAAAGCATTTATTAGGACAGGGATAATCTGTTTCTCAGTACATCTAAATAAAACTACACAGGATATCATAAAAACAGGAAGAAGGCACATTGTGAGCAACGAGAATAAAATAAATTATGCTAACATAGTTAAAATGTCATCTAAAACCTAACACCCGAGAGAGCACGGATAGCAGAGCAACTTACAATCTAGAGTTTCTTAGGGAGAAGTGACAAACTGCAGAGCTTGTCATAGCAAGAGCTATCGTTATCAGTGGAGGCATGAAGGCAGTGTTCCCTGCGAAGGGCAAACGTGCTGGGGTAGCAGCCTTCCTCCGGGACTCAGCTTTATCAGCACTGTGCGAGATGTAGCATCTTCAAAGTGCGCTGGCAGTAGGTGAAACCATCTTCTGGCAGAATCCTGTGCAATAATATGGGTGAAGGACCTCTCCTGACATAGATTATGTGTATCAAGGTGTGCATCCCAGACATTTCCTTTTCAACATATAAGGTGAGAGGATGCCAATTCAGACTACACTATTTTGGCTATATGTCTGTACTTGTTCTTATTTGACCTTGACATGGTGATAAGTAGACACTTGTCCCAGACTGATGACGCATCAGGTGTTTTATCTGTGTCATTAGCATATTGACCCAACAGTTTTGCAGTTCTTAGAAAGACAAGGTCAAACAACATCTGTGTCAAACGGCAGACATACAGTGATTCTGCATAAAGTGAGAAAGATGTCAACCTCCATTGTCTAAAATGACGACCTCCATAGTCTAAAGATGGCGACATCTATAGTCTAAAGATGACGACATCCATTGTGTAAAGATGTCGACATCCATTGTGTAAAGATGGCAACATCCATTGTGTAAAGATGGCAACATCCATTGTGTAAAGATGGCAACATCCGTTGTGTAAAGATGGCGACATCCATTGTGTAAAGATGGCGACATCCATTGTGTAAAGATGGCGACATCCATTGTGTAAAGATGGCGACATCCATTGTGTAAAGATGGCGACATCCATTGTGTAAAGATGGCGACATCCATTGTGTAAAGATGGCGACATCCATCGTCTAAAGATGGCGACATCCATTGTCTAAATATGGCGACAGGACCTACGTAAATGGAGCTGGATGAGTAAAACCTTAAGGGCTTTACGTCCTAGGCAAGACTTGAGCAAAAGACCTTGAAAGTTACAAAGACAGGATCACCCTGAACATGGCTTACTCGACAGAGCATGAAGTATTACAATTTATTATTACAGAGACCATAGACCAGGTTTCTATTTCTCTCATTTTCTGAAATAGATGAGCACCCAGCAGACATGCATGTGGAAAACATTGTTCACATAAAATAAAAGAGCACATTTCATTCTGCAAATATGAACAGTTTCGATACATAATTGTTCTAAAAGAGACCAAAATGCTGGTTGGTGTATAAATTGATTGATGTGTAACGATGAAGCCACGTTTGGAAGGAAGTGTTAATTTGTCTACATTACCACTGTCTTTGTGGTAAGGCTCTTGAACTGAGTGCTTACAGATCACTCACTTGTCATAAGAAGGCAATGATCACCAAAATGGTTGTCTTTAAGGTAAAAAATGTTAGTCCTGCACTGTGCAATCGGCTCAAAAGGAGGATGGAGGAATTGGGTAAGCACTATAACAAGGTTCCACATTGGTGTGGGTGCTGACCTCAGTGGTGCCACTCTCTGCACCTTTCAGAACTCTCTTAATGACTTGTGTTGAAGAAACTTCTACCTATTACACCTCTTGAGTAATCCACTAGGTCAGCTAAATGTATTTTAACTGAAATGCAGGAGAGACCTTCGGGTAGATAAGTGAGGTATTTAAGTAGGTTTGTGTCCTGTGCTCAGTTGATTTTGGTACTTCCCTGTTGCATCACTGTTTGATTGCTTTTGATTTTGTGGTGTAGCACCACCTTGTCGATGGTCTTTCATCTTCCCTTAACATCTCCATGGTTCTATCCGAAAAATGTAGGTGTCCAAACTCTATGTCCTCACGAGCCATGTTGTCAAGCTGGGGGTGTGATATCCCAGATGGGACACTGCCCCTTTGCATCGTTAGTAAGTCCTGATGCACTAGCAGGGATAATACTCTGCCCTGTGCCATCTCCACTAGGTCAACGAACCAAGACTGTCTTGCTCATCGAGGGCAAATTAAGATTAGTGCTAAGGCTGTTTACTTGCATTTCTCTATCACTAATGGTATCAAGGTATTGCCAATCTCCCTGACCATTCTATTGACAGGGCATTCCCAAGTGACTAGTGCTTTGGAAATCTGGCTACAAATCTTTAACATTTTGCATTTTCCTCGGTCACAAAGAAATCTAATATTGACGCCCCTCCCCCATCTTCTGAATATAATATTTACCACCTTTTGTTTCAGCTTCCACTCGTGTGAGATGCTTGCTTGCCTGCTTAACCTGTTCACCTCTGTTTTGTACACTTGGTAGCTGTATTATTATCAGTGTGATAGGTCTCTGTATGGCATATGTCCAAATCTCCTGTGCTAGCGTGGACAGGATGTGTGATCCTGTCCCCACTTGTTTGTTGAGGTAAAACATCAGCACATAAATGTGTGTCTTCCTTGAGGTCCACAGTTGCCATTTAGTCTCCTTTTCGCAATTGTGAAATGACCTCTTACAGAGCTCTCATCATGAATATTTGAGTCTTGATGTACTTGTTTAAGACCCTCAGGTCTAAGATGTCTCTCAAAGTTTTATCTGGTTTTAAAACTAGGACATTAACTACGCTCAATGACCTCTCTCTTGCTGTATTTTTTTCTATAGCTTGTTTGCACAATAACTATGTACCTCCTGTTTGAGGCGACTTTATTCCTCGTTGTTGACTGCCCTTGATTTTGGTCTGATGTATGGTAGTTGTTTTAACAGTTCGATACAGGATCCATGTTAGATAATGTGTAGAATCCACTCATTGGAGGTGATGGTGCTCCACTGTCTCAGGCACCCTCTGATTCTTCTTCCCCCCACTCTCACTATTGTTAAGGGGGCGGGGGGGTAAGCAACACCGGCATGGAGTCACTTGCTGGAGGGTCCTGCCCCTTTTAAGGTTGATTGTCTACTTCGTGCTATCCCACTAAAGGGCTGTCTTGGTATATTAGTGTAGTTCCACTGCATGACAGTACTGTGGGAGCAAGCCTGAGGTGTAAAAGATGTGTGCAAAGTCACTACTTGAACCCCTACCCTTGCGGCGGGTCTCTTCCTTGTAGCTGGTGCTCCCATAGATCTTGTGGTGTCTTTTTCATGTTTTGAATAACCTTTCCCACTGTGCTTCCAAACAGTGCTTCCTGCTTGAAACCAGACTACTGCATCCAAGCATGTCTACTTATGGTGGTGCCTGTGCATAACTGCATAAATAGTAGTATCTGCAGCATCGATCGCCGATTTCAACCAGATATTAGCAATGGTCTTTTCCCTTAAGTATCACGCCCTTACGTCTCTTTTTTGTACTGATCTGTTAGATGGTGCATGAAATCCTTACTTTCCTTCAATTGCTGATGCGCATACCTGTTAGATATCGCATTTGAATTGGCCATGCATCATAAAGTTGCGGTAAAGTGTTCGATTAGACATCGCATTTGAATTGGCCATGCATCATAAAGTTGCGATAAAGTGTTCGATTTGCCTGCCCATCATTTTTACCCGCGTGCTTTTTTTGTCGAGAGGGGGGCCCGTGGTTGGAATTGAGTTTGCTCTTTTAAGAGCCGTGGTCACAATAATGGAGTCTGCCTTAATACTACCCCTGATGTAGACTGGGTCTTGAGATTAATGTTTATACTTTTTTCGACCCTGAGGGTCACTAGGTTAGCGTGGTGTAGTGCTAGAGACACTCTTGTGGTCTGACACCCTGTGATGACCTTTGCCTATCATCATTTTAATTGACTTTGGTGTGTTATTTTATCCTAGCCTGAATGTACGATGTCCTGCATATGCCTTGTTTCTCTTAAAAGTTTCTTTCTTGTAATCTTGCAGTCTTTCAGTGAGAGATGTCACGGAGTAGAACAGCCTTGCCAAGAACAGAAAATGTGGGATGTGCATTTGAAAGCATGAGAGAGAGAGAGAGGTGTGGAATGTACTTTTTGGTCTCGAAGTGTAGTGTTATGAGCAGTGGTGCTGAAATGTGCACTGTGTTGTACATTGAGAGAGGAAGTATGTGATGCTATAAGCAGTGGTGCACAAATGTGCATTGTGTTGTACATTGGCAAGTATTATTAATTTCTTACTATTGGCTTTGACATGGCCTCATGTCATCCTGAATTCTGACTCTGCCTGGCTTGAGCTTTCTCTGTGCGGACAGACACGCTTGCAAGTTGTTTGGGTTAATCACGTTTAAGGATTGTTTTGTGAGAGATTGTTTAATGTACCCTGGAAGGCTTTCGTGAGCTTCGTCAAGATAAAGACTGGAACATGCGAGAATGTAGAGGGGACGTGGGAACTCCTTCCTGCCGTGGAATGCTTGCCTGGAAGCTGGCCAGTTCCAGCAAGTTTCCTTTGGCGCAGAGGGGAAGACTCTCGAACCTTCTAGTGTGTGTTTTGAGATTATAAAGCTGAGGGTTGTTGACTTAGAAACCGGGAATTTGGAACTCGAATGGGGGCGGACACATCTACTTCGGTACAGCGGAACCCTGGTTGCTGAGGCTCTTATCCCCGGCAGTTAAATCCCCCGGTCAGGAGTGGGCTAAGATGCAGTGTTTGCACCAGGTGAAGTGTTGAGTTTTGATTATTGCCATTGTGATGTGTGGCCAGTGGCTTTGATCATTTGAGGCGTTTTCTTTGTGATGTGTGAATGAGTCAGAGTGCACATCCAAAGTAATCATTTGATGTATATAAATATATATCTCCTGCAGGACGTCCAGTATATTTTCTTGAGTGTTATCTATTCATTAGTATTATTCATGCATTTAACTGTTGCATTTACCAAGTGTGTTATTATTGCTTGCATATAAATATATATCTGCAGACAACAATCATCCAACATGAGGAATGATAAGACGACACACCAAGTAGTTTTGCACTTTAGTGCAAAACTACTTGGTGTGTCTTATCATTCCTCATGTTGGATGATTGTTGTCTGCATATATTGATGGTTGTTGCTTCCATCGACGGCACCGGCACTGTGAGGCCAGCGGCGGCATCTAAGCAACGCGGTTCTAAAAAAAAAATATATATATCTCTATATATCTTTGAATTTTGTTCTTTTGGCATCCGGGAAAGCCTTTCTGTTAGAGAGCATTGTATAAATAAACCCCAAGCCTTATTCTAAAAAGAGAGTCTTTGCATTTTGTAAAATAAAACCCTTTTCTAGGTGTTGTTGTGTTTTACGTTTTGCTTCGCCGTGTTTGAGCCACTGTGTGGGAGATTCTGTATTATCTGAAAGGCGGAGCAAGACACGTGACTGGCTCCTTCAATGACGCCCTTCCTTGGCCCAAATGCTAGATACAATGGAAGATATTAGTTCTTCTATTCAGAAGGCAATTTCCCCAAAAGAAAAGAGGTTTCTGTCTGATCCTTTTATAGTTTTACTCCATACTTGTCGACAGCTCTCTTGATGACTGGGCCATATGCGGCCATGTCATCTGGTGGCGAGTATCTTTATGGGTGGGAGTCCTTCCCGTCTTCTATCGAATCTGTTGCAAAGTCCTACAACCCTTTATCTATTGAGCATCCTATGACAAAAAGCTTGACATCACAGGGCTCCCCCTCAGACTTGTAGATTTCCTCTTCTAGCTCCTCTGTAGGTTTGGGAATGGCTGAGTCCTCCAGTTCTGATCGTTCTATCTCTGGTTCTTTTTCTTTAATAACTTTTTCTCGAGGAGGAGGGCAAGGTATCTTCGACACCTTTAAGTAGGCATCAAACAATTTCTTCTGTCAAAGCAAAGCCTTCATTTCGGCTTTGACCCTCCAGTCTCCAACCTCGAGTCTTTTCTTTAACATTGATGGCCTCTTCTTGGGCATCAACGGGTCTAGTTCCCGGACTTCCTTCTTCTTCCAGCTCTAGTGACTGCCTCTCAGAGTGGAGGTCACATCTGAGGATTTGCCAACTGCCGTACTCTGGGTTTTGGATCCGTTAGGCTCTTTATGCTTGCGCCTTCCCTTGACTGCAAAAACTTTCAGCGAAGGGGTCGTACTGTGCTGGAGTGTTTCAACTCTGATTATTTTGGTTTGGTGCCCAAGAACGCTTGTGGTGTTACTTGACAGTTGTAGTCCTCATGCATCAACGTCAAAGGACATAATATCAACTGGTTGGTGGCAATCCCCATGCAAAAAAAAAGAAAGAAAGGAGAAAAGAGGATATTCCGGACCCAAACACTATATGGAGGAGTAATGCACAGCACGTAATCCAGAAAAAAATCACCCCGTAAAACTCCAGCACACAGTAATCACGACACTAGTGTTCTTGGCAGTGGTGAAAAGATCCATCTGCAGCACACCACACTGAGCAAAGATGTTTAGAGCCACCTCAGGAAGAAGACATTTTTCAGGATCTGCCAGCTGGCATCAGCTGAACGCCTCCATCCTGGCACTGAGCAAATTTGCCAGATTAGCTACCAGGTATACTGTTGGTCCAGCCAACTTCGGAGGCGCAGTGCCTACTGGCACAAGATCCAAGACACAAAGCCGCCCTGCATGTTGAAGCATCACGTGGCATTCATGTTCTCCGTCAGGACCTGTACCAGCCTATCCCTGATGAAAGCCTTAACATCCGGCCGCATGGCAGGAATTTCCAGAAGATTGATGAGGAGCGTCTGTTCCACTGGAGACCACAGATGCCTAATCTCTATCTTTCCCAGATGACTGCCCAGATACAATGCATGCATAATTTCTGCAAGCTCTGGATGGGGTGGAGAGCATACCTGCTGCATGACAAGTTGGTGTCCACCTGCCACTAAGATCCAAGGCTGTCTCCCTGAAAATGCATTTGTGGTCCGAAAGGCGGCCTCGGTGCTGCCGCTACTGAAAATAGAGGTTCCACTGCAAGGCCAGCATGTGGCAGCAGGCACAAGAGACAAGGACGATGCATGAGACCAGCAGTCCAATAAGACTCAGGACCAACCGCAATGAGAACCAGGATTGAAACTTAAATAATGGGATCATGTCCTGAAAGCTCTGGGCATGTTTCAAGGGAGGGTAGTAAAGGCCTTGAATGCCAACATGTACAGGCTGGCCCCAGGGAACTGAATTCTCTGTGTAGGCATCAGATGAGACTTTAGTTTGCTGAAGGAAAACTCCAAGTTTAACAGAAGGGAGATCATATTTTGGAGGTGTTCTCTGGCTGACTGCACAGCTTGAGAAGTCAGTTGTTGAGGTATGGAATATATGTATCCCTGACATGTGAAGGTGGGTCGAGACCATCATTCAATCAATCAATCAATAAATCAGGGGTTTGTAAAGCGCACTACTGACCCGTTAGGGTCTCAAGGCGCTATGGGGGGGAACGTGCAGCTCCGCTGGGGTCATCTGAAGAGCCAGGTCTTGAGGTCTTTCCTGAGCTGGAACAGTGTGGGGCTTTGCCAGAGGTGAATGGGGAGGTCGTTCCATGTCTTGGCTGTGAGGTAGGAGAAGGATTTTCCACCTGCTCTGTTACTGTAGATGCGATGAACGATGGCCAGGGAGAGGTTGGCTGAATGGAGGTTTCTCTTGGGGACGTGGAAGGAGAGACGGTTGTTGAGGTATTGTGGACCGAGGTTGTGGAGGGCCTTGTATGCCTGTGTGAGCAGCTTGAAAGTTATTCTTCTTTCGACAGGGAGCCAGTGGTGATCGCTGAGGTGTTGGGTGATGTGATTGCCTTTGTAAACACCCAAAAAGCAGAAGACAGGCTGAAGGGTAGAATGGTAAACTAGGAGGAACACTGGTCCCGACTGATTTTTCCACTTCGTTTCTGCCTTGCTTTTGCTTCATAATGAGCTAGATTAAGCAGTGTAAGTAAGTACGTTTGTTATTGAAACACTGAGATTTGACCATTCAGATTAGAGAGTTCTTCACACTGAGCTGTACAAAAAAGAAGTCAGATTTCAGACAACTGCTTGCTGTTTCTTGTTTGGACCGAGACTAACCACCCACACAGAAACAGAGTTCAGCTGCACCCGCAGACAGAGATCACCCTTCTCCCATCGTCCTCATCCAGCGGAGAGTCTGATAACACAGAGGCACAATGTGCTGTAGGTATGCAGAGTGACAATCCAAATACTCTAATAAGGCACCGTTAGTTTACTTTATGCACTCACAGTAGCGCTAAAAATTGTGTGTAGATGACTTGAAACATATTCTTGGAAACCATTTGTAGAAATGTTTGTTATCATATTTATTGCAACTCTGATAATAGCAATATGCTCTATATGTCTTGTGGTCTCAATGCAGGTACTATGGAGTAGGATACAGCAATAAATGCTAAACATACATTGCGTCATTATCAGTGTAGATGCTTGAGTGTGCCATTCTAAGAATGAAAATGTGTGTTTCCCAATCACCACTATGTCCACGAGAAAAGGATTGTTTTGTTTACCAGAAAGCACTACTCCCCCATTAAACAGGGCAGAGTGCAGCCCTGCAGTAAACCAGATCTGCCTTTCTCATACAGAGCACACTAAACTAAGTCCTTGTGTTATAGGGTTAGGGGATCTAAACCAGTAGACTTAAGGTATACCCCTAAGATACATAACAGAAGGTTGAGGAAATATGTATTATCGGGGCAGTTGGTACTGGATATGGTAGGATGAAGTCTGCTGTACAGGACTGAAGAATATAGATCGATTTTGCTTACTGAAAGAAGCGTGAATCCCAAAATACAAAAAAAAAGTGGCAATAAGCTAGGCCCTGTTACCCATGTGAAGCGCAAAGGAAGGATACCTATGGAGACATCAGATGCCGTAAACTGATCACAGAAAGGAGAAAGAAAATATTATTAACGCATTGTATAACTGCTCAAACATTTTTACTGTTGACTGGGTGGAATTGCTGTGACTTAGTTTGTCCATTTGAAAGAGAAAATGTCAGTTCAGAAGTGGCATCAGTTGAAAAGGAAAGTATGAGGTCCACAGAAGTAAGAGCGGAGGATTGAGCAGTGACAAGCTGGTATGCATGGAAACGCAATAGGCGTCAGCATCATCACGTAATACATGGTGTATGGGGGTGCGCACAAACAGGTCAAGCAGCATGACCTACGTGTCCGACATTTTGGGTCCAGGTCGATGCGTGCATACACAAAAGAATTAATTGGCATGCAATTTTTTTGAGGCCGCAAGTTCAGGAATGAATGCTGCATAAGAAATTAAAATGAAACAGCTAAAGAAAAGAATCTGGAAGTAACAGAGTATGCAAAATGGAAGTGGTGAGTGGAATAAGTATGTACTTTAATGCAAGAATTCGCATTTTTTATAGATTTTTATTGTGAGCTGTCAGTGTATTTCAAGATACAAGAAAGAAAAAAAAAATCTGAAATAATACATCCATACAATAGAATCACACAGTTGGTTAAGCATCATAGGAATTAGTTTCCAAAAGTGTAAATCAGACATTTGTACACAACTTAGCGTGCAGCTTACTCTGCCCCCCTCATCGCCTTATCTCAGCCGCTACAGCGCGATTGTGAATCTATACTCCTATTTCTAACACACAGGTTTCAAAACATACTGGAGTGTGCCTTTAGATGTGCCAGTTCACAACAGAGTTCCATTCTATCACTATAGTAAGCCATATCCCACAGCCATGCTGCCATAGGAGCTATCCAATTTATTGCCACCCTTCTTTTAGCGAAGAGGAACACCATCGAAACCACACGATGCATCTCACTCGGTATCTTCTCAGTGACGCTAGTTCCGGGGTCGGTTCAATATGTATTTCAACTATTTCAGATAATATAGCAAATACTCGCGCCCAATACAACCCTATTTTGAGGCAGTTGCAGGCAATACGTAATAAAGTGGATTTAGAGCTTTATATTTTTTACACTTAACTATACCCCAGTCTGTATATTTAACGATACGTTAGGTTGTTATATTAACGGTGCAGTACCTTACAATGTATTAATTTAGGGCTATAATTACATAGTTGCAACATCTGGAAAAAAAATCCCGGGACACTTTACAGCACAGGGCTGCTGCAGATAGAAAGTTCTTGTTTGCATTCCTGTGTGTAATATAGAGGAACAGTTTCTGCAACAATATTACCCGTGACAGTCTCCAACTTGCCGGGACTGTCTCAGGAAAAACGGCACAGTTGGCAACTATGTTAAATTAAATGGCATGTCTTTTACCGGGGCGCAGCTACATTTCCAGTTTTGATCAGTGATGGGCATGCCTAATCCACTTTCCAAGGACTGTTGAGCTGCATAAGCAGGCAGTTTCCTAGAATTGTGAATAAATCCTTTATTGCTTGATTAACAAAAATCATTGCAATTAAAACATCTTAGTAGTAAGATAGTATATAAAAACATTATCGCATTCCTGTAGATAATAGGCACCTGTATAAAAGGACAAATCTGTAGTTACAGGCCATACCATAACTATAAAACCATTTGTGAGCATCTATTTAAAACAGCCACACTAGTATCCTTAACAATTTATAGTTACATTCATATTTATATATTAAAATCCAATTAACCTAATAAATCATTATGCAAATCAACTATAAAATCCATTAAGACATAGACTGGATCATTACGTATTAAAATGCAAACATGTGGTAAACAGTAGTTCCATTGTGCAAACAAGCTATAAAAGTGCATCAGTATCTTCCATTGTGCAAACAAGATAACAAGGTGCATCAGTATCTTCGTTATTTAAATTTCTAATAACTTACCATAGCAGCATAGACACAAAATCTTTTAGGAGGTCGTAATGTGCAAATAAGCAGATAAAATGCATCCATATATTCAAAATTTCTCTTAGAGCCATTTGATCTGATTATAGTATACCTTAGATCGTCAATACCAAACATTTTTCGACAGCAGCTAAAAACGTTATCAATTGACATAGCAGCTGAATCAACTCGCCAGATAAATATAGAATAAGAGCCTGGCGAGCCGATCTTACCCCAAACCTCAGAAATAAGCGGTTTAAAAATATGCGATGTATTTTAAGCAATTTGGGACACACACAATAGAGATTCACATGGCCACCCACAAAGTCTACAGTTGGTACTAGGCCACTGTTGAATCCAAGTCGACGTGGGCGCCTTAGTTAGGTTTATTCCCAATCTAATTTTTAAGAATTTCTTTTTTTATTCAAGCCGAAAAATGGGCATTAAGGTATGGCTGGACACGCAAAGACCGGTGTGAATTAATCACAGACCATGCATGAGTTTTTGCCGCTTAAAACTGCCCGCTCTGCTAATAGAGTAAGGGACAATAGATTAGTAGTGGTAGATTGTCCTTTGCGAAAACCAGTTTGTTTGAGTGGAATTATACCTTGCTGTGTTGCCCTTTTTTCCAGGTCTATCAATAGACGTGAGGCACAAACCTTAGCGTCAACGTCAGTTAGAGAAATTAACCGGTAATTAGCAGGGTTATCAACGGAGCCGCTTTTATAGATAGGCTGCAGGATACTACCTTGCCATGATACAGGCACAGTTTCCGATACCAATATCTCATTAAACAATGGGGTTAATATTTCAGCCCAAATATCAATTTTGGTACGGAACAAGGCATTAGGAAGTCTGTTAGGACCGGGAGCACCATTTGAACGAAGGCCACGTAGCAGAATGGCTATTTCATTACAACTTATGCAATCCAGGTCGTTCCTCAAGTCAGGGCTGGTGTCACTAAATTTCAAAATATTGTTCGTACCCAAGCTCATACCACTCTCTATTTCAATATTTAGTTTACTAATTTTAATACAATAAGCCCTACTGCATCCCCTTTCGAGTTTGTTGATTATTTCCCAAAACATTTTTACATTATTTTGTTTGGAGGCATGTAATAATCTGTTACAAAGACCTGTTCGGTAATATGATTTAGCCACCCAAACGTCTCGTCTATAAGATCTTCTTAGTGCCGTCATTTTGTCCTTATAGATATAGTAGGATTGCTGGTATCTATGGGAGTAGGCATCCCGTACAGCTCTATTAAGTGATTGTTTTAGTTTGAATAACTTAGAAGTAAGCCATTTATTCGGAGAACTTAATGTAATATTAGTTTTCTTATGATTTCGTACTCAACATTTTCCCATTAGGGATGATGTTATATAATTCCACTTATTAATCATATAACCTAACCCCACATCGCACGGGTCACTATCCTTTATTATTGCTTTAGCAGCCTGTATTATTTCTTATTGTTTATCCATATGCCAAACCAGTCTCTTCAGATTGTATGAAGAATGGGCCGTATTGGGGAGCTCATTAAATCTAGGGTTACAGTTTATTGGAAATTGTAGTATAACTATCTGAGAGTTGTGATTGCTCTCGAGTCGAGGGGTCACCCTATATTCAATCAGTTTTGGGCTTAAGTTTTCTGAGATAAAAGTATAGTCAATAAGTGAGCCATTTTTAGAATGTTTAAAAGATGAAATGAACCTGGATTTTTCTTTTAACAAGGTAAAGCCAAGCTGGTACATTTTGTCACAACACTCTTTTGAAGTACAATTACTCTATTCATTTACGGGATTTAAAGCAACCAAGTGTAGATTAAAATCGCCAGAAACTATAAATCCGGCTTCTGAGTGCCGAATTATTAATGAATGCAAGATATCTCGTAAGATATACAACTGGGCAATCTTATTGAGCTTGGTGTGCTATCATTTGCTAAATAGTTAATTGTATGTTCTTTAAAAGGTGTTAGACTCTGAGTGACACAGGGCTTTATCATATCGGCTAGACTTGTCCCATGTGTGGTGTATGTTACATGATCTTGGGGCAGGAGTGTAATCTCATTGTGTACTAATAATTTAGTCTTGGATTGCGGATGACAGACTGTTTCTCTACATGCGTTTCCCGGGATCTGCTTACTCTCACTCCAGATCTGGGACTTACTGTCATTCTTAGGCACAGTTCCATTATTGATGCTGGCTATATCAGAGGTCACCATGTCGGCGGCAGTCGGAAGCTCTTTTTTACTACCCTTTACCGAGAGCTGAACCTCACTCCGCAATTCGGGGTTCTTATGTTTTGGACTCAATAGCTCAGCGGGGGATTCTGCACCCTTTTGGGAGCAGTCCAAGCCTTGAGATTTCTGATTAGCTGATTTAAAA
Source organism: Calotriton arnoldi (assembly GCA_963921515.1). NCBI lineage: Eukaryota > Metazoa > Chordata > Amphibia > Caudata > Salamandridae > Calotriton > Calotriton arnoldi. The sequence continues at coordinate 1,847,857 of CAWUFW010000115.1, forward strand.
ATAGGGTAACGTCCCTAATTTCTGCCACTGAGGCCACTGAAACAATTGACTTCAAGGCTTTATTCCGAGCCTTACGCAACCTTTTCCTGGCCCTTTTTGATAATAGGGGAACACCACTAAAACTACCACCTGAACCTATGGAGTTATCAACCTGGTTTATCTCAGCTTTAACTTTCCCTGCAAAACGTAACATTTATCTATTGAAGTGGTTGAACCCAAACATACTTCTGTCTCCCCAACGAACAAGTTACTTACCTTCGGTAACGATATATCTGTAAGAAACATAGGTTAGTTATAGATTCCTTACCTTAGAATTACCCCCAGGCGTCAGACTGGATCCAGAAAGTTTTTCGTCAGGAGTACCCCTGCGAGTCGGAAGGTGGCGTCGGTCGACTCTGCGTTCGTCGTTGGCTTCGTGGTCGCCGGGATGATGTTGCGGTTGCTACATAGACGCCGCCCTCAAGCGCTGACGTCAGTTCTGTACACGACTTTCCACGCCAGAAGCGCAGAGCCATGCAAGACACTGACCACTGGTGCACAAAACTAGGGCCCTGAAAGCAAGTCCTTAACCCTAGAAGTCAGTACGCAGAATGAGGAGGATGGGTGGGGCGGTAAGGAGTCTATAACTAACCTATGTTTCTTACAGATATATCGTTACCAAAGGTAAGTAACTTGCTCATCTGAAAGAGACAATTAGTTATAGATTCCTTACCTTAGAATAGATACCCCAGCAATACCAACCCTGGAGGTGGGTCTGCGAACCAAGTTCACACCAGAAAGTCCTGGAGAACAGAACGGCCAAAGATGCCGTCTCTCCGGACTTGGCTGTCCAAGCAGTAGTGTTTGGTGAACGTGTGCAGCGATGCCCACGTAGCTGCCTGACAGATGTCAGTAAGGGGGACTCCCCGTCCCAAAGCAGTGGTAGCTGCCGTCGCCCTAATGGAATGGGCGCGCAGTCCCACTGGAGGCTCCTTCTTTGCCAAAGAATAGCAAGCTTTGATGCACAGAACGACCCACCTGGAGATGGTCAGTTTGTGCACGGCCCGACCTTTCTTGGCGCCCACGTAACCAACAAAGAGCTGGTCGTCCACCCGGAATTGTTTGGTGTGATCCAAGTAGAAGGAAAGCGCACGTTTTGGATCCAGACGGTGGAGCCTCTCTTCCTCTTTTGAAGGATGCGGAGGCGGAAAGAAGGTGGGCAAAGTGATGGTTTGGCCAATGTGGAAAGAAGTAACCACCTTGGGAAGAAAGGAAGGTCTAGTTCTGAGGACAACCTTGTCCGGATGAACAGCCAGAAAGGGAGGCTTGGAAAAAAGAGCCTGTAGCTCACTCACCCTGCGCGCAGAGGTCATGGCCACCAGAAGGGCAGTTTTCAAAGTTAGAAGCCTGAGAGGACAGTTATGTAGCGGCTCAAAGGGAGCGCACATAAGATAGGCAAGAACCAAGTTCAAGTCCCGCTGGGGCATTACGAAAGGAACAGGAGAAAAAAGATGAGTAATGCCCTTAAGGAAACGATTTACAACAGGGGACTTGAAAAGAGAAGGCTGATCAGGAAGCCTAAGGAAGGCTGAAATGGCCGAGAGGTAGCCCTTTAGAGTGCCCAGAGCAGAGCCCTACTGGGCCAAAGAAAGGAGGAACAAGAGAACCTCAGAAAGAGAAGCGGAAAGGGGATCCACAGCCTTTGCTGTGCACCATGCCACAAATTTGTTCCATCTGCAGGCGTATACCGTCTTAGTGTAGGGAGGCCTGGCTGCCAAGATAACATCACAGACTTCGGGAGGCAGGTCAAATGACTTCAACTGCCGCCGCTCAATCTCCACACAAGGAGGTGGAGGCTGGACAGGTTCGGGTGGAGGACCATCCCCTGCTGCTGCGACAGAAGATCCCCAGAAGAGGCAGTCTGATCAGAGGATCGATGGCCATGTGTAGCAGCTCGGGATACCAGTCTCTTCGTGCCCAACCCGGAGCCACAAGAATGACTTGGGCACGGTCGCGCTTGATCTTCTTCAGCACTCTGGGCAGAAGTGGTATAGGCGGAAAGGCGTACAGAAGACCGCAACTCCACTTGCGACGAAAAGAGTCGCCTAGAGAGTGCCGCCTTGGAAATTCCAACGCGCAGAATTGCTGACATTGCGCGTTCTCTTCGGTGGCGAATAGATCTAACCAAGGCTCTCCCCACGGTCGAAAGAGACCTTGCACCACCTCCGAATGAAGATGCCATTCGTGATCCATCATGCACCTGCGGCTGAGTTCGTCCGCCCTGGCATTCAGGGAACCTGCCAGGTGTTGAAGCACCAGGGATATGCCCTGATGTTCCAGCCATGTCCAGAGGCGGAGGGCCTCCTGACATAGGGTCCACGACCCCACCCGCCTTGTTTGTTGCAGTACCACATGGCGGTGGTGTTGTCCGTGAACACCTGCACTACTCTTCCCCGGACAGAGGGAAGGAATGCTTTGAGTGCAAGACGAATCGCCCAAAGCTCTAGAAGGTTGATGTGGAGCCCGGACTCCACCGGAGACCAGAGGCCTCTGATCTCCGCCTCCCCCATGTGGCCGCCCCATCCCAGAAGTGACGCATCGGTCACCACTGTGAACTCTGGTTGGGGAAGGGAGAGGGATCTGCCGTAGACCCAATCCTGGTTCGTTAGCCACCACTGCAAGTGGTGTGCAGTGCCCTCCGAGATCTGGATGCAATCGGACAGGTTCCCCTGATGTTGTGCCCACTGGAACTTCAGGACCCACTGCAGAGCCCGCATATGCCATCTGGCATGGTCCACCAGCAGGATGCAGGAGGCCATCAGGCCCAGTAGCCTGAGGGTCATCCTGACCGAAACCCGGGATAGAGGCTGAAAGATCGGAATCATAGCCTGAATATCCCGGACTCGCTGTTCGGGAGGAGAGACCCGAAACTGCGTCGTGTCCAGAACGGCTCAGATGAAGAGGAGCTTCTGAGAGGGAGTCAGGTGTGACTTCGGCACGTTGATGGAGAACCCCAGCGAGTGCATGAGGTCGGCCATAGTCTGGAGGTGGGAGATGACAGCCTGGGGCGAGCCCGCCTTCAACAGCCAGTCGTCGAGATAGGGGAAGACTGGAACCCCTGATCTGCGCAGATGAGCTGCGACCACCGCCATCACTTTCGTGAACACCCGAGGGGCGCTGGTAAGGCCAAAGGGGAGCACGGTAAACTGAAAATGCTCGTGGCCTACCGTGAACCGCAGGCAACACCGGTGGGCCGGCAGGACGGGGATGTGAAAATAGGCGTCCTGCAAGTTCAGCGCTACCATCCAGTCTCCAGGGTCGAGGGCAGACAGGACCTGAGCGAGCGTCAACATTTTGAACTTCTCCTTCCGGAGGAAGCGGTTGATGTTCCTGAGATCCAAGATAGGACGCAGGCCTTTGTCCTTCTTGGGCACCAGAAAGTAGTGGGAATAGCAACCACGACCTACTTCTGGGACAGGAACGCGCTCGATGGCTCCCTTGGCCAAGAGTGCCGAAACTTCCTGCTGGTGAAGGGCCAGATGATCCTCCGACTTGCGATGGTACCGAGGTGGCATGGATGGAGGGGTAGTCTCGAAGGGGAGGGAGTAGCCCTTCGGACTATTTGTAAAACCCACCTGTCCAACGTGATGGTGCACCAGTGGGGGAGGTGATGGCGAATCCTGCCGCCCACTGGCGATTGGTGGCCCTGAAAGGTCGGACTAGGAGGGTTTGGAGGCTGCTGCAGAGGGGGCTGTGGTGGACTGGCCTGCGTCCCCGGCCACGCACGTCCCCGGCCACGCAGGAGCTGAACAGCTTGCGCTGGCCTGTGGCTCTGGGCGTGGCGGGGCACCCCTTCCATAGCCACGAAAGGGGCGAAAAGCAGACTGCGCAGGGCGGGGGGTGGAGAGGCCCAAGGACCTGGCCGTAGCCCGAGAGTCCTTAAAGTGCTCTAGCGCGTTGTCTGCTTTGTCACCGAAAAGACATCCCCTGAAAAACCAGTCGACCTCAACCAGGCGTGGCGACGAAGGGCTACCGACGTGGAAATTGTCCTGCCTAGTGAGTCGGCGGTATCCAGCACACAGCGGATGGTAAACTTCGCTGCGTCTCTCCCTTCGGCAACTGCCCGAGATAGTACGGCCCGGGCCTCCTGCGGGCACTGAGGCAGCACTTGCGCAACCGTATCCCACACAGAGTGGGTGTAACGGCCCAATAGACATGCAGTGTTTACCGACCGCAGTACCAAGCTGGAGGAAGAAAACATCTTCTTCTCAAGATGGTCCAGCTTTTTGGATTCCCTATCAGGTGGAGCGTTAGGGAATGCGCCCTTGGAGGTAGAGGCTTGGACCACCAAGCTCTTAGGGGTGGGGTGTTGGGAGAGGAAAGTGGGGTCGCCCGGGGCCGGGTGGTGGCGTCGGGCAATCATCCTATCCACAGGCAATCATCCTATCCACAGGAGCCCCTGTGTTGGGCCTGGACCAAGTGCCCAAAAGGATATGTGATAGGGCTTCATTAAACGGTAGCAGGGTCTCCAAAGAGCTCGCTGCCGGTTGAAGCACCTCTGTCAGGAGGTTAGCCCTGACTGCCCCCGTAGGTAGCTCGAGGCGGAGAGCCTCGGCAGCCCTACGCAACACCACTGCGTAAGACGCTCCCTCCTCCGTAGCCACGGTAGGAGGAGACAACATGCCAAGGTCTGGTGAGGTATCCAGACAACTGGCTTCCCCCAGTTCCTCTCTCCAGTCCAGTTCATAGCCTAACTGGTTAGTTAAAGGGTCTCCAGACCCCTCCCAGTCCTCCCGACCCTCCTCTGGCTGCCAATCTGGTCTCAAAGAGCCAGGGTAGAACAGGGGCACAAAACTACCCGTCGGCGCCGGATCCCAGCTCCGTGTCTACATCGGGATGGAGGCCGGGGTCGCCTCTGGCTGGGGACACAGCCGGCGTCGGCTGCGGACGTGGTGCCTGTGGAAGCGGCGCCGGGGGAGGTGTAACTAGGTCGACCGGCGCCGATCCGGATCCAGGCCTGGATCCAAGGGGACCCTGCGGCGCCGAAGCTGCCGGCGTCGAAAGCCTAGGGCCCCCAGCCGAGTCCGTGGGGCCCGAAGGTGCGCCAGCGGAGTCAGGCTGCCCAAAGATGGCTTGCATCGCTTCGTAAAATTGACGAAGCTGGGCAGGGGTCGCTCCAGGTCCCAAGAAGGGAGGGAAACCCAGAGTCGACCCTTCGGACTCCGCACGCGGAGCCGCGGGAGGGGCACCACCCGCATCCCTTGTCGCGTCGGCCGACTGACGGGGAGAAGTCGAAGAGCGACGATGCTTCTTCGACTTCTTCTTGTGCTTCAACTTACCTGACCCCGAGTGCTAAGACTTGGATGAAAAATGATGGTGGCTCTGCGACTAGTCCCTCGACCTCCTACGCGACCAGGACCTCGAGCGGCGCGGAGCCCACTGCCGGGCCACGAGAAGCTTTCGGGACCGCTCCCGAAAAGACTTCGGATTCATGGTCTGGCAGTCGGAGCACAACTTGGGGTCATGGTCGCGCTCCAGGCAGAACAGGCACACGCGGTGCGGGTCCGTCACCGACATCAGTCGGCTACAGGAACCGCAAGACTTGAAGCTGGGCATCCCTGACGTGCACCAGGAGTCGAAGACTCAAAAACGATGTCGACAAAAGTCACCAAAAAGTCAGTCAAAAAGTGACTGGAGGTACCGCTCTCTCCGGATCTGCGCTGACTGGCGCGGAAAAAGAAAGAACGGACATCAGCGCGCGAGAGCAGCGTCTATGTAGCTACCGCGTCATCATCCCGGCGACCACGAAGCCAACGACGAATGCGGAGTCGACCGACGCCACCTTCCGACGTGCAAGGGTGCTGCTGACAAAAAACTTTCCGGATCCAGTCCGACGCCTGGAGGTAATTCTAAGGTAAGGAATCTATAACTAACTGTTTCTTTCAGATAACCCCCGTTGGTACCCTAGCATTATCGGGGGACACATCTCACTGAGTCTGTTGCAGCTTTGTGCTCACACTTGTTACACCTAGTCCCAGTTCATTATAGCAAACTGGGTTTCTTTCTGGGTATGATATCACAGCTATTTTGTTTTTTACTTCATCAATGAGAGACCCTACTATAGTCGGGAGGTCAGATACTTTATCTAGGATATGTGAATACGTGCATTTGATTAATTGGTTGTTAACATCGGTCTGAGCTTCTATCATTTGTTAGGTTATGTAAATGTGTGTCTATACCCACCACATAAACTGCTAAAGTATTTAATAATTCCACCTGTATATCGAACTTATTTGAGTGAAAATGTAATGCTGTCGTTTTTGCGTCCATTGTATTCAACAGGTTTCGCCACACTCCATTGTTATCTGCGCTTTGTTGTTTAGCAGGGCACTCATCTGTTATAGCAGGAACATCATATTTATCTAGGAATGAGAGGTCTGGAGAGTTCAAGGAATTATCTACTTGAGCTAAATTCTTTAGTCCCTGATCGGAATTTGTAGATTTACTCTTTAGAGGAGTTAAAGTTGGATGAACATCTGGGACCTGTTCACCGTCACATATTCCAGGATTAAATGGGTTTAAAACATTCTTATTGTTCTGTGACTGAGTTATAGATAGCCCAAGACCCTCGCAGGCACTGTCATTCTCAGTCTTAGACAACAGGGATTTAAAAGAGCTATGGTTAGTTTGAAATTCACCCAAGCAAAGAACAGAGACATCACAATCGTTTGAGTCCTTATTACACTCAGTTGTGACCCAGGGTTTATCTTCTGCCTGTAGAGCACAGTTCCCTTGGGGCAACAACGTAGTTTGGGTTGACAGCATGTCTACTTGACAGACTTGGGGAACATGATGGACTTGGGCTTTAGCTACCAATACATGAGGATGCCCCCTTTCATATGAGATATTTTTTTTTTTACAGCAGCTGCATTTAAACTTAAAGAAGTAGAAGCAACAGACTGTTTCAAGCATTCTCTCATTTCTTCACCCTGGGATAAAACACCATCGCAGACAGTATGGACTATTTTTGGACACACATTTGTAAATGCAGGTGTGGGTGAAAACACCTCAGCCTCACATTGGGCTTTGACTGTCTGTTTAAAATACTCCATAATACTGGGCTGAGAAAAGTGAATCCCACAGACGGAAGTTGGATTGTGTGCTTGATCCACAGCAGTTAGCGCACACTCCGGACTTGATAATGACCTATTATTGGCCGGCAGTTCTTCAAGGTCCATATCATTACCATGTAATAGATCTTTTTGGGAACATGTTTGGATTTTCCTTGCAGCCTTTTGCCTTTTTTGTGATTGAGCTTGTAACGGAAGTTGTGTTGGTCCCCTTGTGCGACCTGATCTCATAGTGTAAGGCTTGTTACTCCGATAAAGGCAGCAGGAAAGAAAACCTCACCACGACTGTACTCCTATTGCGGACCAATAGGTTCCCACAGTCCCAAGGCTAAACAAGATGCGATAAGTTGATTCAAATTGGAGTGATGTAAAAATAAAAATGGCTACCCAATGACCAAGGCTCAAAAATCCAGGCTATAGTAGCTCCGTAGGCACCGAAAAAAGGAGAATAACCTTAGAACTCTCCAACAGAGTTCGAGACACAGGTCAGCTCAGAACCTCCATAAATTCCGCAGGTCCACAGGCCACAAGTAACAGACCTCCTCCTCTCGCTTTTTTTCCGCGTGCCCCCCTTGGCACGCGTATATGGAATACTGTTGCCTGGCCACCGCAGGCGGGATTTGCAACAGCGTGTTTTATCCAAGCAATCAATTGAGTAGAACTTGTAGGGCTACAGTTACTTCTGTGGCAGAAACCAGTTACCGGAAAAACAAAGATGCAAAGGTGCAACAGGCAAACCCAGCATACAGCTACCTAGCCGCTTCCAAGAGCCGGGAGCCAGCTTTGCAGTTCGCCTTTTCTTTCCTTCGGTTTCTTTTTTCTTCTCTTTTTTACCTTTTTTAGGTCGAGCTCTGAGCCAGCGCCCAAGCGCTGCTCTGGGGTTGATCTGTGGTAGTTCACTAAGTGAGGGAAGCCCCGTCCACTCCCCCGCCGATCTTTTTCATTGGCTTGTGTCTTTGTCCTTCCTAAATGCTGCCTTCCGATTGGTTTATAGGCTTGTTAGTCCCTCCTTATGACGGCCATGTCATCATTTGTATCCTTCTATGGCTACTGGTCCCTTTACTTCGAGTGTTGCACAGTATTTGTGATTTAGATTGTGAGCACTATTTTCTTTAATGAGGTTCTCTTACTGCCCGTGCCTTCTCCCCCCCCTCCCGCAGTCTGTGCCTTCTCGCCCCTGCCCTTTGTTCGTGCTTTCTCACCCCCCTGACCCCCCGCCCGCACTCCCGCTTGCAATGCAATAGGTCTCGCGTAAATGCGAGTCCTATTGCATTGCAAATGCTTGTTTTTTTCTCCCACCCTTCCTTACACTCTCCTGGATTTCCCTTGTACAGGAGCGGGAGGGGCGAGGCAGGGAATTACCCGGTAACAAAATGAGAGCTGCTGTTGGTAGCCAGTGGGGCCCAGGCCGGGACCTTGGTAATTAATTAAAGTCAAAATTTTAAGTTTAAAGGAGGGAGGACAGCCGGCAACGGGCAGCGTGCAGCAAACAGAGGGCAACAGTCAGCGTTACCAAGGGCAATGCGGGGCCTACCACTGGCCGCTTCCGCTCTACCTAGAGGGCCCACGTGGCTCTAAGCCTTACCTCTTATGGCACGCTTTCACGACCTCTGTGCTCCTAAACCGCGCCCTTGCTCTTCGCTTGCCCTTGCTGCTTGTCTTTGCACCTCTTCACTCCTGCGCGCTCCTGTGTGCTCCCCCCCCACCCCCGGGAGCACTGGCATACAATGCAGCCAATCAGCTGCGGCCCGGAACCCAGACCTGAAAATCCACCTCTGGGTCTGATGGATGTAGGAAGAAACAGCAGTGCAGGGGGAGCTCCCTTGTGGAGCCCGAGCCGAGCAGCTGTCGAACCGACGTTGGGCATGTAATCACGTAGCCACGTATCCGTACTGACCAGTACTGAGATGATCCTAGAATTGTGTATTTCTATGCACATAAAGAAACTGTTCTATCTTCCTTGCCTCTGCATCCGCTTAGTCGGCACTTCTACCTTCACCAGCGCGCGGTCGAGGAAGTCCAGCAGTAGTGACCGCGCTTCTTGCTGTAGTCTATGCTATAACAACAGGGCTAGCGCTGAGTTGCCACCTTTCTCCCTAAAGAGGATTACCTTTCACACTTAATAAAAGTAAGTAATGGTGTCTCCAAACCTACATATTTCGTCATTTCCCATAATGCTCTCATGGTAGCTTGTACCACATTTCATCCTGTCTCCAAACTGGTTTCTTCACAATGACCGTGGGGAAGTAGCTCAGCCTAGCAGGTGCGTTCTCTATGTGAACATGCGGGGGTGTCCCAGTCATAGTAATAAAGTTTGCAACTGCTGAAAAAGCTCTGTTGGGAGTCTCGTAGGAATATTTACAAACAAGTAGAGTAGATTTAGTAGTATCATCATTTGAACATAGGATACAGGTACCGAGATGGATAATGAGAGTTTTATCGAACGCTCCACTTGTGCCCTAATACATTTCATTACATCTCTAATTACAGGCGCTACATAATTCATTGGGTTTTGGAGGTACTATATGTTATCATCGGCGTACAAAGGAGCTAGGCTGTAAAAGTATCCCCCCATCTCACATGGGTCTCAAGCAAGCAACTGGTTAACAGTTCAATAGCCAATGCGAAAATGAGAGGTGACAATGGACCCCCTTGCTGGGTTCCTCTGCCCACAGAAAACTTAATAGACTGCCCTGCATTCACACGCACTGTGCCATTGGTTTTGTATAAAGCGGACTGAACACACTCAAAAAGTACTGACCAAGTCCCATATCTCGCCGCACTTCCTGCGTATATGGCCAATCCAGTGAATCAAACGCTTTTTCAGCATCCCAAAACACTGCCACCGCAGACAGTGTAGGAATATTTTCAGTGGCGTAGTAGGGGGGGTGGGCAGTCCGCCCCGGGCGGCACGTGTTTTGGGAGCGGCGGCCTCCTCCTGCTCTTATCTGCCCCCACCACCTCCCGCTCTACATTGCGGCCATCGCGGGGTGGCAAAAGCAGGGACTGCCCGGGCAGCCATAGGGCTAGCTACGCCACTAAATATTTGATGTAATATTGCCATTTAAGTCTGCAGATGGAACGTACTAGAGCACTGAGGTAAGAAAGCTGCTTAGCGAGTAACAAGGGATGCATCAGCGGCTGTGGCCTCTGCACTAGGTTCTTCACAAGAATCTTATTATCTACATCCACCAGAGACAGTGCTTGATATGACGCACAGTTACTGTGGACTCGCCCCGATTTTGGTAGCATAATGATTACTGCCTCCAACATTGTAGGTAGGTGGCAGCTGGCCTATGTTATTGCTTCACTGTAAACAGACAGTAACCTAGGGGCTAAAATATCGACAAATGCTTGATAGAATTCACTGGGAAGATGTCACCTCCAGGTGCTTTCCCATTTGCTAGACCAGAAATTGCCTGCTTCACATGTTCCTCTCGGATAGTGGCCAGTGTAACAGTTGCCAAATCTCATTCTCCACCTACGTCGATGCAACATTATTCAAGTATCCCACTATGTCCTGTGTCCCATATCGTGTTCATGAAGTGTACAATTGTTCATAGTATTCTGTGAATATAGCCAGTATATCCTGTAAGCCGGTCTTCAGCATTCCATCAGTACCTATTATCCCAGTTACCAGCATTGAGTCTTTGTTTGTCTTGTTAACCAAGCAAGTGTTTGCTTTTGCCTGGGCAGTCTCTCTTGCCAAAGGCTCTAGCGCGGCTGTGTTTAGTCATATATAACACCTCCCTAGTAGCAGTGTCATTATCCCCTCTGCTGTGTGAAAGGAGTGGGTGGCATTGAGGGAAAGGCTTTCCCCTCTATTATCCAGACTTGTCTGAGCCGTCTGCTGGATCTGGTAGGAGTTGTTTCTATATGTATTATTTTATTTCGTCGACTAACCCATTGGATGTGTATATTGGCTAACTAATTTATATAATTGGCCATTCTATTGTGTTCAAGGAGCCTTATTATGGAGTCCAAGGGATTTATATCTGCATCATTACCCCCTCATGGGTCCTCCTTGTCCCAGTCCTAACACAGTGAGGCAGTCCTGCCTCCAACCAGACAATCAAAATGCTTCAAAACAAAAAAACCAAAGGTCACATAAACCCCTCCCACCCACCGCCATGCCTGTTTTTTTCTTGCTCCGATGGCGGTCGGAACTCTGGTGCGCCGGGTCTCCTGTTGCGGGTTCCGATCTTGACGGGATCAATGTGCGGTGCCGTGAGTTTTTAAACAATGCTTTATGGTCTGTTTTTTAACTCCTGTTCAGTCTGTGATGTTTTTTATTGCTATTTCTGTGCGCGGCCGTACCGGTGCTCCGGTTGGCTGCGCTCCTGCTCCTTGGCCAGGATTCTCCATGCGCATGTGCTGGGCTGGGGCAGGGAGCTTTCCTGCTGTCCTGGCCTCGGGTCATTCCGGCGCTGGGGGTTTCCAGCAGCGTCCGGCCCCCGCGGCCATTTTGATTTGGATCTGTGGCTGTGGGTGGAGACTGCAGGGCTGCCCTTTCTGGTTTTCAAGTCTCGTGTTTCACGGGACTTGGTTGATTGGGAGCAGTATTTATTGGGAGTTGCTGGGCACTTCCTGGTGTGTGTTTCGAGCTTCCTGTGTGATTTGCTCTTTTTTGCTCTGGCCATGAGTGATGGGGCTTCCTCTCCGGTGCCTGCGAAAGCCTTGTCCAAGCAGCATAATGTCCAGGAACTGCATTATCGGCTTGATGTTTTACATGCCTCTGTTGACAGTTTTGCTGTTGGCGTTTTGAACGTTGCTGTTCATTAATCATTTGTTTGATTACATTTTGTACTTTTTGCATTGATCCCTGGTGTCCTGCGTTTTTCATTCCTGGTTCTCTGCTTGTGGGTTCCTGACTGTGTTAGGACTGGGACGAGGAGAACCCATGAGGGGGTAATGTCTTGTTACTTACCGGTAATCTTCATTACCCCGATTGGGGTCCTCCTCGTCCCAGTCCTCTTCCCTCCCTCCCGCTGTGTTTGTGTCTGGGTCTTGTTGATTACAGGCATGGCGGTGGGTGGGAGGGGTTTATGTGACCTTTGGTTTTTTTTGTTTTGAAGCGTTTTGATTGGCTGGTTGCAGGCAGGACTGCCTCACTGTGTTAGGACTGGGACGAGGAGGACCCCAATTGGGGTAATGAAGATTACCGGTAAGTAACAAGACAATATTTGTTGGCAATATGCAGAGGAGCATTGTGAAGGCTTGTTAATTCCTACAACCACTCAGACGGGAGTTGTGTGAAAGCCCTTAGGACCAGGGCCAGTATCTGGGCTAGCTTGGTGCACCCATGGAAAAATGTAAGCCTCTGGTGGTTGCCTCTAAGGCATGTACAAGCACGGTTGCCACCAAGGACACCTTTTTACAGTGCACTGTAGGGGTCCTGGTCAAAGGAAATTGAACTGGTCACCTGCCACCTTTCTCGCTCTCCCCTTACTCTTTTACCCCCTGGCTCATCTGGCACTCCCTGGCCAATTTCCCCTGTTCAGGGCTTTGAATTATTAACACCAGCCCTTGTATCGGGCAGAGTTTGAGAGGATATCATGCCTGCTACCCCTGCCGCAGGAACCCCATCCTGCCATACGCACTCCAAAGACTGTTAATGCGTTGCCACTTGTTCCCCAGTCTGTATTGGCAGAGGCTTCCAGGGCGGGCGGCAAAAGGAAACGCCCGACAACTGGAAGCAAGCCTAAGTGTTTAAGGGTTAATGATGATTCATTGACTGGTAATTTTGCTTCCATGGTTATGACAAAGACTGACATGATGGTTTTGATTGACTCCTATTGGGACTCTTTAATAGCTGCAATTGAGGCAAAACTGGAGCCCATAAGTTCACGTCTAGCAGCTATTGAAAAGGAACTTTTTAAGCAGAACCTGACACAGCCAACGTGCCCTGCATAACCCTCTGTTTTTAGCCCACCTGGCTTAGGCTCATCCTCTTCCGTTAGGTTATGTGACCCTCAGCGTCTGGTAATGGCAAAGAATATTCAGCTGATGAAAGTCCAGAGTTCTGGTGCTATTGTTAGCTCCCATAGTCAGCTAAAGGTGCCAAAACCTATCTCCATATCGTTGAGAGTGGACGTGCACCCAGGAGTGGCTACCGACTGACATGAGTCCAAACGTCCAAAAGGGAGATTAACAGGGACCACAATAGCGCATCAAGCCCCCTTTCGTCCAGGCTGGTTACCCTGAACCTTTTTCCTGAAGCCACCCCTTATGTGGTAGTCATGGGGAATGTACCATCTCTTACATCTGGTTCTTCAGAGGATTTTCATCAATTAAAAAATAAAGTCCTGCATTGGTTGGGATTAAATACCACCCTAGGGGCCCGGGTAAAAAGATATATTAAAAACATGGTACGAAGAGTGAAGTGGGTAGGCCGGGTCAAGAAAAATCTCGTAGGGGATTGCATTATTATTCATTTTAACCGGCCGCACATGGCGGAAGAATTTTAGAATCTACCAGACGTCCCTCTCATAGTGGTCCTGTCTCCTCCGTGGTGGCCCTTCCCCTGAGGTTCTTTTGCAGACCATCACATCACATTTCACACCAGTCAGAGGCATGTTTCAGGACGTAAAGCAATGGTTCGGGATACCCAGCAGGGGGTCCCCAGTGACTTGGCCTTCTTTAATAGATTTTCCCCCCTATCTTTTCTGGATAGATGTGATTGACTGGATGGGGGCAATCTCCAGATGGCGGAACAGAATGCCTCCCCAGCCCAGAGTTCCTCAGATCCCACGTTTCTTGGTTGTAAGGAGTGTAAAATAATCAGCTGATACATCGCAGGACTTGCTGCAAGTTTGGTGACCCTAAGTGGCTGTGTTTTATTAAAGACTTTGATGTGATCTGTATTCAGGAGACTTGGGCCACCTCGAACTGTATTTTTTTTTTTTATAGTTAAAAGACCGTTTTTTGGACTTGCAACCCCTTCACGGGTGGGCAGATCAATGGAGGGCTGGTTATCTTTGTGTCCTTAGCCATTAGATGCAGATTGGTTATCCTTCCAACATAAGCCTCTATAATGCAAGCTATTGTATTTTTTTTTTTTGGGGGAAATTTCTTTATTAACATTTTCTATTGAGTCAGCACTTATACAGTTTATAACCTCAGAAAAACACACCAGGGTCATACAGCCCTGCTTATTCATTGATAGTGACTGATTGGGTATCAAAACATTACATATATACATACTTTTCATTGTTACTTCAATTCTCAGTTTACCCCTACCCCACTCGTATCTTGAAATTCTTGGGGTTGAGCTATCCCTTGTGAATCCTGTACCTCGGGACCATAGTACTGTATCCAGGGCGTCCATATTTTCCAAAATTTCTTGGGACATCCCCGTGCCACATAGGTGGTCTTCTCACCAGTCATGAACATGTCCATCCCCTTTTTCCACTCATCTACTGTGGGCACTTGTGTCTTCCCCCAGCTGCGCGCCAAATCTCTTTTGGCGACTATCAAGCCTAGATTGGTGCGCAACAATTGTGGTTTCGAGAGGTCCACTTCTGTGCTTATGCCTAGTAATATAAAGTTGGGATCTCTGGGTATCTGTTTACCTGTCACTGCCTCCAGTTCTTTGAGTATATTGACCCAATAGGTCTAGATTCTATTGCACTCCCATACCGTGTGGAAATAATTACCGGTTTCCTCGTTGCATCTGAGGCACTTAGGTGTATCGGCCCTACCCATCTTGTGTAGTCTTGCCCTGTCGTAATAGGTCCTATGTAGGAATTTAAATTGAATCAGTCTGAGTCGTGTCTTGATGGCTACCTCTCGCGGGTGCATTAACGCCATTTCCCAGTCTAGGTCTTCTAAGACTCCCAGCTCCCGTTCCCACTGTACTCTTAGTTTCTGGAGCGTGTCAGGTTTGTTGTTTATTATGGTACGGTATGTCCAAGAGACTGCTTTTTCCACTATTTCTCCCATGAGGAGTCGCCCCTCCAGCGGTGAGTATTTAGGTAGTGTATCTGTGTCTATGTGTTGCGCCTCCCATGCATGCGCCAGCCTCAGGTATTTATAGTATTGCGTCTGTTGTAGATCGTATGCTTTCTGTAAAGCGGGAAACGTGGCTAATTTCTTACGGTCTAAAATGTCTTTAATTTGGGAAATGCCCAGCATGTCCCATTTTTTAAAACCGTTTAATTTTGCAAATTCTTTGAGTCTCTCTCCTACCCATAGAGGAGTTTCTCTAGTGATTTTATTGTTCCAGTTGATGTATTTTTCTGCCTTTTTCCAGGCAGTTAGCACCACCTGGGTGGATGCGAGTAGTTGTGTCGCTCCCTTTCCCCCATAGAGGTAGTGTGTGTGTGGATGTAATTCAAATTGTCTACGTTCCAACGCATATGTGGGATGATCTCCCGGCATATGCTCCCAATCGTTGACCACTATAAGGTGAGTAGCGTAGTAGTAGGCTCTTATATCAGGTAGTGATATGCCGCCATTATATTGGTTGCGTTGCAGCGTGGCCAGCGCCACTCTAGGATGTTTTCCCTCCCAGAGGAACGTGCGCAACGTGCCATCTATCCTACTAAAGACTTCATCTGGGATGGGAAAATATGTATTTTGGAGGATGTAGAGGAGTTTTGGCAATGTTATCATCTTGTATAGCGCGGCCTTACCCATTAGTGTCAATGGTAGAGTGCTCCATCTTTCTGCGTCCGCTTTAAATTCTCTAAGAATTCTATACAGATTCCGACTAAGTGCCTCTCGGCGGTCTGTCGTGATGTAAATGCCTAAATATTGTATGCCAGTAGTGTTTACATGGAGGCGTCCCATGCATTCAGGTGGTTCCCACCCCGGATTTGCATTATACAAACAGGATTTCTCCCAGTTTATTTTATATCCAGCGTGTTTACCGTAACAATCGAAGCTTTCAAATATTCTTGGAAGCGTCTGCCAGGGGTTTGTGACATAGAGAAGGATGTCATCCGCATATAATGATATGCGTTCATCTTGAATCTCAGTGTCCTTGAGTCTAAAACCCGTCATATATGGATTGGTCCGGACAGCGCACGCAAGGGGCTCCAACACAAGGGCAAAGAGGAGGGGGGATAGAGGGCATCCTTGCCTCGTCCCGCGCTCTATCGGAAAGTCTCCGGAGAGTGTTCCATTTACCCGTACCCGTGCTAGTGGCTGTTCATATAAAATGGCGATCCATCGTCTGAAAACAGGACCAAAGCCAAACTTCTCCAACGTTGCCATTAAAAATTGCCAGTGTACAGTATCAAATGCTTTTTCTGCGTCTAATGATAATATGAAATGTGGGTCTGTTCTGGTTGTGACTACTTCTAGCCAGTTATGTATACGTCTTAAGTTTAATCTGGTGGACCTCTTTGGCATAAACCCTGATTGGTCATGGTGAATGAGACTGGATATTACTGTTGTAAGCCTATCGGCAAGTATGCGTGCTAGTATTTTCGTTTCTATGTTAAGGAGCGAAATGGGCCTGTATGAGGCACATTTTTGTGGTGGTTTATCTTTCTTGGGAATCACTACTATCGTGGCTGTTCGGAGATCTTTCGGAAGTCGTCCCACATTTCGTGCTTCCAGGAACAGGTTTAGGAGATGGGAACTAAACAGCGTCGCATTCTGTTTAAAAGTTCCGGGGGCAGTCCGTTGGGACCCGGGGCCTTCCCAGTTTTCAGGTGGCCGATTGCCCTTCTGACTTCGTCTATTGTTATTTCCTCCTCTAGTACTTGCGCTTCCTCCTGGTCTAAACTAGGAATCTCGATTGTCTCTAAATATTCTGTTATCTGCACCTTCCCTGCCAGGGGACGCTCGGCATAAAAGTCTTTATAGTAATGTGCGAAGGCTGTTGCTATCTCGGTAGGAGTCACGTGTATTTGACCCTCCTCTGTTTCTATTTTTGTTACCCATCTGGCCTCTGCTTCTTTCTTACTAAGCCATGCCAATAACCTGCTCGTCTTGTCTCCTGCGTCGTATAGTCGCCGGTACATAGCAGGTATGGCCTGCTGCGCATCGTTCCTGGCCAGCGCTGAGTACTCATGTCTGAGGGTTTGCATCTGCCGGAGCAGGGAGGGATCGTCTTGTGTTAGGATTTTTGTTTCAAGTTGCAGGAGTCTAGCTTCGAGTTTAGTAATGTCTTCTATACCTTTCCGTTTTTTTTGGGCTATAATGTTCTGTGCCCTATCTCTCAGAACTGCCTTGTAGGCCTCCCACAGTATTATGGCAGAGTCCACAGAACCGGTATTTTCTTTAAAATAGAGCTCTGTATCTATTCTAATTTCTTGGGCAACTTTTGGATCTTTCAGCTCCCATGCATTAAGCCTCCATTCCTTCTTGTGCTGGTATCCCTTTACCTACTGTTAGCCAGAGGGAGAGTGATCCGAGAGTCCCCTAGCCAAATACTCTATCTTCTGGATGGCCGTGATTTCTCCTGCTGGGGCCAGGATGTAGTCTATTCTAGAGAATGTTCTATGAGCCCCGGAGTAAAAGGAGTATGCCTTAACGCTCGGATGTTGTTTACGCCATAGATCTGTAAGCGCTAGTGTGTCTGTGAATCGCTTGAGTTGCGTCTCACTGGGGCTTCCAGTGAAAGCCGTCGTACGATCGGATCTTGGGTCCATCACATCGTTGAAATCGCCTCCTATGAGGTGTGTGTTGGAACCTGTTTCCAACAGTATGTTTGCTAGTTTCTCCTGTGTTTGTTTCTGTAGTCTTGGAGGTGCATATATGCTTATAAGGGTCATATCCCTTCTGTTCCATACCCCTTTCACTGCAACATATGTCCCGTTGGGGTCTGTCCAGATTCGCTCCGTTGTGAACGGAGGGGATTTTTTTATGAGAATTGCGACCCCCCTTGCGCCCGTTGAGAAGCCTGCATGTGCTAGCGTCTTATATGCTCCTCTTCCTAAGAACCCACATTTCATTCCTTTCAGGTGTGTTTCCTGCAGCATCACTATATCAGGCTTCAGCCTCTTAATATATGCGGCCAACAGGCCCCTCTTTATTTTGTCTCCTAGCCCATTTACGTTCCAAGAGAGAACTGAATATGTGTTGTTATGTTATGTAGTCATATCGTGAGTGTAGGTGTTGCGTGTCCATGTTGTGATTTCCCCCTCTCGGCCCCTTCTGTTTTACTAAACCCCAGTTATTTCTGTGGCCTACTCCTGTTGTATTGCTGACTAAGTGAACCCAACCCCTCAACTCCCTCTCTTCCCCACCCCCAAAACTAAGCACAACTGCGTGCTACTCATGCCCCCACCCCTGTTTCGACCCCCTTCCCCACTTGCTCCCGCACATCACGCCCATTCCCAACGACGTCAACGTGACAACTTAGCGTATGTGTCAAACGAGAAGTCTGTCGATCCCACCCCCTTCCCCTTTTTCGTAACTTAAATCTTAAACAATGAAAACAGTCAGTTCACTGTATACTTCCCTTGCACCCGGAAGGCGTTCAAAGTCTACCAAACCTCGGGAAGCTCACAGCGTCTCTTGGAGGGCGTCTGGCCCCTAATCATCATTCCTCCTCAGAGCCGTGAGGGGTTTTCTGCCCTTGCGAGTTCTCACACGGAGGGTTCGAGCCCGAAGCCTCCAGATGTTGGATCTGTTCCAAAAGTGGGTGTGCGTCAGTCTCGAACCTGGCTCGATTCAGTTCTACGTGATCAGAGTCTTCATTACCAGTTGATCTCTGCGAGGTTTTGGACATACATTCCAGGGCAGTATCGTCGTCCGAGTCTGAGATAGTACTTTTCTGGTCTCTGGATCTCAGGGTTCTCCCCGGTGTAGTCTTAACAAGAGCCCGGGCCCTGGATACTCGCCTCTGTCGCTTTCCTTGAGAAGTTCCCAGTTACGGCTTGGCCGTTTGTCCGCCGACGCGTGGGCCGCTGATGGCGACGCTCTTCTCAACTGTGGCCGCTCTTCAATCCATGTCCACGCCTCCTCCGGTGTCTGGAAGAAATGAGAGTTGTTGCGGAAGATAACTTTGAGCTTAGCTGGGAACAGGAGCATATACTGAATCCCAAGGGCACGGAGTTTCACCTTGACCGGATCAAAGGTGCGTCGCTGTTTTTGCACATCCCTAGAGTAGTCGGGAAGACCATCACTCTCGTATTCTCAAATTTGACCTCGCCCTTCTTCCGGATTTCTTGAAGTATTAAGTCTCGGTCCTGAAAGTTCAGAAATCTAGCTATCAGCGGCCGTGGTGGGGCCCCAGGCTGCGGTCTGATTCCGGGCATTCTATGCGCCCTTTCTATAACAAAACATGACGAGAATTGTGATTCTGGTAGGGCGTTTTTAGGAAGGTCTGGAGAAACTGAACCGGGTTCGAGCGTTCTGCGTTTTGGAAAACCTATGAACCGCAGGTTGTTCCTTGGGGCCCTATTTTCCGCGTCATCTACCCGCCAGGCCACATCTTTCATTGCCGCCAACAAACCGGCTACTTCTGTAGTAGTGGTCCGTGAGTTGTCTTCCAGCTCCGAGACCCGGTGTTCCACCTCCGTCACTCTTTCGGAGACCTTGCGCAGGTCCTGGCGCAAAAGGAGACCTCCGTTCGCACCTCCGCCATCTTACTTTCTAGACTTTCTCGTGTGGCCTGTATCGCTTGCAGGATCGTGTCCGTGTCTGGGCGGGGGACAGAACCTCCCTCTGCTCCCCTGGCGCCGGTAGGGGCGTCGTGAAACGGTCCAGCTTTCCCTGTCTGGATGTCTTAGGCTCCTTGTCCTTCGCCATTACGGCGACGCTGATGCCCGGCCTTTATAACTCTCTCGGGTGGGGCGCTTATCGGATATCAATGGGCGAGGGAAGGCACTGCTCCGCGGAGCGGTGCTCGATATTGGGTGCGTCGCCCACTGGCTCCTGTCGTCCTCGGGGTGGCAAAAAGGGTTTGATATATAATTGTCGCCCCTGCCCCACTTACATAAACGGGAAGAGGATTCCTCAACCACTCAGTGCCGTTTGACGTGTCACCAGGGTATGCGTCAATGCAACATTTGGGTCACCATGAGTCCCGACAAGGTCCCCCCGCTCACCGGGGCGTCGTAGATCACAATTCCGCACCCAGGATGTTGGTCTCTCTCCAGCTTAGAGGCCCGCGTCTATCTGGGTGGTCTGGGCGTATGGAGCCAGTTATCTCTGATTGGCGCAGCTGTATGGACCACAGCAACAATTGGGACCGAGTGGCGGTTAAAAGCAGGTGTTCCCCCACAGCATCCCCCGGAGTCAGCAGTGTCACGCAGCAGGGTATTGCGGCTGTGTGGGAAGGGGCGCAGGCATCCTATTCCTCGAGTTCACCAACCGGGCTCCTGGTGGGTTCCCATGCGGTGGACAGTCGTCTCTCCAGTTCGTTGGGCGTTCGCGTGTGGGCAGAGCTGGGTAGAGCTGGTCTCTCTCCGACGGGGAGGACCGCTATCCCCTGTTATGCAGTGTCCGGAGTTCCCGCTGATGACGGGCGTCCCAGCCAAACAAAAAGGGGGGGGGAGGCCCACCAGCGCCCCAGGTCTGTGCCCACTTCCCCGATAGCTGCAGGGTCTGAGTGTGCCGGTTCTCGCCTTATCTCTGAGCACCAGGCGACTCAGCCGAGTCTCTGTGCAGGCCGGCCCTCGAATCCAGTATCGCCAGTGTCTCTGTCCCCTCGTCGAGGACACGGTCCCCGGCGGCCGCACCCAGGGGCGCTCCGCTGCTCTGGGCTCCACCAGCGGTCCGAGTCTCTTGCCCTCACCACGGCGTCTTCCTTGTCAGAGTTCGGGTGGGGGGGGATGTGTGGAGAAAACCCGACGTCTCTCTGCTGGGTCCCCCACCGGCCACGGCAGTCCACCTCCGCTGCCTCCACCAGTACCAAGCCTCGTACCTCGTGTCTCGTCGGTCATGGGCTTCGCAGCGGCCAGCGGTCCCTTCTTCCTCGCTCTGTCCTCTTGCCGCCGCTCCCACCGCAGACTCACCCTGTGCAGCCGCCGTTCCGGCTCCGGCTATTTTGTAGGGGAGGCAGGGCAGCGCGTCTCTTCGTTTTTTTCTCGGTGCCTCCAGTGCTCTACTGTGCTCTATTTTGTGCACCCCCGGCCAAGGATCCCGCTGCTCGGCCCTCCGCCGTCTCTAGTGTGTTGCGGCCGCCATCTTGGGTAGAGACCGCGCGCCGATTCACGCGCCGAACAACGTCTCTAGCTGCAATGTTAGGCGCACCGCTGGGCTCCCCACTGGATGCACACTGCTTCCCACGGTCTCCGACCTCGATTTGGGTCGTTAAAACGGCGAGGAGGAACAGGATTTTGCCCGGATTTCGTTCGGGGCCAGCGGAGCTCGCAGACGATGCGGCTACCCGGCCATGCTGTTAGCCACGCCCTCGAAGCTATTGTATTTTTAACAGGGTGCAGTAAGTTGCTACTGTTGAATTTGTATATTGCCATTTCTTCCCCTTCATGGATCAGTAATATTGAAGTTTTGGGCTAATATTTAAGGAACTTAAAAGGTTTGAATTTGTCCACCACTAATGTAATGGTTTTTGGTGATTTTAATGTTCATTCATGTGTGGATCCGAGGGTAGGCGGTGTAGACTCCCTAGGTTGTCTCCTTATGACTGGAATGCACATGGGACACACCCAACAGGGCATAAGTCTTAACGCCATACTGAACGAGTTTGACCTGGTTTCATCTATTGGAAAACTGACCCCACCAGTATGGAAATTAACCCCCGGAGGGGTTGTGAGTCATTTATAGATTTTATCATGGTTTCTGCATTTCTTTTTCCTTATATTTCTGATTTTGTGATACCTTCAAGCCCTTTTAGTGACCACAACCCGGTGTGTGTAACATCTTGCTGGTCCCTGTTGGCCCAAACCCCCAAGGTGGGTGAAGGAGGAGCCATTTAGGCAACGGATGGGGGCAGGAGGCTTAAGTGGCCTCAGATAACTCCAAACCTTTGTTACAACTCCCTTTATGCTCACTGTAAGAAGGACTTTGAAATCTGTACTTCTTTTCTGAGCAGTCCATGGTGTGTCTTGAAGGCTTTCTCCAAGATTTCACACACCATTTCAACCCTTTTGAAGGCTCCTGCATCACAGCAACATGGTTCGTTGCCGAGGTGGGTTGATTCTGGTTGCTCCCAGGCATTGAGAAACCTTAAGAGATCGCTGTGTGCTAAATCCAGGGATCCCTCCTTAGTAAAGAAGAGCCGTAGTCTGTATAAATAAGAATGGACTAGACGTAAGGCCATCTTAAAGAAGGAGGCCTGGTCAGATGTGATCGAGGCTAGCACCTTGAAACCTAGCCCTAAATTTTGGTGCATTATTAATAGCCCTTTCTTTGCAGCCGATGCTGCTTCTCCCTTGGAGGCTCACATCTCTGAAGATAGTTGGTTGGCCCACTTTGAGGAAATCTAAACCCCCCCCCTCCCCCCATCATCCGCATTTTGTGGGGGAGAGGGCATGGTAGAAGGGAAAGCCGCATTAATATTCTCCGCCGAGGAGGTTAGGAAAGGTATCTTGGGATTATCTAAGAATAAAGCCCCTGCCCCCAATGGGATACCCCCTGACCTCTATGTACAAGACGTGGAGGTTTGGGTTCCAATCCTGACAACCCTCATCAATGCGGTTGGTCCTATCTCCCCATGGGCAATGTCCACCATTATTCCTGTTTTTAAGAAGGGGGATAGGGACAGTACCCACTGTTATAGGCCTATCTCGTTGCCTGATTCAGTGGTCAATGTGGTGAGGCGTATTCTCCTGGAAAGACTTTCTAACGGGGCCGATTTTAATAACATTTTATCCGAAGTCCAGTATGGATTTCGTTCTGGGAGGTCCACAGTAGATCAATGCCTGAACTTATATCTGGTCCTTAGCAAATACACCGTTGCTCGCCCCAGTTCCATTCATTTGGCATTTATGGACCCTTCATCAGCATTTGATCATGGGGGTGGAAGGGATATCGTTTTAGTTCTGAGAGATCTTCACAGTGACACCACGGCTGCAGTACGTTATCCTAAAGACTTAAAGGTTACACAAGCCTTCAAAATTCAAAGGGGGGTGTGATACGGCTCTTTCCTGGCTCCCTTTCTTTTTAACTTATGTATTAACAACCCAGAGCATGTTTTAGTGGATCTTAACGGAGATTGCCCACAGTTGGGGCAGCAATGTTTACCAGTCTTATTATACGAAGATGATGCGGTTCTGATGGCTGTAACCGCCAGGGGACTGCAGTCTTTGTTGAATTCCTTTGTACACTTCATGAAGGAGTTCGATCTTTTGGTGAACAATAAAAAATCTTTTGTGATGGTTGTTGGCCCTCGTTCCCCAAAATCGTCTTTTAAAGTAGGATCTTCTTCTGTGCCAAGACCAACGTGTTCTCTTATCTGGACCTGTTGACTGATTCTGCCTTAAGTTGGCGTCCCCTGGTTAACAGGAAGAGGGACGATTTTGTTAGGCCAAACGCTGCTGTATTTAATTGTGCATCACGGCTGGGCAGCAGACCCACTGGGGCCCTTATACAGATTTACAGCGCTAAGTGCATTTCTAAAGTAGTATATGTGAGCAAGATCTGGGGATACACTAACCTGGACAAGCTGCAAACGGTTGAGAACGCATTTTTGAGACGTTTTCTGTGCACCCCGCAAAATGCCCCCACATACTCGGTGCACAAAGAAATGGGAGTAGCTTATTTAATGGACACTATGGCCTTTCGCCCTCTTTCCCTCTGGGTGAGCATTTAGTCCTGACCTGGAATCCAATTGAGTAAGGAAATTATAAAGGATTATCTGTCACTTAACCATTTCCTTCATATCCCTTGGTTTAAATATATTCGGGACTTAATTTTGAGTCTAGGAATGGTAGATTTATTTAGTAACACAGAGGGGATTCACAAGAAGGACTGTAATCTGGTGTAAAACCATTTTTTTTTGACAGAGGTTATTGGATAGGGAAGAGGGTGCCTTATTGAAGACCAGCGTTTGTCGTTATGTCATGTTGAAAACTGTGCACTCCACCGAGCACTACCTCTTGTGCGTTAAAAGCAGGTATGGTCGGTTTTTATTAATATGGTTTCGGTAGGACCTATTGCCTTTTTTGTTAGCCTACCCTCGTGGGAAATGGAGCCATAAGCTTTTGTCCTGCAGTTGCGATTATAGGACTCTGCAGGACACTCTACATTTTACCATGTTTTGCAGTTTTAATGCTGTTCCCAGGAAATTATACCTTCTCCCTATTTTGAAAAGGGCTAATTTGACTCTGGTCCAACCTGCCCTGATTTATTTGTAGATGCTTACAGGGGATACCATTCGTAATGTCCTCAGGTTTTTAAAAGTTGCTGTAAGGTTGAGAAAAAGTTGTGATTCAAATTTTAGGTGTACAGGCTGTTTTAAACAATTTATGGGGGCTTTTACATGTATTTTACATATTGTATGTTTTTAATTTTAACTCGATTTTATTGAGGATGGATTTTATTAGATGTGGCATCCTCTGGTTTGTATTGCTTTTATGGTTTTTATTTTTAAAACCGAATAAAGTTTATATTGGTTGATTGATTGAACTGCTTTATCTCACACTCCAACACATTCAGTCTGGTGTGTATCAATCTCAATATGTCTGCTTTTTTTTAGAAAAGCGTATTTCACAAATGTAGACTTTAAATGCTTCTCATAACGTCTCTATCTCTGCTACAGAACCGTAGTTTAGCTGAAAATATTCCAGTATACTTGTCCAAACGTCTGAACAAAACACTGGGCCAGCCAATGCACTACTCTTTAACCTCCTACCTCCAGTATGTTGTGTTCATGTGGGAATGGTGAGCAGCAACACCACAGGAGAGTGATCATAGCTTGTGCTGGCTTACATATCCACCCCATCAAGAACAGTCATCAGAGTGTGAGTGGCTAGCCAAAAGTCAATACAGGAGCTAATGTCGCGGACTGTCTAGTACGTGAATTCCTTATCAGATGAGGATCTTGCCCTCCAGACGTCCACTAGACTGTATAAACGCATAATCTGTTGTAACCCTATACAGGCCTGTTACAGAGATCTGGGAATTTGTGTCAATTTGTCAAGCATTGTAGACAGTACCAAGTTATACTCACAACCCCATAACATGAAAATGTCAGCATATTTTTGACATTTGAGCATGTGTTTGTCAAAAAACTCTGGGATAGCGACATTAATATATATATATTAATTATTATGCTATTGACGTCTTCAAAGATGCAGTTATTGCGGACCTAAAGAACCTAAAGAAGAATAAAGCTGACAGCAAGAAACATTATAACATTCCGTTCAAACAGTGGCAGGCTATACTATAATTGAAAAACGATGACTCTATAGTAATAAAACCCTCCAACAAGGGGGGGAATATTGTTTTGTTCTCAAGGGAACACTATAGTGCGGAAGCCTTGAGCCAACTTGAGGATAATGCATCAAGACATTTCATCAATACCTAGTGTCTTGGAGGGAGGAGGGTATGATTGATACAGATGAATATAATTTTTTATTCTGTGAATATCCTGTAGTCCCTACCTTCTATCTCCTCCCCAAGATTCACAAGTACACCAATAGACCACCAGGGAGACCCATCGTTGCTTCAATCAATAGTCTACCAGAGAACTGCTCCATTTACATTGACTCCTTTTTGGCACCTTGGGTTAGAAATCTCAGTTCTTATATTAAGGACACAGGCGATTTTTTGCGACTTATTGAAGGTATTATTTGGGAGGACGACATGCTACTCATTACGTTAGACATCAATAGTCTATACACTTGCATCAACCATGAAGATGGCATAGAGGCTGTGAAATGGTTTCGGAATAAACGACCTTTGAAATTTCAGAAACACAATGACATGTTATTGACAATGCTGACATTCTGTCTTGAAAATAACATCTTCATCTTCTCGGGTCAATTATACAAGCAACAACGCGGGACAGCGATGGGCACGTGCTTCGCCCCCAGCTATGCGAATCTTTTCGTAGGCTGGTGGGAGAAGCACGTGGCCTGGAGAGATGTACCCGAGCGATGGATGGACAATGTAACATTATGGGCCCGCTACATTGATGACTTGTTCATCGTGTGGAAGGGCAGCCGCTCTTTGGCTGAAGAGTATGTAGCCTTCCTTAACTGCAATAATCTCAATCTAAAATTCAGTGGTAATATCAGTAACACCAGTGTCTGCTACCTAGATTTAGAGGTTTATATTGAGGAATCAAGAATTCCCACCCGTCTGTATAGAAAACCTACAGCGGGAAATGCTGTTTTACATGCTAGGAGTTTTCACCCGAGGAGCATGGTTAACAATATCCCTTATGGGGAGCTCCTTCGGATTAAGAGGAACTGCACAACACAGGCAGAGTACCATAGAGCAAGAGAGGATGCCCTAAATAGATTTAGAGCCAGAGGGTATTCCCCTAATGTCCTTCGCGAAGCCAACTCAAAAGCAGAAAAAGTAGATAGACTTCAACTTCTGATACCAAGAACTTCTAAGATTGAAACTGAGTCTACTGTTACTCCGGCTAGAATGATTACCCGCTACAATGCAAAGTCCTCTGAAGTAGTTCAAATATTTAAGAAAAACTGGCATATTCTCTAGACTGATAATATTCTCAAAAAAGTAATTCCCATGTATCCATTGATAACTTACACGCGTTGCAAATCCATTGGAGACCATTTGGTATACAGCTATTTTTGTTCAACTCCATATAAAACGGAGAAGGTGATGGGCTTTTTTCCCTGCTTAAAATGCAAGGCTTCCAGTGCAATGGACTGACGTCTCGATTCGCTACCTCGGCCTGGAACTCACTCCTACACTGGCGTCTTGGACCTCGGCTAACTGGCCCAGATATAGGAAGTCCATTCGGGACGAGATGCGTAGAGTGGGAAGGTCTTCCCCTGGCGTGGTTGGGCGACTTAACACCATTAAAATGTCCCTTCTTCCCAAAATTCTCTACCTTTTTCAATCTCTTCCTACCCCCATACCACAAACGGACATTCTGGCCCTCCAGCGTGATTTCACTAAATTCATCTGGGGAAATCACATCCGCGCTTCTCTCACAAAATTCTTATGCTACCTAGATCTCGGGGGGTCTCGCTTGTCCTAACCTGTTGGAATACTATTGGGCCTGTCATCTTCGGTTCATTTCTGAATGGATTGTCTCTGAGAGTGAGAAACATTGGTTTCATATGGATCGGGCGGTGACCTGTCGGCCTTTATAGGACCTTGCCTGGATCCCGCGAGAGGCCCGTCCCCGTAGTGCTTACATAGCCACTCCAACGAGAAC
The DNA here is from genome assembly GCA_963921515.1 of Calotriton arnoldi. Taxonomy (NCBI): domain Eukaryota; kingdom Metazoa; phylum Chordata; class Amphibia; order Caudata; family Salamandridae; genus Calotriton; species Calotriton arnoldi. The sequence continues at coordinate 1,875,184 of CAWUFW010000115.1, forward strand.
GGTCTTGGAGATCTGGGATAGGTTGGCGGTGTCCCGGGGCCTCACGACGTTTCCTTCTCCGAATACGCCCTTAACACGCAACCCTATGTTCCCCCCTGCCCTGGCGCCTCCTGCCTTTGGCGCCTGGACTGTGGAGGGACGCCGTGTCATCCAAGATTTCTTTCAGGGCACTGCCCTCCGCACCTTTGAGCAGTGCAAACAGACTTTTCGCCTCTCGGAAACCGCGCGCATGCAGTATTACCAGTTGAGACATTGGCTTAGCTCTCCGGCTTATGCCCGGGAGGCAACTCGACAGCTTACCCTCTTCGAGTCGGTGGTCCACAGATTTGACGGTTCAAGGGGGCTGATCTCCAGAACTTATTCTGTCCTGCAGCACTCCCAGCAACTCCCACCTCATGGATACCAAACGCGGTGGGCGTCTGACTTGGCCGCTGATATCTCTCCGGGGGAGTGGGCTCGCCTGTGGAGGGACATCCCCAAGGTGTATCGTAGTACTCCCCAGCGCGAATCAGCGTACAAATTGATGACACGATGGTACTATACCCCCACTCGCCTTCATCGGATGTTCCCGAACTCTCCTTCACTCTGCTGGAGATGCCAGAGTGCCCAGGGGGACTTCCTGCACATCTGGTGGTCCTGCCCGGGTCTTGCACTGTTTTGGAAGGAGGTCCTCAGCCATATCAAAGAAGTAGTGGGGTTCCCGATCCCTCCTGTCCCGTCACTAACGATTTTGAGCATTAAACCAGCACGCTTAAGGCTATGACCACGGCGGAATGGCACCTGATCCTCCACCTATTGGGGGCAGCGAGACAGTCCATTGCTGCCTGCTGGAAGAGGCCCCATCCTCCCCCCCATAGCGGCTTGGTTCTTGCGATTGTGGGATGTCCTGGCTCTCGAACTACTCACGGCACGACTTAATCACACGGACACCCGATTTGAACGTATTTGGCAACCACTCATATGACACTTTACTAAAACTGAGCACTCTCGCCTGATGCCCCCCAGGTTACGAGCCCTGCAACTCTTTGAGGACTCCCTGGAACCCTTCTCTCGGGGTCGGAGGCCGGAGTCTCCGAGCTGACCTATTTAACTTAACGGGCGGGTCCCTCCTACTCCTGGGCTCACTGGCCCCCACTCTGATCACCGGATCCCCATGGTGCACCTGGCGTTGACTCCCCCCCCCTTTTTTTTTTTACTCCTCCCCTTGAAAGGGGGCTCTCCTTTTCGTCTGTCGATTTATTTCTCTTCTTTTTGTACTTTTCTTTCCTCTTTCCTTTCTGCTTCTGTCTTCCTTTTGTTGGTTGTTCTTGTTTGCTTTCTACAAAGCACAGATTGTTTCCTAATGCCGCAATGTGATATAGCTCTCCTCTGGGTGGGGATAACATCCAGGATATTGGAGCTACAGTTATTTAGCTTTTACTGCATGCCCAGTCACTTTGCTATGCCATCCTTTTAATGGACGTTCAGACTCTATATGGGCAGCTTTATTTTGACCCCCTCACGAGCCCTCAGACTCAGGCTCTTTGGCCTTGCTGCATGAACCCCGGGAGGACTCTACATCATGCCTTATGTCAACTCACCATGTTTGGTGGGAGGGGGTTGCCTTGATGGGTAGTATTATGCCCCTCTAGCGCACTGTCCAACCTAATCTGTGATGCTCCCTCTCGTTATCACTAAAGCGACATGTATGTATGATTTGCTTGATTTCAATAAACAGAATTTAAACAAAAATGCAAGGCTTGTAAATATAGCCACAAGGTAACAGATTACAACACCTCAAAAAGTGGTACGAAAAAAACGAAAAGTATTAACCGACTTCTTAATTGTTACTCAGAATTTACTGTATACTGTCTGGAATGTCCATGTTTAAAAAGATATGTGGGAAGTACCATCCACCCGGCAAAAAAGCGCATACTCGAACATATGCGCGCTATTACAAAAAAAGATGCCACTTATCCAGTGGCTCGCCACTTTGAGAGTATGCATAATAGTAATCGCGATCTACTAAAGTTTTTCTGTATTGATCAAGTCCCTAAAAATGAAAGAGGTGGGGATAGAACAAGACTTCTGCGGGCACTTGAGTCTAAATACATCATAGACCTACAGACCAAAGCTCCTCTAGGCCTGAATAATGATGAGGAATTATGGGCTCACCTACAATGAATCTCATACGATGACTGACTTACATCTGTTCCGTTGTTCCTTTCCCTTCCTAATGCGACATTTGTTTAAGATATCAACACACATATGTGCATCCACATAGGAATGGGTCCTCATATTCTTCTATTTCCGTTTTGTAGGTTCGCCCATTCAGGGCTCAATTGTAGGAACCTTTGGTACTCTTTAAAACTAAAAACATTGTTATTGATTTATGAGAAACAAATGATGAAATTCATTTTTTGATATTAGGATTCAAATTTGTGGCATGAATTTGCAATGCAACAACAAATATCCAATAATGAACGTATATATCATGGTTTTCTCATTATATATTGATTGAATTTATATGTTTTTAAGTGGAGTACTTGATATCATGGATAACATCCAATTGTCAGGAACATGCCGACCGGAATGGGTTTGCTTAAGTGGAGTTCTTCATAGCGGCTCACCACCGCAGGAGATTGCACCCGGGGAAGGAGGAGCGGCGACGGTGAACTCTTGTGTTATATATATGTATACACAGCATAATTCCCCAACCGGATCAGATTAAGGAGCCAGCACTCGTTGTCGTGAGGGTTCTCTTGTCTATTGCATGGATTCCAGCAAACACATGGACTCAACAGGGACGCGTTTCAGCAGACAAGCTGCCTTTCTCTGGTTGATTCCTCAATACTTTATTAGTCATGTTGTTTTGTGCACTGATTTTACGTGAACAAGGCTTCGCAGTAAGCTGAAACGCGTTGTGAAATTAAACTCCCTTGTGGATTTGGATTGTCATTGAGTCTGTGGTTACTGAGAGCGCATGGTAGTGGGACATCGTTTTGGATTTAATTTACCGGCAACGCTCCGCCGGCGTATGCGCCACCTCCCTCGGGTCCCTGGCAGTCAGAAGGAGCACCATTTGTATATTTAGATTGAGGACTGCGCCTGGACCGGCCGCATAGCTACAACGTCGAACTTTCACAAGATCTTGAACGGAACTACATCCACGAATTTAGAGGTGAGCATGGGTCTGGATTGTCCGCCCCTGAGGGTTAGAGGGTGGTTGCCCTTCGGTGGTTGGGTTCCCGGCCCCCTCCCTGGGGAAGCGGCATGACGATCGTATGGACACCGTGATACTTGTTTTTTTCGTGGGGGACACTGGCAGTCAACTATAGAGCGGTTAGAGGGACATGCACTTCATACATGGTTCACTCTACCGCCCATTTCGACCATCACCAGTATAATCCCAAATTCTTCAGCTTGTGATCACTTGTGCAAAGGCAGCTATTAAACGGCAGGAGGAACCTGAGATTACACAGGGGTAACACAGACTCTTTTGTACGCCTCATACCACACGAGGGAGTGTGCACTATGGAAGAGGAGGAGGAGAGAAGAGCCACAGCGCAAGCCATCTTCACTAGGAGACAGAAACCGAGGGATGTTACAGAGACGGTGACAGTCCATACGTAACCCATGGAAGAACAACTACGTAAATTGGAAAAACTGAAAAAGAATGAGATCTCCAAGTGGTGGGAAGCCATTTCTTTACAAAATTACATCGATCAGGGAATGGCACCCAGGTGCTTACGGATATTTACCACACCCACATACGAAACACCTAACCCTCTCATGCTGGAAGAGTGGTCGGAAAACTCTGCCTTAAGTTCCAAAAGGATGCTGGAAATCCTGGTTAAATACGCATGGATAGACAGAGACAATATTCTCAAACAAATTCAAGAAATCATGGAAGAACTAAAACAATGTACAGAGGCTGAGACTGTGGAGAAGGCAATAAACACGATGAAAGTTCGCCTCAAAAAATATGAGGAAGACATAAAGGCTCGGAAGGAAAGGAAACTCAATCGAGATTACAACGATTATGAGAGTGGCAGAATCCTCACTTTCAGCCGCAAATACGACCATCTGTACAATCAGAAAGATACAACTACAGTAACCAGTGGAGATGAAGAAAATAATCAAAGGGCAGCAGCCTCGACAGCAAGTGAAACCGAATCAGATATATCAACTGATAATACTCCTGCCTCTGATCCTACAACCCGCCCAGTGAATTTTTTAGAGGAATATCGTCAGATACGCCGGAGTCGACGGACGATGATGGACACTCCGGCACCGAAGACACGAGGACAGAGAGGTCGGGGACGGGGCAGAGGACGAGGAAGCGGAGAAATAGAAGAAAAAGAACACAACAGCGATGGCAGAAGAGGCAGAGGAAGGGGCAACATGGGAAACAGCAGAACACGCCCCAGAAAGGGACAATAATGGATCCTGAAACGGTGAATAAGACTATAATTAACCTTTCAAATAGACTCATGAATGACATTGAAAAACAGACTCTCTGTCTAGGACTTTCTTTCTGTCCATCCAAAGCTTTTAACTATACTGATGCCAGAATAGATCTTTTTAAATTTGTAAGAAAATTAAAGCTAAAAAAATGGCACAAACTTAAGAGATTAGGAGATAATAGAAGAAACAGAATCTCGGCTCCTCGATATCAGGATAATGTCAATATAGGTGATATTGATACATTGATCACCATGATACAACTAGGACAGGATGACAATACCATTGTACCCACTGATGAATCCACCTCTGATAATAACAGTGAACTGAACATCACACAAACTTTAGACAGTCTAGGCATAATCACGGATAGCTGTCCACTCTCGGGGTTCAGACCTAGATCTACTTTCCTTCCGACTTTACCTCATGATAACATAGATACTTTCCACGAGAGTGTCAGCAAAGCATTCTGTACATTTAGACAGAAGAAGAGGCATTACACCACGACCAACAACAATCTCTCGTATAATCAGAGACAGGCATTAAAATCCCTCACTGAGGATGCCAACATTGTCATCCGTCCAGCGGACAAGGGAGGCAATGTTGTCATATTAGATAAAGAGAAATACATTGATGAAGCTTTGAGGCAACTCACTGATACCAGGTTTTACATGCCCATCCCCACTGAGATATACAATAACAGCATTACCACCATTTGGGCCAAATTAATCACATGGAATGACAAGGGAATCCTTGAATGGGAAGAGTATCAGTACCTGAAAAATGATCATCCGATACTTCCCGTTCTTTACCTCCTGCCCAAGATACATAAGGACCCCATAAATCCACCCGGGCGACCTATTGTATCTTCAAGGGGAAGTGTGTCGGAACATATTTCTAAGTATGTCGACCATTTCCTCAGGGATTTTGTCATAAGTTTGCCCAGCTATGTTAGGGACACCAAAGACTTTCTTATCAAAATACAAGACATCCAGTGGAGTGAGGATTCCTTACTCATCACTCTTGATGTACAATCCCTGTATACCATCATTGATCACCATCATGGATTGGATGCGTGTGACCATTTCCTCAAAACTAGGCCGATCCGTTTTAGAGAACATAGTAGGATGATACTCGAAATGATCGAGTACTGTCTTACTAACAATATCTTCCTGTTCAATGGTGTACTGTACAGGCAAATTACCGGGACTGCTATGGGTTCGTGCTTCGCTCGCAGTTTCGCGAACCTCTTCATGGGACGCTGGGAGGAAGAAGTGTTTGCGGACCCTGACTGTGCAGAACACCTAGAACATGTAGTACTATGGATGCGCTTTATCGATGACCTGTTCGTTGTCTGGAGGGGCTCGGAACAGGGTGCTACTGAATTCATCAAGAAACTTAACATGAACACCTACAACATTGTCCTTTCAGGCAGCATCAGCAATATCAGGGCTGAATACCTAGATGTCAGGCTTGACATCAAGGACAACAAGGTACACACGACCCTGTTCAGAAAGTCCACAGCTGGCAACAGCGTTCTTCATGCCCTCAGCAGTCATCCTGAAACCCTTAAATGGAGTATTCCGTATGGAGAGCTGCTGAGGGCAAGAAGAAATTGCAATACTGAGGCGGCCTATCAGTTGGAGTGTGTGGGCATGCTAGATCGGTTTAGAGCCAGAGGTTATCCCAATTGGGTGTTATGCAGAGCCAAGGAAAGAGCAGATGGGATGTCCAGGGCTCTCACCATCGCTGATAGACCACCTGAAACCACTGAAGACAGTGAGAATAACACCAGAATCATCATGACCTTTAACTCTGACTCCAAGCACATTCGGAAGATCCTAGCCCAAAACTGGGAAATTCTTAAATGTGATAATACAATTGGTGTCAGTATCCCCGTCAGACCTAGTATCACCTATAGGAAGGGCAGAAACATCAGGGATCTACTTGTACGCAGTGATATCACCACATACCCCAAGAAACAAGAACATGGGTTAAAGGGCTTTTTCCCCTGTGGCCATTGTAAGGCATGCAGAAGTAGCATCTTTTGCAATAAAGCCACCCACAATGGGATCGACAAGGATATTAGCCAGTTCCTCACTTGCAGTTCCACTTTTGTGATCTATGTGATTGAGTGTCCGTGTAAACTCTGGTATATTGGCAGTACCACCTTCATGGCCAAAAACGTATACTAGAGCATTGCCGTGCGATCACTCACATTGATGAGAAATATCCGGTGGCCCGTCATTTTAGGGACAAACATTACAGCAATTCAGCACTTCTGAAGTTCTTCATTTTAGAACAGATTGTCAGTAACCCCAGAGGGGGTAACAGGGTGTTGAAACTTAGGCAGAAAGAGTCCAAGTACATTGTGGACTTCCAGACCAAGTACCCTGGGGGGCTTAACCAGGATGAGGAATTGGCAATTCACCTGAGGGATTAATTTGTATCTGTCTCACATAGGTCCTTGTCTGCCATTCTTGATTTAAGCTCATCCTGTCTCTTCCAGGTCCATCTGTGCACTAGAATAGGAAATGCTGCATTGTTTTATCATGTTTTTTATATTTTATAATTTTGCATACTGATTGCTTTCTTTCTTTTGCTTTTTTTACAGGAGGAAAGGAAGGGGCCCAGACACTGACACTCACTTTGCACGGGCAACCTACCCTTTTCCCCTCATCATCACTGATCACGATCGACTGATGGGTATAGTATGAATGAACAGTAGGGACTCTCTTCGGACCACATTTCTGATATTTAACACTTAATGAGCTTTTTTCACCTACGCAGAGTCAGTCTGGGCACTTGCCATGACAGTCAGTTTCCAAGCGGCAGCGTGCTTTTTCTTCGCATTGCATATTTTCTTTCCATCCA